>VDFB02047230.1:344379959-344638078 GCA_007258455.2 Sequoia sempervirens | reverse complement strand
TCTTCAATCCTGTTAGAACGGGGATCTCTACACATAATTGCCCAATTTCTTTCTAAAATCTCATCCAAAAACTTTCTCTTTTTTCTCATTTTTTATAAATGTGGTTCTACTATAACCAATTTTAGTTGAAAGTGCTGACATTTTTCTTTTTCTTGCTATATCTTGATGTACAATAGATGTCAACATCACCCTTCTTGTAGTGGCCTTATCCACAGTTCAAGATCCTTTCCCAATGGAATCTAAACCCTTTTTAACATTTTGAACAATATCCTTTGTAATCCCATGTGTTTCTTCTTATTTGATACTGAATGAACACCCAACAATTGTAATGATTCTTTGAGCTCATCACGAAGAAGTAATTGTGATAACAATTGCTTGGCAAGACAAGATGATTGAAATGACGATTGATCATTCCATTTACAGATTTAGTCATTGACCTCTTTTTCTTATTATAAGGTTGGTTGGCATAATATTTGAGTTTCTCCATATCCATTTCAAGTAAATGATCTAAATTTCTATGAGAAATTTGTTTACCCACCTTCTCAACTAGTTTTATATGCTCATCCATACCTGGAGTACGGGGAAGTGATCCCGACTCCTCTCCAACATGCATTGCTTCAACTTGTGCCTCCTCCCTATCTTCAAGGACCATGCATTCTTGAGCGGATTCATTTGATCCAATGTCTACATTTGGCTCGACTTGAGCATGAAAACTTTGTGCTTGTTGAGCCCTTCCTACACATGTGTCACAAAATATTTTGCAAACAAAAATGAGAGATGATGTTAAATATATAAGTGAAGTTTATGTATGCAAGCAAACAAATTGATAAAACATGATGAGCTATAAGTGAGAGAAGTTTGTGCTATTTTTATATGATCATCCATACCAGTAGAAGGAAGTGATCTTGACCCCTCTAAGCATTGTCTCAACTTTGTCTCTCCCTAACTTCAAGGTTCATCTGCTCACAATCCATCGCTTTGATCCAATATCTAGATTTAGCTCGATTGCCGCTTTTCTTATGGAATCCTGCAGGAGCAGAAAACATATGCCTACCGGAGGTTACTGAAGTGATGAAATAAAAAATGAAAGACACAAAACACCTAAATATTGAAACAAAAAGAATTGGCTTACCAATCGAGTCAAGGATCATATGCAAACATTGCAACTTGAAATGTGACCAAGATGACTTGAGGATATTTAAAAGCATTATGTCATTTAAGTGCAATGATGGTTAGAAACCTTCAAGGTAAGAGTACCAAACACACACTTGAGAGTGAGAGAGAGAAGAAACAAGCATGCACCTTGTTTCTTTCTATGATAATTTTCCAAGTTTTGATCACACCTCTTTTGTTCTTCTTCTTTTGACAATTTTTGTTGAGATGCATTTTTTCTTTTTCTTTGTTGTCCCATTTTCTTCTTCAACTTAAAGATGACTCTAAACAAGTCCTCTACCAACTTAGTTAAATTATCCTCCAAATTCTGCCTTGATTGATAAAATGAAAAGTTGTCCGCCTCCAATATTTAAGCCTCCGATAATGTGCAAAAACTTCTCCCAAAAATCTTACATCCAAGTGAATTCCAAAAATTATTCAAGTGTACATGGAATAACGGATCCCTCTTAGTTTAATGAATCAAGTAGTAAACAAACAAGTTATTTCCATTGTGGAGTTTGTTGTTATTTAATTCATAGTATGCACAAATATATCTTAGTAATTTTAGAATTTTGGTAAAGTGTCAAAAAATGTATAAATATTAGAGGTATAATTTGAATTGAATTTCAAGTTAGTTGTCGAAAATGTGTAATAGAGACCGTATAATTTGAATTAAATTTTCTTAATTAAACATTTGAATTGGATTTCAAGTTACTTGTAAGAAACGTATAATAGCTTGATATAATTTGAATTGAATTTCAAGTTACTTGTCAAAAAGATTATATCTTGTTCTCAACTCAATGGTTCATGTTGCTTAAGTCATTTTTTAAAAAATATTTATTGTAATCAACATGAATGAACTTAATTATAAAATGGCATTGATTTCCCTAAAATTATACTAGAGATCAAATGTATATTGAATACAAGGAAATGTAAGTTGTAAGAGGTCATAAAAAAAGAAAACATGTATGTATATTGAATATTTAAAGCAATCGCATACATATATTATGTGTAAACATGTTTAAACCATAAGCAAATACATGTACATATATGTAAAAGAATTCAATACATATAAACATAACACATATTATTTAAGCAAAGCGGCAAATGTATGTATATATCATATAAGAAAATATATGTACATATATCATAAAAGCAAAATGTAAATTAAAGATCATCTAATGTTGAATACTAAAGATCAAAAAACAAGCAAATGTATGTATAGATCATATAAGCAAGTGTAAGAGATCATCAAATATCAAATACTATTTTAAAGATCATCATATATAATCAAATACACATGTGATAAAGATCATAAATCTAGAATGCATGGCCTAATAAGAATGTCTACTCCTAGACCTAATGGCCATCCAATGAGAACGAATTCTGCTCTAATGGATGTGCTGAGCCCTGCAAATAAAATTGTGTACAAGATGTGTTAAATACATATAATTTATATTAAATATATTTTATGAAAGTTATTTTAAATGAACTTGTATTTTTAAATATCAATCGAGATCAATGCATACATAAATATATATTTTATGAAAACTCACATGTCATTGATAAGATCTAGTCCACACGAGTCATTTTACCATCATACCAATTCGACCAAGGCTAGGGAGGATATGAGGTATGTCCACCTATGTCAATATATATATACACACATATATATCAACTTAAATGAATATCTAGTTAAAAGAAATTTAAAAAATAATGAAAAAAGAATTGAAACATGCACATGCACACATACATGCACATCATCTGATATCGGATGACCTAAGTCCTCTGAAACAGTCGCCTCCACCATATGGACCAAATGATCAAGTTTAATTTAATCAATATCTCAGATCCATCCGGGATCTATCCCAGTTAAAGAAAATGATGAATGAGGACTATGAAGGTGAGATGGCACCTGATGATGAACCAACCAATCAACATACAGCAAAACCCATAGCCAAAAATTTACCGTGATGAATCAGAGGTGGATTCTCGAGCGTTAACTAGTGGTCGCCGAGCGATGATCCCGAACCGAATCCACCTCTATGTCTCAAATGATCTCAACATTCTTATAACGCATCCCATTGAAACCGATGCACGTAGGTATTATGCCTCCCAAATGTGTCCCTCTGCAAACAATGTAGAGTCATGCGTGACATATCTCCTGTAAGTGCATCAAGCTGTGTAGGAGTAGGGATGCCGGTCATTGTAAAAGGATCCATGGTGGTCCACTGTGCTGAAAATGGTGTGGATCGGGAATGTCTAGATATCAAATACTGACCTACACGATCATCATATATCCTAGTGGTGGCAGCCGCAATGTCACCTACAGTGTCAATTGCTTCCTTTTGGGAAGCAACAACAACCTCATCTGCTATGGGGGCTAGAACTGGGGTGAGAGCAGGAGACCTATCACCAACTAATACCCTAAACATTGGGGGTGGTCTATCTGCTCGACGATAGGTGGGCCTATCAGCAATCCTACCACACCCCTGACCAACATATGGTGGAATGTCTAGGTAGTTAACTTTGAGGCCAAATGGACCTCACATACAACTGCTGAACAAAATACAATGGAATCTGGTCATTGTTTGGGTATATACCATGTGCTGCTAGAAATCGTGGGTAGATCAATGAGGCCATAGCATGATCAACACATCTAGTGACCTGGTATCCCCTAACCTTACGCACATTTTGATAAAATGGAAAACAAGTGGCTTTTATCATTTCTTTGGTGACACTATCTTGTATTTGTTTAAGAGGAACGTCACCATGTACTTCTTCCCGCATGCGGGAAAGAATAGCAGTCACTCTGTCTGTGGAATATGCACTAGTCCTCTCAAGTTCATCTTTTAGTTTTTCTAGACTATGCAATATTAACATGCATGGTTCACTATATATCCCTGGGTTTGCACCTTGTGCTAATGAATCTCTTAATTTTTTTATCTCATTACTAGTATTTGCAAATAAAGATTCTAGCACAGGTGAAACATGATCTACATTTTCCATGTTATATATATACAGTACACCTAAAAAAACAATAAGACTTTGGTAAATAATATATCTAGATAAAAAGAATACAAATCTAAAATAGAACTTGTAATTTAATTCATCTACTCATCAATAATATTTTCATACTATTAACTTGATTTAAAAAGAATTGGAAGACAACTATAATCTATAACATAACATCCTTAAATGGTTCAAATTTTAAATGAAACGATGAAAGAAAGAATAAGAATACAAAGATTAAAGTATAAAATCATTTGAAAATAATTGGGGATAAAAATATTTAATCTAATAGTTGTTAACATAAATGAACTTCAATTATATAGCCTTGAGAACATCAAAAAATTATAGCACATCAAAAATGCATCATTAAATGTATATTAACATCATCTGCACTCTAATTAAAAATATTAAAAACAACACGGAATACAAAGAGATGAAATTAAAAAGTTCCAACTAATGATGTTATAATAATCCTCCCCAAGTTGATCCTCTCATCCCAATCATCATACTTAATGTTTTGGTACTTGAATGTGTTGGTACTTGAATCATGTTTTGGTACTTAATGTTATGTTTTTTAAGAGGAAGCATTTTCTCTAGTGGGCTTGATTGAGTGACAAGGTGGAGTGATTGTTGTAATGAAGAACTTGCTAGGAAAGCTAACCAAGTTAAAATGTACACCTATACATACATCATTGTGGTAATATAGACCTATGTCATAAAACACAATTGAATCCTATTAGTTCCAAAGTATTTTAGCAAAGAAGAGATAGAGGAATTTCCAACATGAGGCATAATTCAATCATAATATAATAAAACCATTAATCCATAGTTCTATGTATAAATGGAATGTTGTAGAGGAAAAGATACACATTTAATTTGCAAGGCATAACTCAACAATATGAAAACATATAGTAGAATATTGTACATTATTCTCAGGATTTTTTCTTATTTGTGAGAAATGCAAACCTTCCATGCTAATTTTCTCTAAAACACACAAATATAGGGGGCAGTGTAATATCCCACCCTTTCCTAAATTTTTCCATAGCTAGTGATATGATAATATCCCAACAACTCTATGAATTTTAAAATTGAATGTTATGGACTATATTAAAATTATTTTGTGGACTAATAAACTAAAGAATATTCTTGATATTTAATTACACGTCTCTTGAGAAAAACAATGATTTAATATCTTATGAGTATTAAATTAGATTATGAGTATAATTTAAAGAATTATAGTCATGATTTTGTAATTTTCATGTAATAGACATAAATATCATTCATTTTGTTGGTAAAACTACATATTTAGAGTAATATTATGAAGGTTAAATTTAAATGGTTTATCTAACACTCAAATAATCATTCTAGACTAATAGTTGATTTAAAATTTCTTTTACAATGATTATTGATTATATTTAATAAAAAATACTTGATATTCCCACCAAGTTATTAAGGGTGCAAATCAACTATTGACATGGACTAAACTATTGCAAACAAGGTAAATATATATAGTAGGAGTATCAACTAATGGTGAGGCACTTTAAGTCTAATCAAACATACAATATACCAAATAATATTAATGAAATAGTGGAGAAAATAAATAAATATTCAAACCTCATGAACACTAGAATTATAATATGGAGAAACCCTTTCAAAAAATCCCACTACTAAAGAGATATGAAACTTTTATTAATATTCATAACAAGATTATAACAATCCAATCCACTCAATCTTCTTTAGTCTAATGTTTTGGCTATTTCTACATAACACTATTTAAACCTTATGTCATACATTAAATTATATATAGAGCAAGGGAAACAAGAAATGATCAATTAATTTATGTAATGAGTGGAAAAAAATCATGGTCCACAAGAAAAGAACCCATGCCCCACTATGCATTGGAACATGTACACAAAATATAAACGAACTAATGATATAGGACCTTAAATCCCATAACCTTGATAGTAACCACTCCCAATACTAGTGCTTTATGATGAAGATGTCAACTACAATAAGTCTCATCTATTATGAAAAGATGCTCCACTCTTCCCAATGTAACTCCTAGTACAATAATCATCACGATCTCCTTATTTAATTTTATTATAATAATATCTTGAGCCCATTGCTTACCTTTTCATTTTTTCTCACATATCACACTATAAAATTTTGGAGCTCATTTTCACTTTGCGAGAGTCTCTCGAGGGTTTTAATGGTGTCCAAATTGATATTTTTTAGCTTAATGCATCAAACTCATTAATATTTTTAATTTTAAGAAAATATTAAAATCAAAGCTCTAGACTGTAATTTATGCCCTTTAGAAAGAATTTAGAAAAAAGCAACATTAAAGATAAGATTTTAAGTGAATGGAACACTAATCCCAACTTACACCAACCAAGTACAAATGGGTATTTAGCTTCATGGAGATTCATTCATGGTTGGTGATGGTGCATGAGTAGGCTAATAGAGGAAGAAAGACCATATGTTCATTAAGAAGAAATTGGGAGAAAAAATAAGCTAAGTTTAAATTTGTAATGATAAGAGGATCTTGATTGAATTATATATATATAGTTCATATGAGAACCAAGGATAACATACTAGAGTAAATAAGCTTCGATAATAAAGGAATCTTGTAAGTATGGGGAAGAAAAATATATCAAACTAAATGCACTACCAAAAGATAGATCAATTGGGATTTTTTTATAGGAAAGTGTGATATTTAATTGAAATCCTAATGTATTAATGTTGTATCTTCAACAATCTTGGAATGAGTACTTGGATGCCTATGTTGTCAAAAGATATTATTATTTTACTATTAGTTCTCCTCATGTTGAAATTTCCATGAACTAGTTAGGATGCAAATCTCCACCACTAAGCTACCCACCCACTTTATGACAAGTCAATTTACGATTTAGGTATGCTAATTTTTTTGACACCTTCTTCACATTGTGAGATGTTACCAAATAATTATAATGGTCATTTGGTTTTGTGTGGATCATGAACCATGTAAGGGTGTGTTTATTGATCTTACTCACCAATAAAATGTATGCATTGAATAATTTTTGTTTTATCATCATTTTATCAACAAGCATATGCATATTTGAGGGTTTATTTAAAATTGACTAATGATATGTTGATTGAAACTATAGGATACATTATTTTACCTTAATTTTTTGGTCTAAAAGATGAGGGAAGTTCTTATTCTATGTCATATTCTTTCTTCTTTAGATGTATCTCATATTTTATTTGGGTATCCATGGATAAAGCAATATCAAGCAACATCATCTATGTCATGCCATTAAGGTATCAAATATGTTTGAACACTAGTAAAGAGGTTACAATTGCAAGAGATCCGTATATGCCTTTATTTTAGATTAAGTCATTTAACCTTAAATAATTTTAAGAACATACATAAGGATCCTCTATATAAGTGCAAGGATTCTTTGCCTAATTTGTAAAATTTTCAAAAGGAATAACAATGGTGGGAAAATCAAGACAAGATGCAACAATTTAGAATTCCTAAAGGGTTTACAATTATTAGAGCCAAAGTAGGTTATATTTTGGTTTTATATTATAAAATGATTCAAGAATCTATAAGGCCAAAAGAACCATAAGCATTGCAAACTTTAGTTTAGAAGCATAAGGGATTGGATATTTTCATTCCTAAACATGGTTTTCATTAAAAAAATTACTCATGTACTATACATACATATTCATGTATATGTGAATATATCTACATATGTATACATACACATGCACGTATCTAAATATGTATATATGTATATATGTATATGTAGATATGTAGACACATTCATGTATACATACATATGTATATATGCATGTATATATGTATATACATACATTTATTTTCTATATGTATATATATACATACATATATACGTATACATAAATACACACACATATGTATGTATGTATGTATGTATGTGTGTATGTATATTTATGTATACGTATATACATGTATGTATATGTATATGTGTATGCATACATGTATATATATGTATATATGGATACACACACATTTTGGTTTTGTTTTGTAAGCATCCTCTTTTGAGGACAACCCTTTGTTGATGATGTTGAGTATTAGTTTGTTGTAAGTGTGTTTATTATTTTAATATCATTTTAAAACAATATTTTATTTATTTATAAATTTTGGTATAATCACTAATTTTATAATATGTTTGTGTGTGTAGGTTGAGTTGCATAATTGTTAGGGGCACACACAATCAACACAATGCAAGATAATAACTAATTCAAGGGATCGAAGTTCAGTTTCTAGTCAAGCAAAGAGAGGCAGAATGTTTCATTAATAGCATTTGCTACACATACATAAACACTTTTATATCTTTATGACACATTCATAACTATTTTCATGAATATATATTGGTGATATTTTGTAGTCTAAGAGACAATGTTGGCCTCATGTCACTGTATATGATATTTTCATGATGTATTATGTATGTCTTCATGACCTTATCAAGATCAATATATAAATATTTTGTGCATATTCATAGCAAATGGTTTGTGCTTATTCTATCTATCTATATTACCCTTTATCTCTATCTCTCTTTATCACTATCTCTCTCACATATATATGATGTGCATGAATGTTGAATGGCATACATGTAATGAACCCATACTAGTTCTAACTCTATTTAGCCTATCAACAAATAAAGATTCAACATTGGTCTTCTAGATTTACATACATCTTAAGAATTTACTACCATAATCCATAAGACAAAGCAACAATAACCCATATGGGTGTTTAGACTCACAAGTGAAAGTCAAAATGTTATAGCTAGCTATCCCTTCACTAAAAAATAGTAGGGTTTTTAGTTCAAACAAGGAATTACCCCATTTTATTGTATGGTTCTATATACTAAAACCCTATCTCCAATAACACACATAAAGTAAAAAAAATATCTACTATGTTTGGCTTCATGAATGCAACACAAGCTTCTAAATGTCCTAGGTAGAGCAATAGATTTCCATTCACATAGTAGAAATTACAAGCTAATGCTTTTTAACATGATTTCTAGAATTTCATACAAGAATAGCTTTTTCTCTTACATTACATATAAAAATACTAAAAAGAACCTTCATAAAAAATCATACCTCATTACCACCAAGTAAAAACAATAAGGTTTACATACTCGAATTTCACAAGCTTCAAAAATGTATAATTTGCACTACCTTCTTCCTCCTTTTGCCTCTATCCTCCCCTTTTCCCTCTTTCTTTTCCTTTTAATCTTTCCTTGATTTCCACCATTTTTGCCATATTCTCTACATGTTTCCCATTTCCACTTCCTTTGCCTTTATTTCTTCCCACTTTGTGAACAATAAAGTCCCACTCTCTCTTCACTTACTCATCATTCAAGTTTCCTCGAATAGCGTACCTCAACATTAATGCTTGATACTTAATATGATGGGGCCAAAAGGTGGGGTGGCCACTTTTTGGCCCCACATCTTTTTGCACTCGCTCTAATAAGGTTTGTCCTTTTGATAATAGTAATGTCCAAAGGTGGCTCTTGTTTGCATGTGGATACATTTATACCAAACATCAACTTTTAGTGATATGTGTGAAGATTTTGTAGTGGTTCTATATATTGTTCTTATTCTCTAAATATAAAGGAGGATGAATAATCAAGTCATGATGGACTAATGAAAGAAGATGAATTGAATAGTGATAGAAACTAGTCTACTATAGTTAGTGATGATGAAAATACATTATATAAAATTATGCAGGCATTCTCATATTACTTAGAATCTCTAGTGTTACAATATGAATAGTATTTTAAACACATGATAGACCTTTTTCTAGAGTGTCTCTACAAACTTGTGACCATTGAATTTGCTTGGGAGTATAGAAAATTGCATTATAATACATCAAATAATAGGGTAGAGAATGTAATTGTTAATTTTATGGTTTCCAAGACCAAACTTTGTAAATGATATTAATTGAGGGCATGAAGACACAATCAAGTCTTTGTTCTTGATGGTTTGATTTATATTTTCAATCAATGGTTCCATTTATACACACTACATGAGGAAATTGTTCAATAAGAGTAACTTATAGTTTTAGTCAATTATATTTCAATTTGTACACACTACATGAAGATATTGAACTAGCTTCATTTGTTATATGGAGATATTTTATTGTAATGTACGTAATCAATGATATGATTCTTGATTTTTTATAAGATTTAATATTATAACACCTTAACAAATCAAGCTATGACTTTCACGGTTCACTCCTACATGTATGAAATTTGCATTTTCATCTACAAGTTTGACCCTAAATTTGTAGTTTTAAAATTATTTTGTGAGCTTAACCCTACATTTCTAGTCTTTAGGAATGTATTTATCTCCATTTTTTAGACTATGTTGAGAGCTATTATAATGTTTTTTTGCACTAACTTTCGGAGGAAACTTTTTTTTCCTTACTCAAACCCTTGGATTATGCAAAATGGGGAAGCAAAATACTATATTAAAAATGTTGTAAAAACTTTCAAACAGTCAAACAAGTGCAATTTGAATTCAACAAATTTTTAAAAAATTGCATATAGGGTTTCGAAATTAAACAAATACATGCATTTTGAACTAAAAAAAAATGGAATTTTAAATAGCCCGTGCTCAATAGTGGTCGCTATGAGAATTGGAATGATGAAGTTTGAAGAGAGGACCCGAAATTTGCTTTCGCCAGTGAGAAATTTTGTTGGGTCGCCGTTCGGATTCTGTTCGCCGCGCGCAGGGACAGTGACTGGTAATTCACAGTGAAAGTGTGAAAGTGAAAGCACTTTTTTTGGTTTTGTCATATTCAAGGGGTTCGGCCAAACCACCTTAAATATGACTTTTTTATTAGGCTCGGTGACTAGTTTGGCCGAACCAGTCAAATGGTTCGGCCGAGCCATATGGTTTCGGCCGAACCACTTTTCTATGAAGAGTGTGGAAATTTCAAAATTTCCTTCCTCCACAAAAGTGTAAACCACTTATGTGGCTTCACCCATAGGAGCTTTCCTAAGTAAAACCTCATTTTGGTGTTTCCACCTCCATAATGGCTATGATGATATAAAGAGTGCTTACCCTCGATTGAGAAAAGGAAAATAAATTTTAAAAAGTGATAAATGACAAGTATTGTAATTTACCACTCAGATCTTATCTCTTTGATGGACTGAAGTCATAATAAACATCTCATGCAAGGAAGATTTACTTGTTGATAAGAGGTCCTGCAAGCTTTATTACTAAAACAAAAATGAACACAAAACATGAATAATCTTACTCATAAAACTTTGTATTGCTAACATGATTCTTGAATGGAAAAAAATACTACTAATTCTTCTCTTGAATTCTTTTTAGGATGCACAATTGGAATTAAAATTTTCTTCTTCCTTCCTTCTTATTTCAAATGGTGAAAAAGACTTATATTTATTTGCATTTTTTCATTTCTTACAAAATTAATTGTAGAAAGCTAAGAAGTGAATTTTAATTTTCAAACATAAAAATATCGACAATAACATATTCAAAATTGGGCCAAAATGGCCAGGTTAAGGGCAATGGCACCCTAGATCAAACCTATTTTTGGGATTTTATTATTGTGAAATAAATTATTAATATTAATTCTTAGTTATATCACATTTTTTGGAAAATGATAGTAAAATAAGAAAATTATTAGCATAATTAGGTCTAGGAACAAAAGGGAGAGCTTAAACCTAGTGTGAAATTGTCAAGGTCGATAATTTACGATGCTACATTTATCTGCCACTTTAGTGAGACTATGAACTTATGCTCATGCTCAAAGTAAGGTAAGAAAAATATAAGAAGGGTTCTTTCATAAATACATTGGAGAAGTAAGATGACACTGAATCTAGGGGATGCACTAGCCCTTAATCTTAGGATCCTACTGTGAATGGTGATCTTATACTTGCACAAACACAATAAACAATCACACAATTAGTCCATTATGCAAGTTAAATCAACATTCCCCATAGAATTCATTTGAAATGCACAAAATAAGAAATAGAATGAACACAAACAAAAGTTATCAAATCCTATTTAATGCAACAAACTCTCAATCCCATGGGGGAATTGGTACCATTTTGATGTGGAAAATGGCCCTTTCCAAATCCCTTGTAAGCTTGAATGATAATTTGATGAAGAATTGATGCTCCTTGGTTGAATTCTTGCATAACCTAGCTATGAAAATGTGAAGACGGATGAACAATGGATGAGCAAATTCAAAATCTGAAGATAATGTCTTTGCATGAAGTTGTGGATCCAAAATCCAAATGAGAGCCTCTTATTTATAGATGAGAGTGATGGAGAATGAGGAAAAATGGATGAATGTGGGACAAAAGACCAACCAATAGCATGAAGCCACTTGTCGACCTGTGAGTGGACAAAGGTGGAGCACATTTTGATCATTGTGCAATTAAATGCAATTAGGTGGAATTTCAAAATGGATGAAATGGCATGTTGGAGGGAGCAAAAAATGAAGTTAATGCCACTTGGCTCAAGACAAAAGGACATGTAAGAGGTTTAAATGCCTTGTTAGATGTATAAACCCTTTTGGAGGGATTTTTCAAAATTGGAGAATATTCCCTTTTGATGCCTTTTTGAAAGTAATTGAAGATTTAATAAATCAATTGGAATGATTTTCATGAGCAAGTTGCAAAATCTAGAGGATTTAGGTGATTAAGATTAAGATTAATCAAGATTTGATTAATTAAGATGAAGATTAGTTGATTTGACTATTTTGACTTAAATTTTAGGATTAATTTAAATCAAAATGAGAAGAAAATGATTTAGACTTAATTAAATAAAGATTTTGATTTATTTAACTAAAGGGAATGATGTTAGATAAATCAAATAAATGATAATTTTATTTAATTTAAATGAGATGACTTTAGAGATTAATTAAATAAAATGAATTATTTAATTAAAGAGAGACTATAGAAGCTAATTAAATAAAATGATTTATTTAATTAATAGGAGATAATGACTTAATCAGATAAAAATGATCTATTTAATTAAGAGATGAAATGTGATGAATTTAATTAAATAAAGATTATTTTTATTAAATGACTAGCAAAGGAGATGATTTAGGACAAAATGGTGTTAGTAAAATCAGGATCAGGTGTATAGGACCAATCGGTACATTTTACGTGTCTACACCTACTAAATGAAAATGTAAAGATAAAGGAATACACACATGATGTGTAATGCAACATGAAAAACACGAAGCATACACAATGAAGACACAAAGAAACAATAAGATAATATAGAAAGTAAACACACAAAAGACACAAGGTAGACACATAATAGACACAACACAATTAAAACGGAATTGAAATAGGACATAAACACAAGGTTAGTACACTAGAAAGAATTCAAATGTCATCCATCGAATATAATTTTAAAAATGATGGTTTTGTGACACCCCTTCGATTTGTTATGTTTTCTTGATAGCTTAGATACTTTGTTAGACTTTATTTTATGTTATTGTTATTCTATCAGTGATAGTGGAGCGATGATAGACTATATTGATGTGATGACACATTATATGCATGGTGATTATGTTTAATATGCTTTATGTTTGCATAGATGCTTAGTTGTGATGACATTGTTATATATGCTTATTGTAGTTTAATTAATATATTATCTCGTCAGTTGATGTGACATTGTATTAGTGAAGAGAATGGTATTGCATCACCTGCTTGCGAGTGCCCTGTGATTTCTATGATTCTTTCTCCACGGTGTGTATGAATTACTATCTATATACATGTACGACTCTTGTGTTGTAAGTTTGCAGGTACAGGACAACAACTTCACTTGGTTTCACAGGTCTGAGCATGTGTCCACTACTCAATAGTAATATTGGGAGATAGTAACGGGCTACCTAGTCATACCTTTACCCTAGTGCAGTGTGCCATCAGTTTGAGTTTTGGTCTTAGCCTTATCATTGTTGTTTTGGGTATTTTATTATTGTGCAAGTTTAATTTGGTAGATTAAATGTGTATTTGATTTAAATATTTAATTAATTGAATTATTGTTGTGAAGGCTTTAGAATAAATTAATTAATTAATTTAATTTTGTTATGTTATTAAAAAATTTTAATTATTAAATTATATGGGAATTAAATAAATAAGATTATTTAAATTTGTTGAAATATATTAATTGTTTTATTTTATTTTAAATGCATGAGGTTGGAAAATATTTGGGGTTGTGAGGGAAAATATATTTTGTTGGGATAACTGTGAGTTAGAAATTTGTTATCTTATTGTTGAAAATTGATTCTCGAAGGAAATATTGGGAAAAAAGGAAAGAAAGTTGTTTTCACGAGAAGTGTTTTGTGTGTTGTTAAAAATTGGTGAGGAAATTGTGGATCTCTTTGAGGATTTTGTTTTAGGATTTTATTGTAGAATTCTTGGCTGTATATTGTTGTGTATTGTTGTGTTTTCTAGAAAGAGGCAATAACACTGGAGGAAGCTTTGGCTACATTGGAAAATTGAAGCTACAGAGAAGCTCGACAACATTTCTTGAGGCAAGAGTTCTTCTCGAACAGGTTCCTTTATTATTTTTGTGTATTTTGAATTGAAAATTTGTTTATATTATTGTAATGCAATTTGGAAAAGTTTAGGAAGAGATTTGCAATATTGTAGAAGCTTTTGTTCCTTTCTTTTAAAATATTGGTGTGAAAGAGGAACCACTGTAGAAAATAATTAAAAATCCTCTGTGTAAATTGATCATCTGAAAGAAATTGATACAAAAGGAAATTATATAAATCTATGTAGAAAACCTTCATTTTACTTTGATTTCCCAATTCTTTTTAATTATCTAGGAAAATGAAATCTCTAAGTTTTCCTGTAGAAAACTTCTTCTGTGTAATTTATTTGCTCAACTTAAATTAGTAATTGGATTAATTTACATATAAATATATACATATTTATTAAAATATATATGTACATATACATTAAAATATATATGTACATATACATATATATATTATATATAGATGTTTGTTTTATTTAAAACACTGTGGAATTTTTATTGGGAAGCGAATTCAAAAAATTGTCGTACAGCGAATGCTTCACTGTGGAATGAAAATAAATAAATAAAAATTAAATGAGGTTCATTTTTGGTTTGGTCAGGGGTAAAACCCCAGCCGCACCCACACTAGGGGTGTGTTGTTGTGTGCAGTGCTCCCCACATCCGTGTGGGGTAAGCGCTGCCACAGGTAGCGGAACCCCCTACGTGGTAATAGTGCAGCCAGGGCTATGTCCATGTGCACATGGGTATTTGTGTTTTGTTTTATATATTGCATTTTGGTTTGAAAATATATATATATATATATATATATATATATATATATATATATATATATATATATATATATATATATATATATATATATATATATTTATATATATTATATATACATATTATATATATATTATATATGATATATAAATATTATATATAATATGTATATATATTATATATAGTATATGTATATAATTTTATGTATATTAAATAATATATTTATTATATATATATATATTTAAATATAATTATTTAACTTGTTTTTTTAAAGTTGGTAAGTGATTTTTAAAGAAATATTAAAGGGGTAAGTGCATGCAAGCACCAATTGTTATTTTATAATGAAGTGATTTTATTAGTAAGATTGGGATTTGTTTTATCTATACTTGTGGATTTGGAAACTGAACTTTTGTTTTAATCGTTATGGATTTACTAAATAGAATTATATTTAAATGGTGTATTTTAATAGGTGAAATTGATTGTAATGGATTTAGGAAATCCGAATGATAGCATTTGTTAATTGCTTGGTGTTATGTTTATTAAAGCATGTGTTTTCTATAATTGTGTACTGGGGGGAAAATATTTGTTATTATGTGAATCTAAGTCTTCGAGAGTTGTAATTGTGAAAGGGTTGTGGTAACTTTAGTTCACCCTTTGAGTTTTCTTGGGTAGTGCACGTATTGGGATTTAGTATTGGACATTCGTAGAGATGTGTACCTTTTGAGGTGTAATGGTTATTGTGGTCAGTTTTAGTGCATTGTCTACCCTTGGCACATAGTTTGAGTTATGTGTTGTTGATAGGGGAGTGGCTTTTAGTGAGGGCTAAGACACAAAGTGGTCCCAGGACAACTCGTGTGGGAGTTAGTATAATCAAGTGGAAATTAAGTAATCTATTAGCTTAATACATTTAACAAGATAATTAGCCGAGCTCATTGGCTCAAGGGCTTGTATGAGACTTGAGATGAGTTGGGAAGGCCTGGAATGGCAAGATTGTTATCTTGTCTTCTCGAAAGATAATCGATTCTGCATTGGTGTGCATGTGGGGCCAAAATAGTGAGAAGTTACCAAGATAACCCTAGAGGGGGACCGAGACCTAGGAAGATCTCCTTTGGACAACCAATGCAACTTTTGTGATGACACTCCTCTTATGACAATAGTCGGTTTATTTGTATTATGTTTGTAATTGATTCAGTGATTCTGGAAGCAACATGACCATTATTCTTGTTTACTTGTATTGTGATTGTATTGTATATTTCTTGTGTCTAGAGGTAGTAGGATTGTCTTGGTTACCTTTTACTATCTCCTAGCATGAGGGTTGGGCCTACAGGTACCATATGGTTGGGTTGTGTGCTTCTTCACTGTTGAGTTCTCTTCATGTTCATGATGGCAGGATCTTCTTGTTCGAGGATCTCGTGTGGTTCTTTGGAGTTGTTCTTCTCTTTCTTCATTGTAATTGTGGATCATTATGTATAATTTTAGTACCTCATTTTTATCAAGGTGAACCTTTGTGATGTAATTGTAATAATATTTATGATCTATTCATTATTGGATTTAATGGTGTATTGGATGTTATGTGGTGTTGTATCTGTGGAAATATGTTCTATACATTTCTATGTGTTAGATTTATCTTGCAATGGTTTAATGCTTTGTTGTATGTTGTATCTTGAGTTTAATATTCATATTTTATGGTTGGTTTAAATTTATAAGTAATGGTGTTCACATGTAGACATGTTGCATAGCCTAGATGATGTATGTGGTTAGAGTAGGATCCTTTACTTGTCTTGTTTTACCTTTTAAGAAAAAAAATCAGTTGTGCTTCCGCAATGTTGCATCCTCCTCTAGGTTGCAGGACGGGGTTTTACAGGTTCTCTCATAGGACTTAGCAATTTATGTTATTCTAGATCACTTATGAGCTACATAGATCTACTCACTAGCAAGCTACCTTACGTTAGGTGCCCATGCTATATGATGGGTTTCACATTTTTTCCAAGTTATGTTATGATCTAGTTTACTCATGAAACACATGGATCCACTAGCAAGTTGGTTGTATTATGCTAGGTGTCCATGTAAAAAGGTGCTCAAGTTAACAAATTAGTTAGCTCTATTATGCTAAATCAATGAATTTTTTTGCCAATCATGCCTCAAGGAGTGCATAAAATTTTAACCTCATGAGGGGCCATTTAAAATCATAGGAGATGAATCATCTCAATTTTAATGTCATAGGGGATGAATTAACTTAGGGGGGTGTATAAAATTTTAATGTCACAAGGGAAAAATTAGTGACCATGCCTCAAGTGTTGCTGATAAACCACACCACCACAAAAGGGGTACATAAATGAAATGAAAACCATACTTTAGGGGTTGTTTTTCACAATACCACTACTAAAATGGTACATTTATTGCATTAGAAAACTACACCTTACAAGGTATCATGCATGATACCACCACTAAAGGGACACATGAATGCATTGCAATGCCACACCTTAGGGGATATCATGCATAATACCACCACTAAAGGGGAAAATGAATTAATTGCAAGGCTATACATTAAGGTACATTGTGCATAATACCACCACTACAGTGGCACATGAATGAATTGCAAGACTGTAAATTGGGGTTATCATGTGTAATACCGCCACTAAAGGGGTATGTGGTGGTGCAGGAACACCTAACGGACTATATGCATCCATGAGGCGAATATGTAAATAAGATTTTAGGAATGATTAGGTGTCATTTAATAAGTTCTTTCAAGACCATTACAAGGTTTTTGAGTCATTTGATGAATGTTTAGATAGGTTGTAAGGTCATTGTACCCAATTTGCAAAAAATGAAAAAATGTTGTCAAAAGAGGTCTACAATAGGATTTGGGTTTAGTATTGTTAATTTATTGTTGTAATAAGGACCAAGAGGACACATTAGGCATGTTGTAGGTATTAGATAGTTTATTTAAGTCCATTTCTCAAATATTGCAAAAAGTGTAAAAAGTTGTCAAAAAGAATTGTATAGCAAACTTGCAAAAATGCAAATAAGGGCATACTAACTTGGGTCAAGTCATGTAAAAGGTAATTGTAGGTGGTTGAAAATTATTGGAATTAATTTTTAACATATATTTATACCATCCATCCATCATTTGAAGGGTGGTGGTTAAGAATTGAATATAAAATCATAAGTTTCACCATGATTTTCTGTTATGTCAGAAACATTTTATGTTGTTTCTTTGCCTTGTACAGAATTCTACGAGAAGATTATGATACAAAAGTGATTGGAGGTTAAATCCCCATGAGTCTTCTTTCAAGTTCCACTAATTTTGTTGAATTTCATGACTTGATATGAAGAAGTTATGACAATTTTACTCCAAGCAGGTATATTCAGATTTGCACAGGGCAACAAGCAATAAAAATTGCATATCTTTCATTTTAACCATTAGAAATTGGTAAAAACTTGTATGAAGGACTTTTTTAAGATTATGAATGATTTCCCATTGGTTTAATTGATTTTGGAGAATATTTGGATGAGTTTTGAAGAAGCCCTAGGATGTCCTCAATAAATTTTATTAGGTTTTTGGTTCAAAATTGTTGGCTACATGTAGGTTTTTGATAAAGCTAAAGTATTTGAGGTTGGAAATCAGTTTGTATGTCATTTTTAGGAATATTCCAAGGTGTGTGAAGCACTTTCAAGGTTACTTGAGGTTCAGAAGGACTGGTTTCAATAAACCCTTGCTTGCTTGATGAAAATTTGTGCTTGAATGAGGGTTTTAATATCTGATGCAATATTGTGACTTTTAGTCTATAAAAGTGATTGAATCTAAGGTTTTTTAATTTAACTCTATGCTACCCAGGGTCATTTGGGTGATTGGAGGTGTTTTTAAGGGTCAAGAAGTGGTTTGCATTTTCTTTTCTATTTTGATGTGTTGAAGCAAGGGTTTGTGAAGAGAAAAGTGAACTTGAAATGAGATAACAAACAAAGAATGTTCGAAGTTTTGTTAGATGAGATTGAGATAAATTTTTTTATTCCTCTAACATTGCATCATGTGGATTGAATTACAAGGCCACATATTAGGGGATATCATACGTAATACCACTACTAAAGAGGCACATGAAAAAATTACAAGGCCACACCTTAGGGGATGTCATGCATAATACCACCACTAAAGGGGCACAAACATGATTTTATTTTTTATTTTTTACTAAATACCAAATGCATGAAAATGGATGAGGGATATACCCCCTCCCCTCGTTAAAATGTTAGCTTTGTTGTTATGCTATCATTTTGAGAAAATAAAGGGAAAATAGAGGATCCTCATAAATAATACTCACAAGATTAATTATCCAATTTACTCATATTTAATAGATATTCCTTGATCCCGACATAAAATTATCTCAAGTTAGAAATTTTAATGCCATAAGATAGACACATATCACACTATTATATATAAAATGTTAGGCCCTAATTTCCATAGTTTATGAAGGTTTTTTTTTTTGTTTTCAATACTCACCTCATTTAAATATCCTTTTTAAAAGATATATTGATAAAAATATTAGACATTATATCAACATAAAAGTGGTATACTAATATTAACATTTAGTCACTAAATTGCAAAAAATGGTACAACAAAAAATATTTCCATCTAGTCTAAAATATATTTTTTAATATTAAATAATTTGCATAGAATATAATTCTTATTTTTAGTCTATTTTTCAAGGTTTTTTTATGTAAATTTATTTTTTTGTTTCTTAAAGTATGTTTTATTCTACAACACATCCTAGAGTGTTTGAATGCAAAGAACTAGATTGTGTGACTCACCCTAGTATAGGACTAGTTCACATGATGCGAGGAAGTTTGGATAAATAAAAATATATATCTTTCACACAAATCTTTCACAAAATTAGTGTTAACCCAATTTTCCCATAAAACAAATAGTTCAAATTCATGACCATCGTCATGTATTTAATATTATTTCCTAAGTCATTTAAAATATTCCACCAATGACAAACCTAATTCAAGAGCATTCAAATATAAAGTTTTGTACTTATGCACTTCACCTATCCATCATTTTGCATGTTAGACAAGATTTATATTTTCATAGCATGTTGATGTATACAACAATATTTTCTCTACTTGGGGACAAGTTTCTATTAGATAAGGAAATGACCTATCTTTAATCTTAAATCAAACCCCAATGTGCTTCTAAGCACAACCAGTTTATGCACAATAAAGTTTGAAGATAAAATGATACTAGACTATATAACACAACCAAATCCACAACAACAAAAACTTAATGATATTATTCATATCAAAATTTCAATTACTAATCTTTCATCACACTAATCCAATTGATTAATAATAATGTTAAGCTTCTACCAAATAAAATTAGGTAACCACCTAATAATTCTATAATTATTTATATCATAATTAAAAAAACTATGGATAATCCATTATAACTGTGGTAATTTCATTAAATATAAACCAACAATTTCACCTTACTGTGCAAGGTTAATTAGAAAATAATTTCATATATTTTGTGCAATTTTTTTTGAAATGCATAAGTTCAATTGGTAGGACATTTAGAAAATGATGTTTTTTGTGCAAAAAAGGTCTCAATGGAAAATTGGTAGATTAAAATAAACTACGTATACCCTTATATGGATCCAAATGTGAGTGATGCAAAGCCTTTGAATCGAGAAGATAATCAAACTCCATTACCAATAGGATCATATTATTTTTGCAATAGGGAGAGAGGGACAGATGGAGGGAGATGTAGAGGGGCAAGAGAAAGAGAGATAGAGAGGAATAAGGAGATAGAGCTAGGGGATAGAGATAGAGAGGGATGGAGATGGAGATGGAGATGGAGAGCAATATGGAGAGAAGTAGAGGGAGAGAGAAAGAGAGAAAGGAGAGATGGATAGATAGATATGGAAGAGATAAATATATAGAGAGGGAGAGAGAGGTAAGATAGAAAGAAAAATATATAGGAAGGGGTGACCCCACAATAGTGGTTTATAATTTTTGGCCAAACTGGACACTGAAATAATTTTTTTAAACTAAATCTTTACTTTCAGGCACCTATAGCAGTTAAACCGTGAGGAATTTGAAGATGATGCAAACTAGATTTTCGTGACATTTTGTCTATAGATTCTAAATATATTTTTTTCAAAATTTTTGGAATCAAATTGCACTTCTTTTCCATCTCCCTCAAAAACATGTTTTTTTCAGAAAACAACATTTTTAAAAAGTGACACTCACCATATAATGCATAACTTTTTTTCCATGAACGATAAAATTCTAATTCTTAAAATTTAGATTCATAACTCCGATATCTAGTGCTTCCACTTGGTTAGATAGTTTTTTATTGAATATTTTTTCTTTAATCAAGTTTCGAATTCAAACCAATTATAATTCAGACATAGCATGACCGTATAACGCGTAAGTTTTTTTGTGTGTATCAAAATTCAAATTTTTTTTCTTTGTTGGATCAAGGAATTCAATATCTGGTGCACTAATATTTTAAATTTTTTTTTTAATAATATGCTATTTTTCCACATGTGAATAACAGAGAGCTAGATTTTTGGTGAAAATCCTACATTCATGAGAAATAAAAAATATATATAATAATTAAATTAAATTTATTTAAAATTATACTTTTTGGGAAGCTTATAATAAGGACTACATACTTGCAAAAAAATAAATCTTAAATATGGAAGAGATAAATATATAGAGAGGGAGAGAGAGGTAAGATAGAAAGAAAAATATATAGGAAGTGATATATAGAGAGTGGTAGAGAGAGATGGCTTAGAGAATGAGATAGATATAGAGGGAGAGATGGAAGAAGAAATATGGAGAGATAGATCTAGAAAGAGAAAGATATATAGATATAGAGGTTTAGGAAGAGAGAGAGAGGAAGAGATATTGATGGATAGAGATAGGGAGACATGTATACAAATATAAGGGGAGAGGAAAATAGAGGTAGAGATGAAGAGAAAAAGAGGAAGAGAAATAGATAGAGATATAGAGAAAGGTAGAAGAAGATATAAGCATATATATAGGGAGATAAAGAGTGATATATAGAGAGAGGAAGATATATATATAGGAAGAGGGAGAGGGGGAGATATAGAGAGATAGATGGTGAAATAGAGTGATAGGGAGATAGAGAAATAAGAAGATATAGAGAGAGGATGGGAGGGAAAGAGAGATAGAGAGACAAAAAATTAGAGAGTAAAGATTGAAAAATAGAGATGGAGAGAAGGAGAGATAGAGATATATGGGAAGAGAAAAAGAGAGAGAGATGGAGATATATGGGAAGAGAAAGGGAGAGAAGCATAGATAGAGAGATAGAGAGAGGGAGTGATATAGATAAAGGGAGATATATAAGGATTGAGAGGGATAGGGAGGGAGATGGAGAGAGATAGGGAGATAAAATGTAAAGAGATATGGATACTAGAAATGAATAGAGAGAGGAGTGAGGGAGGGAGAGAGCAGGAGAGATGAAGTGAATAAGAGAGAGTGGTGGAGATAATGGGATATAGATAGAGAGTGGGAGGGAGAGATAGGGAGATAGAGATAGAGGGGGAAAGAGTGAGAAATAAGGTGACAAAGATAGGTAATAGAGAGGAGGAAGATAGAGAGATAGAGATAGGGAGGGAGAAAGAGGGAGTGTGTGTATATGAGTGAAATGGAGAGATATGGAGAGATGAATAGAGAGGGATATATATACATATAGAGAGAGGAGGTAGAAAAATAGAGTGGGGAGGGAGAAGTAGAGAGATATAGAAAGAAGGAGTTAGAGGGAGAGAGGAGATATAAGAATAGAAAGGGGGATACATAGGGATAGAAAGGAGAGATAGAGAGATAGATATAAATTGGTAAAGATAGAGGAGGTGATATATATATATATATATAGAGAGAGAGAGATTGGAATTCATATATATAGAGTTAGAGGGAGAGGGTAGGAGAGATGGAGGGAAAGATGGAGTGAATAAGAGAGATATGTAGTCAATGAGATATGGATATAGAGGGAGATGGAGAGGGAGAGATAGAAAAATAGAGATAGAGGGGCAAGAGTGATAGATAAAGGAGGTGATAGAGACAAGTAATAGAAAGAGAGGGAGAGAGGGGAGAGAGGGGGGAGAGATAGTAATAGGGATGGGGAAACAAGGAGTATCTTTGTGTGAGTGAATGAGAGAAATAGAGATAGAGATAGGGAAGGAGAAATAGGGAATGTG
The DNA here is from genome assembly GCA_007258455.2 of Sequoia sempervirens. Classification (NCBI taxonomy): domain Eukaryota; kingdom Viridiplantae; phylum Streptophyta; class Pinopsida; order Cupressales; family Cupressaceae; genus Sequoia; species Sequoia sempervirens. The sequence goes on along the minus strand of VDFB02047230.1, from coordinate 344,614,364 downwards.
TGTGTTAGTGAGAGATATAAAGATAGAGATAGAGAGGGAGAAATAGGGAATGTGTGTGGTAGTGAGAGATATAAAGTTATAGGTACAGAGGAAGATAGATACATAGATAAATAAAGAGGGGGGGGAAGAGAGAAGAAGAAAGAGATGGAGATAAAGAGATATAAAGAAATGTAGAGAGATTAAGAGATCAAGAGGTAGATATTATTCGATTATATGTTTTTACTTCTAGTGATGCATTATGAGATCAAGTTGTCCCAAGGCCCATACAACCTCACACCCTTCTATTGACTTTTTGGTGTTGATAATCATATATTAAAATGAATTCACATTAGATTTGATTTTTTATCTCTTCATTGTTTATAAATTTAGCTATTAAATAAAATAAATATTATTTCAATAATTATAAAATAATTAATAAAAATGTATTAAAATATTGTAAAAAAATTAAAACATAAATATGTAATATTGTTAAAAATTATAAAATATTCAAAATAAATATTGTATAAATTAAGAATAAAGTTCAAAATATAATTATTCTATAATAATTCAAATTTTAACTACACTTGGAGTACGTTAAATGAGTATAGTGACAATTTGAATCAGAGAGCACGGCGAATAGTGCCATAAAAAATCATCGTGAGTTCCTACACGCTCCACCGCCCGCGTCGTTATTTGCCTTTACGGGAGGCAAAACATTGTTCGCCTGCGCCATTACTTGCCTTTGCGAGAAGGGAAAAAGAATGAACGGAGACAATTGTTTTTATCGTCTTGAATCGGGCTAATACAGCTTTGACCGTTGGTCTGCACACACAGTCGGTGCGATCCATATAGGAACGCCTTCCGCGTAATTACTGTAGAAAAAAAAAAAAGGAAGAGACGGATCGCTTTCAATTAAACTTAATTTCAGAAGTAAAGGAAATGAAATGAAAGGCTATTAGCCGAACACTGGCCAAAAGATCAAACGGAAGTCATACGTAAGTGATACCAAGAACTGATCCCAAACGTGGGCAGCACTTCATGTAAAGAATGCCGTGGGATGTGAGGAGCAGAAGGGCGGGAGAAAATGACAATGGCCACACTTGAAATGGCCAGACTCTCGCATGTTTTTTCTGCCCCTCTGCTTGTATCTTAACAAAGCCTCTTCCCTTCTCACACAAAGCGAAATTGGATTCATAACTTTCATTTGAATTATCTTGTTGGAGAAACTCTGAATGTGGTAAATCAGGTTGGGTAAAGATCAGGGGCTGATAAGAATACAATGATAATCCTCTGTGGTAATCTGTCTCTAATTTTTCTGCAATATTTTCAACTACTTTATCGTCAGTATATGATACCTGTTATGTCTAGATTGTTGTTCTCGGTGTTTGACACGCCTGGACAAAATAATAATCGTGGCGACATCGAAGAAGGACGTGCTCCGCCTCCGAGCGAGGCGAACGCCGATATGAACAGAGTGGCTTTTAGTGTTGAGGGTGAAGTAGCGTCTCCATCTGATATGCAGATAAGAGAGGTTGCAAAGGCCAAGAGGAAATATGTCACTTACGCATTCACACTCTTTGGCATATCTCTCGCAGTTTTTGAGCTTTATTTCACTTGCCGGCAGAGCCTCTCCAGTTTGTTAGTTCTGATGATCTGCTTCTTCGTTTTCTCATCTATTTTAGTTGTTCTCTCTAGTATTATTTATCACAAAATAATCGAGGAAGAGCAATTAAAATCAGAAGAAAACCCAAATAACCATCAGATTGCCGGTTGGTCAGGTCAGATATATCTTTTCTTCTTATTTGTGATTGTGATAATCACCGTGTATGCTTTCGTTGCCATCAATGCCATAAACAAGTTTTATGGTGTTCGCAAAACAGAATAAATTGCAGTGACTGTGTGTGGAGACTCTGATCAGTTGATAGCCATCTTGCTTGGGGTATTTCCGTTTCAATCTTCTCAGTCGGTGAAGTGATAAAATCTTACGCCATATGTGAGACTATTTTCTAAATGGCTCTCATATGACTTCTTTCTGTTGTTTTTGTTTTTATATGTGCACGCCAATTAAGTGATTCTGGTTTTCAATCCTAATTAAGTGGATTGTATCTCTTTTAAAAATATCACTAGTTTAAGAAAAATATATTTAAAATGAATAGTAAAGTTTGGCAAAAAAAATAAAAAAATAAAATACACAGTTGAATCTTGATAGCAATATCATAATTTGATACATTGTAGAAAAAACCTCCTATTTATCAAATTGATGATCTAAAGGGATTCTATAATGAATGGTTCATAAGGCACAACACTTGTTGAAAGTTTTGCAAATGGGGTTGTAAGGTAAGTTCACTTAACCTTTGGAAAAACTCCATGGTTAAGCATACTTGAGTTGGAGTAGTATTGGGATGGGTGACCTCCCAGGAAGGCCCAATGCTTCACCTCTATGAGCATCACCTAGATGCAATGAGTGCTAAGTGGACCATTCATTAGCATGAGAGATGGGTTCTTCTATACCACTATTCATGAAACATGGGTCAATGAATTTGACTCAAAAAAATCTGCATGGTTGAATCTTGATAGCAATATCATAGTTTGATGCACTATGGGAAAAACCCCCTACTTATCAATTGATGAGCTAAAGAAACTCTATAATGAATGGTTCATAAGGCATGACACTTGTTGAAGGTTTTGCAAATGGAGTTACAAGCTAAGTGGGCTTAACCTTGAGGAAAATCCATGGTTAAGCACATTTGAGTTGGAGTAGTATTGGGATGGGTGACCTCTTGAGAAGGCTCAATGCTTCATCTATGTGAGTATCACCTAGATGAAATGAGTGTTAAGTGAACTTATCATGAGAAATGGGTTCTTATGAACTACTACTCATGAAACATGGGTCAATGAGTTTGGCCCGAAAAAAAACTACACGGTTGAATCCTGATAGCAATATCATAATTTGACATGTTGTGAGAAAAACTTCCTACATATCAAATAATAAAGTAGTAGGATAAGGGGTTTCCTCTCATTATTTTAAACTTTAAAATATTAATTTTTCAATGTCAATTTTTTAGTTAGGGGAGTTTAAGACCAAACAAAAAGAGCTTTAAAAGCATATAACAAGGGAATTATAGATCATTTGGTTGAGTCTATTGAAAAGTTACTTATTGCATTTTATAATCATATGAATAACTAGGATATACAAACATGTAAATTCATTTTAGTCTATTTATATTACTTACATGTTCAATGTAGCAACAACAAATCTCCACCTCCACATTTAGCACCATCAACTAACCCAACATACCAAATGATATAGTTAACACCTCATTTAGCACTCCTAGTTTTCTCACATTCTAAAATGGTGTGGATTTTGTAGGGCCACTTCAAAGCAAAGACATCAACCTATTCAATAATAAGCATCCTTAGTTTTTCTCATGCTTCTATTCATACATTTAACCACATCAATTAGGACTAAAAATCTAAGTTTCAACCTTTTGAAAAAGAGGCAATTTAACAAGACCATGATCCTCATTGCCAACAAAATGAAGAGTCTATCCTAGATTAACTGTAGAAAATTATATATCCATCTCAAGACCACTAAAATCATTTTCTACATAAAAATCAATTAATATTTAACCAAACTTATCCTTAAAAACTTCTAAGAAAATCTAACATATTCAAAAAATTGAGGTGATGTTCAAATTTATACTGTGATTACCACTATTGCATTCTAAATTTATAGACAATCTACATGTTTGCCACTATTTTGATAGTATAGTCCATTATATCAAATCCCAAATAAATACCTCTCCAATCAAGTGAGTGCAAGGTAATAAGGATCTAAAATAGTAAAAAAATGTGGGAATTATTTGCTCAAAAATTAAAGTTAGGTATACTTATGATAAATATTCAAACCACTTTTGAATAGAATATTAATGTTGGTGTAAAAAAAATCTACTATAACAAGGAATACATGTTTTAGCTAAGGCCCTTGTCTCCCTTCACAAATATTTTGCTAAAAGGTAAGTTGAGGCATGATTGCCCTCACAAATACATTATAGATCATTCAAATGTAAGTTGTGGGATTTAGAATTTTAGGAGGGATCCAAGTTTAAGGAATATGAATGAAGATCTTTGAAGAGTATAGGCATTGTTTCTTTCCAAGAGGAACAAGATGATAACAAAGGTAGGGCAGATGACTAAAATTTAGTGACACACAAAAAGATAGATCTAAAAAGAATGTAAGACCTTATAGCCTTAGAAATTTATATTATTTTCAAACCTCATGTTGTTTTCTTTTGGTATTAGTACTATTTCTTTGGAATATAGACCCCTATTACACATGACTAATATATTTGGTAAAGAAATTTAGGACTATATGGATCAAAAATATTTAATAATATTTATAAAATCTATCTAATAATATTAATAGAAGTAAATGGAATAGTATGCATATATAATATTACACTAGACTTAAATGATTTTTTTGGGAAACCTTAAAAGAGAAAACCCATCACTAAAATATGTTAATATTCAGAAACAAGGATTCAATATAATAAGTCCTATTATATATTTTCAATTTACAACATACTCTTCTACATTTTCTAGGGTGCCTCACAAAAACAATATTCTTTCAAAAAATAATATTTTTTAATTTTTATAGCCTTTATACATTCTCACAAGATGATACATATAGATCTAAATGTAGAATCCCGACCATCAACTTGTTGAACCAACATCTGGATTACCAAGAGTCACACAACTATATTATAAACATATTTTCATATCAACATACCACACATATCACTAAACGTGATGTCTTCATGTGAATAATCAATGTGTATATAGCCATTATCACACACTATAAATTAGTATTTGTCGACTTAACACTATCAATAAGTTCATGATATGATTGTATAGCCACCACTATTGGCTCCAAGCTTGCTAGAACAAACATAAATATTAAATCCTTCTAACTACTTGTGTTACCTTGTGTAATATTCAAAAAATAATGCTACTTTTAAATTGTGCCACATGAACTCTAGCTTTACCACAAGTTCGTGTGTGTTACAATTTATGCTTATAGAAACATTAATTTCTATATGCAATTGTGATCCTCTAAGTATATTACATTTATTACCTTAAAATCACCACATGTAAAATAACATGTATATTATATGACAACATTGAAAATCGCGTCTTACCATATTACATTCTATAGATAAAATATAACTTTATGATTTCTTGTAGGTGAATATTACCCAAGTCCCAACATTCGCACACTTGATATTTATCATACAAGAGTTTGGTACACAAACCAAGAAGTTAACCTCATTTTTTAGAATGGACCAAGCCCATCTCATCCCTACACCAAAATAAATTGCGAGTGCTTACAAGTTCCATCAACAAATCAATAATATTTTTTTGAGTGTCAATCAGTTTTATCTAAAATTTTCTAGTCTCAACCATATCCCTTCCAAAATGATATTGTACATAATTTTTGGGTAAATTATAATGGTAAAAAATATTTACTACATGAAAATTTGTACCATTTGAATTACACTTCACCATTGTATAACTCTTAAAACCAATAATGTCATTAATAACCTCTTTAACCACATTACTTCCTTACAAGCATGTGTTATGGTCATATATTCTACTTTAGTTCTAGATAGTAAAACTATTTTCTACTACTCACTCATCTAGCTAGAATATTCACTTAAAATATAAAAACATGACCACATAGGGTGATCTCACAATAACATGTCCCACTTTTTAGTCAAATTAGAACATTGAAATAAGATCTTTTCACCAAATTTTCAATTTCTAACTGTTATAGCAACCAAACCATTAAGAATTTGAAGATGATGTGAATTGGTGATTTGTTGAGATTTTTTCTATAGATTATAAATATATATTTTTAAATTTTAAGAAATTATTTATATTTTTCTTGCGTAAATTTTAATAACTTTCTTTTTATAGTTAACAATATTTTTAAAAAGTAATGTTACTTCGATGAAGCATAACATTATTTACATAAAATATAAAATTATGATTTTAAAATAAAGATTTGCAACACTTATATCTAGTGCATAGATATTTTTTTATAAATTTTTCTGTTAGATTAATTATAATTCAAATATAGGTTACTTCAGTAACATATAATTTTTTTTAGAGCTTACTACTCTCCGACAACAATATGAAAATAATATCCTGGAATGTTAGGGGCCTCAATGCCCCTAACAAGCAAGCCCAAATCAAGCAACAAATTGATGCTTGTGGGGCAAATATTGTACTTCTATAGGAGACAAAGTTATCTCAGGATATTTTTACCTCTGTCATAAGTAAATGGTCAAGATGGAAATCTAGTCAATCAAAAGCTCAAGGGGCTTCAGGAGGGTTAATAATATTATGGTTCATTCAAAATCTATTGTAGTGGAGCCTATAACAAGTGAACTTAACTAGAAGCTATTAAAGGTGATAGATTTTGACTTACAATTCTAGCTTTTAAACATTTATACACCCAATTCTAATTTTGGAAAAAAAAATATTGTGGGAAGCGTTGACACAAGTTCTTGAACATTCTGGTGAAGATAAGGTGATTTTGGATGGTGATTTTGACACAATATTATCCTTGAATGAGAAGCAAGGTGGGATTATACCTCCTCCTAAAATAATTGAAGATTTTAGTGCCTTTGTTCAAAATAATGCTATTATTGACATCCTCCCAGGAAATCGTAAATTTACATGGAAAAATAAAAGGAAGAATCTTTGTCAGATAACTGAGTGTCTAGATAGGTTTCTCACCACACTGAATTTGGTAACAGAGAATTATGATATGGAACCTGAAATTTTACAATGGGTAGGATCAAACCATTATCCAACATCATTGGGAATTCAAAATAAATAGTTAAAATCTAAATTTAAATCATCCTTCAAGTTTGAAGTGATGTGGTTTCGACAATGCCCAAATTTTCTCAATCTGTTAAAGGAATGGTGGTTGTTGTCTCATATGGTCGAAGGCACATTAATGTTTAGATTCTGTAGGAAATTAAGGTATGTCAAAGGAAAAATCAATCAATGGAACACACATGTATTTAAAAATATGTTTCATCAAAAAGTATAAGTTTTTAAACAACTTGAAGAAGTAAATGTAGAAATAATAGCTAATGGGTTAAATACTGATCTCTTTGAGCAGCAAAAGAAACTACAAGATAAATGGGAAGAACTAGTAGTACGAGAGGAAATCTATGGAGACAAAAGTCTCAAGAGCTTTAGCTAAAATAGGGAGATAAAAATATTTAAAAAATCATATATCGACTAAAATAAAAAAAAGTTAAAAGATCCATTTACTCAATTCAAGATAGTGTTTCAAGAAACACTTTAACAAAGGAAGAATACATTCAAGCAGAGGGAGTTAAATTTTTCTCAAATCTTCTTTTTGTGTCATGTCACCAATTCATTCAAGTAGGGAAGGAGAGAGAGGAAATGTTGGAAGCAATACCACATTAGTAACACAAGAGGAAAATGATCTTCTTCTAAGGAAATTCACGCTAGAAGAATTAAAGGTAGTAGTTTTTTCTATGCCTTTGAATAAAGTACTAGGACCGGATGGTTTCATAGCAAGCTTTTTTCAAAAAAATTGGGAGTTCATTGGGTAGGACATTTTAAAAGCATTGGAAGAATCCAAAAGCTTAGGCACGATGCTAAAATAGTTTAATGTTATGCATATTGCTCTCATTCCAAAGGTGAATGTACCAAAATATTTCTTAGAATTTAGACCAATTTCACTCTATAATAGGGTTTACAATTGTGATAGGGAAAAAATACTTGCTAGAAAATGAACAACAAACAAAAGAGTGCAAATAACAACTACAACCACCCTACACCTCAATATTGGCCTGATGATTAACTTAACTAAGCAAAATGAAAGATTTCACCTTGTTGAGTTATCCTTTGGTTGGCCCTTCGATCTTCAATGTTATATGCTCCTTTGATGGCAAGAAATGCAAGCTATTAGATGGGATGAAGATGGAAAATAAGTGAAAATAGAGGCAAGTATGAAAATTTGGCTAAGTATGGCTCAAGAGAAAATTTTGCAAGAGTTTGGCTAGCATGAATGATCTCTCCCAAAATGAGAGAAAAGGGGGGGTATTTATAGAGAATTTAAAATTCTCTATGGAAAGGGACAATTGAGATTAGGCCAACAAAGCCAAGATGTAGGGCTATGGTGAGTTCAAAACTCACAAGCTCTCACATCTTGACATGTGGCATGTGAAGTGGCTCAAGAAGGATGATGTGTGAATGAGGTGGAAGGAGAGTACATAACATGGAGGTACTACATAGTACCTTGGGATTGGACAATATCTCCTCATAAAGGATGTCCTTGTCCCCATGTGGGTGAGAGGACATGTGAGGAATTAAACATTCTTCAAATATCCACATGGGGATGAGAAAAGGAATTTTAAATTCCAAGGAATGCTTTGGGGTATTAAATGTGAATTAAAAATTCACATAGGGAATGAAGTGTCTTCTTCAAAAGGAGAAAGTCTTTAATAAGGTTGACAATTAAATAAAGTGATATATTTATTTAATTTAGAGAGGAAAGATGGGAAAGGTATTTATTAAATTAAATACTTTGGAAACTTTATGTAGGACACGAAATATTAATTAAATGAATGATTTAATTAATACTGGCAAAAAGGATGAAGTAGATGAGAAAAAGGTTGGTTAAGGAGACGTCTTTGACTATATGGAAGTGGTCAAATTTAGATGTCTACAACAATATTTTCACAAAATCAATTTACTTACGTTTGGTGCCTATCATTCCTAAAATAATCTTAGAGGAACAAGGAGGATTTGTTCCTCGTAGAGAAATGGCAGAAGGTGCTTCGGTAGCACATGAAGTTTTGTATTTCATCACAAAAAATGTTATTCCTTCATTGATTATCTAGTTGGCAACGATGAAGGCATGTCATAGAGTAGATTGGCCTTTTCTAATGCAAGTATTAAAAATTTTTGGTTTCCATTCAAAATGGTGCAAGTGGATTTTTTCGTGTTTGGCAGGGGCTAAGTTTTCAATCCTTATCAATGGTTCATTGGAAAGGTTTTTTAGTTTTCTCAAGGTGTAAGACAAGGTGATCCATTATCACCTTTTATTTTTATTATCTTGGTAGAGGCTTTGAGCAGGTTTGTGCAGAAGGCTCGCATACAAGGTAATTGGAACAGCATTACAATTCCTTCTACACATATAACTACAACACATTCCTTGTTTGCAGATGATAAATTCTTATTTGGTAGGGAAACAATCTTGGAAGCTAAACAAATAAATTATATTTTGGATAAATATACTTCTACATCAGGACAAAAGGTTAATGCAAGAAAATCAAAGATACATATTTTCAATACACTAGAGTTTTAAAGGATCAAATTGTGAGAGTATTGGGATTCCAAGAAGCAGATCTTCCATGTTAGTATTTAGGAATTCCTTTCTTTGTAGGAGAAAATAGGGTATCCTATTGGTACAAGTTCCTACAAAGTATACAGGCAAGAATTTTGGTTTGGAAGGGAAGGTAGATAACATTATCAGGAAGGATTCTAATGGTTAAATCTATCATATTTGCAATTCCAAATTACTATATGGATATTTTGAAAGCACCTAGAACTATCACTGTGCAAATTGAAAAATTGATTAAGAATTTTTTATGGAAGGGTAATATGGACAATAAAAAGAAAATTCCTCTTGTTTCACTTCAAAACATATGTAGAGAAAAATTGAAAGGTGGAGCAGGGATCCATAATATGACAGCAAGGAATATTTCACTAGGTGCAAATTTGGTCTAGCATATGCATTCAAAGCCTCAAGTCAAATGGTGCAAAATTATGTAGAATAAATATATAGAGGTACTAGTGCATCAGACTGCATTTTCTCCATTTCAAATCCACCACAAGGATCTATTATGTGGAACCTTTTATTAAATTAGACAAGTAATAACCTCATACATAACTTGGGAGATTAATAATGGAGAGAATGCATAGTTCTGAAGGATTCATGGTAGGGATATCCTTTGAGTATATAATGCATGATTTTCAGTTAATAGCAAATCATATATTCCCAATTTTGCTAATGAAACTCAAAGATAACTTTCACACTACAAATGTGCTCACACGGAAAGTAGTATGGAAAAAAATTGATGCTCCTATATTATCATCTGATCAACAAGGGAATCTAAATAAGTTAAGTGGAAGAGTCAAGTTTACTATCAAAAATCTGTAGATAGGAACATTTGGGCGCCTTCAAGATTAGGTAATTATATAGTGAAATTGGGATAAAGGCAATGATGAATAGTGAAGAACATAGTAAACCGCAAAGAGCTCTGAATTTTTGTTGGAATCTAGCAGTGTTACTAGAAGTAGGGTGATTTTCCTAGCTAGCTTTGCAAAATAGGATATTAACAAGTACAAGATTATAGAAACTTGGAATTTCTAAAATCCATTTTATTGTGTGTTGTGTGGGGCATGTATAGAGGACATAAATAATTTATTTCTACATTGTTCTTTTTCAAATTCCTATTGGACCTTTATTAATGACAAGCTTAGTTGGTATGCCCCACTTCCAAGCACACTTTGGGACTTGTTCTTAAGTTGGCCAATTCTATATCAATCCTCTATGTTTGAAATTATATGGAGGATCATTCCTTCTGTGGTTTTTTGGTGCATTTGGTGGGAGTGAAATAAGAGGATCTTTCTATGTGAGGGGGAAAATCATAGATTTTAAACAAGATTTAAAGTACTTGAAATCAGAATCTAATCTAAGATCAAGAACACTACTCTAGATTTAATCCTACACTTATTAAATGAAACTAAGATATTGAAATCATATTAAGGTACATCTTACAATTACCACATTGAATGCAAACAATAAGAAAAGTGTTACTATCCCATATTGGAGTGTGTTCACTTGATGTTGGATTGTTCGAATCACTGTGAAACCTCCATAGTTCATGTGCAAAGATTGAAGAATGATGTTGATGTTGGTTGATTGAAGGAATGTTGAAGCTTTATCAATGGTGATCTTGACAACACTTCATTGCATAAGGTATATTGATTCTTCGATCCCTTTTTTGTGAGGAAAGAGGTTTGTTATATATGAAAAACAAGATTCAAAATGGACGATCAAGATTGTGTTGGAGAATATCCAAATCAATAGTTGAAATGTGTTGAGACGATTTAGACATGAGAAGATTGTTCAAAGTAGATTGCACAATTTGTGTGACTGAGGAATAGATTGGCTAAATTGATTTAATTAATTAATTACTTTTTGGAGTTGAACATGCAAATCAAGTTTAACTTTTGCAAACAAAGTTGCATTACTTTTCTTTGGTTTTTGATAATTTATTTGAATAGTTTTATTCAAATTTTTGAGGGAAAGTTTCGTAATTAAATTATTATAATTTAATAATTCAATTAACTTAGGGGAATAAGGTGACTTAGTGACGTAATCAAATAATTGGTATTGTTTGACTAATCAGGATGAAATAAGATTAGTGTAAGGGTTTTTTTTTTTCTCAGTCATTTTATTTTGGTTTGCATAAATATCTCCGGTGTCGGGTGCACCCTTGCTTAAATAAAATTATCGAAAAGGTGCACAATGCACCACATGGTGGTTGTGTTTATCTTTTCATTTTCCTTTCGGGAGAAGTTTTGGGACACGTTTTTTCTTGTCAGACATTTTCTTGGGAGCTATATTTGTGAGCTCGAGTGTTTCTACCCTATTGACACATCATCTCCTTGTTGTGGGTTATTTGCACCGCCTATAGAGAGATCTATTGAGGAGTTTGTTTGAGTTGGCTAGCCTTTTTCTTTTCTTTTCCCAATTTTTGGGATAGAAGTTTTGAGATAGTACCTTGCAATGATGTGATCGATTAATTGGGTCCTTTTCCAGGATGTTATTCCTAGGATCTAATCGCATTTGGTTTCTTATCCTTGCTAAAATATCTAGAGGGTATTAATGCAATAGTTGAGGAGTTAATGCAAAGATCTTTTGTGGCCTAACTAAAGGTCTATGATCAGATCGTGTGCTATCAATTGTCAACACTTGGCAGCAATTAATCCAGACTGAGGCAGTGCTTCTTTCTTTGGCGGCTATATAAGGAGGGTGACGACATAGATGCAGGAGGAATTTTTAGGAGAAATTGTTTTCTTTGTCAAAAGAAGTGTTTCTTTTTAGTTTTTCTTAAGGTTCTAAGAACTATTTTTCAAAAGCAAGTTATAGAACTACTTTATTCTGGCATATTATATCTATTAAGGTTTAAACTATTATTGAATTTGCATCCAACCTTTGTTTCAAAGTTAAACTTTAATTAAAACATGAACTATTGAGGAGAATTTATTGAGACTGTGCATGTATGGCCTTTTTTAGGCTTTTTTTCTTTATATTGTCATTTTGAATGAAACATTGTGTCTTGCAAGCTATATTCTGGTAGTTTAGATAGCATATTTTTATGCTTTATGCTTGTGTGATTGAATAGTAGCTTAGGAGAATTGTACTATGTCATTGGACTTTTACTATTTTCCTTAAAGTCATTATTTTGTTATGCTATGTTGTATTAGGAGACAGAGTTCTTGTAATTTCTAGAATATTGTTCTTTTACTCTAAGGAATCCTTATGTTTGATTGGACCTCAATGAACACTACCTGTGAAAAGATCTAAAATTCTACACTGTGCTTGAAGTTAGCCTTTGTTGTTCATTCTCTTTCCAACAATGAGGGGTTGTGGAATTTTATATCCTTTATATCAATCATAGGAATAACTTGGGTTTGAAATGTTGTAAAATCTTTCGCACATCACTTTTTATGTTTTATATTTACATTTCTTTTCTCCCTTATCTCAAAAACCCAAAAAGAATAGTCGATTTTCTATAAAAAAAACCCAGAGGTATTCAATGATACGCAATTTGTCCCACACTCGCTGAATTTCCCATAAGATTGTCGAAGAAGTGCAAGCTTTGATAATCAATAGTTCTTCTTTTGGCATGCCTGGTGGGACAGAAGTTTTTCCAAATGTCTAATTAGAAGTCAAAAATATTTTAAATTAGGCTAAGAAAGGAAACTGGAAGTTTCATGTCCAAATTCCAAACGAGAGCATCCTCGATAGGTCATTTCCAATACTCTCAGTTACCTACCTCAAATCATAGGAGGAGAAGAACTATAGGTTTTGTATCACTTGTAACAAGTAATAGAGTGAGAAGTCAAAGCCCAGTATCTAGAGCATTATCTACTCCACCCGGAGGCTTAAATTTCCAAATAAGATTGTATGTATATTTGATTTATAGGAATCTTTTCCTCATGGCTCATGTACCTCCTCCTGCTCCTAGAAATTTTATAACATGAGACAATAGTAGTCCACTACAACCACCCACCCCCAGATGTATGGCCTTCCATACCTGCTAATGCCCTAAAGGCTATTCCAAGATTCTTTGGGGAGGATTTCAAAACCCCTTCTGAAGACCTTCAAAATATAGCAAAGGTATGCAGGGTACACAACATATCAAAAGAAAACATTGCTTTACTACTGTTAGCTACCTCTTTTAAGGGAAAGGCTCAAGATTGGTATAGGTCTCTGGTGTCAGGTTCCATTCTTTCTTGGGACCATCTCAAATAGTGCATGTTTGAATAATTCTCAAAAATGGTAGGCAGTTCCTAACTACTGCAACAACTAATTACCATCAAGAGGGCTCTGCATGAAGCCATAAGTTATTTCAATAACATGTTCCACAAGACCGGGCAAAGGATCCCCATGACTACTCGACATCAGACCATGATGGCATTCATGTTCTATATAAAGGCTATCTATCTAGAAATCACAGTTATGATAACCTCCATGGGAGGGAATATCCTACTCGATGCATACAAGGTGACAGTATGCGCAGAGAATAACCCGATCGATGTCGGGAAACTTCTACCTCAGCCACCAATGCTAGTATTTGTGGAATTCTTCGATGGCCATCAAGAGGAAGCTAATCCAAGACCTCCTAGCACACAATTGAAGTTGGTCACCCCGTAGCCTACAAACAAGTATCCCACCACTCAAGCGAGCACATTGGGTCTCTCGTCAATGGCAACGGATATCGTTGATATAAAATATTCTAAGCAGACTTTTGCTAATGGATTAGTCAATATCAAATGACAACAAGAGACACCTCCAAAAACAACCACTTAGGTCTATGGTGGAGGAAGGATGCCTTACCAACATAATTCATATCAAGGATCCTACAGAGGACGAGGTCAAAAGATGTCGTCAACAAAACAAATAGTTCCAGTTACTATGCCATTACAAGCAATCAAGGGTAGTTTGAATAAAGAGATAGTCCCAAGCTAGAACAATTTGGCAGAGGATGAAAATGTTTGGTGCTTCTCCTGTAATGATAGCCACATTCCCTGAAACTATCCAAGGGGAAATATGCAACAAAAGGTGGTGAAACAGAGGAGTAAGGGTATGTTTCCAAATGCGGATGAATACAAATCACCTGAAATGGAGAATGCTCGTTTTAGGGCACAAACACAAGGGATGTCCATTGAACAAGAATTAGACATTGCGCCTAACCAAGCTCTTTTCTAATGGTTGGAGGAAGATGAGGTTGTGTTCACAAATGAAGCCTTGACAGCTAGAATTCCACAAGTGCATTTGAATTACAATACAAGATCGAAAAGAAGGCTCATAGGGGAATGTGTACAACAAGCTCCACCACATCCATAGCCATGTCAATTGTTCCCCCGAAGAAGCAAGCTTCATCACTCATCGTATGACCTTGTTTGCAGCCACATAACCTATCATCAATAGAAAAAGAGGCAAAAAAGTGCTAGGCCCAACCATGATGGAACATTTTCTCTTGAAAACAAAAGAAATACCACCATTTAAGCCAAAGGTCCAAATAGTTGGGACGCTTCATGTAGTGGAGCAATTGAAGAAGGCAATTTCCAATGTGTCATTATGGGATGTCATATCAATTCTAAAGCAAAAAAACCTGCTTCAAGAAGCATTGAAGGTGGAAGGGAAAATTTTGCAAGCAACCGTGGCTCAGTTGAACAATCTGAGCAGAAATGACAGATCTATGCTTCCCCTTTAGGTTCCAAAATTGACGGCTTATGCAAATAATGTGGATAGCATCAAGGAAAAAAGAGGTAAGTGGAATAAATCCCACACCTTTTTTTTTTTTAACATTTATAGTAGGAGACAAATTGTTGCATAGTAATATGATTGATTTGGGAGCTAGCACAACCATTATGCCAAAACAAGTGGTGGATGCTTTAAAAATTAAGTATGAACCCCTTGAAAAGGGAATTATGCAATTGAATGGAAATAAAGTCATGACCATTGGTCGGATAAGGGATTAGATCCCTGACCCTTTTCTCCTACCCAAGCTAAACAATCACTCAGGAAGTAGTAAAAATAGACAATTCCCCAGTTTTCATAATGTGTCTATCAATAGATTTCATTGCCAAACTCGGTGGATACCTGGCACTTGATTGGTCCCACTTGATATTGAGAAAAAAACATGGAGCAAAGATGAATATTCTATCTGAATCCTTCCATCCTGAACATATTGTGGACGATGCAAATCTATGCTTTAGAGCTACTGATACCCCTACGTTTCAACAGGAGAGATATTGCGTATAAATTCCTAGAGAGGAAGAAGATACAGACAAGCGGATTTCAGAAGAAGAGATGTTCCTCAATCAGCTCACTGGTTCTGATCCATTTGGAAACTTTCATGTTTTAGGGCTAAGCACCTATGTGATTTTCGATGAAGATCAGGTCTTTCCAAAACTAATAAAGAGTCAGGAGGAGTCTGACAATCCTTATGATAATCATGTATGGACTGTACATTTCAATGGTGTTAGGTGCAAATTTGGTCCCAAAGTAGGTGTCCAATTGGTATTTCCAATGGGATCGGAATACCCTAGAGCTTATTATTTTCAGCCTTCATGCTTCACTGATAATACCGAATATGAAGTTTTGGTCCATGGATTGAGTTCAACAAAACAAATAGATTCAAGTAAGAAACAAGTTGTTGGAAATTTAAAATTGATAGTAAGCCAAATTTGTGAGCAAGCATCCACAATAAATACAAGGCTAAGATATCAAGTACATAATGTATGGGATCTCATCGAAAGTTTTGAAGCTTTCAATATGCAAGGGAATCCCAGACCTCAAGATAGTCAGATGTTTCTTATCGAGACACATTTGGAATCAATTTCTGATCTAACAAAGCAAAGATTCTCCACAATTTCAAAGGATTGTAATAAGCTTAATGTCAGAAAAAAAAGACCAACGGTCAGCAAGAGGGCCTCTCACAGGAATAAAAGAAGGCTGAAGGAATTATGCTACAAGTATGACCTCAAAGGCTACGACCCAGGTATATTCCAACTGGCGTTTGCCCTGGATGAAGAATCCAAGTCCGTCGAGTAGAAACAAAGGATAACCCACCCAAAATTTGAAGCTTTGGTAGTATAAGATTTCATCAAATGGGGCAGGACAAAGGTCATATGTCCTATCAAATTTTTTGCTTGTTTATCAAATCTAGTCCCAGTTTGGGAAAGGGATAGGGATATCCAACTTTATGTTGACTTTTAAGACTCAAGAAGGATTTTGCTGAAAGATCATTACCCCTTGACATTGATGCGACATTTCTTCTAGATTCTAACTAGGATAGAAATCTCCTCTTTGATAGATGATTCCCAAGGAATGATGAAGTTTTCATAATGGAATCTGACCAACAAAGGATGACATCTATCACCAAGTGGGAAATGTTTGTATACACAAGAACACTATTCGGGCTCTCCAATGCTATTGCAATTTTTCAAAGGGAAAAAGGCATTACTTTTAAAAAATGGCCCAACCAAATTATTTTCATATACCTAGGCGATTCATCAAGCGAAGGTAATCATCCTGATCATCTAAAGGGATTTTCTTTGAAGGACCAGCGGTCTAGGATTTTTCTTGGTCCAGAAAAATATTTCCTTGGAGTGCCCAAAGGAAAGCTTTTTGGTTGTATAGTGTCTCAGGAGAAAATAATAATAAGTCCCGAGAAGGTTCAGGGCTCAGAATTGAACATAAGATCTTTTTCGGATAATTTTGGCCTTGTCCAAGGATTCATGCTAGGTTTCACAAGCATTGCGACCCTGTCCACCCTGATGATTAAGGAGAACATGTCTTTTTAATAAGCTCTCAAAGGCACAATGGTTATCAAGCAGCTAGAGGAATATGAGGAAGAAAATGAAGAGCATCCTACTACACTCCCTTTAAGGAAGCAAAGAAGAACCAATGTGTACGAACATATCGCAAAAGGAAGATTTGGCAAGTATCTAAAGAAGCTGAAAGTCGGGTTGAGCCTGCCCGAGACCATTACACCTGCCAATGCCCAAAGTATGGTGGAATCACAAGGGCTAAATTTTGTTACCAAATACAAGATTTTCCCAAAGACTTCATCACATTATTATATGCAAGGGAACAAATTAACCAAATCAACCAACAAGAGCCTAACTAGGCTAATCAAATGTGTTGGGTTGGAAACTCAAAGAGATTGGCACAATTATGAACAAGTTGCCTTGTTGATAAATCAAATTACCCTCAAGCCAGCTTTGAAGTTTTCTCTATATAAATTGATGTACGAAAATTTGGCAAAACCCTGGGGTTGAAAGAGAAAGAGAAAAGGCCCATGGAGCTACAATTAACTATCATCAGATAATCAAATGATGTTTCGGTGAAGAAAATTTTTACCCAAATTCTAGAGAAGAAGTTTTAGTGAGGTACTACAAGTGTGCTACGAAGCTAGGATGACCTACTAATTTCAAAGTGTTATGGAAAGGACCTTTCACAAACAACATAAGCAAAAGAAAGAAAGTGGACAGAATCCAAGAGATGGTTTTAGATATGTTGGTGGATGGTATTTATCTAATAATTTTCCATTAAAATGCACAGTTCTTTTAAAAAATTTAATAGTTATGTACCATATGTAAAAAAATTGTAATTATTTCAAAGTTTTTGAGAATAAAGACTAGAATAACACAAAAGGAATAAAAGCTATACTATATTATGTTTATCGACAAAAAATATAGTATAGTATATGGTCCAAGGCTTGGAATATTACATAAGGCTCTCTCAAGCAAAAACCAAAAAGGGAAGCAAGCAAAAGTTGTTAAAAGGGAG
Source organism: Sequoia sempervirens (assembly GCA_007258455.2). Lineage (NCBI taxonomy): Eukaryota > Viridiplantae > Streptophyta > Pinopsida > Cupressales > Cupressaceae > Sequoia > Sequoia sempervirens. The sequence continues at coordinate 344,596,180 of VDFB02047230.1, read as the reverse complement.
GCGACATCAGATGAACAAGAAATTTCCACCTCCAACAATGAAGCAAAAAGGGACTCATAAATGAGTTTCGCTTCTCCTCCTTTTCTTCTTCTTCTTCTTCTTCTTTCGTCTGATGGGTTGCAAGCAAGGGAAAAACACACAATACACGTGAGCTACATAGTCTAGACCTAGGGTTGACTCGCTGCGAAGTTGCACCAGGTAACTAAAGTACTTTTTCCAGGAAATCCCCATAACCTTCTCCATGTCGTACTCTCATAGAAGGAAAGTGGTCACTGGCTAAGAGGAACAGTGGTGCATCTCCATTTCCATGGTGCGAAAGCTAGTAAGGAAGGGAAACTAGGGCACATCCAATCCAAATTCCATTTGCCTACGGAGGTCCATGGTGCTTGGAATGCCAATGCCAGGAATGGCCACTCCCACTATCTCACTGAGCCCTTCAATTAGAGAGGTGTCAAAAATCTTCTAACACAACACAATTATCATGGGCTTGGCCACACCTAGGTCCAACAATGAGGCCATGAAGCAAGAGAGCATGTTACAATTACTCTGGAGCTAGTTCTCGTCAATAAGGTAGTCTACACCGATGACCCACTTAAATGCAGTCATGATGAGGGGGTTGTAGTTCTTCACCAAGAACTTGATACGGGTGTTAGTAATCTCTCTCGCAAAGCAATTTTGTGGTCTTCATGGAAGGAGCCGAATAGGGGTACCTAGACCAGCAGACATCACAATGAAGCAGTGAATTATGGTGGAAAGAGAGTAGGCAGAAGGCCAACTAAGTTAGAGAACTATATGTTCGAATGAATGTTGCAAAAGGTGGTGTAGCTATATATAGAAAAAGATAACTAGGGAACTTCACCAACTGGATGTCTATTTTTGGCTAGATGGAAATAGGGAATTTTAAGATAGAGTGAAATAGGGTGGACAAATCATACGGACGATCTGACAGAATACCTTGAGAAATAAATTTGGGAGTTAGGGAGTAAATGCCCTCATATGCCGATGGTTGACGTGTGTTCTTCACCATCACCAATGCCAACTAGTTCACTAATGGGAAAATACATGGATTAACACACTAAGGCTCTAACAAATTAATGAAGACATCTTTTCAAAAGTTCCTTGTATCATCTCAACATGCTTCATATTACGAATAGCATGCTTTTTACTGCAATGAATTAAAAGAAAGAAGAGGAAATGGAAGGAATGTACTAATTCCATTTCCGTGTCTTTCTCGGCATTCCCAAGGGATACGGATCTCCCATCCACATGTATTACCTTGGTGGAAGCATTTAATGAGCCGTCGATAGTAGAAAACTCATAATTGCATGCAAAAGCCCAGAAATTAGTTGCACTCAAAAGCAAGTTTTAGCAAAGGGAGAATGGTTGTAACCAGAGAGTTTTTGTATCACTTTCAAAAAATCATGGCAAAAGCGTCTACCTCTAGCAGGTAGACTAAAGTTCCAAATAGAAGACCTAGTTACATAGATATATTTGGGCATTACTTGTTCTCCAATGCCCCAACTCCAGAAGAATGACCATTTGACTGTTGTAGGAAGCTTTAATTTGACAATCGAATCTTGAAGGAGGAGGTTCAAGATATAACTGACAATGTTTATGACCCTCAATTATCCACCAACCCTAAAAATCTTAAAGAAGGTGCTTTTCAGAGGATGTTGGAGCATGATTCGGCAAAGGGTTTTGCATTTTGGCTTTAAAAAAGTGGCCTACCATAGTTTGTGCTACTTGTTGTACATTCATGCCCAGAGCTGGTTGATGTGTGTGCAAAGAGGTTTAACAAAAATACAGAGGTTGTTGAGGGCCATGGGGTCAAGATCACCATTTCAGCCAAAGCTATTCAGGATATGCTATGTATCCCTATGGGCTAGGGTGTTGACCTTTTCAATGAAGAACAGATGGATGTCCTGGGGGAATATTTGTTTAGGAAAGCAAGTTTTTATGATGATGAGACAAAGGAAAGGCTACAAAGAGGAGAGATTCACTGGCCTCTTTCATGAAGAAAATTCAAGAAAGATACACAATCTGTGTTCTCGATGTTGGCTTGGGTTTTTCAGCTTGACGATGACAAAGAGGTTAACCCTTTCCAATTTTCCCTAGGCCTTATGCTCAAAAGAGAAAGGGTGTAGAGGCACTACAATTTTTTTGAAGTGATGGATGGGAATATGAAGTTGCAGTTGAGAAACTACAGTGTTGAGTCCAAATTCAGGTATGCTTTCGTCCTGGTTCATTTATTGTTACATCAAAATTTTGAGTGGCTAGGGAGGAATGTGCTAGTGTCTAGGACAAATGAGAGAGGCTATATCCAGCCAATTTCTATGTGGACCCCTATGTTTTCAAGAACAGGAGATTATTATTAGTTTGCAGATTATTTTCTGAGACCAGTGCTGCAAGATTTACTACCTCACCCCGTTGGTCGTTTCTCTAAGGAGGTTATAGAATGGATGGAACATCCACCTATCCTAGTGGATTACTTCTTCGATGAAGATTTCATATTCATCAGGTTTCATGGTTTCCCCAGGGAGGTTTTCTGACTCCCAAGATTTGTGACAAACCAAACTTTTGCACTAGAGGTTTGCTGAAAAGTATCCACTATCAATCGAATCTATGGTGCTTGGAGGAATAAAGAAAATCTTTTTGATCTTCCCCTTATGATTGCAAAGAGTCAAGTAATACTAAGCAAGTGGAAGGATGAGGATGACACCACAAATCATTTGGAAGCTCTAGGTTTGGTCCTCATTTGTGACAAATGGAATTATAACCTAGATGGACGTTTCAATTTAAGGCATGAATTTAGGGAGTATTTCCAAAGGAGGATAAATCATGCTCAAGATAGTGTGGAGATGTACATCAACCTAGCTCGCATACTAGAAGAATGGCCAAAATGGCTTAGTCTTTATGAGCCATAGGCACAGTATCAAAGGAATCTCCCAATCAGAAAATCTCTTAGTGCACAGTTGAGGCGTAAAGGATGGTTGGAAAGAAAGAAGGCAGACTTCTGGAGGTTTCAACAAGAGATGAGAAATCCAAGTGCTTTGTTTGGCAGCTTCCAACTTGATGAAGAATTCAAGGACTTGTATAATAAGGAGGTTGATTCTGACAATAGCAATCCCGAGACAAGCCATGAGGCTGAGGAGAAACAAGTTCCACTCCTAATTCCTAGACCTGAAGAACTCAACAACCAAAGAGATCAAGGCTAGGGGGTCCACAGGCCCCATCCACATCTCAAGCTTGAAGCAAAGGAAAAGAGACCTGACAATTCCCAAGAGAATCCTTAGCGGTTGTTGATGTCCAAATATTGAAGGACTTTGTCGGAAGGAGATTGAAACGTGTTGGCTCTAATCATGCTAAGCAGAGAAGGATACGGGACCTAGGTGCCCCTGATATACTGGTCTATCAGGAAGAAGAAGTGGAGTCTATTTTGCAAAATGTTTCATCAAGTGTGGCTCAGGTAAGTTTTTCTCCCCCTCTTCTTCCTATTTTTGTGTCTCTAGTACACCCCCATTCTTTTCCTATTGAAAGTAATCCCCCATCTTCGGTTCCTAAACTGTTAATGTTAGATACACCCCCTACCACTGAAAATGAACCTGTTGAAACTTTTCTATGCACTAAAGAAGTGTCATCCTCCATGGCCATTATTGTTCCATTAGTTGCTTTGTCTAAGGCCCCCATTGGAATCACCAAAAATATGATTTTTCTTGTTACTCCCGATCCATCTACTTCTGGGAAGTTCTAGGTTTGTTCATCATTTGTGACAAATGGAATTATAACCCAGATGGAAATTTCAGTTTAAGGCATGAATTTAGGGAGTATTTCCAAAGGAGGAGAAATCATGCTCAAGACAATGTGGAGATGTACATCAACCTAGCCCACATACTAGAAGAATGGCCAAAATGGCCAAATCTTTATGAGCCACAAGCACAGTATCAGAGGAATCTCCCAATAAGAAAATTTCTCAATGTGCAGTTGAAGCATAAAGGATGGTTGGAAAGAAAGAAGGAAAACTTCTGGAGGTTTCGACAAGAGATGAGAAATCCAAGTGCTTTGTTCGGCAGCTTCCAACTTGATGAAGAATTTGAGGACTTGTATGATAAGGAGGTTGATTCCGACAATAGCAATCCTGAGACAAGCCATGAGGTTGAGGAGAAACAAGTTCCACTCCTAATTCCTAGACCTCGAGAACTCAACAACCGAAGAGATCAGGGCTAGGGGGTCCACAGGCCCCATCCACATCCCAAGCCTAAAGCAAAGGAAAAGAGACCCGACAATCCCCAAGAGGATCCTTAGCGGTCGTTGATGTCCAAATATCAAAGGACTTTGTTGGAAGGAGATTGAAACATGCTGGCTCTAATCATGCTAAGAAAAGAAGGATATAGGAGCTAGGTGCCCCTGATATACTAGTTGTCGAGAAGAAGAAGTGGAGTCTACTTTGTGAAATGTTTCATCAACTACGACTCAGGTAAGTTTTTCTCCCCCTCTTCTTCCTATTTTTGTGTCTCTAGTACACCCCCAGTCTTTTCCTATTGAAAGTAATCCCCCATCTTTGGTTCCTAAACTAGTAATGTTAGATACACCCCCTACCACTGAAAATCAACCTATTGAAACTTTTTCGCGCACCGAAGGAGTGTCATCCTCCATGGCCGTTGTTGTTCCATTAGTTGCTTTTTCTAAGGCCCCCATTGGAATCACCAAAATATGATTTTTCTCATTACTCTCGATCCATCTACTTCTAGGAAAGCACCTCTCCATTAGCCTTTTTCCGCATCTAACCCTACTGTTTCTTCCCCTACTCCTTTTGGTGTTCTGCCTTTTTCTATGATCACGCTTCCTTTTGCATCCCCCACGCTCACACATCTAAAGTCTCCCCTACCGTCACCCTTTTCAAACTACCCCCTGGTGCTCCCATTGCGTCTCAAAGTGTTGATGTCCCTTAGACTCTACAAGGTCATTTTGATGCCACCAAATAGGCCCAAAAGACTAAGAAGCTGAAAATGTTATCAAAGAGTGTTGAAAGGCCTGCTGCCAGGAGGATTGAAGCATGTTTTAATGAAGAGTCGGACTCCCTGCTTATCACCATAATGAGGCCGCTCATTTCCAAGAACGAAGGAAAAATGCATATGGAAGACTATGAAATTCATGTCATGGGCCTGGATCTGAGTGAAACCCGTCGGCGCGATAAAATGGTCCTAGCCAAAGCCATGCAAAAGGCAGTATATGTTGATTATGAATGGTTGGATAGGCAATTAAGGAAGCACGAAGTTGAGTTGGAAAATGTGAAAGGGACAATGAGCAGGCTACAGAATGAGGCTTAATCCAAAGATGTCAAAATGACCCTTGTAAAACAAGTTCAAGGCCAACAAGGAGACATGTCAAGATTGCTTGCAAATGCCTGTGGTGAGCAAGTTCAACTTCATGCTAAAAATGAAAAATTAAAGAAAGAGTTAAGTGATGCTAGATCCTAAAATATTGATGATCTTTAGAGGATCCAGATTGAGGTGGAAGATTCAAGACAAGAAGTCAGAAGACTAAGCTCTGAGTTGGAAAACACTCTTGGAGAGAAAGGTCAAATAGAAGAAAAAATAAGAGTAAGAGAGGCGTGTTTTAACCAAGAGTTAATTGTTGCAAGATGATATGAATCCCTCCTTATAATGAGAAGGCTAGTAGCTATGCATTGGGAGTAGATAGCGACTGGCGTGTATGTGTTGAGACCATCCTTACAGTTTTTAAGGGACGTGCGAGAACTGAATGCCAAGGTTGGTCTGATGGCTAACCACTTCATACACACATGTTCACCATGGGTGGAAAACTCCCAAAGTTGTATATCCAAATTAAGGATTGCCACCAATTATGTTCTTAAAAGAGTAGGAATTCTTGATTGGCAAGTTGCCTCAATTAAAACTAATGAGATCATCAATTGCCACATGGTTGCAGTAAAATGCAAGGATCACTAAATGGTGTTGAATAAAAGGCTCATCGAGATTGAAAAGGACTTTGTCATCCTGCTTGGTTTTAGGTTGCCTCCTCTTCTCTCACCAGACAAAGACATGCTAATGATAGAGAAAATCAATGAGGCAATCTGACACAAGATCCAAACTATCGTTGAACTTCCAAGCTTGAGTGTTGTACCCATGGTGGATGATGTTGAGCACAAAATCTACCCTCTTTCTTAGCTATATTATCACTTGGGTGTTGTATACCCTGATATTTGCACTTCTCTAAATTATCAAAACAACTAGGAAATATGAAAAACAAAATATCAAGGACACCTCAAGATTAGCCAAAAGAGAGTGACAAAACACTAAAGAAAGTGGATAGCACAAGACAAACAGTTTTACCTTCCTTTGTAGTTGATACTCCTTTGATTGGCCCTTGCTTAAGATAGGATGTGTGCTCCTTGATGGCTCTATTGAAGATCTTTACTATGTGCTTGGATGCAAATGCAAGTGAATGTGATTGGAAATTGGACGAGTGCACAAAATGGCAGCATGTAGTTGCAAATTGACTAAGTGTTCTAAATGCTCATTGAGAGGGGGTATTTATAGAGGATCTTGAATTCTCTAGAGAATTCAAGGGTCAAGATTGATCCAACAAGGTCAAGATGAAGGGCTATGGTGGGTTGAGAACCCACAAGCCCTCACATCTTGACATGTAGAGGGTGAGGTGGCCAAGGGTGGATGAGATGGAAATGAGTTGTCAAAAAGGTACATAAGGTGGAAAAGGACATGCACCTTGGGGATGAGAGGATTTCCACAAAAAGGGATTTCTTGTCCCCAAGTGGGAGTGAAAGGGACATTTGAGGAATTTTAGAATTCCTCAAAAATCTCATGGGAAAAGGAAAGGTGGTTAGAGGATAAATGTGAATTAAAAATTCACATTCCTAGGATGATCTAGAGGGTAAAAGGTGGGCTCCAAAAGGTGGGACTTGGTCACATGTGGAGATTGTGACAAGTCCAAGGTTCTAGAAGCCTTGGAAGAATGGAATGTATTTTAAAGGAGGAATCTAGAAGAATAAAAGGAATTAAAAATTCCTTGGAGAATGATTAGGCTTAATTAATCAGTAATTAGGGATAAAGCTAATTAGGATTAAAAGCCAACTTGCAAAAGTTGGAGGATGTGACACATCCTAATCAAGGATTAGGCATGTGCACATCCCTAATGAAGAAATTAGGAGATGGATTAGGATTAGATGAAAATGACATGTGAAGAGTTAAATAAATGTAATATTTATTTAATTTATTTGATGAAAAGAGGATTAAGGAGGGTAAGGTATTTAATTATTAATTAAATACCTTAGGGATTTGGCAGAATTAAGGATATTAATTAAATAATAGTAATATTACTTAATTAACTTGGATAGGAGGATGTTTAGATGAAAAGCGATAAATTTGGATAAATTAAGTGTCCAAATTTGGATGTCTACAGGTGCAATTTCTTCCAAATGGGGTGTCATCTCTTTCAAGGATATTTTTTATCTTGAAAAAACATATAGACAAATACGAACCCTTATTATACCAACTAATGCAAATTGGGAGGCTCAACGCATCGCTTTCATCAAACTCCAAGAATAGCCAGAGGCCTAGGTTTGAGTCTCCACAAAATCAAAGCCCCTATGAGTTGCCAGAACTGTAAAGGTTTTTTTTTTGCCTTAGACATTTTATTTTGGTTTGCATAAATGTCTCCAATGTCGGGTGCACCCATGCTTAAATAAGATTATTGAAAAGGTGTGCAATTCACCCCGTGGTGGCTATGCAGCTTTTATCTTTTCATCTTCCTTTCAAGAGAAGGTTTGGGACACATGTTTGCTTGTTAGACATTCTCTTGGGAGCTATATTTGTGAGCTCAAGAGTTTCTGCCCTGCTGACACATCATCTCCTTGATGCGAGTTATTTGCACTACCTATAAAGATATCTATTGAGTTTGTTTGAGCTGGCTAGCCTTTTTCTTTTCTTTTCTCGATTTTGGGATGGAATTTTTGAGATGGTACCTTGCAATGATGTGATCTATCAATTGGGTCCTTTGTCAAGTTTTTATTCCTAGGATCTAATCACATTTAGTTTCTTATCCTTGCTAAAATATCTAAAGGGTATTAATGCAGCAGCTGAAGAGTTAATGTAAAGATCTTTTGCGGCCTAACCGAAGGTCTATGATCGGATCATGTGCTATCAACTGTCAACACCTGGCAGCAATTGATCCAAACTGAGGCAATGTTTCTTTCTTGGCAGCTATATAAGGAGGGCAATGACAAAGATGGAGGAGGATTTTTTAGGAGGAATTTTTTTCTTTGTCAAAATAAGTGTTTCTTTTTAGTTTTTCTTAAGGTTTTAATAACTATTTTTTAGAAGCAAGTTATAGAACTACTTTATTTTGGCATATTATATCTATTAAGGTTTAAACTATTTTCAAATTGGCATCCAACCTTTGTTTCAAAGTTCAATTTTAATTAAAGCACAAACTATTGAGGAGAATTTATTGAGACTGTGCATGTATGGCCTTTTCCAGGCTTTATTTCTTTATATTGTCATTTTGAATAAAACATTGTGTCTTGCAAGCTATATTCTGGTAGTTTAAATAGCGAATTTCTATGCTTTATACTTGTGTGATTGAATAGTAGCTTAGGAGAATCGGACTATGTCATTGGAATTTTACTATTTTCCTTAAACTCATTATTTTGTTTTGTTATGTTGTATTAGGAGACAGAGTTCTTCTAATTTCTAGAATATTATTCTTTTACTCTAAGGAATCTTTATGTTTGATCAGACCTCAATGAACACTGCCTATGGAAAGATATGAAATTTTGCATTATGCTTGAAGTTAGCCTTTGATGTTTGTTCTCCTTCCAAAAATGAGGGATTATGGCATTTTGTGTCCTTTATATCAATCATAGGAATAACTTGGGTTTAAAATGTTGTAAAAGCTTTGGTGCATCACCTTTTATGTTTTATATTTACATTTCCTTTCTCCCTTATTTCAAAAACCCCAAAAGAAGAGTCGGCTTTCTATAAAAAAAACCCATAGGTATTCAATGAGATGCAATTTGTCCCACACTCGCTGAATTTCCCATAAGACTGTCGGAGAAGTGCAAGCTTTGATGATCAACAATTAGATTAGGACTTTATTAAATAAATGTAATTTATTTAATTGGTCAAAATGATGAAAAATTGAATTAATCAAATAATGTCATTTTATTCAATTAATAGAAAAAATAAGATTTTTAAGGACTTTATTAAATAAATGAAATTTATTTAATTTGTCAAGAACAATGAAAAAAGTGAATTAATTAAATAATGTCATTTTATTCAATTAATAGAGTAATTTAGGGTTTTGGATGCTATTTGATGTTTTTCAGGTGTTGTTCAATGTTGTTTGATGTTGTTCAATGTTGTTTGATGTCGTTTGATGTTGTTCAATGTTGTTCGATGTTGGTTTACATTGTAAGAATTTCATTCAATGTTGTTCAATGTTGTTGAGGGTGTGTGATAGGTGTTAGGTCAATTTTACATTTCTACATTTTTCCCCTCTTTGATACAATGTACTAGTTTCTTTGTTTTAAAGATTATGTTTTTTAAAATCAATTTTGTGAAAAATATTTATGCCCCACTATGCCTCGGTGTTCAACAGAATGATGGTAGAAATTTGTGTTGTGCCCTCGAGAGGTTGGCCAAAAAATTTAGGTTTGAGGTCAAGCTCACAACACTGATAGAAAATTTACTATACATAAATTGAAAACCACCTACACCATTGCAAAGATCATGAAATTCCACCCTATTAAAATAAACACTGAAAAATACTTTCGTATGACCAAGATATGGTCATTTGAAGATAGGGTAAAACAAGTCTTGATTACCAGTCAATAGCGAAGTTCTCATGATTTCAAAGCATCTGCATCATTTTTCTCACCTTTGCTTAAGATCCTCGCCTTTTCCCTAAACCCTTGTATCTGTTTCAAGCAGTTGCTCTAAAACCTTGCTTTTGTTTCAAGCACTTGCTCTAAAAACTTGCTTTTGCTCTAAAACCATGCATTTGATTGTTGTTTTCACTGTTTCCTCACCCTTTCTCAAGAACCTTGCCCTTTCTTTAAACCCTTGCATTTGATTTGGTCGCTCTTGCTCTAAAACCTCACTTTTTCTTTAGAAAGCTCTCTTTTACTCTAAACTATTGCATTTGCTTTTAGTGCATTTTTTTGAATCCTTGCATTTGCCTTAAACTTTGGCATTTTATTTTAGAATTTGCTCTGAATCCTTGCATTTGCTTGTTTGTCATCCTAAATGTCATTTGTCATCGGTTTTTGTGTTGCTTTACATGTTTAGAGTGAAACCTTAACATCGTGAGTTTACAAGGATTACAGGTGGTCATTTTGTTAGACAACTAGATCCAAATGGTGGTCTATAGCCTGGTCTATGGAGTGTTTCCCTTTTGTTGGGTAGTGTACTTAATCTTTATTATGTTGTTGCTTTGAGACATATTGTAGACATGTTTTTTGTATATATATTCATTGGCCCAGTCGAGGCCTCATATATATTTATCATTTTGTATTAACCTATCACACTTTGTTTCACTGATGATGATGTACTATGGCATTCTCCCTTTTTAGATGATGATATATTTATGATATATCTTCTTTGATTCAACTCATTTTATATGTTCATGGATGACGATGTATGATGATGTATGCATATGATATGGATGGATGGATCATACTTTGTATCATATGATGTTTTACTATGGATGATCAATATATTGTTGTAGTATATGATGTTTATGTGGTGTTGATATATGATGGATGTATGCCTCATACATTATACATGATGTTTTTATTGGTTTATTATCATCATGATATGTATTGATAACATTTGTGGATGCATTATGGATATGGTACTAATGATGTTTCTATGCAGGATGGGTGTTAGTTAGAAGAAATATTATGATGATGGATAAAAATGTGATTTTTTTAGTAGTTGATGAGTTGCTTTCACTCTACTTGGAGGCTTCACAGTTTTGAACAATCCTGTTTGATGTAGCAAACAGATACGATGCACTAGGGTAGTAATTACCAAGGTGACTTTGTATCCATTGCATGGACTTTGACTCTACAAACAAAGAGTATTTTTTTTCATACCAAACATACATAAATTTTGTTTAAATTATATAGTTTGGTTGTGTAAAAGAACTTTTCAGACCAATCACGTAGAGAGGTATAGGACATCTAACATGAAAATGCTACACGAATTTCAAACCATTTACATAGAGGTATGAAATATCTAACATGCAACTGCTACACAAATTTTGAACCATTTACACAAAGAGGTATGAAATGCCTAACATGCAACTACCACATGAATTGTTTCAACACAACTTTTATACACTAAATAAAGCAAGTATTCTCCATGGTATTTTTACAAAAATATCTTACAAACAACAAATTGAAATAATACTCAATTGCCCTCGTTCCTTCTTCTCTAAATCCTTATGGCCATCCTTGAGAGATCCTAGGAATGAATCAATAAAATAAATCAAAAAGATAAGACTGCAAAAAGATAAAACAATGTTGTAGTATCACTTGCCATATCTGTTTGGGGTGGGGCTACTATCTAGTTTTGATCATGTCTATTGTAGGAATGGATCCGTTAAGGCATATCTCAGGATGTTGTTGGGACTTATCAAAAAGATAGTTAGTTGATACTTTGGCATTGTTTCGTCTGTTTATAGTAAGAGCTTTTGCGATTTTTTTCTTGTAGGTTCTAACTTTTCATGTTTTCTTTGTTTGTTTGTTTTGTCAAAGGGTGAGTGTGACAATTTTTTATTATGGGTGAAAATTTTATTGTGGATTGTGATGATGGGATAGATATTTTTTATTTTTCTAAGTTTTTATGATGTTTTTTTTGTTGTTTTCAGGGGACTAACCTAGGGCCTTGGTGGCTCATTAAATATAAGCCATGTCTACGTTGTACACGCCGAGGATCATAGTTCACTTAGTTTGAATGTTTTTTGACCTTTTTTGTTTTGTGAATATTTTTGGATTTTGTATTTTGTAGATGCTTTTGGATTTTGAATTGTTTGACCAAGTTGAAAATAAAGCATGTTGGAAACCTAAGGGGACTGACCTAGGGTCTCGAGGGCTAATGAGCCTTGCCTACGTTGTACACACAAAGACCATGTAGTTCGACTGTTTGACTCAAAAAAGCATAAATTGTTTTTGGATAAACATTGATAATCTAGATTGATATTCCAATTTTGTGTCTAAAGGATATTTTGTGGGAAATCTACTTGAACTAGTTGTGGGGTTCAAGGAAATGTTGATATCTTAGAATATTTGAGTGAAGGAATAATCCAATGATATTTTGTTTTTGATTTCAAATGTTTTTTATTTTAATTTTGCTCTTTTCCATTTTTTATTTTTTTACCCTTTTTCCTAGGGTACCATTTTCGGGAAGTTTCCCCCAGTTGTAGACAAGACTACTTTCCATAATCAGTGACAAGCCATGGTTGGATAGACTATTTTATTACATATATGAAATGGATGGGTGGATGTTGTGGATAGTATCAATAGATAATGATGCAATTTTTATTCAAACATAGCACATGTTTGCCAAGTTTTCACTATGGTACCTATTTTAGGAATGCCATAGAGTGGTTTTCACTCAAAAAATGTTTTATTTCTCCTTACGATTTTTCTTTTTTTTTTTTTGTATTTTTTATCTTTTATCTTTTTTTTTTGGACTTTTACCCTTTTTCCTAGGGTGTAAGATGTTGGAAAACTTGGATTGATGTTTCACTATGTTTTTCTAGAGGATATGTTGTGGGAAAGCTTACTTGAACTAGTCATGAGGTTCAAAAAACTATTGATATCTTATAATTTTCAAGTGAAGTCCAATAATCCTCATTGTTGGTATCTTTGAAGGTTGCCTTGGTAGTGTATTGGTGGTACACCTTATTGTTGGGATGTGTAATGCCCCGTCTTAATAACCTAAGAATGTTGCAAATGTGTTAAAAAGGTATAATAATTTTTTTTTAAAGTATTAATATTAAGTTAATTAATTGCATACATTCGTTAAGTTACTAAACGATTCACTACTTTGAGTTTTCCATAAGTGACTTAAGTATTTCGCATTGCACATAATAATTAATAACATAAGATAAACATTGCATAACATTGAAATTATCCATTCAAGATATAATAAAGTACAACCATGTTTTTCCATACATTGCATTTGATAAGATATACAATACTCATCCATCTGATGAGGTAGTTCAAATAATAGTTACATTTTTCTATTGATCACCTCACAACATGGAGGGATGTTTTTACAAATACAAGTTTTACATTATACAATGATGGAAGTACAGAAGAAATCCATGTGCGAGCTCTCCATCCATGAAGCTCTCGATGCCATGATCACAAACTGGGGACCCAACGGAGTAAGGTGCACATTCCACCCAACCATGTGGTACCCGTAGGTCCACCCTCCGTGCTAGGAGATAGTAATAAGGTTACCTAGACCTAATCTACTAACCCTAGACACTAGTACAAACAGTCTAATGGTTACATTGCTTCCAGATTCTTGACAATTGAATACTTTACAAATACAGGGTTAACTGTTATTCTAGGTGGAGTGTCATCACAACGATGCAAAGGTTACCCTGGTGTTTCTTCCTAGGTTTCGGCTCCCAATCCTTGGGTTACCCTGGTAACCTCTTACGAAACCCGGCCCCTATTGCATACTATTGCGGAATTGATTGTCTCTTGAAGAAACAAGACTTCGATTTGCCATTCCAGGCCTTCTCATCTTATACTCATGACTGTAGTAGCTCAAGAGTCATAAGTGAAGCAAAAATATCTTATTAAGTGTTTTAATCTAACTACTGTGTTTTTTAGTTTTCACTGACTTACTAACTATTTGTAAGTTACCCTGACACCACTTTGTGTGTCGGCCCTTACAAATAGCCACTCCCCTAAACATAACATGGGAAACTATGTTTTCTTAACTAAGGTATGCAAGGTGTACAGATGTATAACATGAAATCTTACACTTTTCAAATAAACAACAATGAATATAATCAAGCGTCCAATCACCACACAATTACCATGTACACAACCTTGGCTATCTTAAGAATATAACTTCAACAAACACAATCCCCAATTAACAGTAGGTCTGGAAGACTTGTACAACAATAACATTTCCCATTTGCCCCAATTAAATAACACAACTTATCACAAATCAGGAAAAATAAACACCTACCATTTGGATCTACTAAATCCATTTGACAATAATTTAAAAAAAAATCAATCAATCAACTAATTTATAATCTTTTTTTTTAATATTTTCTCAAATTCACAATATATCATATTCTATAATTTTCTCAAACTAAATTTTCGCATGCATTATAATTTAATAACATTACAAATCATTTCTCCTTAATAAATATAATTATATGCATATAATTATATTTATTAATTATTTCAAAAAAATAAATATATAATTAAGTCAAAAATACATATATACATATATATATATATATATCCCAAATAATATAAATCCATTAAATAACAATTTCAAATTTTCAAATGAACTATACTAAACTCTTAAAATATTATAAACTTATTCACAGAATTAAAAACTGAAATATTACGAAATTGTTAAGAGTTTATTTGTTGAAAAAAAAGAAACCCTACATATGTCGGTCTACGGCTGCCATAGCCATACCCCATTGGGGCACGGCTGTGCAGGCCGCGCCAGCACTGTCGGCGAAGGCAGTGTCGAGCGCTGCCCTCACAGCCGGCTCCCTTTGGGGCCGGTCGTGGGGGTAGCACCCCCACTGCGACGGCCATGCCTTGCACTCTTTAAAAAAAAACTTTCTATTCTCTGTGTAATATGGTGCATTTCAACGGAATTTCAATTCCGACTTTTTAAACAAAAGAAAAATTTTCGAATGCACAATTTTCTGTGCGCCTTCAAAAATAAAAATCCATGTACGGATTTACAAATTTTTATTAATAAATATCATATGGAATGTATATATATATATATGTATATATATATACATATTTTTTTAACAGTAAATAACATCCTGTGAAAATGAATTTACTTTTTACAGAAAACAAATTTATCCAATTCGAACAAGTAATCCTCAAGAATTATCCATTGGAAGGTAACACAGCAGATCCATAATAATAAAAAAAAAACTCAAATTCATTTCCTTTCACAAAACTAAAACAATTTTCTACAGACAATATTACTCAGAAATTTTCTGAAATGTACAAATCCTTCTAAATAGAAAAACACAATATACAGTTTTCCAAATATACAAGAATTTGCAGCTGAATATTCTTTTCTTTCACAGTAATTCTTTTCACAAAACTTTTCATTTAGACAACAATTTATTTACAGAAGCTTTCCTTTCCAAATCAAACAAAATAACTTTTAAAGAGGAATACCTGTATTCCTTTGCTATCTGGTGAAGATACTCTTGTAGCCTCTCTTGCCTGTATGTTCCAAAATTTTCCCCCAAAGCCAATTCCAAAATGACCAACCACCAAGATCCTTTTGAGGATCTTTCACAAATATACAACCAGAGAGATAACAAATTCTAAGATATTAGGATTTTTTTTTTAACACAGCAAGAATTTTTTTTTGCAAAGCCTTGATAATTTCCCATGAGGAAATTGAACATCCTCTGTGTATTTTCCGAGATCCCCAAATATCCTCTCCATAACAAATTTTTTTTAACAACCCCATAGCAATTATTGCACTCACACACATGTCGAGAAGTGGTTATGAAAATATCTTCTCCACTTCTCAGTTTTTTTTTGCCTTTTAATTATTTGCATGCAAAATTTTAATTTAAATTTTAAAACTCAATTTTAAATTTACATGCATTTTATTTTTATATTTTTTTATATTTTCTAATTTTCCACAATTTATTTAATTTTCAAAAGCAATATAATTTACCCACTTAACAATTTAATTTAATTAATTAATTAATTTAATTAAAATGGTTTAATCCTTTTAAGATCAACTATTTAACCAAATAAGCTAATTAAAGAATTAAATTATCAAGAAAGTAAATTCTACCACATTTAAACATTAATTAAATAACAATAATTTAAAACACAATATTCCAACATTAAAATTATCCAATTTTTACTTTTCAAACGATTAATCCAAACAGAAAATAACAATACAACCTATGACTTTGAACTAAAACAGACAAAGTACTAAGACCAGGGTTAAAGACTAGGCTAGGGTAAACCAGACTACTATCTCCCGATCAACGTTTCTGTTGAGTCTTAACACGCTCAGACCCGATTACACAGGTGGAGTCGGTGTCATGTACCTGCAAATCCTGCAACCAAGCAAATAACATGCATACAAATATATATATAAAGCATTAAACAGATACACCGTGCGGAGAAAATCACATATATCGCAGGGCACTCACAAGCGAGTGATGTGATTTTATTCTCCACACCAATACACTTCATAGCAAACTGACGAAATAAATGTTGTTAGTCCATCATAAGCATGTACATATCAATAAACAACTGAAAGTAAACATCTACGCTAAATCATATCATGTCTGAAAACAATAATCACCAAACAAGTATCATCATGTCACAGAATAATCCACCATCGCTCAAAACCAGCGATCAAAATATCCAACAAAACATCATAGGTCTAACAATGTGAAAGCATAATAGCAGAAAGCATAAGCATAAATGGAGGGGTACTACAGGATGAACTATTTTTGAAGGTTCCCCTAGTAGTGTGTTACTGGGATACCTTGTTGTTGTGACCCTTGATTTTTTTTTGGGATTTTTACCCTCTTGCCTGGGGTGTAAGATGTTGGAAAACTTGGATTGATGTTTCACTATATTTTTCTAGAGGATATGTTGGGGGAAAGCTTACTTGAACTAGTTGTGGGGTTCAAGCAACTGTTGATAGCTTAGAATTTTTGAGTGAAGGAATAATCCACATTGTTAATATCTTTGAAGGTTACCTTGGTAGTGTGTTGGTGGTACACCTTGTTGTTGGGATGAATCATTTTGAAGCTTACCCTAGTAGTGTGTTGGTGGTATACCTTGTTGTTGGGATGAATTATTTTGAAGGTTACCCTGATAGTGCATTTGCAGAATTCCTTGTTGTTGGGGAAAATTGTTTCGAAGGTTACCCTAATGTTATGTTGGTGGTACACCTTGTTGTTGGGATGAATAGTTTTGAAGGTTACCTTAGTAGTGCATTGGTGGTATACCTTGCTGTTGTGACAAACTGGGAAGGGTACCATGTGGCACACCTTGTTGTTTGGATAGGCATCACAACGTGAGCTAGAATACCTAGATCAAGATTTATTCTAAAGCAAGATGTAAGTACTTTCCCCCCAATGTCTAGCAATGTAAAAGAATATAAGTATTATCTCATGATTGGATAACATGTATGGATAAAGCATTCCCCTTCGAACAATTCCTCATGACTTAGATAATGTTGGATAGGATAGGATCAATGATAGTGACCCATGTCAAGATGTTTTCCATAAGCAAGTGTAAAGTGTACACCAAACATTTGTCAAGATCAAGATAAGTTGGATTTGGATAAAAATGGATTGGATTTATTATGGATAAGTTAAGATTCTTCTACCTAAAATGGTGCACGTAGATGATTGATTCTACACATGATGCTTGTTTACCAGGTTTTCATCATGGTACTTTTCCAAAGTTCCACCATAGTGGTTTTTATTAGAGGATGATTTTTCTCTTGACTATTTTCTTGATTTTTTTATTTTTTATTGATTTTTGATGTCACACAAAACACCTATTTACTAAGTTTTCATCATGGTGATAATTTCTTGCTCATGTTGAACCACCTAGTGGTGTTGATGTAGATGTTGTTGGTGTTGATATGGTTTTTGTTGATGTCATGACATTCCAATGATATCTTGCTTGGAGGCGTTGTTTTGCTAGGATATGGGCACTTGAATGTAACCCCTGATAATTCTTATCTTCCTTGTCGATACTGGAGTTAACCTTACCTTGATGTGCACATCATGATAGACTTCCCTTAGAATCCTTATGATAAAGATTTGTTGCCAATGCATGGTTAATGTGAGATTTAGATATCTTGGATGGCGAAATGCATTGAGGGATATGAGATTCAAATGAATTGGTTAACAATTTGGAACCTTTGACTCTCTAAACTTGGGATGATGAGCAATGATGGGTGGATATGGAGATTTGATTGGACCAACATCTTGATATACCTTGTAGGTCACTCTTGAAGCTTGCTTTTGTATTGTTGTACATTTTTTATGGATGAACTTCCCCTTTTGATTTTTCCCCATAGTTTCTTTCACTAATGGAGTTTGATAGGGATGATTTTCTTGCTTTTTCTTGTGCATCCATTTGAATTTTTCTTGTCCATTTGTTTTTTACTGATTCTTTGCTTCAATGACTTGTTTCATTCTTGGGATACATAGCCTTTTCTCTTGTTTTTGGTCCAAATCATAGGGTTGAAATATGCATCGATGACGATTCATGATACAGCTAGTTGTAGCATTGGTAGCAATTTCATCATGAGGACTCTTCATGCTCTCTATGTTGATGCTTGCATTAGATAAATTTTCCCCCAGTATTATAGAGGTATCACTGATATGTTTAGATCCATTAATTTCTAAATAACCAAGACCTTAATGCTTAGGATTGCTAGTAATTTGTACTAGTTCTAGGATACCCTATTCATGTAGGCCTAATCCTTTGTCTTGATAATGCATCTATTGAAAAATTTTATTTAGAGTAGGATATAATTTACCTTGGAAACAAGGTGCTACTCCTTTTCTTTGTTGTGGATATTCAAATGTGATATAGTCTTCACTAATAGGATACTTCATATGTGGGATAACTTCCTAATTTATATCTTTGGCTTGATTTTATGAGATATCAGATTCTGATGGCCCTTCAAAATATATTGGTGCTTCTTTGACTATTGTATACCTAATGCTCTATTGCTCAAGATTGTCCATTATCTTTGTTGATTTTAAGATACTCTACTCCATATTTTCATGCTTGTTTTTTATCTCGGTGCTTCTTCTTGATCAATTTTAGATATGTCTATAGATTTTGTTGTGCTTTGATCATGTGTAAAGATATTAAGAGTAGGTGACTCTTGTTCCTTATTTGTGATATCAAGAGTATGAAACTCTTTTCTTGGATGCAGATCATCTATATGTCCATTTGGAGTAAGCATCTCATGGGTAGATGTATGTATGCTTGGCATATGGATGTTTTCTTGTTTTGAAAAACCTTGGATGTCTTGGAAGATATCGACCAAGTCATTGTAGTATTTTGATGATGGGGATTTTTGATCTTGACATTGTGTGGTATTATCTTTGATATGCTTTGGTTCATACTCTTGACATGGATCAATTTCAAAGAAAGGATTTCTTGTAAAGGATCCTTGAATTTCCTCAAAATTTGGGCATATGGGTGATATCTCTTGGCTTAGATTTTTTGCATTGGGTATAAGTGTTGGCTTAAGAGTCTCTTGATCATCAATATGTACTATCATGAGGTTGGACGATGTCAATATATGTTCAATGGGATCATTACTAGACTTGGGTGATTGATTTTGATCATGCTTGGGAATAAATTCTTGATGTATGTCCTCTTGCTCACTGGATGATGTAGAGACATCATCGGTGTGATCGGTGATAGATAGCTCTTGATCGTTGTTTTCAACTTTTGAGGTTGAGACATTGTCATTGTTGTCATTATTGTTTGAGCCTTGAATGTCATATTCAACAGACATTTCTCCTAAGTGATCAATATGGTCCTAGATGAGATTTTTGAGTGTAACACATTTTGATGTATCATGACCTTTGATTTTGTGGAACTCACATCATTTATAAAATCTATACCTAGGGGGTTTAAAGTTTGGTTCACCATAAGCTAGACTGTTGTTGATTTTGATAAGGTCTCTTTGTACTAGTTTGTGTGCATGATTTCCTCTAAAGTCTCTCCCAAAGGAGTGAATTTCCTTATTGGTTCATCGTATTGCATCTATTTCCCTCCTTGATTTGTCTACTCTTGAATTTGTTGTTGGTTGTTCAATTGATTGTTATTTTGTAACTGCAAGGTTATATTGTCAATAGGTGTGTTTGTTTGGTTTGGAAGGATGTTATAACCTTGTTTTCTTATGACATTTGCTCGATCATAGGTGGATTTTTTATGAAGGTGTGGACCCTTGATAACTATGTTGTGTATAAGGAGGGTTAATTCCTTTTTGTGTGTTGTAGGTACCTTGAGGGTGGGGTGCACCTTGATATTGAACTTGAGGAATCCTTTGATCTTGAGTTTGAGGTACACCTTGGTGTTGTCGAACTCCTTGATATTGCATATATTGGAGGTGTTTTTGATGTGGATATTGAGGTGTTTGTGGAATGATGTCTGTTTGTTGTGGATATGTAATGTTTTGATGTTGCACATGGCATTAATGATACGTCATATTTCAATTTCGTTTAATTTCCTCAAGATCTCTCTCAATTTTATCTAGGGTGATTTGATGTTCTAGACTTATGAACCTTGATGGTGATTTTGAAACCCTTGATGTTGTTGCCCTATTTGATGTTGTGAGCCTTGATAAGAGAAATTTGGATAATAGATCGACATGTTTTGGGGATATTTCAATACTCAATAGCCTATCATAAGGTCACTTGGTTTAAAGGATCATACCTATTGCCATGCAGGAGGTGGTAATATGGGTCTTCTGGCTACTAGGTATGTTTTCTCCTCTTCTTCATCTAAGATGATTGATGCGGTGAGAAACTAGTGGGGTTTTATTCTTCTCACAAATGAAGGTTCTTAAACTTCTTATGATGTTAGTTTGTTCACCTTCAATGTATGTGAGACTAGGTTGAAGGATCGATGTTGCAAGGTTTGATTGTTGAACTAGAGCAGTTGGTCACTAGATGTTCATAAGGAGTAATGGTGTTTTGAAATGGTTGATATGAATCTCAAGACCCTAAGGTTTGAGTGTTGTTTTGGAATGGTGCTACTTTTTTAGAAATAAAAATGTTGAATAACTAGGGTTGATATTTCACTTCCTTGTCTAGAGGATATGTTGCGGGAAAGCTTACTTGAACTATTTGCGAGTTCAAGTAACTGTTGATATCATATACATTTGAGTGAAGGAATGATCCCAATGGTTTGTTTGATTTTTATGTCTAATACGTAGGATGGAAATAATGGATGAGAGACTATGTGACATATCTAGTTTTCTAATTGTTTTGTTCGAATAATGATCCTGTAACACTAAAATGTGTCAAGTTCTCAGATTTCAAAAAAGCAAGCGTGAATTGGGATGGAAATTGTAACTTTTATGTGTTTTTGTCAAATGCTAGAATTGCTTAGGCAAAAGTGAGCTTTTTTGTCAAATTCAAGCATCTTAGTAGCAAGTGTGTTATTTTCTCAAAATCAAATGTAAGGAAATAAAAGCAAGTGTGTAGATCCTGTAGCAAGTGCTTAGTTCCTGTCACAAGCAACTTATTTTTATCAATGGAGTTTCTAGGACAACAAGCAAATGCAATGAAATTTTGGCTATTTCCTAGAAATTGTGACAATTGCACTGGAATTTTGTGAAAATTTGCACTGGAAATGATGCAACTACTCAGGTTTTGTAAAAAATGGTCTATTTTTTTTGTTTACTCTATGTTTTGGAGTATGGAAAATGATAGAAAAACACTAGAATCACTCAAAAAGCATGGACTTATGTGACCTTCATATCTATAGCTTAAGTTATGAAATCACAACACCCAAACCATAGTTCCCAAATGTTTACTTTAATCAGTGCAACCTAAAATAAAATCCAAAATATTCGGAAATTTTTAAGGAAAAATCCTTTCAAGGAGTGCAAACATAGGGCTTCTTCACAAGTATACACTAAATCAAAGGATTTTTTATTCAACCGTCCTATTCAGTGTTTCTTTGGATGTGTTCTTTTTAGATCAAGCATAGATTTTGATATCAAATTGTTTTGAATGTATTTGCAAGTTTAACATAAACAAGCATTTACAATCCTAGTGGATAGAAACCATTCTTTTAGGCAGGCCTACCTCATGCCCTGAAGGGATGATTTTACATGCAACTTATGGCATGGGCCTGTAGTCGGACTTGGAAAACTTCTCAGAAGTAAATTTCAATGCACCAATTTCAAAGAATGTTTTCAAATAAATTTGGCTCTTAGTCATAACTATGAACATGGAAATATTTCACTCACCTGTTGGCCACTTCAGGCTCTATAACCATTCTCATTCCACTTAAGGCATGGGATTACATGTAGTCTATTGTCAGTGCGACTTAAAGCTACTTTCTTATGATTTCACAAATTTTGATATAGCCCACCAATAAATGTGCTTCAAGACCTTGCAATGACTTTTCCAGTGTGGGATGTGTCTCAAAGCAAGCCCCCTCTTTAAGATAAAATTTGAAAAATAAAATGTAAAGCTTAAAAATGTTTTTCGCTCACCTAAGACCACCAAAAAGGTGTGAGGGGAGAAGAAAAAACAATTTAGCTTTCCAAACATTGAATGCACAACAAACACTTCATAGCAGTTTGATTCTTTTTAAAAGCCTTGAGCAATGTTATCCACAAAAATGTGTGAATAAAGCATAACAAAGTTTTTTTTAATTGCACCAATATGAAGTATTTAGGATATCAGTCAGTTAAATAGCAATGGTGCAAGACAGAAAGAAACATTTGCTTATTTTTAAGCTCAAATATGAGTGTTTCTAAGAAATTAGTCTTGGTTCAAACTTGGTCAACATAAGTAAAACAAGTGTGCGTCAACAAAATGGAAATCATTTTGCGTTCTTTTTATGCACCAAAATCAAAGTTCCTAATTATGAAAACTTGGAAAGAGTTCATTTTTAGAGAACCTTAATTGAAATGTTTTTTGTTCTTTTTAAGCACTAAATGAGAGTTCCTAACTTAGAAAAAATTGAAATGGTTCATTTTTAAGAGCACCAAAATGACAAATTCATTTGTGTTTTTCTTTTTAAAGCACCAAATAAGAGTTCCTGCCTTAAGAAAGCTTTAAAATTGGTTCAATTTTAAAAACACCAAAACAAAGTGTGTATTTGTGTTATTCCTTTTAAAGAACAAAAATTAAATGTTCCTAACTTAAGAAATCTTAAAATTGGTTCAATTTAACAAAACCAAAACAAAATGTGTGTTTGTGTTGTTCTTTTTAAAGCACCAAATTTAAATATCCCTAAGTTAATTAAAAGATGTTTGTAGATTTGGAATCCTTTGACCGATTGTCTTCCCTGCAAAAAATTGAGTTAAAGTCTTTCAAACTCTACATATAAATCCATTAGTACACGTTACACATTTAAAAACAAGAAAACGTTAGCTAAAAATAATTAAAATAGTGCAGATTCCATGCACTGGTCTGTTAGAGAACATGCTCATTTTTTAGAGAAAATGCTCAGAATTTTTTGCAAAAGTGCCCCTGTCAGAATTAGATGCTCAATTCTCAGAGCAAATGCTACCCCTGTCAAAATCAAATGCAAGGTTTTTAGAGCAAATGCACAATTTTTTTTTTGAAAGAGTAATTTTTGTGTCAAATGCTCAGTTTTCAGAGCAGATGTGCATTTTTCTTGACAGGCAATTACAAGGTTTTTCTAGGCAGTGTGTGAAAACTTCTTCAAATGTGATTTTGATACCTGCAACTTCAAAAATAGCTCATACAAACGTTATTGTAGAGGAAAAGGGTCCCACCGGGTGTGCTAGAATGTGTGAGAGGGAAAATCATAGATGTTAAACAAGATGTAATGTACTTGAAATCAAAATATAATCTAAGATCAAGAACACTAATCTAGATTTAATCCTACACTTATGAAATGAAACTAAACTATTGAAATCATATTAAGGAATCCTAAAATTACCAAATTGAATGCAAATAATAAGAAAAGTGTTACCATCTTGTATCAAAGTGTGTTCACCTGATGTTGGATTGTTTGAATTACTATGAAGCCTCCATAGTTCACATGCAAAGCTTGAAGAAAAATGTTGATGTTGGTTGATCGAAGGAATGATGAAGCTCTATCAATGGTGATATTGATAGCACTTCGTTGCATAAGGTATGTTGATTCTTTTATCCCTTTTTGTGAGGAAAGAGGTTTGTTATATATAGAAAATGAGATTCAAAATGGATGATCAAGATCGTGTTGGAGAATATCCAAATGAACAGTTGAAATGTGTTGAGAGGATTTAGACATGAGAATATTGTGTAAAGTTGATTGCACAATTTGTGTGATTGAGGAATAGATTGGCTAGTCAGGGTTTAGATTGATTAGTTAGGAATTGATTGATCAATCAGGATTTAGATGGCTTTGTTAGGAAATAGATTGATTAGTCGACAAATTAGATTGCTCAGTCAGCAATCATAATTTTCTCAATCAGAAAGTGGGTGAGGAATATGAATTAATTAATTCCTCTTTGGAGTTGAACGTGAAAATCAAGTTTGACTTTTACAAACAAAGTTGCATTACTTTGATTTGATTTTTGACAATTGATTTGAATAGTTTCATTCAAAATTTTGAGGGAAAGTATCACAATTAAATAATTATGATTTCATAATTCAATCAACCTAGGGGAATAAGGTGACTTAGTGACAATCAAATAATTGGTATTGTTTGACTAATCAGAACGAAATAAGATTAGATTAGTACTTTATTAAATAAATAAAATGTATTTAATTGGTCAAAATTATGAAAAAGTGAATAATCAAATAATGTTGTTTTATTCAATTAATAGAAAAAATAGGGTTTTTAGGACTTTATTAAATAAATGAAATTTATTTAATTTGTCAAGAATAATGAAAAAAATGAATTAATTAAATAATGTTGTTTTATTCAATTAATAGAGGAATTTAGGGTTTTGGATGTTGTTTGATGTTGTTCAGGTGTTGTTCAATGATGTTTGATGTTGTTCGATGTTGTTTGATATTGTGATAATGGTGTTCGATGTTGTTTACAGTGTGTGATAGGTGTTAGGTCAATTTTACATGTCTACACTTTCATAAGAAAATATCAAGTATTTCTCATGTATTGCCTAAGCTAGAAAATTCAATATGTGAAATAACAAAATCTTATGTACACAATGCTAAGCATATAGGATCTATTTTCTTAGATTGGGATTCAAAGCAACTCAAAACTTGGAAAAAGCTTATCATTCCATTTAAAGGTAGTCTATAAGTTCCCATCACAAACAAAGTGGATAGAAAAAAATTGTCTTAGATGCCTCCACCAATTGGGTTTGAAAAGTTAAATTTTGATGGAGCTTTCAAAGGAAATCCGAGAAAATCAAGAGTGAGTGTAGTGATAAGAAATTTAGAAGGTTCACTCATTGGTGCAAAATCAGTAAGATTACCATTAGGTACAAACAATATAGCAGAGGTGCAAGCTCTATTGCAAGGTTTACAAATGGCCATCAATTTGATTATTAAAAAAATAAAAAATAGAAGGGGATCCTTTGGTTATAGTCAATGCAAGCAGTGACAAAACAATGTAGTTGGAAAATCAATTATATCCTTGTACATGTATGGAAATTACTTGATGTTTTAGAGGCATACCAGATCAATCATACATACAGGGAGGGGAATCAAGTGGCAAACATACTAGCAAATAGGGGTTGTGACCAAGTGCATGAGGACATAATATATGGTACAGGGTTAAACAATATCATGCAATAATTGCAAAGCATTATAAATTGAGAAACACATGTGGCAAAAGAGTAATGTAGGGCACCATATAGTTAGAGCATTCCATTTCAAAGGAGTGTCATATGAAGTGATGTATATGGATGAAAAGTATGAAGGTGACATAATTTTCAAAAAATTGGATGAACACATATAGCGATAGTTTAGTGTACAGATGATGTCATTTAGGTGACATCTGAGCATGATGTTAAAGTAAGGATGATCTCATAAAAAAAAGCAATAATTCCAAAGTAATAAGCCAAAGCAAGGGGAGGAATTCATACCCTATATTGGAATAAATAACAAGTATTCTTTTTACATCATCAAGTAGCAATGGAGGAGATATTATCTATCAAAAAAGTACAGATGGTAGTAGCGTGGAAAGCTATCACATGTTTTCAAGTACTAATACTTATTGGTTTTTGCAGGTTATAGAAAATAATCACATTTAATTCACACCATATAATGATTACAAATCTTCCCAAAGCAATATCACTTGTGTCATGTGTGTAAAAACTTGTGTCATGCATGCCAATCTCAAAGAATGACTGATGAAAAGAAAAAATAATCAAAAATAATAAAAGGCTCACCCATACCTATCATAAGTGTCATCAGGAGCGTAGTTGTTAAAAGGCCAAGGTGGCATTATACGCTTCATTGTGTTTCTTTTTAGGGAATGGGTGTTGGGTCCTAAATTTTGGTGGGTTTCACTACAACAAGTTTGGGGCATAGCTTGGGTTTTGCTCCATTCTCTATAGTCTAGCCAGTCTAAAAGCTTGGTGCTGCTACAAGTGGTGCAGTAAGTGAGTTGTAAGTGATTTACTTGAGAGTCACTTTTGGTTACTAGTTCTTCTCTACTCGGCACTAGTTTTGATATGTTGGGGTATCACCTTTGGCTACTAGTTTTTTCACTTCTAGTTTCTAATGTGATTTGTTGGGGTGTTGTCTTTGGTTACTAGTTCTTCTCTATTGGTTACTAGGTGTGATTCGCTAGGGTGTCACCTTGATTAATTTGGGTGCTCTAATAGTTGGAATCTTTATTGGGTTCCACTATATTGGGGTTTGTTATATTGGATTCATCCATATTAGGGACTGTTGTACAAGAAACATGTAATTTGTTATGTTTTAATTTGTAGGGTATTGTCAATATTTGCATTTTCTTGCAGTTGAGTGAAGGATTTTTGAAGTGATATTCAATGGCATACATTCCAAAGAACCTTAGGGTACCTTTTCTAATTCACAAAGGGGAGTGGCCATTCTTAGGAGAGGTGATAAAATTTGAATTGTCGCAAGTCTTCAAAATTTCATGTCCAAGCATGGTGGACAATATTAAGATGATTATTGGAGTGGAAATCATGCAACTGAGCGTCCTCAAACTATTATTCCGAACACGACTCCTTTCAATCTTCCTTTCAAATTCTCTAGATTTACTGCAATCTTTTGAAATGCTGGAAATTATGGTAAAAGAAATTGTATGTCCAAATTTCTTTGAGGAGAATGAGCTATTGCAATGTGTGAAAGGGTATAATATAGAGAGTTAGAAGGGATATATGGAAAGAATATTCCCATAATGTTACTTGAAACACAAATGGGATTTCAGAGTAGTGTTTGAGTTTGTAAGAAAAAGTCTCAAAACTAATGATCCATGGGAGTTATATAGAGTCTTGAATCTGCATACACAAGAATTGGGGACCCAAATGGTGAATGAAATAAAAGATAAGTTCTTTGTAGTTTCCTTCCTACTTTCTCATCATATTCAACATGGAAAAACCATGGTAGCAGCGGTAAGGAATAATGATGCAATCTACAATGAAGGATATGGTGATAATGTTGCAGGCTTCAATGAAGGACTGGATGATAATGGCTTGGATTTGAATGATAGCTGTGGAGAATCATCAGCTAGTGAAGCCTTTATGGAGGAGTGAATATAAGGTCACAAGTATGCTATCAGTTTTGCTTTTGAAAATTCTTGCCAATATAACAATCAGTGAGCTAAATATTGTTTTTTGAGAAGCACCTTTACAAAGATGTTTCAAAATGGCACCTTTTTGTTTTCGCCGGTACTATAATTCTAGTTATTTATGTAATTTATAACTATAAATATAATGTATAATATAGGCTAAGACCTTTTGCGTAAAAAAAAATCATGACATAATTTTTTTAGCTTATTTCTATTAAATTTTTTTGTTCAAATAAGTACATCAATACCTAGTGCACATATTTTTCATTTTTTGCTATCTATTTTACTATTTTCTATATGTGTGGAACACATAATTTCATAATTTCTAAGAAACCTATCTTCACTAGAAAATAGAAAATAAATATAATAATCAAAAAATATATATTCAATATTATAGTCATCGGAAATATTACTTTGAGTTCTATGAACCTACCATATTATCTTGTATATTATACAACAATATTTGAAAATCACATCTCACCACATTACATTCTATAGATAAAATCATATAACAAGGAAATTATAGATCATTTGATTGAGTCTATTGAAAAGTTACTTATTGTATTTTATAATCATATGATTAACTAGTATATACAAACATGTAAATTCCTTTTATTCTATTGATATCACTTACGTGTTCGATGTGGCAACAACATCTCCATCTCCACTTTTAGTGTCATCAACCAACCCAACATACTAAATGATATAGTTAATACCTCATTTAACACTCCTAGTCTTCTCACATTCTAAAATGGTGTGGATTTTGTAGGGCTAGTTCAAAGGAAATACATCAACCTATCAAATAATAAGCATCCTTAGTTTTTATCATGCTTCTATTCATACATTTAACCACATCAATTAGGACTAAAAATATGTGTTTCAACCTTTTGAAAAGAGGCAATTTAACGAGACCATGATCCTCATTTCCAACAACATTTTTACACCCTATTTTTAAGTTACCATATTACTTTTACCTTTATGAGTAAATATGATTTTAAATGCAATATTATATTTTGATGGCATTCAATGGATGAATGAAATGTATGAATATGCATTATGATGAAATGAATTTTTAAATGCTTAAATGATATATGATCAATACGATTTGCATGTTATCAACTAACTACATACATGTTGCTCTAAGTTGGATACAAGAAAGGTTTGAACCCTATAGTAGGGAGAGGGAGAGTATCTCCCCAAAGAGGAAGTTGGTATGGAAACCAATGGTATGTTTATCTCAGTAGATGCACACACCCATTGTATAGGTTAAAGGAACCTTGTCAAGTTAGTCTGAGTTTGTGTTGATAAGTGTTAAACCTAAGTTCATGGATTTTTTATTGTTAGGGAAAGTTAGGTTTGATCGTCTTTAAACCTCCTTGATTGTTTAGTCAAATAAAACTAAGATAAAGATACTCTTGTAAATGACTTATAATGCATATAATGAATATTTGAATATATATATATATATATAATTAAATTCTTTGAGCATAACCATAACCAATGGCAAAAATTTGTCATGCAAGGGTAAGTGTACTAGCAGTTTTAAAGGCTAGAGAAAGTGTATGAATTTAACCATAAAGAATGGAAAAGAGGCCACATGAAGTGGTTATGTAATACAATAAAAATAATGTAATTTAATAGCCACAAATATTGGAAATTGGATTGGGTAAAATGCCATGCAAAGGCAATAAGTTTAGTTGTTTTGAATGATGTTCAAACCGTGAGCATTTAGTGCCATATCATGCATGATTCTGCCACACCCAAGTTATAATTTTTTGACTATGTAAAAGGGATAGTAAGCAGCCCATGTATGAGGTATATGAGTAAGTGTTTGAACTGTTATTGAATTGGAAGTTTAATGTGCCATATGGAAGACTTATTATGCAATGCTAAATCTGAATACAAATAAAGAAAATTCGCCCAACATGCTAGTCGTGGCATAAAAGGGAGAATTTAAATTATTTTTAAGACTTAAACCACTGAAATTTGTATTGTGTCATCTCAACATAGTTCTATAATAAAATTGGACTAAGTCTAAATACATAATATAGCAAACAAAAGAGATGAGTCGATTGATTTGATACCCACAGTTGGCAAAGAAGTTTTAGAGGTGGCAACAAATAAGTAGATAAATTTAGACTGATTATGGTGCATGAGAAGCTTTGTTCACTTTTAGTAGAGTTTTGCAATGATTTGGTCTTGATGTCATGTATAACTTGGTATTAATTTTAGTGGGAGCTTTATGTAGTTAAATAATGTGTTTTATCTTCTTTGTTTCAAGATTTTGGTTCTAGGTTGTTGTAGTTGCAGTGTGTAGTGAACCATGGATAATATTTGATTAGAAGATGGATGGTCTTTTTCAATGGTTGTTTGTGTCATAAGGAGCTCTTGGATTCTTCTTTTAGATTGTAACGAGAGTTATGACATCTTTGGTTTTATTGACAAAGGATGTGTAGCATTTTTATCTTCTTGGTTTGGATATTATGGTTGTCCTTTACCTTTCAGAAGCTCATGGTTTTGAGTTCTTTGATTATGTTGAGGCCATAGAGGACCTTCAGTTAGGAGATAGTTATCATGATGCTTGGAGATCTTGATTACACAATTTAGTGGGAGCTTTGGTAGTGATTTTGATTCATCATTTGATGATGGATGGTTATGCAATCTCCTCAAAGGGGATGTTAGATCATGATGTCATGATATGTTCCTGATTCTATAGCTAGAATTTTTAGAATTTTCTTGTTTGGTACTCTTTGGTTTTGAGTATTAATCATTTTCTTAGAGCTTCATGATTTTTTACGGTTTCATTTGAGGTTGGCATCAATTGATTGGTGGATGCTCATGGATACTAGAGAAACTTGGGTGAGGTTAAGAGATATCTTATTTATGGGATCATATGTTGAGATCATTGCTCTTTGATGAGTATTTCAACATAAATACCAAGGATCCTACATTGAGTTATGGATGTGAATCCATTATGGACTTGAAGAGAATATTGTCATTTCTTGGTGTTGTGTGCAAAAGAAAATCTTGTATCCCACTCTTGGTATACTTGATAGGTGAATGATTTGAGAGGTATTTCCCACCTAATTATTAGATGCATTATTTATTTTGTATCTTTTCTTCTCATATTAATTAGTCTTGAATATAGAAATACTAAAGACTTATAAAGAATAAGATGCATGGTTTATGGATTTTTTTGTTCTCCTTGTTTTGGTCTTGAGCTATGGTTCTAGTTCTAAGGAATTATTTAGAGAAGTACATGAAATGGTTTGTGGCTTTGGGAATATTACCTTTGTTGTGGGAATGATTGTTTGGTTTGATATACCTTGGGTATGAGAGGTTTACATATATTTTTGTTATATTTTCATTTGATTTGAATGTTAGATGTTGACATCCTTTCAATTAAGAATGGTTAAGGAGATATTACATTACACAACTTGGTACATGTTAGTGTGGAAAAATGATATGGTTTGATTTTTAGGTTCTCTCTTTGATCATGGTATCCTTCTTGGATGTTTAGTTTCACATGGTTGAGTGTGAACAACTTGGGAGATCTATGAAGACTAATGGTGAGAGAGGTATTGTAGCATATTTGTTTGCAAGATTTGCATATTGTATGTTTCCTTGAGACAATGTAATAGAGGAATTATCCACATCCTCTATGTGCAATACAATAGATAGAATTGATGTGCCTTGATCTATTTTCAGATTTGACATTACTCATACAATGGGTGTTTCTAGATATATGTTTGGTTATCCTCTATGATTGTTAGAATTTAGTACATGACATAAATTAGTTTAATAAAATAGTTAAATAAATAAATTAACATGCTATTGTTAATTTAATGAATAAATTAGGTTTTGGAAGTTATATTCCCATAATTAGTTTCATACAACATATTGGCTTTATAAAGCCAATTCTATGTAATAGTTTGTAGTGTAATGTGAATGACTAAATTTTAATTTGAGAACAATCTCAATTTTTTCTATCATTTCAATATGGTATGAGAGTAGGTTTGCTTGACCTCTCTATTTTCCTTCCATTCATTTGTCTTCATCCAAAGTAGTTCATTCAAGGGCCAAGCAGTGCAGACCACATGTAATAGTCATTGATGTCCATCCACCATTCTTGCATTCATCAATAGGTGAGCAATGTAGACCATGTGCAAAACCCTCTTTGACTCCATCATTCATCTGCATTTCTTCTCTTTCTCTCCATTGTGTTCATTCTTTCCATTGTTTGACACTTCATTATGTTCATTGTTATATCCCTTTAAAAAATTCCCAATTTGTTGCAAGCATATGCTCAAACTTGGCATTGGAATTGATGATTCTCCATGTTCATTTTGGGTGCAATAATCATTAGAAGTTCCAAGCGTTTGAAGATTAATTTTTTTTTAATATTGCATGCAACATTTTTAGAGGCATTTTAAAAGATTGGTTTTATAGAACAGGATTCATTGAAATTCATTATTGAAGTGCTAAACTCCATATTGCATTGAACTCCATATAGTCGTATTAAAATACTGTTCATTATTGTCATCTTTACTCTGTTATATGTTTATGTTGGTCAGAAATACTGTTCATTATTGTCCTCTTTACTCTATTCTTTGCATATGTTGGTCAGTCATTGGTGAATAGAATAAAGGAGGATATCAGAGTGCCATTGCAAAAGGTGTGAATAAGGTGAAATTTTCTAAAAAGAGGTGTTTAGGGCACCAAAGAATTAATTTATTTCTTTACTATTTTTTTTGTTTATTTCTAAAAATTTAAGGACACATTTTATTTACTACAAAATGGATAAATTATGCCTTTATGAAAATTTGGATGGAAATGATTTTCACAATTGGAAAATTCATATGAAATTATTATTAATTGAAAGAGATCTCTAGGAAATTGTTGATGGTATAGTGCCAAAGCCAACAAATATAGATGAACTTCAAAAATGGAAGGTAAAAGATAAGAAAGTTGGTGCTAGGAAGCATTAGGTAGCACTAGGCAAATTTGTGAGCCTAGGATGAAATTTTGTGGTTTTAATGCTTTAAGGTCATGTTGACCATTTAGTTTTGAGTTAGAGGTGTTATAACATGTTAGGAGTAAGGTTGATCAGTAGCTCATGGTAGAATGGAAGAGTTTAGCAACTTGTCTCCACTAGGATTCACTCGGAATAGGAAATAAAGCCCAAAATGTTGCATTTGTGCAATTTTGGCCTAATGTGGTGGTTATGTCTGACCAAGGGGAGAAGTAACCATTTTTTGAACCTTTATAAGAAGGACCTCGACTTGGAATTGAGGTTGGAATCATTGGAGTTGGAAATTAGTTTGAAATAAAGAAAACAGTGATATTTTGTGTGTGCATTTCCTGTTTTGTTCCTGTTTTTGAATTAGTAGATTAATGGCTTGATCATGGAAATTTATATAGCTTAGAATGTAGTGATATTGTCTTCAAGAATTTTTTGGTACAGTAGGTAGTAGGTTATCTGCTTCCAATATTTCTTGTAAATTCTTTGTTCTTTCTTCAATTGTTGTTTTGACTAGTAGACTGTGAAAAAATGGGGTTTTAGCTCACATTACCACTGTATCTAGAGTACGGGCTAGTGGGAAATGTGGCTAGGCTCCATTTCTGTAAATAGGTTAAGGTTAGGAGTCTGTAGGAGACAAAGTATCATGGAGAAATTTCTTTCCTAGGCGAGCTTGACAGTGCCTGGTTAGGAAAGACAGTGAAAACAAGCACTAAAGTTGCAGGGGTGTCAATCCCCTGGAAAACCTAGGTGTGTGGTGGATGCAGGAAGCCTTACAAAGGCTTGGCGTGAAGGAAGTGGTTTCACCAGTCCATTTGGTGATTGAAATAAGATGACAGTTCGCTGTGTGGTCAGGAAATGGCCTAGAAAAACCCTAGTTCTCAAAAGTGAGGATTACGCCTATGTACGGACAGTGAAGGTCTATAACCCCAAAAATATTTGAGAGGTAGGAAAAAGAACCAGGATCCCCAAAGGAAGTTTGGAATGTTCTTTATAAAGAGTGGAGATTAAACCACTTTTCTCAGGTTAGGAGGCCTAATTGGGGCTCAAGGGCTAGTAGCCTTTTGAACCCTAAAAGAGGGTTTGGTGAGAGTGATGGAGAATTGGAGATTGGTGGATGATCAAGAACCCTAGGGGGATGGTCTTGAAGCCATGGGAGACATCACACACCCCTGCAATCGAAATAGTGAAGGTTGGAGACTTAGCTAGCCTTTAGGAAGATTAAGGGCTAAGGAGAGAATGGCAGAGAGAGCACCAAGATTGGCTTGGTTAGGGAAATGGAGATGATAGTGGGGTTGGCCAGGAGAAACAGGGGTGCCTAACAAGCATTAGGACCTATAGGTTAAGAAGGTGGAGAGTGACACCAAAGGGGTTTGCCAAGGTGAGACCCAGGGCATGGGACAGTGAGTGTTCCATCCAACCCTACCCTACTAGATTGGTATCAGAGCAAGCAAAAGATTTGGGATAGAATAATATATGTTAGAGGTTGAGTCTAGTGATTCTACCATCATGGTGACAAATGTAGAATTGGCTAAGATGGTTGAAGAACAAGAGGAAGACAATAGGCTATTGAGGGAAAGAATAGCCCAACTTGAGCAAGCAGTGAGGAGCGTGCAATTTGAAGGAAGGATACCAAAGGAAGAAGAGGTTGCAGAGGAAGAAAAGACCCCTGAACCTGACCCTATTTTGAAAGATGAGCCTTTCTTGAAGGAATTGAAGGCTTTGAGTGGGAAGGCACTTGAAGGCATACCACTATTTAGTGGAAAAATGGAAGCTGATTTAGTTATTGATTGGGTAGAGGGAATGGAAAATCATTTTGAATGTGATGGGGTCACTGAGGCACAGAAGGTGAATGTGGCCAAGTCAAGACTAAGAGGTTCTGCCTTGACATGGTGGAAGTTCATTTAGACATAGAGGGAAAAGGAAGGCAAGCAACCTATAACTACTTAGAAGGGTATGGTTGCCAAAGTAAGAGAAGCACACATGCCAGATGACTATGAGATTCAACTACACAAGAAAAGACAAATCTTGAGGAAAAGAGACCAAGATGTAAACACTTACACTGAGGAGTTTCAAAAAATTTGCATGAGGTCTAATGTGACAGAGGATGAGAGTCTCAAGGTGGCTAGATATCTTAACGGTTTGAAGTGGAACATTCAAGAGGAGATGACTCTTCTAAGTCCCAAGACAATACATCAATGCTATCAATTGGCTATAAAGATTGAGGAAAGAAGTAAGAGGAAACAAGAACAGGCTTCTAAGGGCAGAGGTAAAGGCAGAGATCAAAGAAGACATAGAGGTGAATACCAAGGTAGAGGAAATGAACAAAGAAACCAAGGAGAGTCTAAACTCATAGAGCATGGAGGTGAAACATCTTCTAGAGGAGGATATAACAAAGGTAGAGGTCCTCAAGGAGGTTCAAATAGAGGAAGAGGAGCAGGCAAGAGCAATTCATACTTTGCAAACATGAAATGCTACCATTGTGGTCAAGTTGGACATCCAGCTTATAGGTTCCCGAAGAAAGCATCTTCATCAAGCAATGAGAAGAGACTGGCTTATGCAAAAGAGGACACCGTGAGTCCTAAGTCATCTGAGGTCAATCACATTGAATCTAAGGTGGGAAAGAATCTGATGTTCAGTAGGGTTTTGATCAGACAACCGGTCAAGGAAGAACCAAAACAAAGGAGAGCTCTATTTAGAGTAAGGTGCAAGATACTTGATAAAGTATGCAAGGTCATAGTAGATTCAGGTTCAACAGACAATATTATCTCAGAGGAGGCAGTAATGAAACTGAAATTGGAGAAGGTACCCCACACTAACCCCTACAAGGTCACATGGCTAAACAAAGGGAAAAGTGTTTTATTGAATGAGCAAGTAACAGTGGAGTTTTCCATTGGAGGGTACAAGGACAAGTTAGTTTGTGATGTATTACCCATGGATGCCTACCATCTACTATTGGGCAAACCATGGCAATATGACAGAGGTGCCATATATGATGGGAAAGAGAACACCATCTCATTCAAGAAGGATGGGAAGACTTTCAAGTTGCAGTCACTGTCAGAAGAAGAAGAGGGACAGTCAAAGACACCAAGTGTCATGTTGAGTAGTGGGAAGGAGTTCCTAAACAACCTACATCAAGGGGGTGAAGGATATGTGGTTATGTTACAACCTAAAGAAGAATACAAAGCTGAAAAGACAGTCATACCCAGAGCAGTCCTAAAGTTGTTGGATCAGTTCAAGGACATTGTAAGTGATGATGCACCTGCAACTCTACCACCAAAGAGAGCCATAAGTCATCAAATTGACTTCATACCTAGAGCCTCATTGCCTAACAAAGCAGCTTATAAGCTTACACCGGATCAGAACCTAGAGGTAGCTAGGCAAGTGCAAGAGTTGTTGGATCAAGGATTGATTCAAAAGAGCATCAGCCCATGTGCAATACCAGTGGTCTTAGCAACCAAGAAGGGAGGTAAATGGAGGATATGCACTGATTCTAGAGCAATAAATAGGATCACCATCAGGTATAGGTTCCCTATTCCTAGAATTGAAGACTTAATGGATTGTCTTGGAGGAGTTCAATACTTCACAAAGTTGGATCTCAAGAGTGGATACCATTAGTTCAGAATCAAGGATGGAGATGAGTGGAAAATAGCCTTTAAGACCAATGATGGGTTGTATGAGTGGAGAGTGATGCCATTTGGCCTCTCTAATGCCCCTAGCACATTCATGAGGCTCATGAATGAAGTGCTTAAAGACTTTACAGGGATATTTGTGGTAGTGTATCTTGATGACATCCTTATTCAACAAGACAATAGAAGAGCATTTAAAACATGTGGAGTTGGTTCTTAGAAGGTTGCAAGAGGAGAAGTTGGCAATCAATCTAGAGAAATGTGATTTCTTTAAGCAAGAGCTTGTATATTTGGGTTTTGTAGTGTCCAAAGGATCATTGAAGATGGATCCAAGCAAGGTGGAAGCTATCCTAAATTGTCCTACACCAACCACAGGGACTGAGGTAAGAATTTTTCATGGATTGGGTCAATTTTATAGAAAATTCATAAGGAACTTTAGTGGAATATGTGAACTAGTTCTAGATATAATCAAAGGAGGCTTAAAAACTAAGTTTAAGTGGACTCAAGAAGCTGAGAAAGGGTTTGAGAAACTGAAACAAGAAGTGGCCACTCAACCTATTCTCTTGTTACCTAGCTTTGACAAGTTGTTCACTGTGGAATGTGATGCTAGTGGAGTTGCAGTAGGAGGAGTGCTAAGTCAAGAGGGTAGGCCTATAGCCTTCTTTAGCGAGAAGCTCAATGAAGCAAAGAAGAAGTATTCAACCTATGACTTAGAACTTTATGCCTTGGTTCAGTCACTTAGGAAGTGGAGGCATTACCTTCTACCTAAGGAATTTGTAGTCTTTACTGACAATCAGGCACTTAGCTATATGAATACCCAAGAGAAGTTGAGCAATAGACACTTGAAGTGGATGGAATACATCCAATATTTTACCTTCACCATCAAGCACAAGAAGGGACAACTAAATAGAGTAGCAGATGCATTGAGCAGGAGGTTGTTGACAGTGCAGGAGATACAAGTGAAGAGCATAGGGATTGACAGTTTTAAAGATCTCTATGGGGAAGATGAAAACTTTTCAGAGATCTATAAGGTATGTTCTAACTTTGAGAACCATTTCCATAGCCAATACTTAGAGTATACATTGCAAAATGGGTTATTGTTTAAAGGAAATCAATTATGTGTTCCAAGAGGGTCAATGAGGGAAAATCTCATTCAGGAAAAGCATAATGGAAGTCTTAGTGGACATTTTGGCATCAACAAGACTTTAGAACTAGTGCAAAGATTCTATTACTGGCCTAAGTTGGCAAGAGATGTTACAAAGTATGTGGAACAATGTGTTGTGTGTATGAAAGCTAAGAGAGGAGCTAGTAATGCTGGTCTATATCAACCCCTACCCATTCCTAACAGACCATGGGAGTGTGTAAGCATGGATTTTGTGGTAGGCCTTCCTAAGACCAAGACTAGTTTTGATAGTGTCTATGTAGTAGTGGACAGATTTAGCAAAATGAGTCATTTTATCCCTTGCAAAACTACTCATGATGCTAGTTACATAGCTCATCTCTTCTTCAAGGAAGTTGTAAGGATCCATGGATTGCCTTTGAGCATTGTTTTACACAGGGATGTGAAGTTCATGAGTCACTTTTGGAAGACTCTATGGAGTAGATAGGGTACCAACCTGTCATTTGGATCAGCTTACCATCCTCAGACCGATGGTCAAATAGAGGTGGTTAACAAGGTGTTAGGTAAACTTCTAAGGTGCCTAACTAAGGAGTATGGATAGACATGGGATATGGTTATCTCACAAGCTAAGTATGCTTACAATGATAGTGTGAACCAGACCATAGGGAAGAGTCCTTTTGAAGTTGTGTATGGGATGCACCCAAGAGGCATATGTGAGCTCAGAGAACTTGGAGCTATGGAACAAAGAAGTGGACATGCAGAGGACTTCAGTCAAACCATGAAAGAGATTCAGGAGCAAGTGAAGAAGATAGTCACCGAGGCTACACAAAAGTTGAAGGAGAAGGTAGATTTGTCAAGGAAGGATGTGCAATTTGCAATAGGATACTATGTCATGGTCCACCTTAACAAGTCAAGGTTGTAGAAGGGAATGTCAACCAAGTTGCAAATGAAAAGAGTAGGACCATGCAAGATATTAGCCAAGTATGGGTAGAATGCATACAAGGTGGAGTTACCTACCAATCTAGGTTAATGTAGCTGATTTGATCAAGTACAAGGGATCAGTCAAGGATTTGGATTAGAACAATAGGGAAATCTTCAAGGACATAAGCAACATACCCCTACCTACTCTAGACAAGCAACAAGCAGAATGAATCTTGGAGTCAAGAGTGCAAAAGTCTACAAGGCATAAGGTGTGCATGGAGCACCTTATCAAGTGGAAGAACAAGCATGAATCAGAAGGCACATGGGTACAAGAAGATCAGTTCAAGAAGTTTGGTATTGACCTATCAGTTTTCTCTCCTTCCATTCCTTAGTGTTTGGGCAGAGAGGGGGAGAATGGTGTAGGAGCACCTAGGAAGCATTAGGTAGCACTAGGCAAATTTGTGAGCCTAGGATGAAATTTTGTGGTTTTAATGCTTTAAGGTCATGTTGACCATTTATTTTTGAGTTAGAGGTGTTAGAACATGTTAGGAATAAGGTTGATCAATAGCTCATGGTAGAATGGAAGAGTTTAGCAACTTGTCTCCACTAGGATTCACTCAGAATTGGAAATAAAGCCCAAAATGTTGCATTTGTGCAATTTTGGCCTAATGTGGTGGTTATGTCTGACCAAGGGGAGAAGAAACCATTTTTTGAACCTTTATAAGAAGGACCTCGACTTGGAATTGAGGTTGGAATCATTGGAGTTGGCAATTAGTTTGAAATAAAGAAAACAGTGATATTTTGTGTGTGCATTTCTTGTTTTGTTCTTATTTTTGAATTAGTAGATTAATGGCTTGATCATGGAAATTTCTATAGCTTAGAATGTAGTGAGATTTTCTTCAAGCATTTTTTGGTACAGGTAGGTAGTAGGTTATCTGCTTCCAATATTTCTTGTAAATACTTTTTTCCTTCTTCAATTGTTGTTTTGACTAGTAGATTGTGAAAAAATGGGGTTTTAGCTCACATTACCACTGTATCCAGAGTACGGGCTAGTGGAAAATGTGGCTAGGCTCCATTTCTGTAAATAGGTTAGGGTTAGGAGTCTATAGGAGACAAAGTATCATGGAGAAATTTCTTTCCTAGGCGAGCTTGACAGTGCCCGGTTAGGAAAGATAGTGAAAACAAGCACTAAAGTTGCAGGGGTGTCAATCCCCTAGAAAACCTAGGTGTGTGGTGGATGTAGGAAGCCTTAAAAAGGCTTGGCATGAAGGAGGTGGTTTCACCAGTCCATTTGGTGATTGAAATAAGATGACAGTTCCCTATGTGGTCAGGAAATGGCCTAGAAAAGCCCTAGTTCTTGAAAGTGAGGATTACGCCTGTGTAGGAATAGTGAAGGTCTATAACCTCAAAAATATTTGAGAGGTAGGAAAAAGAACCAAGATCCCCAAAGGAAGTTTGGAATTTTCTTTAGAAAGATTGGAGATTAAACCACTTTTCTCAGGTTAGGAGGCCTAATTAGGGCTCAAGGGCTAGTAGCCTTTTGAACCCTAAAAGAGGGTTTGGTGAGAGCAATGGAGAATTGGAGATTGGTGGATGATCAAGAACCATAGGGGGATGGTCTTGAAGCCATGGGAGACATCAACACCCCTACAATCGAATTAGTGAAGGTTGGAGACTTAGCTAGCCTTTAGGAAGATTAAGGGCTAAGGAGAGAATGGCAGAGAGAGCACCAAGATTGGCTTGGTTAGGGAAATGGAGATGATAGTGGGGTTGGCCAAGAGAACTAGGGGTGCCTAACAAGAATTAGGACCTATAGGTTAAGAAGGTGGAGAGTGACACCAAAGGGATTCGCCAAGGTGAGACCCAGGGCATGGGACAGTTAGTGTTCCATCCAACCCTACCCTATCAAAAGCATTGGCTATAATTGGTCTCAGTTTATCTAAACCTTATTTGCATCATGTAGATTTAAAAAAATCTTCTAAGGACATCTGGGAAACATTAAATACTTTGTTTGGATCAAAAGCTAATAGTGCAGAAATAACTATAAAGAAAAATTAGTATGGTTTGAAAATGGAAGAAGGTGAATATATAGTGTCTCACATCAGTAAATTTCATTCCTTAATAAATCAATTTTCTGGTATAAATGAAGAAATAAAGGAAAATGATGCAAAAGTCATTCTTTTAAATAGTATTCCAAATAGTGTGTCTCGCAAAGTATTCACCTTAAGAAAAATCAATCCAAGTCTTGAAAATTATATTATATCCACATTGCTT
The DNA here is from genome assembly GCA_007258455.2 of Sequoia sempervirens. NCBI lineage: Eukaryota > Viridiplantae > Streptophyta > Pinopsida > Cupressales > Cupressaceae > Sequoia > Sequoia sempervirens. The sequence continues at coordinate 344,555,498 of VDFB02047230.1, read as the reverse complement.
AATGAAAGAAACAAACATTTTTCAAAAGAAGAAGTTGCATTGATTGAAAAAAACAAGGCTATCACTTAGAAAAAATCCAAACATATGGTGAAGTTCAAACATGCAAGTGGCACATGTTTCTATTGTAAAAAGGCAGAACATGTAGTACCGAATTGCAAATAGAGAGAATAGGATCTTCTTGATGGAAATTTGTAAGATAATGCTTTAATAATTGAAGGAAAGGACCGCACTTCAAGTGATGAAGAAATTCCACATCAAAGTGACAAAGAATATGTGTACTAATTTATAGTTTTCATCTATGTCAGTACTAAGGGGGGGTGTTATAATTTAGTACATGACATAAATTAGTTTAATAAAATAGTTAAATAAATAAATTAACATGATATTGTTAATTTAATGAATAAATTAGGTTTTTGAAGTTATATTCCCATAATTAGTTTCATATGGGATATTGGCTTTATAAAGCCAATTCTATGTAATAGTTTGTAGTGTAATAAGAATGAATGAATTTTAATTCGAGAGCAATCTCGTTTTTCTCTCTCATTTCAATAATGATATCTTGGTTTTTTGGTTACTAATGTGATGGTGAGTTTGCATGCTTCATTGGATTGGAGTCAAAGAGTTGTGTAGGTTATTGATTAGCTACCCATTTTATTGCAGTGGGATGACTAATATATGGATTGTCAATATCCAAGAGATTGTTTATGTGTTTATGCAGACTTGTTATTTGGCCTTGTCTATGGTCATTTGTACATTGGTATGTTGCATTGAGATACAATGATCAATATACAAAGACTTGATTGCAAATTTTGGATTGGTATGTTGATGGCATGAATTTTTATCTATGTTTCGTATACCTTGGTTTGAGGTATGGTTAGCTTAGATGGTTCCAATTTGTTGTGGTTTTTATTCCAAGTGGTATGAGTAAGGAAGCTACTCAAATCCTTTGTTATCATTTGAATTTGATGCTTGTGTTCATGTAAAGATTGGTGCATGTTTCAGTGATAGTTGATATGTTTCACCTTGACATGTTACTTTTTTCTTTCACAAGTGACATGTTGGAGGATGTGAAGGATTTTCTTGCTTGATAGTTGTCATCATGGTTGAATTTGTAGGTATCTTGTTGGAGCATGAGAGCATGGTGAAGATTCAGATGGTACATGTTTGGCTAAGGGATGTTTTCCCCTTGTTTTTAATTCCTATGGGTGTATTTACAATGTTGATGTCAAGTGGAAGAATGTTAGGATTAGGTGACATCCACCTTGTAAATCCCATGTTGTATGTTATGGTTCCAGCATTCTTGGAAAGTGTCCCTAGGCACTTAGGGTGTATTGGGAAAATATTTTGTAATATTAAAATTTCTCACTGTTGTTTGTAATATACTCATAGGGGGTGATGGATCCACATAAATATAAATAATATTGTTTTTCCTACATGTGGACACCTAAAATGGGATAAAAAAAGATACGAAAAAGAAAAATGAGTGACTATTGGTATTCTCCAAGTGGGAGCTTGGAAAGAGGCAACAGGTGTCTCTTGGTATTCCACCATTTATTACATTTATATAATGTTTATCCCTCAAGTTTGGGTTCCCAAGTTGGAGGGAAAGTATCAGAGCCAAAAACGGTGTTCTTTCACATTCTGAGAAGGTAATCCAAAGGTTGGGGACATTTTAAATGAAAGGTCATCTTTGGAACCTTGTTTGGGGCTTAAGATATCTTCACACATCAATAAATTCAACCTCTTGGATGTAGAAAATATGAGCCACAGTTGAATATAGAGTTTTATTTTAGGTATGAGGATAGGTTGAGGCATAAGGAGGTTGTTCACAAGTGCATAGGTGCTTCCATGGTTGAGGGAAAGAGGATAATGGAAATGATTGTATTTTAATCTCATTTGTTTGAAGATAATGCATACTTGGCCTCTCTTCTTGGTGGATTTTTTTCCCACAAGGGTTTCTCCACGTAAATCTTGTGTTATGTGATGCTCTTTTGTTGCTAATTTGTACCTCATTGCTGCTATCTTATGGTGATTTTTTTCTTTATTTATTGTTGTTTTAAGTTCACATAATGTATTGATAATAAGCATGTTATGTTGGCTAATTTTTGGCATCATACAAAATTCTAGTGGCAATGTTGACATCCATTTCTAGATTCTTATTCTCAATGCTATCATCCATGGTGCTCCAACTAACCAAGGTATTAGTGGCTTCAAGTTCATCATTATAAAACTCTTCCCTAATCACATTGTTGGAATTGGATATTAGCTAAGGTTCATTGACATTTTTGGAAGCTTTCACTTTGTTGATCTAGTTTCTTCACTCTCCTTTAAAGGTCTCCAAATCCTACAAGGAAAAAACAAGACCGAGATGCCCTTGTTGCTATGAATGCACTATACCATTTTTGAGTAACTTGATAAATTTGTTATCCACTAACTCCATGGTTTCCACAACCTGCAATGCAACATTGAAAAGCATGAGTATCTTATTTGACTTAGTAAGATTCCTCTGAACCCCATTGTACTTATCCTTATTTCTTACTTTCCAAATAGCCCATAAAATTTTAGTTGCTAGGATAAACCAAGAAAGATGAAGTTCTCTACATAGTTTAATATCAAAGCCCATTAGAATCTCTTTCCAATTGAGCTTCCTATTTGAGCCCCAAGAATCTTGATCATTCCAAAACATATTCCAAATTTCATTAGCATAAAGACAATAAAAAGAATATGATAAACATTTTATGGAACTCTACAATTTTCACAAATATCATCATCATAATTTTTGAACTTAAAAGGAACCTTTTGTAGTAAGATAAGCCATCTGAAACAATTCTTTTTACCATTTATCCCATTATGCCATAGGTAAGAGAAGGTTTTTTTCCAGATTTTATCTTCAAGGTTAGTTCTCTAGGCCTTATTCAGATAATCAATGGGTGTGCAAGATACGAGGATTTCTTTATAAAAATATTTTTAGTTTTAACCTCCTACAGGGGGAGAATACCCAGCCATTGGATGTCAAATGATTCCACTTTCCACTTTTCTATTTGGAGATTAGGCAACTAAAAGCTACAAGATTCTATTAACATAGAATAAGTTCTAAAATTGGAGGGAGGTAATCCATAGTCCTTTCTCAACTAATCCCAACAAACCAAAGATCCATCCTTGATAATGTTGTAGAAGGTTTTAATCCCCATTTGGTGCCATTTTTTTGTTGAGCATCCTTGCAACAAGGATAAAGTTTTTTCATTATGTTCTAAATTCCACCAAATGGATCTATTTGGGTGGATCAAGTTGTTGCTAAGATTTAAGTTAGGAGAGGGCTAGAGAAGTTACCCCTAATAGGTTCCTGGTCCTTCTAGATACTTCTAAAGACCAATGATCCTATAGGCATTACTAGATATTTCGTGATGAGGAGATCATTGAAAGGTAGTTCCTTCCATGACTTGGCTAGTTTGGGGACATCTTGAGTAATGTTATTCCTAATTAGGACCTCCCAAGGTTCATTCCCATCTAGGGCCTTGATGACCCGCTTTGCTACAAGAGCAACCCCATGCTTTTTAAGTCCTTAAGGCTTGTGGCAAAGAAATTATACTCCCTTATTGGAGATAGTGCAATTCCTTTCCTAATTTGGACCTATTTTGGTACCCTTGCATTAAATACCCTTTTAAATCACCATGAATAGGCCCCTAAGATCCTTTATTTTGGATCTTGAGGCTTATTTGAACTAAAAATATAACAAAATCATCAAAAACATTAAAATTTCTAACGCATCCCAAAAATCTAGGGTGGGACTCATATGCCACCTTAGGCATATGACTCCCACTTGGGCCCTTTTAAGGGTTTGAGTAGGAAATTCAAGTTTTCAATTCAATTTTTTGGTTGATGTCGGCTTTTGAAATCCAAATAATGGTAAATTAGGTGTAATGCCTATATAAACAAGCTTCTAAAGTCATTTTTTATCTAAGCAATAATCTAGAAGAGCAATTTCAAGATCCAAGCATTCAAGAGCATTCAAGAATTCTTAACAAGAGCATTTATGAATAAGTAATCAACAAAGCTAAAGCCTTGGAGCAGCATTATTGTGTTTTTGTAGGTCTTCAAGCTCACTTTCATTCAAGATCTAGCTTTCCAAGTGTTGATTATGGTTGCCTATGGTGAATCATGATGGATTTTAGGTTGGGGAGATGCAACTAGCCATCAAGCCAAGCCTAATGACTTGTTTCCTAAGTGATTCCATCCTCCATTGTCACTCTACTTTTAGCCTAACAAAGGCACATTAATTATCATGACTTATTAGGGTGGTTTGGCATCTCCCAAAGTGAGTCATTACATTCAAGTTTCATTCATGACAACTCATTCTTGCACATTAGAATAAGGTTGTATTGCATTTTAGATTTTCTAATCTTAGACATTTTGGGATTAAGGTGTCTCAACCTTAGAGTCCTAACATTGATTTATTTGATGTAATTTAAATGTGTTTATTTGTATTATTTAAATGTCTATGGTGGCATGTCACTGATTGGGACCCACCAGTTGGGTGGCATCCCCATCGGAGGTGACTGGATGACACATCATCATCCCAAGTGGAAATAGGTGTCCCACTTTGGAATCTATTACATTTGAAAATTTCTATGACGTGTCATAAGGCATCTTTGAATGCATGGGTGAAAGTTGGCACCCAAGCTGGGTTATGACAAGATGTAAGAGAATCAACCATTTTTAGTCAGTTATGATGGATTCTCTTACAGTTGTAAGTGTTGTTATCTATGAAATATTCTATGACAGCTATAAGATGTGTAAGGAATCTATCATAGCCTATTTTAAGCATATTATAGGTATCCAAGCTTGGAAGAAGACTATTTGCATGTTTGACAAGTGTATGGGGCATAAGGGAATGTTGTACATGTGTCCAAATGCATGTCTAAGGTGTTGAATATTGTTGCTTTTGGATTTGGACAACCCTCACCTTCTAGATCCTTCTTGAAGCTTGTATTACTCTATTTATTGAGTGCCTTGAGTTGTAGAATGCATAGTTTGTTTGCAGGTAACAAAGTGTTGTCAGTATCACTCCAGAACAGGTGTTTGTTTGAAGCACTTGTAGAAGAAGGCTATGTACTTGGTAATGTATTGTAACTCCTATTTGAAGTAATACAATAGTATTGTGTTTTTGGAGGATGGGGTTTTTTACCCGAAAGGGTTTTCCCCATGGTATATTTGGTGTCACTATTTTTTATGCATTGTTGCTATTCTATTTTCATTATTCTCTATGTGCTTCTCTAGTTACAGTTATTAAAGGTGTTAAAAAGTTTTTTTTTTTAACTCTCCCCTTATTAGATTAGTGTAGGAAGCTATTTCCACTCACCCATATTTCTTTCAAGACACACTTAAGGTTAGGGTTTGTGTTCACATTTGCATTCATGATTCATTATTTCTATCAAGGTTTAATTATCAAACTAGGGGTTTGACCGAGGAAAACCCTCCATAAGCAAATCAATCTTATATTCTATTTTGTAGGTCTGTTTATAGCTTCGGATCTAGAAATCAGTTTGGAAGGGAAGAGCAAGGATTGGAGCATAGATATGAACTTCAAATTCTTGAAAAGGTAAAATGGGACTAATATGCCAAAAGTGGCATATGAGTCCCACTACAAGAAATTTTTTAGATTTTGTAGATCCTAAATATGCACTTTCAGAAACCTATTTGAGACCATAAACCCTAGTTTGGGATCGATACACCCATACTAGCGTATGAGTCCTAGTGTTCCCTAATTCTAGATTTTTTGGTGTTTTAGAATTCATTCTAGGCCTCTATAGATTCTCGAGTGCACACCTCTGATCTTTTAGCTCTTTGTTCTAATTTACATGCATTTTTAGGTCATTTCATGAATTCTTGCATCATATTAGGTTTAAGCATTGGGTCTTTCATTTTATTAGTCTTTCTAAGCCCTAGGTTGGTGGTGAACCCCTCTTTAGTTTATAATCAAACCCTAGGACAACCCTATTTCAAGATCTCTTTCTCCTTTGCATACCTTAGATAGAGATCTCTAGGGTTTTCCTTAAATGAGAAGTGTAGAAGATTGTTATTCTATCTCCAAAGAATAGAAATAAAACAATTTTCTTCTTTTCAAGGCCTAAGCCCCCATTGGCCTTCTCCAGGCAGCATTGTGTCCAATTGATAGAGTGCACCTTCTTTTTTCCTTTCCCATTGGACCAAAGAAACCCTCTGATTTTCTTTTGCACCTCATTGATTTGATAACTGTTAAAGAAATAAATTGAAGAAAATTAGAGTGTAGGATGATAGTAACTTAATACCTGAACCCTACCAGCAAGGGACAAATAACTTTCATATTCCATCCATCTAGCTTTTTATCAATCTTGGCTTTCAGCCAAAGCCACATCTCTTTCAATTTTGGAGAGATTGGGAATGGGATCCCCATATACCTTACCTATTTCTAGGGTACCCCCCACTGAAGATCAAACTTTTGCACCTAGCTAGGGGGTGTCAAGCCACCCTAAGAGGATAGACTTAGCCTTTGAGATCTTATATCCAAAAGCTAAGCAAAACATATCTAATTTGGCTATTAACTTGATTAAATTTTATTCTTCCAACTCCAAGAAGATAGAGGTGTCATTTGAAAACTGTATATTTAGAAGCTTGCTATTATCAAGTAAATTCACCCCCTTCACCCTAGGAGATAGATTATTGTCCCTTAGAAGATAGTGGAGAGCATCTGAGGCAATGACAAATAGGGCGGGCAATAGCGCACCCCTGCCTAATTGACCTTTCCAACTTAATGGCTTCAAACCTAGTTCCATTCACCTCTATCATGGTAAAGGCGTCATTTAAGAGGGTGTTGATCATCTTAGTGAATTCTTGTGGGATCCCAAATGCTTCTAGGGCCATTTTTAAGAAGGACCACTCCACTCTATCATAAGCCTTCTCAAAATCCAATAGGAGAATTGCTACATTTTTTTGAGACCTTTTGTCCTAGTCTAAGGCCTCTTAGTTAGTTTTCAAGTATGTATCCCCCTTTGATAAACCTAATCTAGGTTGAACTTATGAATTTCGGGAGAATATTGGTGAGTCTCAAAGCTATAAATTTTGTAAACACCTTGTAGGATACATTCAACAGGGTGATAGGCCTCCAATTTTTAATTAAGGTTTTATCCCCTTCTTTAGGCAATAGCTTAATAAGCCCTTGGTTAGTACAGTGCCCCAATCACCCTTTGCAAAGGGAATCCATGTAGACCTAGTGAAGATCCTCACAAATCCAGTCAATGAAGACTTTGTAGAACTCCACAGGGAGACCATCAATCCTAGGAGATTTATTATTACTCATGGCAAGAATTTCTCTTTAATCTCTTCCTTGGATATTTCGACAGCTAATTGTGCACTTTCTTCACCATAAATTTCATTAGGCATCAAACTCTTAAGTTTGTTTCTAGCCTCCAAATAGCCTAAACCATCATCTTCATAATTGAAGAGATCCTTGTAGAAAAGGGTAAATTGTTGCAAGATGTCTTCTTGCCTTGACATGACCATACCATTATGACAAACTTGATCTATCTACTCTTTCATAACTTTTTCTTTAATATACCTAAAGAAAAACTTTGGACCTTATCCCCATTTCTTTGCCAATTGAGCTTGGCCCTCACTTTCAGCCCCTAGATCTTAGTTGCTTGCAATTTCCTCAAGGAGCATTTTTCATTATTAAACTCCTCATAAAGTTGCTTAACCATATGATTTTCCCAAATTCTTTCCTTAGCAACTAATAATTCATCTTGGAGGTGATCATCTTCCCTCCTCCTATCCAATGCCTTCTTTTTGCCAATTGTCTGAAAGAAACACTTCCAAGTTATGACATTTTGATTCCACCTTTCAATAGGTTTGAGGTCTTTCATCAGATCCAATTATTGATACCTTATAAGGTGTTCACAGCCTCAATACAATCTTGGTCTCTCAAAAAACTGGGGTTCAGCAAGAAATTATCCTTATTCTTAGGCCTACTCTTAAGCCCACTATTTATAGTTATCTTAGCCTTAATTGGGTGTTGGTCTAAAAGTGTGTAGGGATAGAACAACAAATATCTCTATTAGCATAAAACTTTTCCATTCTACTATAAATTCTTTTGCCCCCCTTCTAAGCATTACACCATGTAAACCAAACACCAGTGCTTTCTTGTTTAAGACCTTCAAGGGATCAATAATATTGAGTGTATTCTTCATTTTGATCCAATAGTACATCTCATTCCCTTTCCAATCCATATCAATACCATCCTTCTTATCTTCTATGTTCTCAATCATGTTAAAATCACCACCTATGACCCAAGGTATTTTTGGGAGCCCTGCAAGCCACTTCCAAAGTTCACACCTACCAAGATAAGCATTTGGGGCATAAATTGAATAAATATCGAATTTGGCATCAACCCTTTCAAAGGTAGCCTAGACTACTCTATTGCAAAGAGATACCCCTACACTAGTGAGATAGGATTTCCACTTCTTAGTCACCAAGATGGCAACAACCCCTTTTCCTTTCTCATGATTGGAATCCAAGAACCATGAGTTTACCCAGATAAATTTTAAGTTAGTTTCAAGCATAAATCCCACAACCTTGAGCTCTTGTAGAAGGAAAAAGTCCTTACTTTGATCTAGATTAAGAAACCTCCTAACTACATACTTTTTGTCAAGGGAATCTAAACCTCTAACATTCCATGAGGTGCAATTAAGCATCATTAATGCACTTTGGGGTAGGGGGCTCTTTGGAATTCTTAAAAATTTCAAAAATATTGATTGCACTTTCCTCACTTTCCAATCTCTTAGGGGATGGCACAACCAGCACTATGCTGGTGTTCTTCCTTTTCCTCTTACTAATAACTACACCATTCTTACATATTTCTATGGTGTTGCCTTTCTTCCTACTTTTTTTTAGGTTCTTTAGGGAGAGGAGGAGAGACAGAGTCCCCATCAATAGGGTTCAAATTTTGCAGAGCTACCTTAGTCTTTCTTTCAAATTCATCCCCCTCTAGGGACAACAACATTTCAACACAGAAGCTACTCTCTTGGATTTCATCACAAAGGAGGACCGTTGTGCTTCCATGGGTCTCCTCATTGTCTAGGTTACTAGTAAGACTTGCAAGATCACTGAAAGGGAAAATAATTGAGGCCTCATCTTATGGAGCTTTTTTCATCTCCACATACCATCTTTTGACCATATCGATCAAGGAATCAAGGGAGTCCCCGATTAGGGTAGAGGAAGAACCCCCCATAGTTACTTGCATTGGCCTCCTCACTCCCTACTGTAACACCCATGGGAGTGGTATCTCTCTATTTTTAGGGGCCATCTTGTTGAAGCTAGAATTAGAAGGAGTTTTGGAGGAATGGTTAAATTCATAGGTGGAGATTAAATTTTTGACTACAAAAGAGTTTCCACTATCTTTCTTGTTTTCATTTTCTTGGGAGTCTGAAATCACAGTTTCTTCATCAACAACAATTCCATTAACATATGTTTTAATAATTTCAATTTTCTTCTGAGAGTTTTCTTTCAAGTTACCACCTTTTTTCATATTTTTTTCTAATGCAAGCTACTCAACATTCCTTTTAACAATGCCTATTGGAGCCTCAAAATGGGAGCCTAGAGAAGGGGACAATAGAGAGGACTTGAAATGAAAATAATCTAGGTGAATGGGTGAAGACAAAGCGTAGAGGAGACTAGTGGTAACCACCGACAGTGAGGCCAAATGCGAAGGGGAGACGATAGGAGACCAAGGGTCTAAGGAAGGGTCGAAACCAAATGGGCAGGACATGACGAGGGTGGGACCAAAGGGGTAGACACACCAGGAGGGGGGCAGTGAAGGATGCTAGGAAAACACCAGAGGAAAATTCCAAATCAGCCAACAAGGATTGAGTACCAAGACCTTTAGGCAGTTTAGCGGTGGTTCAATTATTACCACCACCAGTCAACGTGAAGTTATTTCTCAAATTACCTTCTCTCCTACACATATAGCACACACCAATACCTCTAAGGATTTAAACAAGACAAATGTGGATGGAGCCATCAATTCTGAGACCAATATTTCCAGGCAAAGCCACCCTGGGGATAAAGGATACAAGAACCCTAGAATTAAGATCCAATAGAGTGACCTTCAGCCTATCAATCCTAATCACATTTCCAAAGGGTTCCACATTTTGAGAAATGAATGACCACACATCCTATGGAATATTTTTGACCAAAAGCCACCTAGGGCTAGATAAGATGAGAATTTCAACACAATTCACACCCAAAGTCCAAGATAAAATTCTAAACAAAAACTTGTTGATGCTCCAATAGGATTTCTTTTAAAAAATTGTTTGCATATCATGGTTTCTAAAGTAAATTAAAAATAATCCCTTTTGAATCATTTGACATAATGATATTTGCACATTTATTTTTTTATTCCAAACAACATTGAACCAACTATCTAAGTATTTTGTCTAGGGGAGATTTTCCAGGTCAATAACAACCATGAAAACTGTGACCTTGGATACCCTACCCCTCTCCTTAAAAATAGAATCAAGCATATAATTATTCAAAGCAAGCATAGTGGTGTCCAGAGGAATCTTACCTTATGGCTCACCATTCACACCAGAGAACTCCTCTACACCTGTAGATTCAAAAAGAAATTTCGCAATCTCCACACATTTAGGGTAATCAATTACAACAACATTGTGAAAAGACTTGGGGGGCTTACTAGCATTCATTGTCCCAATCACTTATGTAGAATCCCTAGGGGAAGCAAGGGGGGTTGTACCCCCTCCATTTCCTTCACAAGAGTGATAGGCCTTTTAGGCTAGAGAGAAAAGAAGAGTGACAAAATAACAAGCACACTATCAAAAGAGCCAAAAAACCCTAACACAACACCCCTAAACAAAGCAATATATGAGGACAAGGACTACAGAGTATGGAGGAAATGTACCTTTGTGGGGGAGGGTTGAACCTCCCCCACTAGAATGTTGATGAAGCCTTCAACTAGACCCATGAACCAAGTTTCTCCGTGCTCTCATTTTTTAGGGTTTTAAATTTGCAATGTGTTGTAATGGCCTAGGGTTTTGAGAATTTTCCAAAATGAAAACTAGTGTACATGAATGATGCAATGCTTTAGAGAATATAAAAAAGTGCTCTACAATGTAATAATTTCTAATAGTAAAATGCAACAATTTATCACAAATGTGTAATAGACTAAGCAAAACAACACTTTTCTTTCAAATATAATAATAATTTTTGTAATTGAAAAATTGATACAAAAAGTTAGATAGTAGAAACCAACATAAAACACATAAATAGAGGTTTGAGACAAATTTGAGCCTAAAATAGTAGGACAAAGGCACCTAGAGTGCCTGTGCCCTGAACAGGGTTTCAAAAAATTTAAAGTTTGATTGTTTGTGTTAGTGTTTAAGGTTCTAAGATTTGGTTGCAAACAAGTCTAATAGTGAATATTGTTCCAATTTTTTTTTATTTTACGATTGTGAACTTGAAGTGCAAATGTGTAAAAATATTGGAAATTTGTAAATGACACTTTTGAATGCAAATTTCAGATCTAAGATGAAATAGTGGACTGATTTTAAGATGCAAGGTTTTGAAAATGATTTAATTTAATACACTTTTGAAGCAAAACTATGCAACTTTTCACTTTTAGACCTAAATGAAAGATGTCTAAATGTAATGAATACTTTCAGATTTTGATGATCTAATGAATGCAATTTTGAATGTAAATCCAGTTTAGGATGACTAAAATAAAACTTATTACAACCTATGATGCAATATGTTATACGATTTTTTAGAATTTTTATGACATTTTATGATGCAAACATAAAACCCTTGATTAAAATGCAAACTAATACAATGCAAGATCTAGATCTAGGATAAATTTCAAAAGGTATACAATTTTTAAAAGTTATGTTCACCAAAATGAAACGAAGAAAAATGGATGACTTAATGTTTGATGTAAAAACCTAGATCAATTCCACTTTCCCAAGTATTTCATTAGGATGCAATTCAACAAGGCCAATAGATTGACTTTCAACCTCAAAGACATGAGTCAATCAGACCAGGATCTGATCTTTTTGAGTCTTGAAAACCTGATTGGAATTAGATTTCCCAAAATAGCCATATTAGACTAGGTTTTTTAGACTAAAATACAAGATACATATAACAAGAAAACTATAAGTAAAATTCCAATAGCAGAATTGAGAAAAGCATAGATCTATGCACTTGTCTTGCAAATTTGGGGTTGAAAATGACAGACACTCATGCCTAGGGCATAAGTGTCCATGTAGGCCTCTTTCGAATTTGAAAAGTTGATTTTGTAGTGTTTAGTTTGCTCTCTGATCTTCTTCTCTAAATTTTTTTCTTTTAGATTTGTACATGCAAAAATTTGCAAAAAGAGATGGTGAGGGGGTGGCTATATAGGGGTTTTCCTTAGTCAAACCCCTATTTTTGTAATTAAACCTCCAAAAATAGCCAAATATCTGATAAAAGATAGTGTGTGAGCCCTAACCTTAAGTGTTTCTAAGGTTGTTATGAGCTAAAATGTATAAAAACCTACTCAAGTGTGTTAGAGAACGATTCCTATATGAAAATGACAAGATCTACCTTGGGAGAAGTCAAAACACCCTTAGTAAATCTACAACACAATGATACCTTGCTTGGGATGCAAGTAGAATGAGGCTTGAAGATGAGAACACTAGGAAATGAGTCATTAGGTTGGAAGAAATGGAAAAATGCACCTCCAAAAGCTAGAATCCATCATGCTCTTCCATTGGCATCAACCTTTAATCATGCAACAAGACTTGATTTGATCAACAAACAAGCTTGAAGACCTGCAAATTGAATGTATTAGATTGAATGCACTAATCTCTTGCTTCAATTTTTTTTCCAAAATTTCCAATTAGATTTGAAATAGTGATAAGACTAGGTATTTATAGGCCTCTTTATCCAATTTCTCATAAATTAGATCCTAATAACTAACTTTAGACAATTGAAATGCAATTTTAAATTGTTGACACTGACATATTTGAATTTGGAGCCAAAAAAAAGGGGGACACTCATACCCTAGGCATGAGTGTCCCAACCCTATTTTTTGGGACTGTAGGTGTTGGGGCCAATGTATTAGATGAATGCATTAATTTCCCACTTCCAATTCCTTGGAAGTTGTCAAAAATGGGCAATAGTATGCATAATTTGAGAGATTAGGGCTTGATTAAAGGGGGTTAAAACTGCATAAATATAAGAGGCACTAAATTAGGTCCAAAATAAGTGTGAAATTGTACTATCTCCTAAAAGGGAGTACAATTTTTGGCACTACAAGACCAAAACCTAAAAATTTGGGGGTCTCCCAACTAGTGATGGTCTCTTTGATTCCTCCTCTAAAGGAAGAAAAGAGACCAATGTTGGGAGCACCTCAATTACCCCTTCACAAGTTGAAACTTGTGTGAGAATAAATAGAAGTGCAAAAGAGTGTAAAAAAAGACATCATGTTATGGATTTTCAACTTGTTGAAGACCATAAAACATTACTTAGTGATCATCCATTCACCCAACCTAATTCTAGTGAAATACCTCCCATCCATCCATCCTTGTCATCGCCTAACTCCACCTCACCACCCTCATCGAATCATGAAGTTCAACCCTACCTATCTTAGCATAACCAAAGAATGAAAGTGAGTTATAGAAATTATAGTGCTCACAATCACAATGATAGCACCAATATGCAACCTATTGCACGATACATTCAAAAACAATGAAAAAGAAGATAAAATAGAAGAATAAAAAGAATACCATAATGAATTAGCTCTTATGTTTTCCAAATCAATGAATTTAGATGAGAGCAACCATGATGATACTCTTGAGAAGAGTGACCCAACATGTGTTGAGGTTGATGCTTCTCCTTGTACCACATTTTTTGTAGTTCCTTTAGCATATTGTCTACCTTCCATTTATGATAAGCAAGATTGGGATGCAAATGATTTGCTTTAGATTGGATCACATGTGTAGTACATCTTGTGTGTTTTCTTGTGTGTGACACATGATCTCCCATGATGTGTTGATTGGTGTGTAAATTTGTGTTTGATAGTTTTCTTTGGATTGCCCTTGTTCTTATTGGCACAAGGATACAAAGAAAGTGTTTTTGTTGTGACATTCATCTATTTGTATCTCCCATTGTCTTTATGTTGTGAATATTATTTTTTGTTGTTTCCTTTTGGGAACGATGCAAAGTGTTGAGACTTTTAGGTCTCTTCCTTGTTGACCTAAAACTTTTATGTTGTATTCAAGTGTCATTACTCCATTGTGTTCATAGTTCCATATATACTTGGAAAATGATGTTGATTCTAAGTATGATCATATTATATATTATCTTTGGTCTATATTGACCTTAGATCTATGGATCCCTTATGTGCTATTCTAGAATATTTAGTAGAAGGGAGTCAACCATGATAATTAGAATTTATATTTCAAAAGTGCATAGTCTAGATTTATGATTATGGAGATCCCTAGATAAAGTCCATACTTGCATATTTGATCTAAGGCAGTGAATGGCTAATCAAGGGATTGAGACCAACCTTTGGGGATATGTGATGATAGGATCTAGATAGGATGTTTCTATGAGCCAAAAGAATATGACACTTTTAGGCTTGCTATTGCATTAATGGCACTAGTCAAAAGGTGCTAAAGACATAAAATGAAAAGGGCATGGGTATGCAACTTTAAAATATGCAAGAGCCAATTTTTGCTACAAGCTTATCAATTTCATGTTTCTTAAACAAAATAATTTATTTTTAATTAGCTTGTAGGTTTTTGGATTAGACTATATTTTTTTATTGTTGAAGCCTATATGGCATTATTGGAGATGAAGCCTAATTTCCAACAAAAGCTAAATTTGAGTTGTCCCTAATGATTTTTGAAGAAGCCATAAGCACCAATATTTCTTAATTGATAAATAAACTTGCCATTGATATAACTTTTAGTATTGATTGATAAAATATGTTTAAAAATAAATGGTACAACCCTATTTTCAAAATTAAGAAAGTAAATATTTGTCATATAGACAAATACAAAATTTAAACAAAAATCATCTTTCCAAAAACCTGTTTTTATTGATCAAAATTAAGAAAGCTACAACCAAAAACCTCATTACCATCTTGGATGCTCAAACAACACCACTTAAAATTTAAAAAGACATAAAAACTCAAAATAACTCTTTCATGATTAAATATTGATAATGACATAATGCTATGGTTAAATTGTGATGTTTGATTCTTGCCACCAAAGTTCAAACCCCTACTAAAATATTATTATTGAATGTTCAAGTTGAAGATGAAGTCCCAATTATCCTAATTAAAAAAATAATAATCAACTCATGATTTAAACACTAGTTTTTAATTCATGCATAGTTTAGAGAGAGTTGCTTCTGGATTCAAACAGTGTAGTAATTTTTGCATCAATGTTTCAGATCACACTCTGTGATCCATCATCGAGATTTCAAACTGTGTAGTAATTTTTGCATCAATGTTTCGGATCACACTCTGTGATCCATCATCGGGATTTCAAACTGTGTAGTAATTTTTGCATCAATGTTTCATATCACACTCCATCATCCTGACGATTTCAAACTGTGTAGTAATTTTTACATCAAAGTTTCAGATCACACTTCGTAATCTATCATCAGGATTTCAAACTGTGTAGTAATTTTTGCATCAACGTTTCAGATCACACTCCATCATCCTGAAACGTTGATGCAAAAATTACTACACAGTTTGAAATCCCGATGATAAATCAAGGAGTGTGATCCGAAACGTTGATGCAAAAATTTCGTCCTTATGATGAATGATGGAGTGTGATATAAAACATTGATGCAAAAATTACTACAAAGTTTGAATAAAGAAACAACTCTATCACGTCTCTTATTCATACATAGTTTTTAATTCTATGGGTTTGGTGAAATTCCTCCTCGAGTAGGAATTTATGGTACAACGAACAGAACAAAATAAAGCGATATGTAAGGAGTAGGAATTTATGATGAAAGTAGTACAAATGTAGTACAAATAAAGACAAAGTATTACTTAAAACACAGTAAAGTAATGACCTACCTTTCAACTTCCACTTCCCTCCCTACGCCATTAAACATGATTTTCCTCTTTGCCCACTGCGTATTACACACGTGTGACCGACTTTTCTTCTGCCGTCCCGAACAAGGTTCGGAATAATTTGCTCAATTTTTATTACCGCCAAGTAACTTGGAACATACGCCAAACTCACACGTGTGTGGTGCAAACTTTTCTTGAATTTCGTAGCTACCCCACAACTTCCCCTTCCTTTACAGCAGTTTGACACGTCATCTGAGTTGTCTAACGATTAAATCCGCGTAAATGGACGGTAGTTCGAGAACCATCTAGGAAACTCCCTTCAGCCTTTCCCGTCGTGCCACGTGCACACAGGATCTGGTTTTGCCACGTCAGAGAGAAAACGATCTTTGATACACAGTGGTAGGTGAGTGGTGCCGGCGTTGAAACCGTGGCGGCGATCGCCCTCCAGCCCTTCTGCGGTTACGGTAAAAGAAAGAGGACGAGAAAAAGAACAGAAAAAAACGTGCGTAAAGAAGAGCATTTCTTTCCGCCGCCCAGGAGGGAAAACTGCTTCGGTTTCGTTTAGTTTCTTTACAAGGCTCGTCCGTCTTTCCCGCCTGAAGTTATTCAAATATGTATTAAAGGGCTACAGTACGTTCTAACTGGCGGAGATCATATTTTCTCTTTGTTCTTTCAGTTTCTGTTCATTTGACAGTTGTACTGTGGAGTTCTCCAGAGTTTTCATAGAACTGGGTGTCTCGAGTTTTCTATAAACATCTCCATTTGTAGGCCTGTACAAATTGCCTGTTCTGCCAATTTTTAGAACTTAAACCAAGTGTTTCTTTTTTCTTCTTAACAACCCAATTGGATTTTGTATCTTGTTGCTGTAGCGTAAAAGAATGTGTTGCAAAGGGGGAGGGCATAGGACTTTGAGGAACAGGGAAGATTTGAAATTGAAGGCCTACTGGAAGGCCCCGAAGAAGTCGTCTTTGCCGCAGGGGAAGAAAGGGGGGAAGAGGGTTTTGATAAATGCAGGGGTTAAAATGGGAGTTAATGGAATGCTAATGAACGGGAAGAAACGAATTGCGACTGTTCCTGATTGTCGTGAAAATTCATCCGATTGTTGCTCGCCCAGTCATTCAGAAAGAAGCCAAATGGATGCAAATTTTTGTGTGACGACTCCTGTGAAAGATTGCTCCCCTGTTTTAGTAAAAGATGAGAATTTGGCTATGGAGGCGGATATGGAGTCGCTTCCCTTGGATATTTTGGTATGTTTTAAGTTTCTGAGATATCTTTATTTGTTTTGGTTATTTTGGGATAAGATGTTCTCCTCTGATTTCAGGCTAAGTCAGCCATGGTGAATTTCCTAGGATTTATTGCTTTCAATTGGTTTTTCATTCTTCAATTTATTCTCGTAGTTGTTGCTGATGACGATTATGGTAACTTTAAGGACTTTTGATGAAATTAGTCTGTAGATCTTGTCTTAGTGAGACATTCAAATATTGATATTATGTTTTGGGTTTAATTTCAGTATGCCACACAAAATTTGTTATTATCAACGTTCATGCCTTAGTTTATCAAGAATGTCATCTTCAAAACTGTTATAGATAGAATAATCTCTGGTTATCCTCTAGTAATCATCGGACCTTTTTGTTGTTAATGTTTTCTAGGTTGGCATAACAAATAATTGTCACAATTTTGTATCATAACAGGGCGCACCTGTTTTCCAATGTTTTTAGGAGTTGAAATTGAAGAGTTGTCTTGTAGGGGAAAGATTGTAAAGATTTTTCTTTGATTAGGAAGAGTTTATGTTTATTTCTTAATTTGGATACAGGATGAGGTTCTCGGCTCAACAAATTTTTCTTTTACCTTGTTCCCAAATGTCATTTAATAGATGATATATATTTGCAAATCCCCTTTATTACACCTAGATTTTGCTTTGTCTACAGCAATATCTGCATCTCTGTGTCTGGTTTAGGATTGTCTAATCTGTCTACAAATGTCGTTCAAACTTGCACCATCTGTAGGTTTTATTGTTCTCTATTTAACATGAAGCTTATAGTATTTCGCCTTTAGTGTTGAAGGCTGCAAGTAGGCTTAATTCTACTTGTTTATGTACTGTTCCTTCAAATTTTGTACACCCAGAGCAATATCTGCATCTCTGTTGTCTGGTTTAGGATTGCCTGATCTGTCTGCAAATGTGGTTAGAACTAACACCATCTATAGGTTTTATTCTTCTCTATTTAACATGGAGCCTATGGTATTTCGTCTTTAATGTTTAATGTTCTGGTCTGTTAAATGGGAAACTTTGTTGGCTCTTCAGAAAAAATCTCAAATGGAGAGAAATTAATTATATTAATTATTGTCCTTCTTACAGGTTCGGATTGTCTGTAATGTTCATCATGATGAACTTGAGCCACTCTTTCATGTTTCAAGCAAATTCAGAGAAGCGGTAAAGATTTCTTTCAGTACTTTGAATTTAAATTTTTAGTGCTTTAATATGTCAATGATGAAAATTTCCCCTTGCGGAAGATTAATCGTCTGTTTTTTTTTTTTCCAACTAGCAGGTTTCAATTGCTAGACAAATGCATTTTGATTACACAACACCAGTTCGTGTGCGAGCTTCTAGCAAAAGAACAAATTCTTTGATACCAGACAAAATCTCTCAAAACAATCCAAGGTGGGTGCGTTTTTGTTGTTCTATACCTTTTCAAAGAGTACTGGTTTTTATGTAAGTTCTAAAATGTGTATTGTCTGCATTGGTTGCTTCAGCTTTGAAGGTTTGGAATGTCTCTTTAGTTCATCAAGAATGCCTGCAACGCCTAATGCACCAAAACAAGCGGTCAAGTTTCAGAGGTCAAGAATGTCATCTGATGACTTGAAAGATATCTCTACATTGTTGTTCCCTCCAGGCACACCTGGCAAGGACAGTGAAACAGGATTTGTAAACAAGAATCGTTTCTTAAGATCAGGCGCTGCTCCTAACAGAGTCCTGTTTGTTGAGGATGATCTCTGTGAGGCGGTTGAGGATGAACTTTGTTTATAGTCACTTTTTTCTTTTTCTTGGGAACCATGCTGAGATACATTGGAGTTGCCCTATACATTTTTTTCAGTTCCATTTAGCATTATTTGCCACTTTATCTGTATATCGTAGGGACGAATCTCACTTCTTGTGAGCAATTCATAAATTCTTTTGTCCTGTACATATTATGTATCGAGTCTTCTCACCCTTGAGGCCTTCATAAGAATTATTACATTCTGTTCATCTGGGGATTGAAAGGAATGAATAGCAGTTGTCTAACCATGGTAAATTCTTTTCCAGGCGCAGGTCAAAATTGATCCATAATATCAAAAAACATTTTTGTAAATGAAGTTCAGAATACATTGGGTCTCTCTGTGCCGTTTAAGCTCCGTAATGGTTAGCTTCTGATTTTCAGATGTGAGTATTTGTGCTATTCCTTTTTTGAAATGTCTTTCTCTTGCTGAGTGAAATAGAAATTGCTAACTCCGATAAGGATAACTCAATATGCCATGACAATCACAGAACCAATCTGAGGAAAAGGCTAATAAATGACTGATCTCTGGGCAAATAATTTATTAATGCAGCAGGGTGTGTGTCAGGGGTTGGCTGGCCGATCTTACAAGACCAAGAAATCCTCATGAATGTTAATGTTTATAACACAACAATGGCTTGGATATAATTACAAGGCACTTTAATAGAATGTAATATTGGCATAGAAGACTGATAAAACAATGGCACTACATTGTCCTCAGAATTGTAAAGGAGTAAATGTAAAGAAATAGAAGTTTGATAAATTTGTACAAGAAGTTTGATATAGTAGTATATAATTTGTAGACAAAAAAGTTTGATAAATTTGTATAATAAAAGCAGACTATAATTTGTAGAGGAAATTTTTTGATAAACTTGTACAATAATAGTACATATATACTACCAAATAAGAAACAAATCAATAAAAAATAGACAATACCCAATACTTTTACTTGGAAAATTCAATCTTTACTTAGATAAAAACCCCACAACAAATGTTTTCTTCACCATACAAAAGACATGAATGCTTTATAACATAACTATTAAACATGGAAAAACACTTATCTGACACAATTTTACAGATACGCATTCTTTCACAATTAACCTAAATTGAAATAAATCAGATGAGAATTGATAATTTATATATTATTTTACCAAATTTAAATGCTATGAGGATTTGAAAGTGGTTAAACACATTGTTTGAAATCCAAATATTAAAGATCCATTAGAGTTGCCCTATACTATACATTTTGTTTTAGTTTATTTAGCATTATTTTCCACTTTATCTGTATATTGCAGGGACGAATATCACTTCTTGTGAGCAATTCATAATATCATGTATCGAGTCTGCTCACTCTTGAGGCCTTCATAACAGATTACATTCTGTTCATCTGGGGATTGAAAGGAATGAATAGCAGTTTGTGTAACCATGGTAAATTCTTTTCCAGGCGCAGGTCAAAATTCATTCATAATATCGAAGAACATTTTTGTAAATGAAATTTAGAATACATTGGGTCTCGCTGTGCCCTTTAAGCTCTGTAATGGTTAGCTTCTGTGTTTCAGACGCGAGTATTTGTGCCATTCCTGTTTTGAAACGTCTGTCTCTCTTGCTGAATGAAATAGAAATTACTAACTCCAATAAGGATAGCTGTTCTAGAAAATATGCCATCCAAAAGTCATAGTCAAACTGAGGAAAAGGATGCTAAATGATTTATCTCTGGGAAAACAATTTCTTAATGCAGAAGGGTGTGTGCGTCAGGGGGTTAGCTGGCTGATCTACAATACCAAGAAATCCTGAGGAATGTTAATGTTTATAACACATCAATGGCTTGGATATAATTGTAGCATTGGCATTGAAGATTGACATTTAGAAAAAGGCACTACTTCGTGTTTAGAATTCTCGTTTGACATATATTTAGGTTAATTTGTAGAGAAAAAGAGTTCGATTTGTGCAATTAAAATAGTATATTGTAGTGTGAGAAGTTTGATAAATTTGTACAAGTATTATATAAATAATGGGAAATAAAAAATAGATTAATGGAAAATAAAGATAATATTCAATAGGGAAAGTAAAGACAATATCTAATTTTTTACTTAATTAAAAATTCAGCATAATAAATTCATTATTGTAAAACTCAATCTTATGTAGATAAAAACCTCACAACAATATGTTTTATACATACAAAAGGTATGATTGCTTTAGAACATAATTATTTTAAACATGGAAAAACACTTATCCAACATAATTAAATAGATGCATTCAACAACTTAAATTCAGATGAGAAGTTGTTATTTTGCCAACTTAAATTTAAATAAATCAGATGAGAAGTGATTTAGAGAGAGAGAGAGAGAGAGAGAGAGAGAGAGAGAGAGAGAGAGAGATTATCCTCAAATGGGCAAGATAGTAAGATAAGAATTAAAATGATGTGGGTGCATAGGAGTTGTCTTGTTAGGATCATGGTGATATTTGTTTGCT
Organism: Sequoia sempervirens; assembly: GCA_007258455.2. NCBI lineage: Eukaryota > Viridiplantae > Streptophyta > Pinopsida > Cupressales > Cupressaceae > Sequoia > Sequoia sempervirens. Next base: position 344,533,880 of record VDFB02047230.1, on the reverse strand, counting down.
TTAGATTTTATAAACCAAATAACACATAAAATCAATATATATATATATATATATATATATATATATATATATATATAGTATGTAAATAATATATTATGCACTATATATCTTATACTCTCCCAACTCTCTCCCTCTCTCCCTCTATTTATCTCTCTCTGGTCTCCCCCTCCCACCCTAACTAGATAACTCTCTCTCCCCCTCTTAAATCTCTCTCTCTCAATTCTCTCTTTCTCTCTCATTGGTCTCTACTTCCCACCTTGACTAGATAACTCTCTCTCTCTCTCTCTCTCCCTCCCTCCCTCCTCCCTCCTCCCTCTCTCTCTCTCTCTCTGGTCTCTACTTCCCACCTTAACTAGATAACTCTTTCAAACCATCTATCTCTCTCTCTCCCTCTCAAGTCTCTCTCTAAGGCCTCTCTCTCTCTCTCTCTCAGATCTCTCCCAATACCTCTCTCTCTCAAATCTCTCCCACTACCTCTCTCTCTGGGGTCTCTCCCTCCCACCCTAACTAGATCTCTCTCTCTCTTCTCTCTCTCTTTTCCTCTCTCTCTCTCTCTCTCTCTCTCTCTCCCCCAGTACTTTCCTCTCAGTCTCCCCCTCCCTCTCTCTTTCTCTTAGGTATCTCCCACTCCCTTTCTCTCTTTTAGGTCTCTCTCTCTCTCCCTCTCAAGTCTCTCCCTCTCCCTCTCAAGTCTCTCTCTTAGGTCTCTCCCACTCTCTCCCTTTCTCTCTTGTCTCTCCCTCCCACCCTAACTAGATAACTCTCTCTCTCTCAGGCCTATCCCACTCCCTCTCTCTCTCTCTCAGGTCTCTCCCACTACCTCTCTCTCTCTCTCTCAAGTATCTCCCACTCCTCTCTCTCTCTTAGGTCTCTCCCTCCCTCTATCTCTTACACCCCCTCTCTCTATTTCACTATATATATATATATTATAATGTAGTATATAATATATACTATGTGTGAGACGAGGATTGTCAGGGTGGATCGATTATGCTTGATCCATGATGAATCAAAGCATAACTTTGCCACAACACCTCAATCACAAACAAGATCATTCAAATTGAAAGTTAAACTAAGAATTTACTGAAACTAAAAGTTACAAATTATGAAAACAGTTAAATTCCTACTCTAACCCATTTGAAACTTATCCTATTTTGGAATTGGTGTCATGTTGATGTGGAACAATGACCCTTTCCCAATTCCGTGATTTGTGAGTTTGTTTCAATTGATTCTATGGAAGAGAATCAATGAAACCATTGTGATGAATTGATGAAAACCTGATTTATGCTAAATTAAACATGATGCAAGTTAAATTAACATGATTTTATGTTAAAATTGATCTAATCATGCCATTGCTAAGTTAATCTAAGCCAATCCTAAGCTATAAGATGGAAACCCTAATTTATAAACAAACTAAGATGGATGCATGGAGGCCATTAATGGATGTTTTAAGCTATTATGCAACTAAAAATGGACTAAATTAAGCTAAAAGTGAGTAAATTGAGAGTGTGAGTGTGAGTGAATTCAATAACATGACTTTGCAATTGATAGATGGATCCATTTGTCTCCAAATAGTGTTCTATTTATAGGAAAGAAAATGAAAAATGAAGGGTTGATATCAAAAAACTTAATCAACGGTCCAAGATGGAGGAAATGGGAGGCATGGATCATGGATTCTCATCAACGGATGAGAATGCAAGATGCAAATTAATCAAGGGCTCACATTTGTTCCAAACAAACACACTTTTGATTTGCACACGCAGGTCACTAGGTGACTTGCTCAAGAGGTTAAAGGTTTAGCTTGTTCAAGAAGCCAAGTGAGATGATTGGAGGAGAGAGAATATTCTTTGGAATATTCTCATGGGTGAGGACAAATGTATTCTACAGATTAAAAGAAAGTTTTAATTGTGCAAAAAAGGAGATAAGGGATATTTCATAAGAATATTCCCTTTTTAGAGGAAAATTAGTTTAATTATTAATTAAACAAGGTTTGTTAATTAAACAAGGTTTAATTGCACAATTAGGGGATTAGAAGAATTAAAGGGTGTAGACACGTAAAATGTATTGATTGACATTGGACATCTGATCCTAACCACTAATATTGTTTCATCCTGGATCATCCTTCAGTCTAACCATTTAATCAAATGTCTTTATCTAATTAAATTCATCAATATTCCTCTCTTAATTAAATAAATCAATTATCTAATTAAGTCATCCTTTCTCAATAATTAAATTAACGAGTCTGATCTAATTATCCCCATTTAATTAAATAATTAATTTTATTTGATTAAATCTCTAAAAGCCTATCTATTAAATTAAATAAATTAAAACCTTATTTAGTTTAATCTAACATCATCTCTTTTAATTAAATAAATCAAAAGTCCTTATTTAATTAATCCTTTATCATATTCTTCTCATATTTGATTTAAATAAATCCACAAATTTAAGTCAAATAGGTCACATCATTTAATCCCTTTATTAAATTAATTAACCTTGATTAATTCAATCTCTTCTCGTGCCCCATCCTCCATCTTTTACCACTTGCACATGAAAATAGAGTTATTTGATTTATTAAATCTCTATTTTCTTCAACAAGGCATCTTTTAAGGAATATTCCTCAAATTTGAATTCAAAATCCAAGTGGACTTTGTCCTTCCAACAAGGCATTTACTCCACCTACAAAGTCCTTCTGCCTTGAGCCAAGTGGCATTCAATGCACCTTCTTTCCCTCTTACATGTCATTTCAACAAATTCAAAATTCAAATATTGGTATTTATTGGCACATTGATCAAAACTTGCACATCCTCCATCCACTCACATGTTGACAAGTGGCACTTTGTCATAGGATGAAATTTAGTCCCACATTGCTCTATTTTGGACATCTCCTCAACTTGACATTCTATAAATAAGAGGCTAATCTCTTCATTTTATCATCCACAATTTGAGTAAACTTATTATGCTCAAATCTTTAGCAATATTCATCCATACTTTCGAATTAGTAGCTAGGTTATGCAGGTTTTCATCTTGGAGCATTCATCACTCTCCATCAAAGTGGATCACAATCTTCATCAAATCATCAAAGCTAACATTGGAATTGGGAAAGGGCCAATTTTCACATCAAATTGGCACCAATTCCCTCAAAAGGTTGAGAATTTACTTTGCTTTAGAATAGGATTTGATATGTTTTAACTTTGGTTGTGTTCTCCATTTCATTTCCTTTCTCTATTGCAATTTAAATGGATTTCTTGAGGAATCTACATTCTAGCTTGCATTTGAATCTAACTTGTTGTTTGTTTATTGTGTTCTTGCAAGTTTAGGATCTAGGTTTGCACATTTGGCACTAAAACGAGGGCATCTCATTTTCTAATCATGTTTTTGTCAAAAATTCCACATTTTTCTTTGTCTACAGGAAAACTCTATCGCTAGAAGCTTAATGTCGTTGTTCAACACCGCTGGTTCTCCAACATCGCTATATGGAACCGTTGAAACTCCAAACTCTGACGCTCCTATCTTCTCGCCCATAATTTTGAATTCTAAACTATGTCACTGAACTAATTAGACCCATAGGAATCTTTCAAAAACCCAAACTGCACCGCTGGAAAAAAGTGCGACGCATTCATGCTTACTGGTCTCGTTGTAGAGCGATGCTGACTGGCAAGCAACACTATACAACATCGCTGGTGAAATCAAACTGCAACGCCTTTGTGGATTGCGCCATTGGAGGGGAGTATGAAGTGAAATTTTATTTATAACATGTGCTTCCTTTTAAAGTATGGTCCTTTTGTCTGTTTTCTGCCTTTTGACCTCTATTTTGCAAAATATAACTAATTTGTCTTGTAGGTTGGATTGATCAAAGATGAAAAGGAAAAGAAGCATGATAGTGTCATTTCACAAAAACAAGTGTTTTTAAACACTCTAGTGTTTGTTGAACACTCTTGGAGGATTCATTATTCCTCTTAAAAGAAAAAATTGTCACCTTTTTATGCTTAGGACTTACTAATTTTATTTCGGCTTTAAAAAGAACCTTTTGAATTCTTGTTACAAAAAGGCTTAAAAAGACCATTAGGACTCAAATTCACTAAAGTTTGTTTTGGGATTAAAAAATTGAACAAGGAAAATTGTCACACTTACTTTGGTGCTTTAAAATGAATTCACTTTTGATTTGAGGGTTTAAAATAAACAAGTGTTTGCATTATTTTGCAATTACATACACAAAGTAATATCATCATAAGACGTATACGCTTCTCTTGCGCCTCACGGTGATCTTGAGAATCAAAAGGCTTTTGGTGACATTAAGTTGCGTAAATAATTGCCCATACACACTTCAATTTGGGTTTAAAATTGAACAAATTGTGCGAGTGTGAGTAAATTTATTGCATGTGTTCTCCCTTTATTTCTGAATGAAGGTTGATAGAACTATGAATACATTTACTTGCTATTGTTTATCTTAGAGGGCCTACCTTGGGGAAAAAGTACTCACCCAAGGGAACGACTCAACTGGTAATGCTCTGAACTTGAGAGTATTTCCAGCCGGGATATAAATGTGGGTATTGGAATAAATGCCAATATCACGCGGTTGGCTCTGATGAGAAGGGCAGCAATGGTCTCTCGCCATGTTGGGTCAACTCCTACGAACGAAAAGTCTGAATTAAAACCCATGTTTTAGAATTGCCAAAATCCTTGATCTATTTGTTGGTGCAAGAATGGTTGTTCTGAAGCCACCCCACACTTTTACGGTCTTTTGTAGAAATGGAAAGCATGCCATGGGAGTTTCATGGGTGTTGATGCTTGGTTGCCCCATATAAGTGAGAGTCGTGGAGGGGAGCCAGTGGGGTCAAGCATCTAACCATTCTCTAAAGATAAGCGTAGCTGGACTTACATCCAAATGGGGACTCAACAAATATTGTCTTCCACATCCATAAGGTTGTACTTTCTCTTGGTTACAAAATGCTTTGCTTGTTCGAAAACATTTGGAAACAAACACTTAACATCATCCTCAAAATTTTAAACCCTTTAGGAGGCAAATACAATTGACCTAATTCATGTGTTATGCTTGCCCTTGGGATTCTCATCCTTAGAGGTTTCTAAACACTTGGATTATATCTCAATTTGCTCACTAAAGTTAAACATAGGCAGCCCTTTCCTTAATTTCATCAAAGTTTCACATAATATACCTTGTGAAATGAGAATAAATTGAGACATTGGACATCTAGTTTGAAAATCTAATCAAGAAGTGTTTGTGGTAAAACAAAATCATTAAGCAAAGATAACAAAATTGACTCTCACATGTGTTGAAACCTCATGATTTCCAAGAAAGTCAAAATCCCAAAATGAAAGTCCTTGAGTCAAAGTTCAAAATTTAGGAGCCACACTTGAAAAGTCATCAAAAAATATATTAGGAAGTGCAATCAAAAGCAACATATCGAGATAATAAAAAATTCACAAGGTTCTATAGACTCATCCCTTTGAACAATCCAGAAATGTATGCTCAATTTGAACCGCTTCTTAGTTATAGAGGTCCTTAGAAGTATCGTATGTTCTTCAATACCGAGGTCTAGCAAACAAAGCGTCTTTTTAGGTACATCCTAGGATCAAAATCAAACCCTCATTCATCTTTGAACATCAAAACCAAAATCATCTCATCAACAACTCTTCAAAAATATTGGAAAAATCCTTTATGTTAAACTTTGGTAAAATCATTTGAAATCAATCCAAAATCACTTTGTTTGATTAAATGTGTGTAGATGCATCCTTCACATATTTGATCAAATTATCAAAACTTGTGAACAAATTTATCCCTTGATAACATCCAACATCTTGGGATTTAGGAGTTCATTATCAAAATCATCTTGTTTGGATAGGAGTGTTTAGATGAATCCTTCTTCTCACACCTAGACAAATTATCATCTTGTGAATGATTTAACTCTAAGACTATTACCTGATTTTTAGATTTTAGCTAAAATCAGGTAACCTAGTGTTTGTTCTTTTCATGTTGTTTAAACATTTAAAGATAAACCATAAAACTGCTAGTTTCAATATGCATGAAGGATTGATTGTCAAAATAAATCAGATTACATTTTGTCATTTCAATGGTGCATTACAACAAACGAGAAAGAGAATCTTGTATTCAAATGTAATTTATTTTATTGATAATCATTAAGGTACACGTCTCTCACAAGCCAAGGGAATATCTCTCTTATTCAAATGAAAATATGAAACAACTCATACATGAATAAGTAGAATGAAACAAGAAAATGTGCATGTAAGAATGGAACCAATCATTGCCTGTGAATGACTGGTTACAAGTTGCCCATTGTCATGTTGCTGCTGCCTCAAACCACTTGTGTCCCTTCCAGCTCCATAGTGCCCCTCACCCTGCATCTAATGAAAACATGATGTTAGAGCGAAGCTCTAAACAATGAAATATTCATACACACCTACCTATGCATGTATAAACTGATCCATAAGTGCATTAAACAAAAACATCAAACATATGCATTTATTTTCTAACTGTTTACTTCATGTGCAGATTTAGGACAAGTCTGATTATTGTTTCATTATCAAATCAAATACAACATGTGGGGTAAATGTGGTTCCCACAAGGGTAGAGCTCAGCATGCTTTGAAAGAAAAATAAATTGAGCAACTTGATCAAAGATTTATCTCTTATCAATGCATTAAATCAATATGAAATCACACTAGTTGATCAGCTTTCATTATCAAATTCAAAAGATGCAACATACTATGCTGATATGTCTTTCAATCCTCTTAAGTGGACCCTTGATCCATTTTATAAAATGAAGTGATTTTGGAGATGCATCAAGTGTCTTCGTAGATGCATCAAGTTCAATTATGCATCTTTTAAACAATGAGGAAGCATTTCAAGTTATTGTCAAGCCCCTCTCACCATAACCCTATTGGGCAGTCGCCCATCACATAGGAAGGTGAGGTGTTAGGTCACCCACATATGTGACAGGTGGTTGTTTGATAACGTTACAATGAGGAAACTGTGTGTATTTATTACACATAACAAAAGAAAGAACAATGTCTGAATCAGTGTCATGGTACAAGTGTATAAGGACAATAATCATAAATGTATGTTATATGTCAATTCAAGGACAACATTAGTGGATATGCTCATAACCATTCATGCAGGGGTTTTGGTTATCATGACTGATCCAACATGGATCATGATTGCATGCAAAAAATGGTAGTAAGGACAAGTTATAAATGATAATTGGGCAGTCATGGTTGAGGAGATGTCTCATTTTGGAAGCCAAGGTCATAGTACAAGGTATGCTACATGACATCCATGAAGGTTAGGACAGCAATAATGAATGAGGAAACACAGGTTGATTAAAGGATTTTGGGGAAATAAAGAAAGGCAACATAACTCCATTTTCCCATGCATAAGTGAATGACACCAATGTCAAAGAAAGGAATGACAAGAGACAAGCTCAAGTTGCACAAGGCTTTATTCAAGGCCTTCTCAATCAAACATTAGACAAGCAATGTTGCCATATCACCTTCAATGCATGATGTTTGAGGGAAAAGTCAAAAGGCAAAGACATTCAAGAAACATCAACTCTAGTTGACATAGATATGAGCATATCATGAATATGTCATTATAAGAATTTTATGACAACACTGGAACCCTCATATGATGTGATCACTTCTAACAGGATAGTCATGTGCATTGGCAGGAGCAAAAGTCAATAGTTCAATGCATAAATAATGGGCAGTGCATCAACAAAGTAAGTATGATACTGAGGTAGTAGTTGTGGAGCAACAACATCATGTAGAACAAGGAGTATTAAGTCTTCACAATGCTCCTATAGCATTGGAATATGGGTATTATGCCTAAAGACTTTCAATGAACATTAATGATGGTTTCTAGTTGTACACTTACCTGATGGAGGTCACCATTCTGATGCAAGAGGAAGAAACATATGCTCTGTTTTGAAAGAATCTGTGACTTTCATGGTGATAGAAAGAAATTGTGGATTGTGAGGAGATGTTGGCAACTAGTTAGTATTGCTGGTTTGTTTTAGATTACATGGTCTATGCATCATAACCTTGTATGAGAATTGGAGCAACAGTTCAATATAGAGGCACATGAGATGTCATTGTTAACATATGCATTAAATATCATGCTTTCAGCAATAAGTGATTGATGAGCAAAGATAAATCAAGGACAATGCTATTGATGCATCATTAAAGGACAGTGACACTGCACCTGCAAAATGTTATCTATGTGATCTCAGACAAGCTACAGAGCAGCCCTAAGAGGGAAAATGAGACTACAATGCAATACTCTCATGAAGGTTGGAACAACAACAATGCATGTTGGCATCATGCTACATCACACCAATATGCAATGCAAGTATATGGCAATCTTGTCTCATAAAGGAAAAGTGAGAAAGTGCATGGTGATGAAGATGAGTTCCACTGTGTTGTGTATTTCAAGTAAGGAAAAGAGGTTTTAGCTTTCAACCTCTGTCAATCATTGAAGTACAGGATGACAACTTGTAGAAGGGATAAGTAGGGGATGTGGCATGCATGTAGTGCAAGAAAATCATCATCCACATATGGGCAATGCATGGAAACAATCATCCAAATTTTATTTCAAAAAGAGAGCCCTACAGGCTATCATTGAAACATAGTAGCTATGCCTTTCTTAATGTTATGAAGAGTAACCAAGTAGCAACAATTAATGGTGATAAAGGAGGAACAACCACTATAGCCTACAAGAGGCATCCAAGTAATAGTGGCATATAGATGACAACAACACAGTCTTTCCTTGAGAGTGCTCATATGAGTGTTGTGTGAGGAAATCAATCCAACTGTGAGTTGGATGCAAGGTTATTTATAGATATGATGAGAGAATTGGATTGCATAGTGAAACAAGGAAGGAGTGGTGGAACATGGAAGGTACCATTGGCAGTTGGGTCAAGAACTGAACAATGAATGGAGGTCAGCTTGAATCCTCCATTAAGAAACAATGGGTTAAGGATACAGATAGGATTGCTTCATCTTGTAAGTGGGCAAAAAACAAAAAAAGAAAAGAAAATGAAAGCCATTATTCATGTATGAAAAGAACAGTAAAAATGGTTTCATCTTCAAAGTTCAAATTTGATGTTCATAATGTCCATTATCATCAAATACAGGAAATCCAGTTAAATTCCCATTAGAAGACATATTCTGTTGAAAATTGGGGCTTTTATTGTACCCATATTGTGCACTATCATTTCTTGATGCTTTTGAACCAAATTTGAAAGTTGTTTTCAAATTGAAAACATACCCATCTTGGTGTATTACAAAAATCTGTGAAAGAAAATGGCAGTATGAAAAAATCTCTATAGGAATTCAAAAATGGAAAGCCATTTGTATGTCATGATAGGCCATGGTAAGAAGCTGGCCTTTTTCCTAAAAATGTGGAAAACCCACTTTGGGTTTCAATAGATGGTGCAAACATTGTTTATATTCTATAGAAAAGGTGAAAGAATTTGTGAATATAATCATTATTCTGCAAAAATCTGAGCTCTATTAAAAAAAAAAATCCAGTGACCCATGTGAGTTTTTTTACTAATAGTGGAAGAATTCAACAAATATACATACTACAGGAAACCCAAATAGGGGTTTTTCATAAAATGCAGAAATGAAGCAGAAAATCACAAATACACGAAGACCCAATTTACATAATGAGGGTTGATCCACATTTTTGTCTTTTCTTTTTCTATTTTCTAGATACCCATCTGGGTTATTAACTTTATCAAGATTAATGAAAAAGAAGGAAAATCAAAAGATAACATGAGGGTTTTCAGAAGTGAATGTCGAGCTACATAAAGACACTTTGTTCCTATTCATGGCCGCGGCCAGTGATGCATTCCTTTAGGAAATCAATAGAAACAACCTAAGGAGGTGTCCTTGTTATCAAATACAAAAAAGAAACAAGCATTTTATGCTTTATTCTTAAAGAGGAAACAAGAATCTGGGTCGTTTTGCACTGAATCAACAAGATGGAGTCGATTCAACTCACCTGAAATTTTTTCCCTCACAAATTTCTTATAAACTTTTAGGCTTTTGCTTCCAATAAAGCTTCATTGAGTTCTCATTGGCAGTTGTTAGCAAATGAAACAAGCAAAATGGAGGACAAACAAGTAATATGGTCATAAACAAGCCAAAGAAATGCTTCATAGCCGCAACCCGTGAGTAAAAAACGGCCTCAAATATGTGAAAAAACACAACTTTTTCCAAGAAAACCAATTTACCTATTGTAACGAGCTTCCTTTCATCAGAAAATGTAAAAAATTGACAGAATCGGCCAAGATAGCACCATTTTCCTATGTGTTTCCAAATCCCACGATGGCATGGAGAGTTCCAGATCTTCCTTGACCGATAAAATGATGCCTTTTCCCTCATGTCAATATGTTTTGATAATTAGGGTTGACCCCTGTTTGATTTCGATGGGATTTTTTATCCCTTGTTTTAAAAAATCAAACAGATGGAAAATACAATGGGTTCGAAATAGGTATGTTATCACTTAGGTATTTTATGCCTTAGTGATTTTCCCCTCTATTTCGACTCATTTCTAATTGTTTTAAAAATCAAACACATGTTAAATGATGGGGTCGAAACATATAGTGTTTTCCCTTAGGCATTTTATGCCTTAGAAACTTTTTCCCATTTTTTCAAACTTTGCTAGGTGTGCAATGCAATATGTGGATGCCATGTGACCTATGTGTAATGCCTTGTTTTCCCAATGCCATGTGATTTAGAGTATGCTTTCCAAGTGACTTGGAGGTTGGACATATTGGCCAAGTGCTATAATGCCCTTTGCAAAGCAATGTATATGACATGTGTAGGTGAAATGCAGAGTGCGGTGAGTTAGTAGTCCATGCCTTGGTGGATTTTTTATAAACTTTTGGCATATCATTATATGTTTGCATTGATTTTCAATGTTGGAATATCATGTAAGTAATTTGAAAATCACTTTCAGTTGCTTTTCAAATGCAAATGTAATAGATTTTAAATGGTGGGGCCCTTTAAATTGAGCTTGATTGTAAAGTGTTTTGCTAAGTGGTGTCTTATAAATCACTTAACAAAATCACTATATTTATGCTTTAAAAGGCCATGTGTTTTCAAAAACACACATATTGCATGATGGAGAATGTGGTCAAAAATTGTAAGGGGACCAATGATGACTTGCAGAAGTGTGGGAGGTGTGAGATATTATTTTGACTGATTTTGGTGAAGAGGGAGGCCAACTGGAGGCATTTTTGTTACACTTTTGGGATAGCTATTGGCTTAGCTTATTTTTTATCCATGTAAAGGACATTTTAGAGACTTCTAGAAGGTTCTTTTAGGGCCATTTATATTTTATCCAAGTAGGATCTTCTAGAAACACTTGTGTGGGGGTTTTGGATGTTTTGGCTTAAATATGTTGTTTAAGTCATTTTGGAGTTCTTTTGTTTTCAACAGGAGGATAGCTTACTCTCTTGGAGTTATTTTTCATGAAGTTGCATTGTAACTCAGATAGACCTAATATACAATAATCACTTTGATTTAATATATTGGAGAATTTTTACCTTTCCTCTTCATGTTTTGTGGTGTGTCATTAATGGTTGATTAGTTTGTTTTGTGAAAAGTCATTTTCCTTACAAACTTGTCCCATGTTTCATGCATCCATTTGACAGAAAATGTATGTTTACAAGTTATAAACTGTGTTGTTTAGTAGTGTTATTGATTGTGAATTTTTTTTTGTCCTTTTGAAAACACTGTTATAGACCTCTTTATAAATTATTGATGTGAACTGCATTGGATAGGGAATTGTGCGAGTTAGCTTTGAAATATTAATTCGAGTGTGCAAGGCTATTAGCAGGTCTAGGTTGTTTTGGTGTATCACCTTAGTTTATTTTTAGTATCAAGTTTAGTTTATGCAAACTCTTACCCTCATCTCAGAAAATCAAGTAGTTAGGTGGCATCAAAAGGGGAAGCCAACCCTTATCACTGGAGGTCTGCTTTCAAACAGGTCACCCACAACCTGAAAGCAGTCCCATGTTAGTCCAAATCTGCTAAGTGCAATTAAAAATCTTAGCAAACAGGGTGCATATTTGATGCTCTAACAAAGACAACATCCAACCTCTTAGAGTTCATGAGCTCACCAAAATTTGAATCCAAAACAAATCAATCCTAAATCAAGTCCTAAAAAGTTTAACATGCCCTTCAATATTTTCTCAAAGAGTTCCAATCATCCATCAAACATCCATTTCACATCCATATCGTTATCATCTCTTTGATCCTTAAAAAATCCTAAAAATTTCTCTTTTGTACTTAAAGATATATCAATCTAAAGAATTAGAGATTCATCTCTTATATTCTTCAAAATTGATCCCTATTTTATGGTGCAGACTAGATCTCAACACAAGAAGAACATGGAAGCCAACAAAGAAACACCCGCTTCAAGTGACCTAAGCCAAACAAACTCCAAAATGAATCTCATCGAATCAAGCAATCCTTTGACTAACTTTCTCTCATCCTCACAAAATCCACAAGAGGAAAACCAAGAAGAAGATCTTACCTTTGGGATGTCACATGAGGAAATCACCGAAATGATCCAAAATCCAAAAAATCATAAAATTATCAATATCATGATGAGGCTCAACCCTTCACTATACATGCTCGAACTAGCAAAAAAAGGGGCCAAACTACCTTTTGATTTTGACATGAGGTCTATAGTGGAACCATCTTTAGAGGTCACACCTCCAATTTCATCCACACTCCCCATCTCATCTACACCCCCATCCCAAAGCATCACTCAAAACATCCCACAAATCACAACATCTTTTTCTCCAACTCAACCTAATGTTAATAAGGGAAGTGCATTTCTTAATGCCATTCAAACACATCCCCTTGTCAATAATCAAGACTTGGATGCAAACACCATTTTGGAATAAAACATACCCCAAAATCCCTTACATAAGTATACCCCTCTCACTTTCCATGATCCTAATGATCCATCATTATCATCCTTTCGTGCAACACCCCAAACCTCTCTCCCCATAACTTCACAAGGAGAGGGTGACATATTCAGACCAGGGGGCATTTTTAACACTATGCCATCCTCTCAAGAGATCACATCCCTCACATTTTCACCTCTTCCACCATTGCCACCATTATCCACACCACTACTTGGCTTAGGGCTTCCACCTTTACCAAATGTCAATCAAAATCAAACCAACATCTTGAACATCAATCAAAACATCACGCCAAACTCTCAAAACTTGTCATCGACATCGTAATAATAGATGAAAACTACACAAGCAATCACAACATCATCAACCACCCCCCTAACATCTCAAAACATTGTCTCTCAAGGACCAACCACATTGATCGCACCATCCACCACTCAAATAACCAACACGACATCACCTCTCACCACCACCACAAGCACCATTCTGAATCCACCACCAGCTCCACCGCCACCAAACTCCAATATATCAAGCTAATACATTATGGTGTTGCAAGCCGCTTAGCAAGTTTCTTATCAAAATGCATTCTTGCAAGTACAAAAACAAAAAGTTGAGCAACTAGCTACTCAACAAGCCGCACAACTAGCTACTCAGTAAGTCGCTCAAGCTACTCAAGTAGCCCAAGTCACATTACAAGCACAAAAGGCTGCTCAAGCCCAAATCATATTACAACAACAAGCAACACAAGCCCAAGCCCAAGCCCAAGCACAAGTTCAAGCGCAAGTGCACGCCCAATATCAAGCACAATAAGCATAGGCACAAGCGCAATATCTTGCACAAAAATAAGGAGCACAACTACAAGCATATCACCAAGCAATAAAACAATAGAAAGAGTAGCAAGAAGTAGCCCAATTGGCAGCCCAACAACAAGCATTGTTGGTGCAACAACAAGCACAACAATAGGCTCAACAATAGGCAATCCTAGCACAACAACAACAAGACTAACAACAAGTGTTGTTCATACAACAGCAAGTGCAAGCATACATGGCTCAACAGAATGTGCAAATACCACCAACCAATCCACCCATCACACCCACCTGTGAACCACCTCAAAACACTTTCATCCCACCTCTTGATCCGAAAAACAATGTGACAACACAAATCAGGTTGCTCTCGCAACAAGTGCTTGACCTTCAATCAGGGTGAACCACAAGAACATCTAGTAACTTGTGTCCTTATCCATTTGACAAGAACCTTGTGATGATACCATTCCCAAAGGGATTAGAGATCCCCAATTTTGACAAGTACCATGGGATGGGAAACCCTGAAGATCACATAAGGGAATTCTAGGTTCATTGCATGGAAGTCGCGTATGACGATACCTATCTAATGCAACAATTTCCTAGGAGTTTGGCTGGCCACACCATGGAATGGTTCTCTCGCCTACCCACAGGCATCAAGACATTCCATGAAATCATAGACGCATTCATCAAAAACTACGCATGCAATATCGCCATGGATGTTAGTCTTGAGGAGCTCTTAGCTTTGAAACAAGGTAAGAATGAATCATTCACTAAATTCCTACAATGATGGCGATCCAAGGCCAATTGGAGTAAATGGGTCATGCCCAAGGAACAACAAGTGTGCACCATCATATCCAACCTTGATGACCTCTTGGCATTCCATCTCAAGGTCGAAGGGATCACCACATATGACTAGTTGATTCCCAAGGTGCTCAACATCGAATGAGCCCTTATGACACAACCTAGAGGATCAAATTCATATCCTAAACAATAGAATAATCACCCACCGACCAATTACAATGACAAACCTCGCACATGGGCAAGAAACAAAAATATTACCAACGATGGTGTCCTTGATGCCAAAGTTGTTATTAGTGCCCCTCGGAAAAAGACACCAGCACCTCAACAACAAATCCAAAACCATCATCAAGCGAACACAACACAACAACCAAGCAACCAAGCGATCAATAATGTCAATGACCAAAGAGGACCTCCCCAATGAATCAAGAACTTCACCAAATGGAAGTACATTGCTCTCAGGGAACCACTCGAAGTCATCATGAAGAAATTACTAAACGAAAACCTCATCAAGATTCCCACCTACGAGAACTACCAAGAACCGGATGTTAAACCTCCTTCGTACAACGAAAATCAACTCTGCGATTTCCACAAAATCAAAGGGCACACCACAAAAAGCTGCATGAGACTAAAGAACATAGTCCAAGATCTTATTGATCAAAGGATCATAAATGTGGAACAACCAACAGGGAATCAAAATCTCAAAATATACACGAATCTGATGCCTAACCATAACAATAAAGGGAACAATAACACCGATAAGGGGAAAGGCACCTTCAAAAATGTGAATCATGTATATGAAACTATTGTCACCTCCCTAGATGAATACTACATAGTAATCACTATCAAAGGAGCTCAAGTTGATTGTGGAGTCACCACAAGAGGCAAAAAAGCTACTATCGCAAGATCATCTCAACAAAACATAACTTTCATGTCCAATTCAAGATCTGTTCCTAATGGTTACAATGTCCTTGATCAGCTAAAAAGAATGCCAGCACAAATCTCCATCATAGAGGTATTAAAAATCTCATCCACCCACAAGAAAATCCTTGAGGAAGCATTGGCTTCATCCACCATCCCTGCAAATCTTGATGCGGAACAATTCCAAGCTATGATCAGAAATATCATTACCCCAAATCTCCTTATGTTCTCCGACCAAGATTTTCCCACTGAACCATCTCATAACCATTCACTCCACTTAGAGGTCCTAGTACAAAAAAGTAAATTCAAGTGAGTCTTGGTGGATGGAGGTGCAGGCTTGAATATTTGTTCCCTCAAGCTCATTAAGTAGTTAAAAATATCAGAGGATTCCATGGACAAAGGAAAGGGTATTACAATCAGAGCATATGATGATTAGGAAAAAATTTCCCAAGGCACAATCAAAATCCCTATTCAAGAAGGGCCAACTATCATGGAAACAACCTGTCAGGTCCTAGACCTCAACTTACCCTATAACATTCTCCTAGGACATCTATGGATCCATGCAATGCAAGCGGTAACATCAACTTTCCATCAATGTGTCAAATTCACATATGAAGGACAAGAGGTCACCATCCACGAAGATCTTGAACCATTCTCCTACTGCAAGAACCTTGAGGAAAAATACTAAAAAATCCCTCAAGTGCCTAAAAATGATGAAGGACCATCAACACTGTACATCGACCTAGCCACTCTCGCTTCCACTTATGTGACAGAGACACCTACCACTCCCGCCATCCCCACCATCTCTGATATCAAACTCATCATCTAGGACAATGGTTGTGGAAACTACACGATTCCCAAAAATGCTTTTGTGGTAGGAGAGTTACCACAATCTCCCAGATCATGAGGACGTTCACAATCAAATGAAGCCTCCACATCTCAAACATCTCCTAAAGACTATCCTAACTTTAGAAGTTGGGGAGATCTCGGCCAAGAAGTCATAGAGGAGGACCCATCTCATCTCCTATACCAAGATATTAGACCAGCAGTTGATCTACCAATGGATGATAGAAGCAAAGGTTTGCAAATGATGCTCACAATGGGTTATGATAGAAACCAAAGACTTGGGAAAAATGACAACGGGCTTGTAAACCTATCATTTTGGAGACGCCAATGAGAAATATTGGCCTCAGATGTGCCCCTCCGAGTATAACCATACATGGTCGAAGTCCTCCAGTTTGAAACATCAATAATCCTCCTTAGCTATCCGCAGCTGAACTTCGCTTACCCATATCTACAGGCCGCATCTTAGACAGCTTCACATTTGACATAACTAACGTCTGTAGTAGTAGTGATGATGAGGATCCTGTAACCAACCTACCTAGGCTCTTCGAGGATACAAACCTTCTCATGATTAGCACCTTATCCTTTGAGTCAAACCATCAAAATCATGAAATTTGTCTAGTTTACCCCCAACTCATCGATTATGACCAACGAGGACCACCAGTTCTTGACACATTTGAAAATGATGAGGCACTCTCAGAATTCATGGGACTACGGGATAACATTCCATGTGGGGATCACAAAGTAGGATTCATCATTGAGCTAGATACACATGCCTATTATGGGGAAACGATTGAATCCCTCAGTTGTAAAAGTGAGAAATTAAGAATAATATCTAAGTCCTTGAGTGAAAACCACACTGTGGCACTCTCTGACATGAAAAAAGTAAAAAGAAAGGATGCATCCAATGGTGAAAACCTCTCTGAGGTTCCGGAGGATGGGGAATTCAATCTTCCTTTTAGAGCCCTTCATTAGGAAAAATCAACAATCCTAGCAGAAAAGTGCAATCTAATTAATCTAAGAATAGAGGAGACCCCACACATCACATTCTATTCAGAATCATTGCTGTTAGAGGAACAAGAGCTCTTAGCAGCCTTCTTGAGGGAAAGACAAGTTAAATTTGCATGGAGCTACACAGACATGCCAGGGTTCGATCCAAAAATTGTAGTTCATCATCTAGCAGTATATCCTGAAGCAAAACCTGTTAGACAAAAGCTCAATAAAATGCACCCTCAGATCGCCCTGCTAGTCAAAATGGAACCAAAGAAGCTATTGGATGCAAGATTCATTCGACCAATAGACTATCCAGAATGGGTGTCAAACTTGGTTCCTGTCTCAAAACCCGATGGGGGCATCATAATCTGCATAGATTTCAGGGACTTAAATAAGGCATGTCCAAAAGATGATTTCCCATTGCCCAACATTGACATGATCGTAGACATGACGACAGGACACAAAATGCTTTCCTTGATGGACGGTTTCTCAAGATACAACCAGATAATGATCGCTAAAGAATACCAACACAAAACGGCCTTCACTTGTCCATGGGGAACTTATTGTTGGAATATGATGCCATTCGGCTTGAAGAATGCTAGAGCAACATACCAAAGAGCCATGACACTAATCTTCCATGACATGATCCATAAAACTGTTAAAGATTATGTTGATGACATACTAGCCAAATCCAAAAAGAGGAAGGATCACATAGCAACCTTAAGTACCATTTTTGATAAGTTGGAGGAATACAAGGTTCGATTAAATCCAAAGAAGTGTGTCTTCGGTGTACAATCAGGAAAGTTGCTAGGATACATTCAATGAGAGGTATTGAAGTAGATACAATAAAGGTAAAATCAATCCTTGAGATGGAGGCACCCAAAACATTGAAGCAATTGAGAGGTCTCCAAGGTAGGCTTCAGTCCATCTAAAGGTTCATAGCATAGCTGGTAGATAAACAAAATCCATACTCTCACCTACTTCACAAGGGAGTAGCGTACAAATGGGATAAAAAATGTGAAGAAGCCTTCAATAAGATCAAATAATATCTGCTTACACCACCAGTCCTAATTCCACCAATCCCAAGAAAGCAATTAATTCTTTGTGTCAGCAACAACAACAACCCTTGGATCTCTTTTAGCTCAACACGACAAAAATGGGATAGAAAGGGCCATCTATTATATCAATAAGACAATGGTCAGTCATGAGCTAAACTACTCATTCATTGAGAAAGCATGTCTAGCAATAGTATTTGCATCACAAAAAATTAGACATTACATGTTGGCACACAAAATAAAACTCATCACCAAAATCGACCCTCTCAAGTACCTGTTATCAAATGCAATGCTCATTGGAAGAATGGCCAAATGAGTCATGATACTATCAGAGTATGACGTTGAATACGTGAAGTGGAAAGCAATTAAAGGCCAAGTCATCACAATTCAGCTTACAGAAGCACCAATCTATTCAGAGAATCCTCTCATCTCAAAATTTCTAGATGAATCCATCTTCAACCTCAACATAGCCGACCACTAGAAACTTTACTTTGATGGATCATACACGCAGCATGGATCAAAAGTCGGTGTCTTCTTTATCACCCCACAGGGGGACTGCATACCAAGGTCCTATAAATTGGAATTCCCCTACATCAACAACATAGCAGAATATGAGGCTTTAACCATAGGTCTCAGAATAGCAGTGCAGTGGCACATCATGGCCCTCAGAGTATACGAAGATTCTAAATTGATAATAAACTAAGTGAACGATGAGTACCAAACTAAGGATGATAAGCTCACTCCATACAAGAAATTGGAGGAGACTCTCAAGGAATCCTTTATCGAGATCACATTTGAGCAAATTCCTAGAGCCAACAATAGAGCAACAAACGCCATGGAAATGATTGGATCCCTACTGGACATTCCTCGCAACGTTATAAAACATGAATTCTTGGTAGAGAAACTTCTTGTGCATGCATTCAAAGTACCATAATTAGAATTTGTGTGTGAAATTGTTGGTCCCAATGATCCCTGGTACCATGAAATTTATACTTACCTATGAATAGGGGTCATACCTGCCGATTTACCCTCAACCTTAAAATGAACCTTTGTCAAAAAGGCATCCTGATTCGTCATCCTAGGAGATACCCTATATCGTAGGAGCATAGAAGGAACATTATTACGCTGTTTAAATGCTGAGGAGGAATTGATCACTTTAATTGAAGTACATAATGATATCTATGGTTCACACTCGAGTGGCATGACCCTAGCCAAGAAATTGTTGAGGATGGGGTATTATTGGCCTACAATGGAAAGAAAAGCACATAACTACGTCAGAAGGTGCCTGCAATGTCAGCAGCATGGGGAGCTCATCCATGCTCCAACTCAAGAACTTCATCCCATCATCACACCATGGCCCTTTTCGCAGTGGGGACTCGATCTTATTGGAAAAATCACTCCCATTTCATCTAATGGCCACATGTTCATGATAACAGCCACTGAGTACTTTACCAAGTGGGTGGAAGCCATACCTATGACATATATAACTCGGAAGTAGATATCAAAGTTCATACTGAACTATCTCATTTGCCTATATGGTGTCCCACAAGCTACTATCTCAGATAATGGAACACCATTTAAGAATCAAGATGTCTGCAACTTGTGTGAAAAATTCAAAATCCAACATCGCTTCTCCACCCCATACTATCCCCAAGGCAATGGCCAAGCAAAAGGAACTAATAAAACCATTTTAAAGATCCTTAAGAAAACAGTCAATGACGTAGGTTGTGATTGGCATCTACGGCTCAATCCCCCCTTCTGGGCCTACCGAACTAGCATCTGTACACCCACTATCGCCACCCCTTTCTCCCTAGTCTACGAATCAAAAGCAATACTCCCCATTGAGATCGAGCTCCTGTCACTAAGAATATCATTGCAAAACCTCATCACGGATGAAGAGTATCAAGTATCAAGATTGAATGAGATGGAGCTACTAGATGAGCAGCATATAGACGCTTTAAATCATTTGCAAGTCTATCAGAATAGACTCAAGAGGAGCTATAACAAGAAAATTAGAAGCAGGACTTGCCAAGTCGGAGAACTGGTACTAAAAGAGAATTAGAAGAACGTCCCAAAACCAAATAGCAAAGGAAAATTTGAACCCAACTGGTTGGGACCATTTGTTATCACAAGTTATAAGTCAAGGGAATATCAGTTATCAACACCCGAAGGGGAACCTCTGCAAGAGCCCATGAATAGCTCTCATCTCAAAAAGTTTTATGCCTAATCTTTTAAGGTATAGAACCAAGAAAAAAATCAAAAAATAAAAAAAATGTCCTAAAAAATGGTTACTTTGGCGAAAACTTGGCAAACAAGCATCTTGGTGACAACAAAAAAATATTAGAAAAAGGATCAAAAACAGTAAAGAGAAAAATCGTCCTCTAGTGAAAACCACTTCGGTGGCACTTTGGACAAGTACCTTGGTGAAAACCTGGCAAACAAGCACCTTGTGTAAATAAGCACTTTCCATTCACTAGGATCTTTATGGCTTGTTCTGCATCATCCATCCATTACATTCCTATCATCCATTGTATTCAGATCTCCATCCATCACTCATTCACCTACATCCACACCATAGCTTGGTCCTTTGTTTGTATCATGATCCCTCCTAGTACTACTCAACCCATCCTCAAGGTCAGTTTGTCTTGCCTTTATCGGAGTAGTCTATTGCATCACGTTGGGGGCATGTTCTCATCGGATCAGATTCATGTATATTCTTGAAGTCCTAAAAATTAGAAAATCCAAAAAATTCAAAAACATCAAAAAATCACCAAAATCCAAAAAACATTCAAAATATATCAAAATCCCAAAAATAGGTCAAAAACTCAAAAAAATTGAAAATAGAGTCGTCTAGTTGAACTATGAGTCTCTAAGCCTTGAACATAGGCAAGGTTGATCTTTGATGATCCCCCGAGACACTTAGGTTAGTCCTTTAGGAGTTTGTATAATAAATTAACATCTCATTATGTATATTGTCATTTGTAAATCGGTCAAGTCGTCAGTTGAACTACGTGGTCTCTACGTGTATAACGTAGGCAAGGCTTATCTGTTGATCAGCCCTCGAGGCCCCTAGGATAGGTCCTTAGGTTAGTCTCTCAGTCAAAATCTTAGAAAATCCAAAAACATTCGAAAATCAAAAATCAAAACATTTGAAAATCTCGAAAAATACCAAAAACAGCCTCAAAACATTGCAAAACGTCAAAAACATCTAAATATTTGAAAAAATCCATTTGTCTCATCTCGCTTGCACCCACAATAACATCACTCATAATAAATGATCATCATCCTCAACCTTTGGTGAAACAATCAGAAACAGGTCTAGCAGGTGAAAAAGTAAAACTCAAAACGTCAAGTCTCAGGTTTAAGTCAGTACGTAAACAAGTTGGTCAACTCTTTGTGTCGATAGCCCATCATCCAATTAGTCCCATATCAATCATTTGATAACATCATGTCCTAGGATGTCTCCTTCCTACAATGGGCATTATTTATCAGAAAGAACACTTTGGATAAATGAAATGACGTGCCGCCATCCACTAACATGTCCTAGGATGCATCCTTCCTACAATGGGCATTATCTTTTGGCAATAGTTTCAATTATTATCCTTGAAAACACATTTCCTTTTGGTCAGCAGTATTGAAGAACATCAACTTGTTTTTTTTACTTTATCTTGGTCTTTTGACTTATCTTATTGCGCTCATTCAAAGGACCTCTCGATGATATCCGAACAAATGGATTTCGAGAGATAGGAATGGGGCAATGATCTTTATCTTTTGTCTACTATGCTTGTTGGATGTTCTTGTAATATAACTTGGTGAATACTTGCTTTGTTAGAAATGTATGGAGGATGTTTTGGACATCTTGTTGACTATTGCATTGATAGGTTATACCTTTCCATGTTTGTGTCTGAGATGTTTGAAACCTCTAAAGTGCATCCTAGCAAGGTTTTTGTATGTCAGGTGTGAACAAGAATACTCCTATTTGTTTGTCTAGTCAAATTCCATCACACTAGGTACAACGCCATCCTGGTTCTCTATACCTTGATGCACTGTACCACATGAGTTAACAAACATAAGGAAATTGGCCCTTTGAAAATCCTAACTCCTCGGCAAGTAGTCATCATCATTTACATATTCATCATCTTATGTCTTTTTGAAATGTCTTCTTCTCTTTCATTCCTTCTTTCTCTTCATGCTAACAAGGTACTATGACAGTTAGTCATCATCATCATCATCGATCTTGCATCCACAAATTGTTAGCATATTGCATAAACATATCTTATAGAAAACATATGCATTGCACCTCCATATAAATATGTTATTATAAGCATTTTTCATAAATAGGTACGTCCACTTTTTCATCACATTACATCCATTTTTTCCATCACATTTCATTCCTCACATAAACCATCGTATAACATTAATTTGCATGAAACATTTCATAAATCATCTCATATTACCATCTACCGCATAATCAAACATAATAGGTACATGAGCATTATAGATAATCCATTGCACTATAAGCATACATATTCACATCACATAAATGTCATAAAGTCATCTCTCACATTACATTCATTTTACATAACATAAAGCATCACCATACCACTTTGCATTAACATATCATTTGATATATTACATCACATCACAATAAATGCATCACATACATTACATTATAATCTAACATGTTTAGGATAATATATATTTGGTATTTTTAGCATCGTAAAACCATCTCATTTACATCATCAAGATATATCATATAGAACACCTCATAAATAACCACATTGCAATCATTTTTGCATTTCATTGCATAAATCATTCCATACCATTATAAACATTCAAAGCATAATAGGAACATAAAAATCCATTACATTAAAAGTGTACATCCATCCATAATCATTTTATAAAAGCATGATTCACATATCATTTCACGTATACACCATAAATCATCTCCATATCATTTTGCATATTGCATCACCCATCTCATATCACATATCATATCATTTTGCATCAACATACACAAATCATCATATAGATTACATCATCATCAAAACGTGCATCCATCCATATCACATATCATATAAATTCATTTTCATATCATATATTAACAGCATAATATAGATCTATTAAATAATGCATACATCATCAGAAAAAATGCATCCATATATACACCACATAACACCATAACATGATTGCATAGAATATAGAAATAGAACCATCCATAAATGCATAAATAAATGATACACATCACATCATATCAACATCATCATCTCATATATATATCACCATCAGGTAACTGTCATAGAACAAAATAATTGGATCACTGTACATGTGTGTTAATAAGTACAAAAAGGCCCAACGGGCTATAAAAAATGAGCCCATATCGCACGAAAGAATATCATTTCAATCAAAATGAGGCCTAACCCTCCTGTCTGCTGCCCTCACCTCTGTCACCATGCCCCTTTGTTGGTTTGTGGCTAGTCCGCTGCGAGTAATCTGGGGCCCGCTCTACTCTGGGTATGAAATGATGATAATGCATGCAATAATAGTCCACCTCTCGGATGACCTCCTTGTAAGAACGAAGGGACACTATGCTCTGAGAGGAGGAGGCTGCCATGCTCTCCAACTACTATCTCCGGCCCATCTCTGCGGCCACTTATAGCTCTGCAGCCTGCCTTTGCAAAATGGCTTATTCTCTCTCGGCCCTGGCTTGATCCCTCTCCACCGTCAAGGTCTGAACCTGAGCCTACAGTTGTGCAATCTGTGCATCTCGGGGATCTAGCTACCCTGTTGGTTGTGCTCTTGCAGGCTGCACATGAGGTTGATCCTGACCCTCAGCTTGTGGTGGTGCATTTGCCTGATCCTGCTACCTGACTAGCACTTGCTCCTGGTCCTGCATCTGAACATCAGCCTGGATCGACTAAACTAGAACCTTGATCTGCTGATCTTGCCGCACACCATCTTTTTGTCCTCTCCTCCCCCTCTGCCCCTTAATCTTCACTGAGTGGAGGGTTCTCCTGGAACTGTCAACCATAGGGGTGGACGAAACCAATCTCTATAGGCCTGTGTCACACCTGGATCTATAGGCCCCTAATCATATACCCATGGTCAAGCCACCAACTGTCTGAAGTTGTCTACTACCTCAGAGGCAAGAATGTATTGCCCCCATGAACCCTGTGATACAGTGTAGGAAAATATGGCCACATAATCATCATATGGTTGGTCTTGTGCCTCATTGAACTGGCATTGGATGCGCCTTGGCAGGTATCTCTCCACCATCATATGCCCCCGCCCCTACATAAAGTGGTCTTGATGGGTAATAAAATTTGTTGGGCATTGTCGGCCCATCCAGGGTGACCAAGGTATGGGCACCATGTAAAAACCTGCATCTCATCTAGGACCCTCCTCCAGTGAGGAATCCCATGCTCACCTGTGTGTGTAAAGGACACACCACCTCTGTAACGCCACACTAGGGGATCATCAAGGCCCATCGACACTGCAATGACTCACGGCCGAAGAACGGCGATGTGCTCCCACACCCACATGTGGAGAAGTGTAACACCTACTCTGAGTGCTTTGTCATCAAGGAAGACGTACTTGTGTAAGTCCCTGTAGAGTGAGGCAAGAAGAATAGGCCCCCAAGCAAAATAAATTGCCCTGTCACACATCACCATCCACTCCCAGCAGAGCCCCCAATGGGGACTGAAATATCGACCTCATCGATCCAGGGCAACAAGACTTGAAATAATCACTGCAACCACCAAGCGGAAGGGAGAGGTTAGGGCCCTGTGACACTCTAACTCTATCTGACCCTCACAATAGATAACATCCTCCGTGGCAAGGACTGTATGGCAGGTGTCCCATCCAACATCCATGTCATGAATAGTGCATCGCCCATGTATCGGCAACCTAAGGATTCACCACATGTCCTCTAGGATGATGGTAGCCTTGCCAGTAGGAAGGTGGAAGGACTAGGTCTCACTATGCCATCTCTCAGCAAGCGCTGACATCATCCCAAGGTGGGTACGCATGGGCACTGCGTATGCAATGTACCACAATCCCATGTCTCGCAACCGATCCTGCTCCCTGTCACTAAGGTCTCACAGGTAACCAAAAATCTCCCACAATTTGTGCTCCTAAGAATAGAGCTCCCTCGTCATGTCTTGCATCAGGAAAGGTCACTATGTTAAAACTTTTGAGAAATTTCATTCAAAATGTCCAAAAAACCATCCCAGCATTGCTATTTGTGAAGGCCTCACAATTTGAAAATTGAAAATTGCGACGTTGGATTTCTAAACTCTAAAAGAGCACCGTTGTGGTGCACTTTTCTAAAAAGTGGCACAGTTTGGCAAGATTCTAGTTTAAAAATGCATCGTCGCATCGCACTTTTAAATGACCCCGTTGGAGACGACATGAGCGTTAGAGTTTGAAGTTTGTTTCCAAACTCCAAACTCCACCACCGCGGTGCCTTCTACGATGGCGGGTCAGTTTGACCTACCGAGTGGTGCAATTTTTTTTTGAGCGGCGCTATATAGCTCCACTACAGAAGAACTAAGTTTAAAAGCATTAAATGAACGTGAAAAATGAAGAACAAAGCTCAAGGATCACTTACCGATGCCCTAATGTCGGGTGGTCGCTGGTATGTCCGAGCTTGGTTAGAAATGTGCATTGGGAGCTATTGTTGCGCCATCTCATCAAAATGTCATAGCTCAAATCACAGATTCGTTAGAAGTCTATGTGTGAAAATGAATCGAAAGTGACCCCTCAGAGCCTTTTTAAGCCTGAAAATTAAGGTTTTTTGGCCCTATTTGGCTATTCTGCTAGGGTTTTGAACTCTTGAACCTATTTTTGTCTAGTTGAGGCTTGTTTTACATCATTTTATTGCGTTTAGACATGTTTTTGGCCTCTTGGAGCCTTTCTGGACCTGTCGGGCACCTTGTCCTCTTTTTTACAAGATCACCCAAAAATCAAATTTTTTGTCCAATCTTTCGAGGGGGCAGTATATTGGCATGTTTTCTCTTGCCAAGGCAGTAGTCAATTATTTTTTTTGGCTTTGATCGAGACTATTTACTCTTTGAATCAACGCAACGAGTGCATTGCTTCAAAGAGGGGCAACATGTAGACACATAAAATGTAATGATTGACATTGGACATTTGATCCTGACCACTAACATTGTTTCATCTTGAATCATCCTTCAGTCTAACCATTTAATCAAATGTCTTTATCTAATTAAATTCATCAATATTCCTCTCTTAATTAAATAAATCAGTTATCTAATTAAGTCATCCTTTCTCAATAATTAAATTAACCAGTCTGATCTAATTATCCCCATTTAATTAAATAATTAATTTTATTTGATTAAATCTCTAAAAGCCTATCTATTAAATTAAATAAATTAAAACCTTATTTATTTTAATCTAACATCATCTCTTTTAATTAAATAAATCAAAAGTCCTTATTTAATTAATCCTTTTATCATATTCTTCTCATATTTGATTTAAATAAATCCACAAATTTAAGTCAAATAGGTCACATCATTTAATCCCTTCATTAAATTAATTAAACTTGATTAATTTAATCTCTTCTTGTGTCCCATCCTCCATCTTTTACCACTTGCACATGAAAATAGAGTTATTTGATTTATTAAATCTCTATTTTCTTCAACAAGGCATCTTTTAAGGAATATTCCTCAAATTTGAATTCAAAATCCAAGTGGACTTTGTCCTTCCAACAAGGCATTTACTCCACCTACAAATTCCTTCTGCCTTGAGCCAAGTGGCATTCAATGCACCTTCTTTCCCTCTTACATGCCATTTCAATAAATTCAAAATTCAAATATTGGTATTTATTGGCACATTGATCAAAACTTTCACATCCTCCATCCACTCACATGTTGACAAGTGGCACTTTTTCATAGGATGAAATTTAGTCCCACATTGCTTTATTTTGGACATCTCCTCAACTTGACATTCTATAAATAAGAGACTAATCTCCTCATTTTATCATCCACAATTTGAGTAAACTTACTATGCTCAAATCTTTAGCAATCTTCATCCATACTTTCGAATTTGTAGCTAGGTTATGCAGGTTTTCATCTTGGAATATTCATCACTCTCCATCAAAGTGGATCACAATCTTCATCAAATCATCAAAGCTAACATTGGAGTTGGGAAAGGGCCAATTTTCACATCAAATTGGCACCAATTCCCTCAAGAGATTGAGAATTTACTTTGCTTTAGAATAAGATTTGATATGTTTTAAGTTTGGTTGTGTTCTCCATTTCATTTCCTTTCTCTATCACAATTTAAATGGATTTCTTGAGGAATCTACATTCTAGCTTGCATTTGAATCTAACTTGTTTGTTTATTGTGTTCTTGCAGGTTTAGGATCTAGGTTCACACAAAGGGTTATTTATTAAATTAAATTATTTAATGAAAGAGAAAGGGATGAGATGATATTTAATTAAATAACTTAGGGTTATTTAATTAAATAAGATGATTTAAGGAATTAAATTAAATAGCTTGATTTATTTAATTTAATGAGATGAAGTGTTAGCGTGAAAGGGGGGAATTAACCCGATTTGAATTAATTAGGTTAATAGATGAAAATAATGTAATTAATTAAATAGCTAGGCTAATTTAATCAATTAAGCAAAAAGAGGATGGGTTTGAGGAAGAAATGATGTTAGTAAACCTGATTCAAGTGTATGATACCATTTAGGACACTTTTTAGTCTCTACATTTTGCCCCTCTTTGAAGCGAGGTACCTACTACTTTGGTTCAAAGACTAATGCTTTTCGGATCAAAACTGCTACTTAAATAGAAAAAAAAAATTGATTTTTTTGATGCCCCAACAAAAGGAATAAGTTGGTTCCTTGTCCCCTTGAGAAATCAGGCGAAGATTTTGAATTTTGGGTTGATTTCTCAATAAAGATGAAAAGTTGCCCGAAGGGTCCATAAAGGCTCTAAGATGCAAGAATTATGCTAAAAACGCAAAAAATGATGTAGAATAAGGTCTAGATTGGAAAAATTAGTGAAAATTATGATAAACCCTATCTTCAAGGTTAAATTAGGGCAAAAAAACCCTAATATTCTAGCTTAAATAAGAAGGGTCACTTACAATTCATTTGTGTATTCACACCTTGGAGATTCTTGCTATTTTGAGCTTTGACCCTCTGACGAAATGACACGATGAGAGCTCCCTAGGCACATTTTCCATCAACTTCGAGTGTATCAATAGATTACAAGCTCAAGACCATTGGTGTGTAACTCAAAACTCGATTTGAAATTTGACTTTTTGATGCATTTATTAAGTTTTAAATTTTGAACTTTGGCGGCGTTGCAATATAGCGACGCCCATTTCACAATCAGCGATGTTGAAATGATTTATAGTGAGGCATATGTATATAGCAACATAGTTCACGATTTAAAATTAAGGTTTCTAATTTTAAATTATGACACAAGTGTGTATAACGACACATCTCTCGATTTAGAAATTAGGGTTAGGGTTCCCAAAACTCAAATAGCGATGCATATGTTTATGGCAATGCTATTTGCAATTTGCAATTTCAAATGCCTTCGCGTATCACAATTTGAAATTTAAATATTGTGACGCTATTGTAATTTTTGAGGTGAAAATTCCAAATTGAGTCAAATTTCCTTCGATTTCCTGACGTTGTGCGCTTCGTGGATGCAGGAGGTCATTCCATTGTTGTTGTCTCGTGAGCATAGGCCCACACTTGTTAGAGAGACTTGGTGATTTATCCCAGTTGCACTAGGAGCACCTGGGAGAGATTGACCTTTGATGTGTTGTATATGAGTCTATCATCCAAACTCATTTAGCTATGATGACTTCTTTGTGCGAGAGATGACACAGTGAGACTTTATCATTTCACCTCCCGACAGGTGAGGCTACAGTTGCCTTAGAGGATGTATGGCATATTCAACATTTGCCAATACATGGTGATCGTGTGATATGCAATGTCGATGCTGGGTTGGATACCTGTCACGAGGTTATGGAGATGGAGGACATTGCCTTAGTTACTTCACAGATTGATCTTGAGTCATAAAGGGGTCATGTGCCCACCTTTCGTCTGATCATTGCAACCATCATTTCAGTTTTGGTTGCTCTAGACCGACGGAGCAAAGGGTTCAACGCAGGATGGGGCCTAGCATGGAGTTCAGGATGCTCCACAAGAGGATTCTTTTTGCATGGGGGCCAGTGATGCTAGCCTCACTATATCATGATATGCACAACTTTGTGTATTGTGATTGGAGAATCATTGGCACAGGGGTGACCTTGCTGCATATTTAGGCATGGGAGCATATTGTCGTGCTCCAACCGATAGTAGAAATGGTGGATGTTGAGCCAGATGATCCCATTATTTGGTGGTACAAAGGTGTGATTACCCTGTGACACACTAGACAGATTAGGCTCCTATACTGGCAGCGGGTTTTGGATGACATGATTATTTTTAGGTGGCGCTCGTGGCTACAGATGCCACCATAGTATGATAATGCTCAACAGCTATTCTTTGTGAGGAAGACTTGATACATGCACGGTCACGAGCACACCATCATCGAGTGGTACCTACTAGATAGAGTGGCACAACAGTTCTGGGAGGTTTAGGACTAGTTGAATGATGCCTATAGGGTTATTTTTGCGAGGTCTGCTCAAGAGGCTCCCACTGGGGACCCACCATTCTAGCTCTAGAGGCAGTAGAGAGCTTCAAATAGTTGGTGGCCCAACCATGGGCCTATGACAAGGGCTAGGTGGTAGCATAGACTATGCCTTCTTTTGATGCATGGTTCACTCCTTCATAAAGACTAATAGATCCAGTGGGTGCTCCTTTGCGAGGTAGACTGAGAAGGAGAGCAATTGGAAGGGGTACAAAGGATAGGGATATGAATAAGGACAAGGTGGTTAGGATGACCAAGATGGACAGGTTCTAGGGGCTTTGTTAGTGGGTTAGCAAATTCCCCAACAACCTCCCATCCAACAACAACCCATATAGGAGCATCCTGTACAATAGCAGGAAATGCTGCCACCACCACTAGATATGAGAGATGTGTAGATATAGTAGTTGCAGCAGTAGGTGCAGGTTTTGACAGGTGAGTAGGATTAGGCCCGCCAACCGATTTTAGAAGTTACTACTAAGTGAGATCAGACCAGGCACTAGGTAGTGGCCATTATAGTGGAGAGGGACCATGCCCGACAACAGTTATAGGTTGTGACTACTGAGAGAGATCAAGAGATCAAGCACCGATAGCAAATAGAGTCTATGATGGTAGCCACTCAAGGAAAGACAGTATCAGTGAGATTATATTGAGAGGTTGTACAAGAGGCAACCTATTATAGGATGCACTACCATCGCGATGTCCCACAGGCACTCAGACAACCTGATTTTTCACAGAGGAGAGATGCACAACCCAAAGTTGTGGATCAACGAGAGAGGCAAGTCAGAAAGGGTAGCAGCCATCAGGGCTAGCTCTCATGTATAAATACTTTTTTATTTTGTTGCTCCATTCTTTTGAAATAGATATACATTCATGGGCTCCTTTTTGATAGCTTGTGAATATTGTATTTATGATCAATATGCATACAATGATCCAAATTTTGTACCGTGACATTCATTTTTTGATATGTATATGATACAGATACAAATTCTATATGATTTCTTCATCTTGTTTCATGTTTATGATGTATGGATGCACTTTACTTATGCTTATGCAATATGATATGCAAATGATATGGGTGCATTTCATTTTGTATTATCCATGCAGTTTATGATGTGGCATATGCATGTGGATGTATGGATGCAAATTTTTATGCTCTATGATATGATATGTGATATATTCTTGTGATAAATGCAACGATTTAAGATGCTTAGAATAACGAATCTATATTATTCATCACAACTCAAATTATGATGCAAAATGTATGATGTATGATGTGATATGATATGATGGTGAAATGTATGTATGCCTATAATTTATGGATGCAAGATGGATGCATTTATGATGTTTTTTTTATTGTCATTATACCATGTTAGCGCAAAGAGAAGATAGAAGAAATAAGAATGAATGACTGTTGATTTCGATGATTCCTTCAAAAGATCCAACAAGTCTATGATCCATTGAGACTTTATTAGAGAGGGTGATGGGAAATGTAGGATACAAGATGATGGAAATGCAGGATGATGAGGAGTTACTCACATTTTGGGATTGGGATTTTCCATCATTCCTTATTGTTAACACATAGACATGATGCATCAAGGTATTCATAACCAAGATGGCGTATCTAGTGTAATGGACTTTGACTTGACAAATACATAGGATATTTCTTGTTCACACCTTGACATACGGAAACCTCATTGGAATTCAAGTTAGAAGCTTAGAATATATTGGACCAAAGCATATGCAATAGTCAACAATGTACTTCGAACAACTTTCCTACACACAACTAAGCAAGTATGCACCAAGATTATTTTACAAGAGTACCCACAAGCACAACAAGAGAAAGATAATGATCGATGCCCCATTCCTTTCTCTCTAAATCATTTTGATAGAAATCATCAAGAGGCCCTTGGAATGGGTCATTAAGATAAATCAGAAGAAAAGATCAAAGACAAACAGTCAGTGTTATCTATATCTCTTACCTGTTTTAGTTTAGCTAAGGTGGTATTTGATACTGATGTCCATCACAAGAAGGATGCATCCTAGGAAATGTTGATCAGGAGTTGTTTTGATATTTGGATGATGATGATGCCATGATAAGCTTTTGATATACACTTCACTGACATGTTTACCTATGATCTAGACTTTAGATTTTGACGATTAGGTTCACACTTTATGACTTGCTACACTTGTTTTCCAATTTTGTTCTACCAAAGGTTGAAATTGACGATCGATTTATTATGGGTGAAATTTTATTAAGGGTGAAAGCGAGATGGGATGGATGGTTTTGGAGTTTTTTGGAATATTTCAATGTTTTTGGTATTTTCCAAATGTTTTGAGGCTGTTTTTTAGTATTTTTGAAAGTTTATGCGAATGTTTATGTTTTCGGTTATTTGAGGTTGTTTAGGGTTTTTCTCAAAGATATTTGAATGTTTTTTGTATTTTCAATTTTCAAATGTTTTTGTGTTTTTGAGATTTTCCAATGTTTTTGTGTTTTCTATAATCTAAATGTTTTGGGATTTTCAAGAGTTTTTCGATGTTTTTGGTATTTTCAAAGTTGTGCAGATGTTTAGGGATTTTTGGGATTTTCGACCAAGAACCTAACCTAAAGAACTATCCTAGGGGCCTCGAGGGTTGATCAAACATAATCCTTGCCTATGTTATACACACAAAGGCAACATAGTTTGACTGATTCAACCCATTTACAAGATGAAAAATGCATAGGTGAGAGATGCCAGTTTATTATGATAGACTCCTAAAGGATTGACCTAGGGTGTCTCGGGGGCACATCAATGATGGCCTTGCCTACGTTCAAGCTCATAGAAAACATAGTTCGACTACCAAGGACTCTATTTTTGGATTTTCGATGTTCAACCTTTTTAGGGTTTTTCAATGTATTTGGATGTTTTGGATTTTGACTTTACAATTTTCTAAATGTTTTTGGATTTTAGCTATACGGGATTTTGCAAATGTTTTTGGATTTTTTGAAGAACGTTTTACCAATTTTTTTGGGATTTTTGATGATTCTTTTCAATAATCTTAAGATATACAAGATCCCGATCCGATTTAGGGCGAATTGCCCCTAATGTAATGCGATAGACTACCCCGATATAGGTAGGACAAAATTATCATTGGGAATATGCTAAGTAGTACTAAAGGGGATAAATACCTCTCAAGATCAAGCTATGATGTAGACGCAAATGGGTGATGAAATAACTAGGATGGATGATGGACAGATGAAGGGATGATGCAAAAAATGATATGATAAAGAACCAATGAATGGATGGAGGTGCTTTATTTACACGACACCTATTTTCTAGGTTTTCGCCAAGGTACTTTCCCAAAGCACCACTGAAGTGATTTCACTAGAGGATGATTTTTTTTCTTTACTTTTTTTAATCCTTTTTCTCATTTTTTTGGATTTTTCATTTTTTTTGTTTTTCTTTGTATTTTCAGTTTTACACCCTTCAAGACTAGGCATAAATTTTTTTGAGATGCAAGTTGTTGGTTGGCTCCTACAAGGGTTCACCTTCAGGTGTTGAAAATTGATATGCTCCTGATCCATAGCTTGTTGTGATGATGAAAGGGCCCAACCAGTTAGGCTCAAAATTTCCTTTGTTGTCCTAGTCAGGAGGGTTCTTTTGATTATGCTTCAAGACTAGATCCCCTACCTAAAAAGATTGACACTTGATCTTCTTTTTGTAGCTTCATTTCAGTCGATTATGATATACTTGCAAATGATTGAGGGCGTCAAGATGACGCTCATCTAGGAATTCTAGTTCATTCAACCAAGACACTTTGTATTCTTCCTTAATGATCAAGTTCTATAGTGACACTAGTAATGATGGAAGATCAACCTCAATAGGCAGGATAGCATCAGATCCATAGACTAGGGAGAAAGGACTTGCACTTGTAGGCATGCATATACTAGTTCAATAAGCCCAAAGAGTGGGATTTAGCTGCAGATGCTAGTCATGACCAACTTCACTTTTTTCTTAAGGATTTTTAGGACAATTTTGTTTGTAGCTTTGGCTTAGCCATTTACTTGGGGATAGTACGGGGTAGAGAATCGATGTTGGATGTTGAATCTTTAGCACAACTCTTTCACATCCTAATTTTTGAAGGGTGTTATGTTGTCTAAGATAAGGGCTTGTGGAACACCATAATGGAAAATAAGATAGTTCAAGATAAATTGGCAATTTGCTTCCTCGTTATGTAGGTCATAGGAATAGCTTCAACCCACTTAGTAAAGTACTCAGTGGTGGTTATGCTAAACTTGCGGCTTTTGGATGAAGTTAAGGTGATTTTTCCTATGAGGTCAAGTCACCACAATGAAAAAGGCCATGCTCTGATCATTGGTTGCAACTTCTGAGTTAGAGCATGAATTAGATCTCCATGTTGTTGACATTGGACACACTTGTACACATATTGATGAGCTTCTTTTTCCATGGTTGGCCAATAGTACCCTGTCCTCAATAATTTCTTAGCTAATGTCATACCACTAGAATGGGAACCACATATGCCATCGTGTACTTATGTTAAAGTGGGAAAGGATTCCTCTTGGTTAAGACATCACAGTAATGTTCCTTCAATGCTTTGATGTAAAGGGTGTCACCTAGGATCATGAATCAGGATGCCTTTTTAACAAAGGTCTTCTTAGGGTTTGAGGTGATATTAGATGGGAGGGTTCCTCTGCTTAGGTAGATGAATATTTCATGATACCACAGGGATTAAGGACCAACAATGACACACAAAAATTCAGATTCAGGGATTTCAAAAGTCAGTATGAGAAGCTTTTCTACCAAGAATTCACATTGAAGGATGTTTTTCGACATGTCTATCAATGATCCAATTGTTGCCATGGTATATGCTGCTTTGTTATTTATGTGAGGAATTTGCTCAAAAGTTATATCAATGAATAAGTCCTTGAGGCTCTCTACCATCTTCTTATGAGGAGTAAGATTCTCATCCTTAGTTTGATAGTTGTCGTTGACTTGGTTGATAACAAGTTGGGAGTCTCCATAGATTTTCATCTCTTGTATCTGCAGCTAAACTACTATCCTTAGACCTATGATTAGGGCTTTGTACTAAAAAATATTGTTAGTACAAGGAAACGATAGTCTATATGACTTTGGAATGCAATCACCTTGAGGGGTGATGAAAATAATGCCTGATCTTGATCCATGTTGGGTGAACAATCCATCAAAGTACATCTTCCATTGACCTAGGAGATTGATAAGGAACATTGATTCATTCGGGAACTCAAATATCAAAGGGTTCTGAACATAGATAGGTGCTTCTACTAGTTGGTCTATGATCACTTGTCCTTTGATTTCCTTGTACTCCACATACTCTATGTCAAACTTCGTTAAGATCATCACCCATTTGGCCATTTTCTTGTGAGAGTTGCTTTGTATAACAGGTATTTTAATGGATTGATTTTTGCAATGAGCTTGATTTGATGTGACATGTAGTGACTAAACTTTTGTGAAGAAAAAACTACAACTAGGCATGCTTTCCCAATAGGTGAATAGTTAATTTCATAACCCACCAATATTTTGTTGATGTAGTAGATGGACCTCTCTTTTTTGTTCTCATTGTGTTGTGCCAAAATAGATCCTAGTGTTGTTAGTGTCACTGAGATATACATGATGAGTGGATTGTTTAGTATTGGTGGCATTAACATTGGAGGTGTCAATAGGTATTCTTTGATTTTCTAGAAAGCTTTGTCACACTTCTCATCCCACTTGTAATTTATTCCTTTATGGAGAAGATGTGAAAATGGGTGGATTTTATCTGACAGTTGCACTATGGACCTTTTGATAGACTGCAATATTCCTTGCAATCCTCTCATCTGCTTCAACGTACTTTTACTGGATCAAGTTCTACCACTCTTTGAGAGACAATGAACCCTACAAGTTTCATTGATGTGGCCCCGAAGACACACTTTTTTGGATTTAGCCATACTTTGTATTCTTCAGTTTTGTCAAAGATGGGTCCTAGGACTTCAATGTGCTCACTTCTTTTCCTTGATTTTTCCCAAATATCTTGCACATAATCTTTGACTTTTTTGTGGAGCATATCGTGGAAGATGAGGGTCATTTCCATTTGATAGGTTGCTCCTGTATTTTTTAACCCAAATGGCATCATGTTCTAGCAATATGTTCCCCATGGACAAGTAAATGCAGTTTTATGTTGGTCATCCTTGGCAATCCTAATTTGATTGTAGCCTAAATTTTTTTCCATGAGTGACAATATTTCATGCCTTGTTGTTAAATCTACGATGATATCAATATTAGGAAGAGGGAAATCATCCTTCAGACATTCATTTTTTAGGTCTTTGAAATCAGTGTAGATTTTGATGCCCCTAGTGGGTTTGGAGACTGGTACTAGGTTTGAAACCCACTCAGGATAATCGATCAATTGGATAATCCAACATCAAGAAGATTTTGTAACTCAAGTTTAACCAAGAGTGATATTTGAGGGTGCATCTTCCTTAATTTTTTCTTTATTGGCTTAGCTTGAGGATAGATAGCTAGACGATGTACAACCATTTTTGGATCGAGACCTACCATATCTATGTATAACCATGCAAATTTGTCTTTTTTCTCTTTCAAGAATGTTGCTAGGTTATTTCGTTCTTCATCTAATAAAGATTTGACATAAAAAGTGATCTTAGGCTCTTCTTATATTCCCACATTGAATGGAGTGGCCTTTTCTACTAACATTGCCGACTTTTCTAGATGTATTGCACTAAGGGGGAGATTGAATCCCTCATCCTTGGGAACCTTAGAGATGTTTTCAACCTTGGATATGTCCTTTATTTTTAATTTTTGAGGATTAGAGAGTGTGACAATGTGTTTTCACTCAAGGATTTTCATGTTAGTTGTATTTCTTTTATTTTGCAACTGAAGGATTCAATTGTCTCCCCATAATATTCCCCCTATGTCTAGCTCTATGTTGAAGCCTACTTTGTGATCTTCCCATGGAAATTTGTCATGAGGTCCCATGAATTCTGAGTTCGCTTCATCGTTTTCAAATAAATCTAGAATCGGTGGTCCTTGTTGATCGATGTGAATAAGTTGGGGATAGACTAGGTGTAATGTAGTTGGTTGATCACTCATGGTGAAGGATGATATGGATATCATGAAGAGGGAATTGTTCTCAAATAGATCACCAACATCAAGGGGTGAGTCATCTAAGGTGGTATCACATGATGGAGGTAACCAAGAAAAAACCTTACCTCATTTAACAGGAATACCTCTATCGATAAGTGTAACCTTGCTAGTAGTACAACCTAGGCCAAGATTCTTTAAGTGTTTCTTAGGAATGACGGGTTCTAGCAAACCATTGTCATTTTTTCCTAGCTTCTCATTCTTAGTATATCACATGCCTTTCATTAGCTATAAGCCTTTGTTGTCATCTTCCATGGGAAGAATAGGTATAGGTCTTTCATCTTGATATAGCAGTTTGGAAATATTGTCCTAATTGACATCTTCTTGATTCAAATCACCCCACTTAGTGAAGGTAGTAGCTGCCATTTTTATAGTTTCAGGCTCTTTATTGTTAGTTGTAGGTTTCCCATCAAGAATGCTTTGCACAATGAGCTCTTTGGTTTCTGATTTAGATGCAAGGGATGCAGGGTCAACAAATGAGGTGTATGGGGTAGGCCCTTCATCATTTTTTAGTACTTGGGGGATTTTATATAGAACTTGGCTTCAAAACTTTTGTAGTAGTAAAAAGGCTCAGGATCTCCATGGATGGTAATTTCTCTACCCTCGAAAGGAAAATTCACACATTGATGGTAGGTTGAAGCTACAAATTTTAAGGCATGGATCCAGGGGCAGCCAAGCAGGATATTGTAAGGAAGATCAAGGTCCAACACTTGGCAGATAGTTTTTGCAATGAGTGGATCTACTTGGATGGGGAGTGCAATGCTACCTTGTGATACCCATTCTTGATCATCATATGCTCAGATGGTGGTACTCTTTGTCCTTTCAATAGTATCCTCTGAATAGCCCAAAATTTTGATTAGATGAAGGGAGCAAATGTTCAATCCAACACCTTTATCTACTAAGACTCTTTTGACCTTGTTTTTATGAATGATAACCTCAAGGTGTAAAGCATGGTTATGAGATGGTTGTGACAGTAGATCTTGCTCGAAGAAGGTGATAAGATGACAAGCAATATGGCCCACCATAGTTTGAAACTAATCAGTATCAATATCCTCAGGAATGGATGACTCTGATAAAGCTTTCTCTAGGATTTCCCTATGTGCGGGTGATAGCCTTAACAACTATAGGATTGATATCTACACGAGGGTCTTCTTAAGATGATCTATGAGATTGCACTTGCTTGGATTAGACATTGGTAGAGTAGGTTGTACACTAGATTGAGATGGGACTCCTTGGATGGTGACTTTACCATGTCGTGTGGTGACTCTACACTTTGCACTAGGCCCTTTGATGGTGACGACAGTGACAATGCTATCACAAGAAGTGACTGCATTAGAATAGGTATGTTGCCTACTCTAATCCATTGAAACGTATTCTATTGGTGGATTGGTGTTGTGTTGATGTGAAATGATGACCCTTTCCCAATCCTGTGGGTAAATGAGCTCATTTCAATCGATTCTATTGAAGAGAATTGATGAAACTGATGAAAGATGTGTATGAAAACATGATTTTAATCTAAATGAGCATGATGCAAGCTAAATTAACATGATTTTATGCTAAAATTGATCTAAATATGCCATTGCTAAGCTAAGCTAAGCCAATTCTAAGATAAAAGATGTAAACCCTAATTTATAAACAAACTAAGATGGATGCATGGAAGCCATTTTAATGGATGTCTTAAGTTATTATGCAACTAAAAATGAACTAAATTATGCTAAAAGTGAGTAAATTGAGAGTGAGAGTGAGTGAATTCAACAGAATGACTTTGCAATTGACAGATGGATCCATTTGTCTCCAAATAGTGTTCTATTTATAGGAGAGTAAATGAAAAATGAAGGGTTGAGATCAAAAAGCTTAATCAATGGTCTAGGATGGAAGAAATGGGAGGCATGGATCATGGGTTCTCATCAACAGATGGGAATGCAAGATGCAAATTAATCAAGGGCTCACATTTTTTCCAGACAAACACACTTTTGACCTGCACACACAAGTCACCAGATGATTTGCTCAAGAGGTTAAAGGTTTATCTTGTTCAAGAATCCAAGTGAGATGATTGGAGGAGAAAAAATATTCTTTGGAATATTCTCATGGGTAAGGATAAAGGTATTTTGCAAATTAAAAGAAATTTTTAATTGTGCAAAAAAGGAGATAAGGGATATTTCATAAGAATATCCCTTTTTAGAGGAAAATTAACTTTTAATTGTTAATTAAACAAGGTTTAATTGCACAATTAGGTGATTAGAAGAATTAAAGGGTTATTCATTAAATTAAATGATTTAATGAAAGGGAAAGGGATGAGATGATATTTAATTAAATAACTTAAGGTTATTTTATTAAATAAGATGACTTAAGGAATTAAATTAAATAGCTTGATCTATTTAATTTAATGAGATGAAGTGTTAGCGTGAAAGGGGGGAATTAAGCCGATTTGAATTAATTAGGATAAATATATGAAAATGATGCAAT
The DNA here is from genome assembly GCA_007258455.2 of Sequoia sempervirens. NCBI lineage: Eukaryota > Viridiplantae > Streptophyta > Pinopsida > Cupressales > Cupressaceae > Sequoia > Sequoia sempervirens. The sequence continues at coordinate 344,494,186 of VDFB02047230.1, read as the reverse complement.
TAATTAAATAGCTAGGCTAATTTAATCAATTAAGCAAAAAGAGGATGGGTTTGAGGATGAAATGATATTAGTAAACCTGGTTTGAGTGTATGATACCATTTATGACATTTTTTAGCGTCTACACTATATATTGAATATATTACATAATATTTAATGTATAATATATATAGTATATAATATATAATATACTATATAAAATATATGTAGTATATAGTAAATAATATATAATATAATATAATATAATATAATATATAATACATACTATATAATATATTAGTAAAATAGTATATATTAATATATTAAATATTATGTATTGTAAATAATAGAGGTAATGGATATCCATTTTTTCTATCAAAATCAGTAGGCTCGGGATTTGATTCAAGATTGCCAAACCTAGAAAGTCAATTGAAAAAATATATTTACAAAATTTCCTTAGTTTTTTTAAGTTCTCCCTTGTGGCTAACGACTTTTTTTTATCCAAATTTGATGAAATGAAAAGGGTTTATTAAAAAAATTGTCATCTTTCCACCAATATAAGATATGCCTTATTTTGTATTTAACAAATAATTATTATTGATTTTCTACATACATTATGACTAAAGTCTTGATTGATAGGATGATTGAAAAATTTCTATAAATTTTAAACTATTTCACATATTTTGAACCTAAAAGATGCCTCGCATTCTATAGGATAAAAAAAATTGAATTTCATAATTTTTTGACCAAGTTATGGTGGTCAGACAAACACGTTTTAATAATTTTGAATTTTTTTAATAAAAAATCATAACTAATTATTTACATGCAAAAAAATTACAAAAAGAAATGTGGCACATATGGGCATGTGTCCTCTACATATTTTGAAATTTTTAGAAAAAAAGATATATTTTTTTTCTTGTACTTAGGTTGGTCAAACATACACATGCTTTTTATCTTTTTCTTGAAAATTTAGTCCTACTGCATTGAAATTTCAATTTTTTCCAAAATAGATTTACATTTTTTCCAAAAAAGAACTAGTGGCCTAGAAAATACATTTAATTTTCTACAAATTATGTTAATAATCCATTCAAATTTTTATGTCAAGTTGCCTAACTCTTTTTTCTAAATTTTCATTGCCACTTAGGGGCCTAGTTTGGACCCCCATGATCATGCACTAACCCAACTACAACCTTCAACTAAGAGGATACCGATGATCATGTAGCCCAATAAATATCCCATTACACCATGATTCAATTCCTCTCATGAAACCATAATCAATTGATATAGGTTTCAATTGCTATATGTTTGCAAATCATAATTGTCTTGGGTACTTTGATGATCCATCTCATTATCCTATTACAATGAATATACCAATGGACCATGATGATCCAAAAGGCCATGAAAATATAACTTATAGCTCCATGGTATAGGAAAAATCTACACATAATAAAACCATTAGCACATTGAAGATCTACGGCTATAGACATGACACATATGAGTTCTCAATGCAACTTGTAGGTATAAACAATTTGCACAACTACATAGCTCATAGATCTTGACTAATGTAAAACAAAAAAATGCAATATTAAATCAATAACATACAAAGCAAAGAAAACTAGAGATACCATGTAGTTTCTCAATGACTCCAAAATCAAATCAAATCAAGATCCAACTAGCCATAAATCCATAATACATTTTCTATAGCTCAAGAACCCAACAAGAAATCGATTTAGAAATGTTGAATGAACAAAAAAATAACAACACTTCTACTCTAATAAGGATGAAATAAACCTCCTTAATCCATGTATAAAGAATACATACAAATCTACAAATGCCTCTTCCCTTAAAACCCTAATCAATAATCTCTTCACAAATCTATAAGACTATATATTTTGTAAACATGTAAAACCTATAAAACAATGCATGCAAATATAAATCCATGCCAAAATTTAGAGGCATAAAATTTAAACAACATGAAGTTCATAACTCAAAAATGTCAAATATAATAGATAATTGTAGAACAAAAAACTTTAAATATGAAATCTATAAATCACATAAATCCAAACAACATAAATATGTAACAAGTTCAAGCATAAAAAAGGATTAGAGGGCTATCTAGGAAATCAAATCTAGCAAAATATCAATTCCACAATCATCATCAAATAGATGCATATAAATGAATAAAGTTGTGTAAGAGTTTTTATCTCACCAATTGACCAACTACACAACCCACATGTAACTAGAGATAATAATTTGGTGCTTCTATATAATGAGGGACAAAAACCATGGACCCAACATAAGCATTCAATATGGTATTCAACACAACTAGTCCTTTCCTATGCGACTAAGGAGCCAGAAGAAAGCACCAAACATGAACGCTCTTTCATTAATCATAGCCAAAATATGAATGAATATAAACATCATACTAAAGGGTACTCAATTACTTGGGATCAAGATTGGAGGTGTCAAATTCAAATCAACATTAGGGTAACTAGTTGGGTATCATGTCTTAGAATGAATTGATAAATTGGGAATTGAGGGAGTGGGGAAGGAACAAGTCACATGAATGGGAAGGGATTAGGGACCAGGGGTAGTGAGAGGGTAGCTTGACAAGGAAGCTATAATTATTATAAATGAATTATAAACTAGAATTGGGAATAGGAAATTTGGTAGTATGAGAACTAGGCCATAGGATAAACTTGGCATTGAGGTTCATGTATAAAACTAAGGCCTAGTGGGGAATAGATAAGGGAAGTGGGGATGAAAATGGTGTCAAAGAAGCCTCATGAATCTTATCACCTGTTGAGGGTTGAGAAGCAATAGTGTGTCATGTTAGGTACCCAAATAAGAACATGTCTTAACACCAAATACTAAAATGATAACATAGTGAAAAGTTTTAAGGGTCAAGGTTCATGGATACCTCATAACATGGACCTAAGGAGAATGCTAAAACACTAAATCTAAAAGATACTTATTGTGCAAAGGGATGAAAGTTAGGGCTCCAAATATCAAGGTGATCCTAGAAAAGGTACCTAAGTAAATGAAAATTTGAATCTAATAAGTATAAGGGAAAGAGTAGGGAATGACTAAAAGAGATGTTGAGATGGAGAACTCCAAAAAATTTAAAAATTAAACTTGAAAAAATTACTCTTTCTTAGCCATATTTACTTACAAAGAAAATGAGATGGACAAGGAAAGGACTAGATGAATTTTACAATGTCAAACCTAGACATCAAGGGAAAAAGCTTTAGATTTTTTCATATTGGAGATTAGCTCTATACAAAGGAATAGGTATTCAAGGAAAGGGACATATGAGAATTCAATGCACACAGAATTTAAATCAAAGAATTAAAGTTTAAAGGGGACATTGATTAGTATTACTTAGGTAACAAAAACCCTAAAATCCTGAAAGTCTTACAACCAACCCAATCATAGAGAAAGGATGAAAACTTCCCATACTTAAGATTTTTCTTGTATTTTTTCAATTACTAGCACATCTATAGGCACATGGGGGATGAGGGATAAAACCCATGAAAATTTTGACCAAGGGATACCCATTGGGAAATATATTATATCATTTAAATCTATGATGGAGATAACGAGGCCAAAAGTGCATAAAGGAGCAAGGACTCAACCATCGTTGTAATTTTTGAGGCTTGCATATATGGGAACCAACATGTTCATTATTTTTTAAAATATACAAAGCAAGTTAAGCACTATAGAAACAATTATACACCTATCTACAAACATTGTTATGTATTCAATCACATAATTAAACATAAAAACTAATGTAAACCTTTCTCTATGGGAAGAACCTCACCAAAAAAACTATCTTTCCTTTTGTATAAATCAATAACTGATGAAACAAAATTAATAGTATTAGTCTATAATTCATCAAGGGAAAAAAAATTGTTACATTATTTACAAAAAATATTTAAATGTATATTTTCCTAAAAATCACCTAGATTTAAATTAAAATTAATTCATGTAACTAGGATTCACTAATATTTTATAGATTTTTTTTATGGTTCTTTTCTTAAATTTTTCCCTAAATAAAATATCATCCATGTGTATTTTACACGTTGTTACAAAATTTCATATTATTTTCTTATTTGCATTGATGGATAAGTGGAAGAAGTTGGGTCCATTTTCTGGTCAATTAATGTAAGTTTTTTCTTGAAAATCAAAGTTTGTCACAATTGGACTAAAAATTTGAAGCACTTACACATAGAATCTTTGAAAAGTCCAGTAATATGAAATGTAGGATTTTGGGTCTAGTTTCCAATTATGTAATCTATTATAATATCTAGATGATACAAACGATTTTTTTAGGCTTGTACAAAAATCAAATTTTAAGGACCATAACATGCATGTGTACGAGAAACATAATATGACCTAAAGAAAATTATTTCGATAATTCCTTTTGGGGGAAGATTTGTATTATACTAAAGATTAATGAGGATATATTTATATAATTTGTTTCAAATATATTTTCTTAAATAATTTTTTTATTGGTCCTAATTTTTATTTTTGAAAGCCTCTCGTGTACATTTCAAACATAATTTGAGCTAAACTAATCTAAAAATGATTTTTTAATTGTATAAAGAATGATGTCTAGATTGATGACACACAAACACATACATACATATGCATGTGTACATATGTAGGTATGTCTGTATATATAAATATATACATACATATATGTATGTATACATGATATATTTAAATACATGCATATATGTACATGTGTATATATATGCACACACACACATATATATGTATATACACACACACACACATATGTGTGTGTGTGTATACATACATACATACATACATACACACATACATACATAAATACACACACACACACATGTGTGTGTGTGTGTGTGTGTGTGTGTGTGTGTGTGTGTGTGTGTGTGTGTGTGTGTGTATGTATACTTATATTGAAAACTTAAAAAAAATTGAAGTTACTAAAAACATACTAATACTTGACATTTCAAGTTTATGGACTAGTTTCTTCATAAATTAATTAAGAAATAAATAAGTCCAATTATAAAAAATGGACATCTTCATCTATAATGGATTTTTGATGATCAAAAAATTCTAAAAAAAACTTGTTACCCATATCATTAAAATCATTTTTTCTCTTGTTTTCATGACATTGTACTTGTAGGTCCAAGGCTAAGGGGTGGGTTTATGAGTTAAAAACAAAAGCAATGACATGGGTTTCAAATTTCAAAGTTTATGAAACACGTACCCATTCTAAAATTAAGTGGGAATATATTGCAATTACAAATAGATACCCATTTTAGAAAAATAAACAATCATCTCTTAATATTATTTCATTTATTATTGGATCAAGGTTATTATGTTTCCTTGAAGCTAGCTTAGTGTTGCACATGTGGACTTGACCCCCTTTTCTTAAAAGTAAATTTAACTATGGACCAAAGCTAACTTAACTCCAACTAGTTTTTAACTATTAGTTCAAGAGTGAAAAATCCAAAATTTAATGTAGATGTCTTTTATAGAATGAAAAAATCCCAGATCTTTCTAAGTTATTCACTCACTAGTACATCACTTAATCAATAGCTCATTACATCAACATATATAATTTCATAAAGATAGACAGATAGGCATTTATATTTTGTTTGTTTAGTGTCTTTGAATTTGATCAAACATCATTAAAATTATACATAAGATTTTAGTGCCATCAAAACAATACATATATTCTCATTCTTGATAGCATATACTACCGATATTTTTCAACACTACCTAGTCCAAACATACATAAATGAGAAGTTTTTTAGAAATTGGGAAATGAAGTTCAAGATCACAAATATCAAGTTGAAGCTATACATCATGTTTAGGGAAATAAATATAGGGATTAGGGTTTCCCAAGTGCATTTAAACTCTAGCACATAGTAGTTCCTTGTTAAGTTTTTCAAATATTAACTAATACATATATGAAGTTAGATTCTTGAGACAAGTCATGATGTACATGTTGCAATAGAATAACAATTGTTATAAAAGATCTAAGCATCTATTTCTCTCTATGCCAACTTAAATATATTTTGTAGTGCTTTATTTATAATCAACTCATTTATATGAATTAATTGTGATAATTAATTAATTAGTCTACATATTTTTAAAATTATATTTTAATATTCTTTAAAAATATAAAAATTATAAACATATATACAAAGTAGCATATAATTAAACAATAAAAGTACAAAGTCCACACTTTTTTCATCTACATTATTAAAAATCTTAAACAAGTGATAGATAATAACATAGTACTTACCTTTTATAGACATCCAAAATTTACCACTAATGTCATAATAACTTTCCTTTGAATTAATTAAAAAAGTCATTATTTAATTAATTGCCTTCACCATACATCATGTTAATTCTTCTCTAAGTTTGATTAAGTGAGCTAAATCAATTAGTCTTAATCGCTAGTTCCTCCTTCTTAATCAACTAATTAATCCTTGATTATATCAGTCAATTTTTTGGATTAGATTGTGTGAGAATTTTTGCATCAATGTTTCGAATCACACTCCGTGATTCATTTTATTCCTTATGCTCTCTCATCCTGATGATGAATCACAGAGTGTGATTCGAAATGTTGATGCAAAAATTCTCACACAATCTAATCCAAAAAATTGATTGATAGAACATTATGGATTGTGGAAACTTGATATCATTAATTAATCCTTGATTAGTTAATTAATCCCTATCACCATTTCCTCTAATATTTAAATCCACATCATCTTCAATAATTTTCCATTTAATCACAGTCATTAAATCCATCTACATGGATTAAAATATTAACTTTATATCATTTTACATGTATTATCTCTCCTCTCATTCTTGCACATGTGTGAGCATGTCATCTTATCCCACTCTTTGTTGACACATGTGTGACAATGCATTCTTAGAAGCATCCTTCCATGTCTCAACCCTCCTATGCTCACACTGTGTGAGTATGCTAACCTTAATCACATTTTTCTTATACATGTGTTAGCATGCTATATTTGAGGCAGGCAAAGCCTCAACATCACCCCTTGAGTTGTTGACTTATCCCCACTCTTTTTACCACACATGTGTGAGCATATCTCTTATGCATTCCATCTTTCTGAAACATTTACGAGAGTTTCTAGCTCTTACACTTCATGTAACACTTGTCACATGACTAAAAATTCAATTCATGCTTTCATTCTCCTTGAGTCACCCTCTATCAATATTACATCTTGGCCCTTGAATTTTCTCATGGAATATCTATCAATTAGAGGTCTTCCCTTCGATTTAATTCATCAAATTTTATGTTATCCTTAAATGTTTCCCATTTGATCACCTTCCTTCACACTATCATAATGCCATTTTCTAAATAAATAATCTCAATCCTACTATCAATTGTTGGTTTATTAAGAAACCATATTCCACCTTCAATCCACCATCTAAAGAGAACATTGAGTGGAGCATTGGGTGCACTTTATTTTTTCTCAATTGAAGGAGAAACTTAAAAAAATATTTTTTATTGAGTATCTTTTGTTATATCATCTTTCTTATTCCCTTATCTTTTTTCTAATATGCCTAGTTGGACCTACATCATTTTCATCGACTTTTATTTGAATTTTTCTATAAGTCTTCATGTCTAGGTTTTGGTTTAGCATATTCACCAGGATTTTTTTGGAACTTCCATTATTTTGGTGCTTATGTACTTCATGTGGTGCTTGCATTACATGATTCAACACCTATGTAGAAATTGGCACTTCCATAATTTCATTGTTTCTCAAATTTTGTGTCTCACTTATATTTTTCTTACTAGGTTTTGAATTCTTATTATTTTTTGTGTAGGTCATTAGCCTTATTTAATCATTTTTCATCATTTTCCAACTCTTTATTTGTAAGATAATGTGTTTTCTTGTAGTTATTTTCTCTCAACTTGATTTAACACTTACGCACTCAGAATCAACTCTTTTATACATTGATGCTTACATGAATTGACACCTACACTAATTGATGTTTTTACCCTATCATTCAATGCCTTTGTGCCTATGAGAATTTATTTCTATTTTTTCTATTATGTGCTTTTACATTCCATTTTTTCACTTTATATATATTTGCTAACATGTATTCCTATTGCTTTCATCATTGCTAACATTCTTTCTTCTAGGTTTCTATTATTTTTTAGAAGGAATCGTGAATGTTTGTTTTCTATTTTTTATAAAATCATTGTTTAACACTTATGCACTATGTTTTAGCACTTATGTGGATTGGTGCATTTATAGATTTGCACTAACATAGATCAATTCTTATATAGATCAATACCTCTATGATTTAGTGCATATACTTTGTGCAAGCTTGATTCTACTTTATTTGCGTTTATTCTTTATTTTCTTGATCTTCATGCTAGTTCTCTTTGATCTAACATATGAATCAAACCAATTTATGTAGTTGAACTACACCTATCCAAGATCATTAATCAAGATAGCAATCTATTTGGTGTAATTTATGCTTGCCAAAGTCTTTTTCCATGGGTTTTAGTTGCATTAAAGCTAGAGTAATAGGGAAATAAATTTATTGTATATTTGGGTGAGTGGTGTGTATGCTCTCCTCTTGTGCTTTTGTGTGATCTTGAGGATAAAAAAATCACTTTCTCTCTTTTATTTTCTTTTTATTCCAAGGAACATAATGTATGTATGCTCGCCCCTTATACGTCATGCAACCATGCGACCTTGGGTGATCAAAACTACTTAGATCATTTCATTTGAGGGGATTTCCTAGGGACGTGATCACCTTAGGTGACATCTCCAAATCCCATGTTTTTATAGAGTATAAAAAGTGGACAATGAATTAAAAGACATACCTTTTGGAAGAGATTTATTCCCTCGGGAAGTGAAAGCAAAGAGTGGGTCACCCTTTCCTCTCAACTATTTACAACTTTTCTCTTTCATCCATATATTTAGTCTCATGTAGCCTTGAGGTATACAAAGGGCTTCCTAGAAACCATGTTCATCCTAGCTGAAGACCTTTTAGTTGTCATATTTGTGATGCATCAAATACTAGTCAGGCCTACAAAGTTACTCACAATGTACTTCCAAGTGATAGAGGTAGAAATCAGTTTGGGTAAGGCTTTAAGTATCCAAGGTAAGGGGTGCATAGGTTCTGCATGACCTTACATTTCCTAACTATTCATGCCCTTGATCTAGATACTATAAATATGAGCCCACAAGAGGTGACACTCCTACTCGACTAATACAGGATTGCACAAGTGTTTAGTCTTAGGTTAGGAAACATTAACCTTGCAAACCTATGTCATTCATTTGTCTTCGTGTTTCTTAGAAAGTGGCCTAGGGGAGATGAGGGAAATAAATTTAATATTGGCAATATTATAATTATATTTTCAAGAGGGAATTTAATGTTGGTGGAGGTTACACATCACTAGAAGATAAAATATCCCTCCTACCTACATCTACATTGGGAATGTGAAAGGCCTTGAGTGGGGAGCCCAAGTTTGGAGGGAAACAAGTGTCTGTCGGTGTTTCCTGTAGTGTTTCATTTTGAAGCTAAAAAGTCATTGGAGCATCTTGAATGGTAGAAGATGAAGAGGATATGTGTTAGGCACCCATGTTGGAGCCTGGTGTAGTTTATTAAATATTTTATCATGACTCTTGGTCTTCCAAATAAGGGGTGTGGATTTTTTCAAGTGGTTTTGGCACCTCTTATTTCAGTTTAATATAATTGTGGTTTTGCCTCCCACAAGTTCTATATATTGGAGCCATGAGATAGTAGTTTCATGTTGTGTTATTTTTCACGTATATAGAAGCATCCGAGTTGCTAGAGATAAACAAGAAAGTGTATTATAGTGTATCTCTCTTGTGAATATTAATAATATACTTTTCCTCTTTTCTCACGTGGATTTTTTCTCAAAAAGGGGTTCTCCACGTAATTCTGTCATATTTGTTTGTTGATTTTTCTATTCTAATGAATGTGCAATCACACACGTATAATATGGTTTGGTAATCTTATTTTAATATTTGAATTCATATACGTAAGTTAATATTACAACTTAATTTCACATTGTTTTCAACATTTACCATCTCTTCTTGTGCAAAACCAATGCATACCTATCATCCTAAAACCCCCTCAATTGTATTTTTTATTTGGTGTGATTTTAAATCCACCCCTTAGTCAGGCCAACAAACCTTCATATTGAGCCAACCATCAAATCCTTTCATTCTAATCCTTTATTCATTCCCCCAACTCGATACTTCATCAATCTGAATCAATAATATCTCCAATGTGGTCCTTCATCCTATAATCAAATCCATACACCATCCAAAAGCTAAATTTCCTTCCATCCTTCTAGTTTAGCACCACCATCCTATGGATCGATGATTTTATACATTAGTATATTCACATGGATAAATATATTCACTAATTAGAGCATTTGTGGGGACCATCACTTTTATATTTTGATGCTTTTGTTTTTTAATGCTTTTGCATTTTTATGTCTTTCTCCCCATCCATTCATCCACATCCTAATCCAACCTATCTTCTTCTAATCTAAATTCAATTTCATCCTGTATATTAATTCTTAGTTCCCATTCTTCTAATCCTCAATCCACTTCTAAATGATTATCCTAATTTTCATTCCCCTCTAGAACCAAAATTGAACATTATTAATCAACCTTTCATGTATTATCCATTTATTCTAATCTTAATCCTCATCTAAAACTTGTACCAAAGTCTCTTCTTCAAAACTTACTATTTCACAATCAAATCCAACATCTTCATCTTCTATCATCATCTCATTTCTTTATCCATATTTACTTCCAACATTATATAAATCTTAATTAATCATCCCACCATATTCTTGTAATCCAAATCATAATCAAAGTCTCTTTCTAAAATCTAATCAATCTCCATATTCTAATCCTGGATCAACCATATCCTAAACCACTTCCCAATCACCTCTATCCTTCTTCTAATCCAACCATCTTATCTTAAATATAAGCTTAATCAAATCCAAATTATGAGCTACAATAAACCAATCATCCATCTCATCCAACCATCCAATGCAAATCATCATAATTCAATCTCTTCTAATCCAATTTCTTCCATCTAATCCAAGCCATAACCATGTCTCCATTCTATACCTCCCCACCAATCTTTAATGATGATGAAGTTAACCTTGTTAGCTAACTTGAATATGATCCCTATGATCTGGTAATGAGAGTATTGTGAACCAAGATGAATATCCCCCATCCACCATCCCTCAAACCCAAACATCCACTAGTTTCACTCCCAATCCCAAAGAAACCCTATCTTACTTATTCAACCAAGATCAAGATGCCATGGTTATGAACCACCTAAGTATTAGCACCATGATTCCATTCTGCTAGTGCATATCCATCACATCCTAATTAATCTCCCAATATTCATCCTTACCCATCCTTTGACAAAGGAAACCAACCCTCCATCGAAAGTTCTAATTAAACACCATCAATATCGTAAATCCTCATTTCCAACCCCTCTCTAAGATCTTTATCATAATTGCCAATCCACGAGTCTATTGAAGCCTCCACTTCTTATTCCACTTTCTTATCTCCCAAAATCCTTAAAATCAACATCATCCCTATTCTTTGATGATTTACTTGAAAGACTATTAACAAAGTATCCTATGTTAACATGCTCAAATAAAGTTGTGCCACCTTGCCATATAACACATCCACCTCCATCTCGTATCTCCCATCTACCAAGTCTAGCAAAATTTCCGATCTCTCAAATCCATTAAATACTCCAGGCACAAGTATCTGAAATCCTTCTAAGATAATATTATATTATGTTTTAATATAATATTATATAAAATAATATAATAATAATATATGATATCACATATAATATAAATAAATATATTATATATAATATAAATATCTTAGATATATATATGAGAAACCAAAACAGTCTCCGTACATTTGCAGCTCGAAGTTAGAAATAAAAATATATGGGGATTTTAGAGCTACCAGCTCGAGACAAGATTTATGCAGCATGCCAGTTAATAAATGTTAGAGAGCCTTCTGACGAAAAGTTGCAACATTAAACAATTTTCTGACAAATACTGAGAGGTAAAGTGTTTTCCGTTGAAACAATAGGTACTTTGTCTTGCTTTTGTAAAGATCGCTTTGCACGGAAAAGATTGTTTATCTGGAGGAGAATCAATTGAAACGATCGAAGAAGAATTTGATTGGGACACGTAAGGTAAAGTTTTAAGTTGATACAGTAATAGCAGTACTTCGTCTTACTTCTTCAGCACGAAACAGATTGTTAATCTCGAAGAGAATCATTGAACGGATCGAGGAAGAATTGATTAAAAGAATTTCTTTCTGCAACTTTCCATGGACTATTTTCCTAGTGGGAGACGATGCCCTCAAACGCCCCACATGCCAAAAGACATTGCCAACACCAATACCACCCCGGCAAAACCATCGTCTTGAAAACGTTCCGGACGAGAGGAAAAAGGAAAGGAGTCGAAGCCCTCGTCTAAAAAGAGTCTGAAACCTGCTTTAGAGGGAGAGGAGAGATGAAAGAGGGAGAAATGAAAGACATAAGTTCTCCAGCTGAACAATGGTGGCGGGATGGTTTCAGGTATGAGTGTTACCAAGTTCAATAAGTTCTCCAAAGAGCACATGTATATGATGAAGGTTGTCGCAGATGAGTTGCGTGCGTCAATGTTTGGCGAGTTGGACTATGCCATGGAAATTGCAAGGGAAGTAAAACAAGGTTCTTCCACCAACAGTGCACATGACGACTCTCAGTTCTCTCTCTATCAATGAGATCGTCCAGAGGATATCGTCATCCAAATCATGGGTATTGCCCACCTTAGACCTGCCACCGTTGACCCACACGGAAATGGAAGAACTTAAATACAAGCAGAGATAAAACAGCAAGCTGTTGAGGTCGAAGCTGCTATAAAACGTCTCGGTCTGATGCAAAAGGAGTTCCACATGAGAATGACGAAACTTCACTCTCCGGGGAGTTCCACCGTTCTTGGCTTCTGGAGCGGCTTAATCAATGTCTTTCATCTCTCCCGCAGGTATCTTACTCTTCTTAGAAGAAGACTTCGACTCCTCTTCTTTTTCCTCTCCGCAACGCTTTCTAGAGGATGGTTTTTCCACGGAGATATTGGTGTTGGGCATGTCATTTGCCTGTGGGGCGTTTGATGGCATCGGAGTTAATGGATTGCTAACGAACTGGAAGAAACGAATTGTGACTGTTCCGGATAGTCATGAAAATTCATCCGAGTGTTGCTCGCCCAGTCATTCAGAAAGAGGCCGAATGGATGCGAGTTTTTGAGTGACGACTCCTGTGAAAAATTGCTCTCCTGTTTTAGTAAAAGATGAGAATTTGGCTATGGAGGCGGATATGGAGTCGCTTCCCTTGGATATTTTGGTAAGTTTTAAGTTTCTGAAATGTCTTTATTTGTTTTTGGTTATTTTAGGATAAGATTTCTCCTCTGTTTTCAGGCTAAGTCAGTCATGGTGAATTCCCTAGGATTTATTGCGTTCAATTGATTTTTTATTCTTCAATTTATACTCGTAGTTGTTGCTGATGACGATTATGGCAACTTTAAGGACTTTTGATGAAATTAGTCTATAGAGCTCGTCTTAGTGAGGCATTCAAATATTGATATTATATTTTAGGTTTAATTTCAGTATGCCACACAAAATTTGTTATTATCAACATTCGTGCCTTAGTTTATCAAGAATGTGCATTTATGAAATGTCATCTTCGAAACTGTTATATATTGAATAATCTCTGGTTATCCCGTAGTAATCATCTGGGCTCTTTTTTTGTTAATGTTTTCTAGGGGGGCGTAACAAATAACTGTCACGACTTTGTATCATAACAGGGCACACCTGTTTTCCAATGTTTTTAGGAGTTAAAATTGAAGAGTTATAGTGTTGTAGGGGAAAGATTGTAAAGATTTTTCTTTGATTAGGAAGAGTTTATGTTTCTTTCTTAATTGGATACAGGATGAAGTTCTCGGCTCAACAAATTTTTCTTTTAGCTTGTTCCCAAATGTCATTTAACAGATGATAGATATTTGCAAACCCCCTTTTGAACACCTAGATTTTGCTTTGTCTATAGCAATATCTGCATCTCTGTGTCTGGTTTAGGATTGTCTAATCTGTCTACAAATGTGGTTCGAACTTGCGCCATCTGTAGGTTTTATTGTTCTCTATTTAACATGAAGCTTATAGTATTTCGTCTTTAGTGTTGAAGGCTGTAAGTAGGCTTAATTCTACTTATACATTTTTTTTCAGTTCTATTTAGCATTATTTGCCACTTTATCTGTATATCGTAGGGACGAATCTCACTTCTTGTGAGCAATTTATTAATTCTTTGTCCTGTACATATTATGTATCGAGTCTTCTCACCCTTGAGGCCTTCATAAGAATTATTACTTTCTGTCCATCTGGGTATTGAAAAGGAATGAATAGCCGTTGTCTAACCATGGTAAATTCTTTTCCAGGCGCAGGTCAAAATTGATCCATAATATCAAAAAAACATTTTTGTAAATGAAGTTCAGAATACATTAGATCTCTCTGTGCCCTCTAAGCTCTGTATTGGTTAGCTTCTGATTTTTAGATGTGAGTTTTTGTGCCATTCCTGTTTTGAAACGTCTGTTTCTCTTGCTGAATGAAATAGAAATTACTAACTCCAATAAGGATAACTGTTCTAGAAAATATGCCATTCCAAAGTCATAGTCAAACTGAGGAAAAGGCTAATAAATAATTTATCTGGGAAAACAATTTCTTAATGCAGAAGGGTGTGCGTCAGGGGTTAGCTGGCTGATCTACAAGACCAACAAATCCTGAGGAATGTTAATGTTTATAACACATCAATGGCTTGGATATAATTGTAACATTGGCATTGAAGATTGACATTTAAAAAAAGGCACTATTTTTGTGTTTAGAATTCTCTTTGACATAAATTTAGGTTAATTTGTAGAGAAAAAGAGTTTGATTTGTGCAATAAAAATAGCATATTATAGTGTGATAAGTTTGTACACAGTATTACATATATAATGTGAAATAAAAAATAGATTAATGGAAAGTAAAGATAATATTTAATTTTTTACTTAATAAAAAAATCTATCATAATAAATTTATTATTGCAAAACTCAATCATATGTAGATAAAAACTTGACAACAATATGTTTTTTACATACAAAAGGTATGAGTGCTTTAGAACATAATTATTAAGCATGGAAAAACACTTATCCAACATAATTAAATAGATGCATTCAACAACTTAAATTCAGATGAGAAGTTGTTATCTTACCAACTTAAATTTAAATAAATCAAATAAGAAGTGATAGAGAGAGAGAGAGAGAGAGAGAGAGAGAGAGAGAGAGATTATCCCCAAATGGGCAAGATAGCAAGATGAGAATTAAAATGATGTGGGCACAAAGGAGTTGTCTTGTTCGGATCGTGGTGACATTTGTTTGCTTTGGATTTTTATAAACCAAATAACATATAAAATCAATATTATGTATTATTAATATATATAATAAATATATTATATACTAGCACTTGCACCCATAGGAGGTTCAAGGGAGATGTTGATAGGAAATTAAAGGTAAAATATAAATGAATTGTAACAATATATAATTGGTTGTATAAAATTATATTTGTATACATTATGCATGATATAATACAAGTACATAATTTTGTTGGATTTTCCTTTTTGTTTTTTTGAAATAGTGAGATCCCTTTGAACAATTTATATCCAGATTGCGTTAGTCAAAGTTACCTAAGAGCATCTCTTTGTATTTTTTGAAGTTCCTCTTTTCAGACCATGAAATTTCTATATAGTGAAGAACAATGTTGATTAGATTGCTTTGAACAATTAGTATCAAGTTTGCATCACTCAAAGTAGCATAAGAGCTTTGCTATTTCTTTTCTAAAGGTCCTCTTTTTAAGCCCTAGAATTTGTTTGTAGTGAAACACAAGATGTCAATACAGCTATAGCTGGTTATATAAACATTGAATTTTATATATTGGAATTGTTGATGATAAGCATTCAAATTGTTTTTCGTTTGAGAAGCACAAAGATGTGATGGAGATGCACGAGGGGGTCATTGAGGAAAATTTGGCCTCGGTTAATGTTCTGGATAAGATGTAGCTGTTTTTTTTCTTTGGCTTGTTTTGCCTTGTTGCTGAGTTTTGCTTTAGGGTTGCTGGCGGGTTTCATTGTTAATTTCTGTTGTTAGCATTTTGGTTTTTTTGGGCTGCGGGCTCTTTAGGTTTTTTTTTTATTGTAGCATTTCGCCTTTGTAAAGGGTTTTGGGGTTTTATCCTTTGCAAGTATAAATTTTGCCAATTCTTGAACAAATCAATTCAATTAGTTTTAAAGCATCATATTTATGTGGTCAATCTCTTCTTTATCAATTTGAGGTAAAGTTTTACAAATTCTAAATCTAGTAGATTTAAAAAAGGTAGACTTTTATACAACTGAAAATATTCTATTGTGTGGCCAAAGCATGGTGTTGACAAGCAAGTTGTGCCGTTGTTAAGTTAAATTATGTAAAATACTTGTGAAATTTAATATATTATGGGTTTATATCTTTTATTTAAAAAAAAACAATTAAAAAAATTACAAATTATATTTAAATTTAGCATTTTTAACTATAAAATAGTGGTAATTAGAGGATTTTGGATATGAAGAAATCGTTATTTAGGATTTTGTCATAGGAGCTTAATCTAGATTTCGAGAAAATAATCGTGCAAACTACACCAAGTTGGTTAGAAATTTGTGACATACCCCTTCATAAATGTGGTGTCTTATTTCCACAAGCCTTGAAGCTTCTTTGAATAAGTGCCAAGAATCAAAGTGATAAAATTAACCAACTACACATGAATGCTAATGCTTTAATCTTGTTGCTTACACCAATGATAAATGTTGGATATGATTTTTTAATTTCTATATAAATGATAAGAAATGTTTTAATGTTTTAATGGTGTATTGTATGAAAGGATGGTGAACTTCTGATGTAGAATTCTTGTGCTTCTCCTGCATATTTTAATCTTTTCTCTTGTGCTTCTCCACAATTCTTTGCATATACGAATCTCATCTTGCAAATCAAACCATTTCAACCAGGGAATATAATCCCCAATATCAATTACTCCATCAAGCATAAAATTCTCCATCATTGCCTTTGAAATCAAAGTTTGCAATTTTCTCTTTTAGAATCATACTTCTTGTGCTTCAATAGGAAAGTCTTCAGTGGCCTCATCAATATGATGTCATATGATTATTGTTTATTGTCATCAAACCTTGGTGTATCAACATTCTATGTCTTAATACTAATCAGTATTACAGGTTTTACAATTACTTGACGACTCAAACAGGTAATGCCAAGGAAGCAGCTATATTATGTTTTGAGGTAGGGTTGCACATTTTTGGATTTTAAGCATCATGTACTTCAAACCGTATTTATTATTTTATACTGAAGTTCATTTTTTTTAAGTTTGATCAGAATAGGTTGTATCTGTGATTTAATGCTTATTATTCTATTGATATACTGATATTATCTTTCTTCAAAAAATGTATCAGCATGGTCTTCGCCCTAGCCAGGTTTTTTACATAAGATATTTGTAATTTTTTCCTTTCTTGCTAGGCACATATGTTGGGCTTCCCTTGTCTGGTGCTTAATTTGGCTGAAGATAGATCAAGATACCATTATTATGGATGTTCTTAAAATTCATATTTGTGCAAGAGAAAATTAAAGTGAATATTTGTCTTGCTGTCATATTAATATTATTTTAGTGCAGCTGAAGGAGATAAATGCCAGATTAGAGAAGATAGAACCAAAGGTGCAATCATTTGATGCATTGGGTGGCAATGTTGCATCTTCAGAAATAAAGTCATTTGCAAGTCTCCCTATTATGGGCAACAAGCGAAACAGTCCATAGGCAAATACTGCAATTCGCAAAACATCACTTGCTAATTAGTGGTGTTGGTGTGGCTTCATCTCATGTTTTCTGTGAGAGGCCTAGTTCCAACTTTTTATTGCCTGTTACAATTTATGACTAAGTTTTCTTGTCCAATGATATTGTATGTAGGTTTTTGGTTATGTTCTTGAGTTAAATGTTCCAAGAGTTGTGTAGTGCAAGGAGTTGTGCTTGGAAGTGTATATAATTTTTAATTGTTGTAGAAGGCTTGGCCTGTTGAACATGTTTCCTGGATTTGGAGAGTCATGCGTAAATGTTTCTGATTTTAAAATCTGTCCAAAAGCTTGGTGCTCTTTACATTTATTTTGTGGCTCCATCATTTTATTAAAATACACAAAATGAGTTGTTTGATGATATCTTGTTTGAAAAAAAAATTAAATTATACTACCATATTATCTGGGAATGTAATCTCATTTTTTATAGAACCAGTAATGTAAAGATCCAGATGCTGGAGAGTGGTATGAAAATGATGCAAAGGTCTAAGTTCTGGCAACTTTGATAGTTTAGGCAGGAGGGACACTTTCAAAGGTTGAGGAGTTGGGCTTTACACCCACTGGTTGCACAGTTAGCTTGCCTTGTCTATGCTTCCACATTTTCATCTATGTCTACTAGGGCACTTGTAACTAGAACATATGACAAAAAATTCCCTGTTGTTATGCTTTGATGGATGTCCCTTCGTTATACTGAGATATCTGATACGGTGCACATTATTATAGTGCAAGCCTATTTTTCAGATTGTTTCATTTAGCATCACTAATATTCTCCACAAGAACATTGTCACTGTTTAAAATGATGGAAATGGTTCCCATCTCTCAGAACAATTTCTCTTGCAACAATCTTGGGAGATGAAATTAGATGCAGTGTGAAAATCAGAACATACTCGAAGGTCCTTAACAACTCGAATAGTTGTACCAGGGGCCATGTTTAACAAACCAAATGCAATTTCTAACTTTTCACTATGGTGGCAGATAAATGATTATTTTTTCTTCTATTCCACAGCATTAAGTAAAAGTTTTGAATTTGGAAATACCTGCTGCCTTCATCTGCCAAGCCAATTTCTCCAATTTTGTATAGCTCTCCCATGTTTGTGGTGTGATCCGTCTTTGACACAAAAAGCATGTACCATTTTACGGCCTTCAATCCAACTAAATCTAGGTATTTTTTAATTCCTCTTATCTTTCAGCAATCTCCTTACCATTTGAACCTCACCACACCTACCCGCTTCTGCATAGATGTTTTAGAGAACATAAGCCGCAACATTTTTAGGATCCAACTAAAAAAAGCAGTGTTGCTGGAATACTCGGCCTATATTCATATATGATCCACAGGCATCAAAGTTTTAACTGGGTCATAAGTTTTAAAAAATGCCCTACCCAACCCTTGCTGTTGGCTTGATACAAAAGACCTACTCGGCCCTTGCTTATGAGCTTAGTTTTTATCTAATCTTCTATATAAACATAAATAAATGAAGAACAAAGAAAACAGAGCAGCAATAATAAACAAGATTATAGTTTGAGAAGCACAATTGCAAATCCTTGTGAAAATACTATTAAATATAAAACAACTATAGACCTTGAAAGAATTCAAAAATATGTTACAATGTTACAAAATCCACAAGATAAAAAGAAGAAATATGGAGTTGTTTCGGTGGAAAAATTATCTGACAAAAATTCAACTAGCAAATTTAAATGCTCTTTACGCTTTATAAACCATGTGTGATAACGACAGTCCCATGAAATAAACTTTAGGCCTTGGAAAATAATCAGAAATGTGATAGAAATAAAAGAACAATAACAGGGCACAAGATATAAAAAGAAGGGGTTCTTCAACTCAATACTAATACGATGATATAAAAACTACACAGTTTTTCCCAAAAATCTTTTGCATACTAATATCATGGACTGTGGAAACAAAATGTTATTAAATTTAAAAGCTCTTTAAAACAAGATTGAAGTAAGCAAAAAGAGTAAATTTCCAAAAATGTTGATTCACTAGAGTTGAGAATGTCACCAAACCTATAAATCTATGGTCTATCATATGTAAGGAAAATAGGGTTTAAAAGAACCAAAACCTAGTAGAAGCAAACTCATAGATGTTTAATAGAACTAGAACCATATTAGAAAGTGAGTCTAAAATTGTGAACATGATGAATAGTTAACATTAAGAAAATGATCAAAATTCAACATAATTTTTGATCCTTTGAATTTTGATCCTTTCATTGCAGAGATCTAAAAGAGAAGAAAATTTGCAAGAATAAATACTTATTATGCAGGGATAGTTGGAGTTGTGGACTCTAGGAAGCGATCCAAGTTCCCATAATTAGATCTTCTAGAAGAAGCAAATGAGTTTACATTTTGGCATTTCTCTTTAGAACAAGTTAGATTTTCAAGCTCCCAATCCTCTACAATTGACTTATTAACCTTGGTGGCAAAAGCCCCACCGTTATGACTAACATATTACATGGACGATGAGGCGGTAATAAGCCTTGCCACTAAGTAGATCGTTAGAATGGGCGCCCATGTTGCCCTGCCCCAATTGTATACCAACCACAAACATTTGCAAATTCTCTATTGTAAGCCCTATATTTCTTAAACCTTGATGTTCAAACCCTAAAAACAATACTCATACCTAACAACTCCAAAAGGTATGTCCATAAAAACCACATTACAAAAACAATAAAATAGATACAAGAAAATGTAAAGAAGCATAATTTATATACGCAACGCAGTAAGTAAAAAGGAAAATGAAAACGAGAATGCAATCAATGACAAGACAAACCTGTTCTTTGGCTCATCATTCACTTTACACGATGTGAAGGCCAGAAAGGACATCTAGATGCCACATACAAGGAAAATATGCTCCCAAAATTTTGAAAACTACAAACCACCTCATAAAAGTTTCTAACCAACAAATAAAACTGCTTTTATTTAAAAAACAAAAAAATCTTCGCTTCCTAGTCCACCCCCAATTATAAATTTGTCTTCTCCCTTATTTTTTAGTTTGGCACATTGTTTATTGGCATGTCCTCTCTGGTTTACTCTTGACTTTTGACAAACCTATTGGTAAGTAAATTGATGACTCTTCTTTTGAATTTTCAAGATGCAAGGATAGTGGTCCAGCAAGGCATAATTATGAAGCCATTAAAAGTGAAGATATATGAAATATGGAAACCTTACAGGTGTACAAGATCGATCTAAACTAGATTGATCTGCATTTACTTTTTCCACCACTGCAACCAACCTCCAGCAAATTATTTATCAGCAAGTTGTTTTCGATTAGAAAGAGGGGTTTATGGCTAAAATATACGATTGTCAAATGGTTTGTAGGGGTATGTGTATAAATGATGGTTTGACCGAAACCATTAAAAGCCGAGCATTTATGAGAGAACATTATATACTTTAACTTTTCTCTTAACTTTCTGTTCTCGACTTTCGTGATCTTCACTTTATACTTTCCCGACAGTTCCCCACTTTATTCTCGACTTCCTTCAGTTTTGAGCCTTCCTTCAACTTTGCTCCTCGACTTCTTTGTTCTTCCATTCTGACTCCGACCCTCGCCTATCCACCCCCCCTCTAATCTCCCCGACCACCCTCTCGCCTCGTACGCCCCACCCTCCTCTATCTCTCAAGACCTCCTCTTCTCTCACCATATGCTGGCACGTAAGCAATATGAAGATTGTCAAGGTGGGTTGATTACGCTTGATCCATGATGAATCAAATCATAACTTAGCCACTACACCTCGATCACAAATAAGATAATTCAAATTGAAAGTTAAACTAAGCATTTACTGAAACTGGAAGTTACAAATTATGAAAATAGTTAAATTCTTACTCTAACCCATTTAAAACTTATCATGTTTTGGAATTGGTGTCGTGTTGACGTGGAACAATGACCCTTTATCAATCATGTGATTAATGAGCCTATTTCAATCGATTCTATGGGAGAGAATCGATGAAACTATTGTGATAAATTGATGAAAACCTGATTTATGCTAAATTAAATATGATGCAAGCTAAATTAACACGATTTTATATTAAAATTGATCTAACTATGCCATTGCTAAGCTAATCTAAGCCAATTCTAAGCAAAAATATGGAAACCCTAATTTATAAACAAACTAATATGGATGCATGGAAGCAATTAATGGATGTCTCAAACTATTATGCAACTAAAAATGAACTAAATTAAACTAAAAGTGAGTAAATTGAGAGTGTGAGTGAATTCAACAACATATTTTTGCAATTGACAATGGATCCATTTGTTTCCAAATAGTGTTCTATTCATAGGAGAGCAAATAAAAATGAAGGGTTGAGATCAAAAAACTTAATCAACGATCCAGGATGGAGGAAATAGGAGGCATGGATAATGGATTCTCATCAACAGATGAGAATGTAAGATGCAAATTAATCAAGGGCTCACATTTGTTCCAAACACACTTTTGACTTGCACACAGGTTACTAGGTGACTTGCTCAAGAGGTTAAAGGTTTAGCTTGTTCAAGAAGCCAAATGAGATGATTGGAGGAGAGAGAATGTTCTTTGGAATATTCTCATTGGTGAGGATAAAGGTATTTTCCAAATTAAAAGAAAGTTTTAATTTTGCAAAAATGGAGATAAGGGATATTTCATAAGAATATTCCCTTTTTGGAGGAAAATTAGTTTAATTGCACAATTAGGGGATTAGTAAAATTAAAGGGTTATTCATTAAATTAAATGATTTAATGAAAGGGAAATGGATGATATGATATTTAATGAAATAACAGAGAGGGTTATTTAATTAAATAAGATGACTTAGGGAATTAAATTAAATAGCTTGATTTATTTAATTTAATGAGATGAAGTGTTAACATGAAAGGGGGGAATTAACTCGATTTGAATTAATTAGGTCAATAGATGAAAATGATGCAATTAATTAAATAGCTAGACTAATTTAATCAATTAAGCAAAAAGATGATGGGTTTGATGACGAAATAACATTAGTAAACTTGATTCAAGTGTATGATATCATTTAGGACATTTTTTAGTGTCTACATTTTGCCCCTCTTTGAAGTGAGGTACCTGCTATTTTAGTTCAAAGACTAATGTTTTTTAGATCAAAACTGCTACTTAAATAGAAAAATAAAAAAATTATGATTTTTTGATGCCTCAGTAGAAAGATTAAGCTAGTTCCCTGACCCCTCAAAAAATTGGGTGAAGATTTTGAATTTTGGGTTGATTTCTTGATAAAGATGAAAAGCTACCCGAAGGGTCTAGAAAGGCTCCAGGATGCAAGAATTATACCAAAAATGCAAAAAATGATGCAAGATAAGGTCCAAATTGGCAAAATTGGTGAAAATGATGATCAACACTATCTTCAAGGTTAAATAAGGGAAAAAAGGCCCTAATTTTCTAGCTTAAATAAGCCAAGAAGGGTCACTTATAATTCATTTGTGTATTCACACCTTGGAGATTCTTGTTATTTTGAGCTCTGACCCTTTGACGAAATGACACGATGAGAGCTCCCTAAAGGAACATGTTCAATTGAGTTCAAGAGTATCAACAGATTCCAAGCTCAGGATCACCAGTATGTAACTCAAAACTCAGTTTGAAATTTGACTTTTTGATGCATTTATTATGTTTCAATTTTAAAATTTAGCGGCATTGCAATATAGCGACGCCCATTTCACAATCGACAACATTGAAATGCTTTATAGTAACACATATGTATATAGCAATGCAATTTGCGATTTTAAATTAGGGTTTCTAATTTTAAATTATGACACAAGTGTGTATAGCGATGCATCTCTCAATTTAGAAATTAGGGTTAGGGTTCCCAAAGCTCAAATAGTGACACATATGTTTATGGCAACAAGATTTGAGATTTGCAATTTGAAATGCTTTTGGGCGTTGCAATTTGAAATTTAAATATAGCAATGCTAAATAGCGACACTATTGTGAATTTTGAGGTGAAAATTTCAAATTGAGTCAAATTTCCTTCGATTTCCTAACGTCGTGTGCTTTGTGGATGCAGTATGTCATTCCATCATTGTTGTCTTGTGAGCACAGGCCCACAGTGTTAGAGAGACTTGGTGATTTATCCTAGTTGCACCAAGAGCACTTGGGAGAGATCGACCCTAGGTATGTTGCATATGCGCCCATCATCTAGACTCATTTAGCTATGATGACTGCTCTGTGTGAGAGATAGCATAGTGAAACTTCGTCGTTTTGCCTCTTGATAGGTGAGGAGACAATTACCTTAGAGGATATATGGTGTATTCTGCATTTTCTGATACATGGTGATTGAGTGATATACAATGTCGACATCAGGTTGGATGCTTGTCACGAGGTTATGGAGGTGGGGGACATTGCCTTAGTTACTTCATAGATTGATCTTGAGTCATATAGAGGTCACGTGCCCACTTTTTGTTTGATTATTGCAACCATCATTTCAGGTTTGGTTGCTCTAGACCGATTGAGTAGAGGGTTTAGCCTAGGATGGGGCCTAACATGGAACAAAATGCTCGACAGGAGGACTCTTTTTGCATGGGATCCAGTGATCAATAGTATAGATGGTATATGTTGAGCCAGATGATCCTGTTATTTGGCAGTACATAGGTGTGATTACCTTGTGACGCACTAGATAGATTGAGCTCTTGTACTGGTGGCAGGTTTTGGATGACATGAATGTTTTCAGGTGGCGCCCATGGCTACAAATGCCACCATGGTATGATGATGCTCAACAATTATTCTTTGTGAGACAGACTTGATACATGCAGGGTCACGAGCACACCATCATCAAGCGGTACCTGCCAGATAGAGTGGCACGACAATTCTAGGAGGTTCAGGATAGGCTAGATGATGCCTACAGGCCTATTTTTGTGAGGTCTACTCAAAAGGCTCCCACTAGGGACCCACCATTCTAGTTCCAAAGGCTGTAGAGAGCATCAAACAGTTGGTGGCTCAGCAATGGGCCTATGACCAAGGATAGGCAGAAGCACAAACTATGCTTGCTTATGATGCATGGTTCACTCCTCCGCGGAGACTGACAGATCCAGAGGGTACTCCTCTGTAGGGTAGACTGAGAGGGAGAGATATTGGCAAGGGTAGAGGATATGGATAGGGACAAGGACATGGTGGCCAAGATGGCCAAGATGGACAAGTTCTAGGGGCTCCGCCAATAGGTCAATAGATTCTCCAGTAGCCTCCCATCCAACAGCAACCCGAATAGTAGCAACTTGTACAATAGTAGGCAGTGATGTCACCACCACTAGATATGAGAGATGTGCAGATACAACAGCTGTAGCAGTGGGTATAGGTTTTGATAGGTGAGCAAGATCAAGCTCACTAGCAGATTTTGGTAGTTACTATTGAGCGAGATCAAGCTAGGCAGTAGGTAATGGCTATTACATCAGAGAGAGACCATGCTCGATATCAGTTACAGGTTGTGACTGCTGAGAGAGATCAGGAGATCGGGCGCTGATAGCAGATAGAGTCTATGATGATAGCCACTCAGGGCAGGATAGTATCAGCGAGATTATATCGAGGCTGTACAAGAGGCAACCAATTATAGGATGCACTACCATCATGATGTCCCATAGGCACTCAGACAACCTGATTTTTCACAAAGGAGCGATGCATGACCTAGCACTGAGGATCAACCAGAAAGGTAGGTCAGAGAGGGTAGTAGCCATTAGGGCTAGCTCTCATGTATAAACACTTTTTTATTTTTTTTCCCAATTCTTTTGACACATATATACATTCATGGGCTCCTTTTTATAGCCTCGTGGATATTGTATTTAAGATCAATATACATACAATGATCCAGATTTTGTACCATGACATTCATTTTTTGATATATATGATACAAATACATATTCTATATTATGTGTTCATCTTATTTCATGTTTATGATGTATAGATGCACTTTACTTATGCTTATGCGATATGATATGCAAATGATATGGATGCATTTCTTCTTGTATTTTCCATGCAGTTTATGATGTGATGTATGCATGTAGATGTATGGATGTAGATGTTATGCTCTATGATATGCAAATGATATGGATTCATTTATTATTGTATTTTCCATACAGTTTATGATGTGACGTATGCATGTGGATGTATGGATGCAGATGTTATGCTCTATGATATGATATGCAATATATGTTTATGATATATGCAACGATTTAAGATGCTTAGAATACAAAATCTATATTATTTGTCACAACTTAAATGATGATGCAAAATGTATGATGTATGATGTGATATGCTATGATGGTGAAATGTATGTGTGATAGGTCAAATTAGAGGGTTAGAAATCAAGCAACAAGCCAAAAGAGTGCAAATAAACAACTTAAAACAACCTACACTTCAAGATTAGCCTAAGTTGGAAACAAAACAAGACAAAGCCACAAAATGGAACTTTATACCTTGCGTTGAGTCGATCCTTTGGTTGGCCCTTCGATCTGGGATATGTATGCTCCTTTGATGGCAAGTAGAGGATGTGAAGATGGAAATGATGCTTGGAATCATGAAAATGGCTAAGTGTTGGTTGAGAAACAAAACTGCAAGAGTTTGGCTAGCACAAATGATCTCCCCAAAATGAGAGAAAAGAGGGGGTATTTATAGAATTTTTGGGAAATCCTAGGGGAAATGGACGGTCAAGATTGATCCACCAAATATCAAGATGTAGGGCTAAGGTGAGTTGAGAACTCACAAGCCCTCACATCTTGACATGTGGCATGTGAGATAGCCCTAAAAGGTGAAGTGGATATGAGGTGGAAGGAGAAGGACATGACATGGAGAGGGGTACAAAGTACCTTGGGATTGGACAAGATCTCCTCATAAAGGAGGTCCTTGTCCCCATGTGGGTGAGAGGACATGTGAGGAATTAAAAATTCCTCAAATATTCTCATGGGGATGGGAGAAAGAATAAATAATGAATAGAGGACATGTGGGGAGAAGTGAAGGAATTAAAAATTCCTTTTAGGTGCCTTGGGGGATTAAAAGGTGAATTAAAAATTCACATGGGGAAGGGGGATGCCTTGTCCAAAAGGAGAAAGCCTTTAATAAGGTTGACTCAAGGACATGTGCCATAAATAGGATGAGGATTAGGTTAGGCTAATCAAATGATTAAGGTTGTGCAAGTACTCAGTTAGATGGACTAATGACTGATTAGAGGCAAGTGGGAAATTATGGAGGATGTGACCTTAATGATGATTAAGGGTGTGCACATGCTAACCCTGGTTAATTAGAAGAAGATGACAATAATTAAAATGGATTAGGGACCAACTTGCAAAAGTTGGAGGATGTGACCATGAGAGAGAAAAGATGAATTAAAAATGAATTTTAATTCAAAAGGGGAATATGACTAGATTAAATAAAAGGGCATATTTATTTAATTTAGAGGAGGAAGAGGGGCAAAGTATTAAATTAAATACTTTAGGACCTTTGTGCAAGATGCAAGGTATTAATTAAACAATTGGCTTAATTAATATTGACAAAGGGGATGAGCAACCAGATGAATAGGGAGACGCGTTTGATCATGTGGAAGTGATCAAATTGGACGCTACAAGTACAAGTAGCTATGTTTGTCCATATTGTTTATAGACATGTAAATGATAGCACTAGAGATGCTAGAATTTTTTTGAGGAAGTATCATTTTTATTTGAGTGAGAATCGGTTACACTCGTCAGAGTTTGTTCAATACCGTTTTAGTATATTTTATAGAAATTTAAGAGAAAGAGGAGTACAGATGAAAGAACACGTCATATGGTCAGATAATTATACATGGTAGTTCAATAATGCTCAAATGTTCTATTGGTTAAGTAGGGTTCACAAGGAACTTAATGTCCAACATATATGAAGCTTTTTTGAAGCTGGGCATGGTAAAGAAGAACATAATGGAGTTGGTGCATGTGTCAAAAGAATTCTTGCTAGAGAACAATGAAAATTTGAGGATGCAGTAAAATTTAAAGATGCACATGGGATTGTGGATTGGTGTAATACAATATTTTTTGGACTTGGTTTGAGTGAGTACTATACAATTCATCGATTCTTTTGGTTGGTTGAATAAGAGAGCATTGTACCTAGAGTTGACTGTGAGACAATCAGTGGATCTACTAAATGGCATTCATTTAAGAGTTTGCCAACAAGCACATGGGCTATCTAGACAAGGGAGCTTGCATGTTTTTTCCAGTTTTGAATCTCAGGAGATTGGGAAGCATGTAAAAATATAGAATGGGTTGAACAGTGGGAGCAAAGATCATTGACACCTGCATAAGCACATGATCAATATGAAAGAACTATTGAAGAAAATAATCAAGTGTTTGCATCTGAAGAGTTTGATCGTGTTTTAGACCTTGTACAAGAAGATAATTTAATTCAATTTATTTCATTTTATTTCACTTTATTAATTTATTTTGTAATAGTAAATTATTTATATGGATACGCGCAAGTTATTAAATCAATTTTTTTTTTGCAGGACATGTGTATGTTGTTGTTGCACCTTAGGGGAATGAAGAGTAAACAAAATATTGGTTGGCTCATTGTGTGGAGACTAAACATAAGTTAATAACACCTCAAGAAGATGATGATGGCTATCATTATCCAACAAGTTAGACATCATGGAATACTTGGTAAAAATAGGTAATTATTAGTTAAATTATATTTAAATACATGTTTTGATTACATATTGATATTGCTTCTACATTAATAGTTAAAATTGATTTATTATCCTTTTTTGTATCCTTAATCCATCATTACATTGATCTCATTAATTGAAACAAAAAGGAGAGGGTGCCTAGATTCAACCTACTCACATGTGTGGAATACTTCTAAATGTAGGTACTTGAGTTTTGCACATATAGATAGTTTTATATCATTTGATATTGCTTGTACATTAATAGTTAAAACTGATTTATTATCCTTTTTTGTATCCTTAAGCCATCATTACATTGATTTCATAATTTGAAACAAAAAGGAGAGGATGCTTGGATTCAACCTACACATGTGTGTGGAATACTTCTAAATGTAGGTACTTGAGTTTTGCACATATAGATAGTTTTATATAAATTAAAATATGTATGTTTTGATGATTTCATTGATATTGCTTGAACCTTTTTGATATCAGGTGGTGTGAAGACCTACTACATTCAAGTAACGAGTTTGAGATGTTATCGAGGTGTCATATCCAAATTTTGTAAACATTGTTTTGAGATGACATATATGTAGATACATACAAAATTAAACATTTTGTAAAAATTACAAATAAATGTTCATACACAATTATGTACTCTATGTACTTCTATGTATCAAAATTGATATTATATATATTTTGTTTGTTAAATGTACATGTTTTCCTACTTTGAAACTTTATATTTGATTGTATAATCACTAAATATCATGCATAAATTATTGTTAAATCAATTATATCCTTAAGACGTTGTATTATGACCCCTTAAGACATCCCCTTAAGACATTGTATTATGACCCCTTAAGACATGTCATATTAGCACATATCCTAAATATTATACTTAATTATATCATTTGTTATGATGACTCACCCTAAAACTTATAATACTTGTTAATATCACTTAATATTTATACTCAATTATACTCTTCTTTGATCCCCTTAAGACGTTGTATTAGGACCCCTTAAGACATCCCCTTAAGACAACCTATAATTAGTGTTGGATGCTATTATTTGTTTTGACAACTTATAAATTAGTATTCGATGCCACTATTTTTTTTGACAACTTATAAATTAGTATTGGATGCTATTATTCGTTTTGACAACTTATAAATTAGTATTGAATGCCATTATTTGTTTTGATAGCTTATAAATTAGTGTTGGATGCTATTATTTATAGAATTTATTAATGATTTTGTTCTCTAATCTTGTATGGTATTGTTTATTTCTTAAAATTTTATCCTTTTTGGTATATAAATGGATTTCTTTTGTTTGTAAATTATGATTTATTGATTAATTATTGATTGACGTGAATTGAATAAGTTTATTGACTAATTATCACTAATTATTGAAGGTACATATCATGTATATCATGGATGAGATCACTAAATTTGTAAATTCTATATATTAAAATGTCTTATTAATTTCAACTTTAATTTCATATTTATATTTAATTTACATTAATGTCCTATATTAATGTCTTGAATATGAACATAAAATGCATAAATGTACATGTGTAAATTGAAATTTCAAACAATAATAAAGTCCATAATTTACAACATATTAAGTGCATGAAACCAATGTATTAAGCACATGAAATAAAGTCCATCAGAGTACAACCCATGAACTAAAGTCCAACTAAGTACTTGAGCCATGAAATATAAAGTCCAACAGAGTACATGAGAAACCAAAAATGTAGTCCATGAAATAAACAAATGTAACCCATAAAATCATGTTTCTAGGTCATGTATTGTCTTTATAATCAAGAGAACTCTTCATGCCATGTAGACTATGCAAATGACCTGAAACACTTTATACAAGAGAAGGATGAAATCAGATGTAAGACAATGAAAAATGATTTAATGAAAATTTAATTTATAATTCATCATAAAATTGAATTACCATCATAGTTGGGTCTGGATGCTTTGGTGCACTTGAAGCAACCTCTAAATTCTTTGAATCAATCTACATAAACAAGACAATGAAAGTTGAAAATAGATATAAGTCTACAATTAAAAATGATTTAATTCAATTTAATTTATAATTTATCATATTTTAATTGTACCATATTCTTAGGTTGTGCACCCTCTTCTCCAGGACCTATTTGTACATGCTCAATTACAAGATGTGTCTCACGCTATAAAAGAAAAAGAATTTACATGTATTAGCTCATATTGTATATATTCAATTTGAAATTTAAAATTAAAGTTACACTACTGAATTTAACTCCATTTTCTAACAAACATTCGTCAGTTGTTTGACAAACATTTGTTGGACAATCGACGAATTGACAAAAGAATTTTTGTCACCATTTTTTCATTGTAATTCTGATGACGAATTAAATGTATAAATAACAATGCAGATTCATCAGTCATCGGCATCATAAAATTACTAAGATGTTCATCAAAATATCGATGACAACTTCGTGTTTCCACTAAAAAATTATAACCAAAATGCAATTGTAATGGCTCTTCTAAAGTGTCAAAACAACACCAGAAGTTCATCGCCATTTTGATGAAATGGGCAAGGAGTTACGACAAAGCCTTCGTCATAGCTATAGCAACTTCATCAGACCTTTTCAGTGATTCATCGGTGGCCTTCATCGAAATTGCAACAAAATAATGCAATTTGAAAAAAAATATTCGTTCAAATGTACCATCGCAAAGACTCTTGGTGATGACGACCGAAGCCAACCCATTTGTGTTGAGATCAATCATCGACACATGATAGAAAGATCACTTCAATAGTCCATGTCTTGCCGATGTCTTCTATCAATAAGACATATCCAATGTCACACTGATCTGACCTCTTCAAGAGTTTTGAACACGGTTGGTTATCAACAAGAAATTCTAAGGGTATCACCAATTAAACAAGTGTCTAAAAGAAAATAAACAAATGGAACCTATTAATTTTCTTATTTTGGGGTTCTTTAAATCATAGAATAGATACCATCTTCTTGTGTATAATGTACTTATATTCATATTTGAATTCAAGGCCAATTGTCATTGCACATTTCATTTTACTTGCATAGAGTATTCTATAAGCAATATATTGATAATGTGAAATGATTTATGGTGTTGTACAACTCTACCTATCATCACAATTTTGTTGTTCCCCCCTAGAGAATCCTAAAAAGACAAGTTTACAATACCAAGTCAAATAATATGAAAAAGACTTACTTCCATACAAATTAAATGATTATTCTCACAATGGAAAATTTCTAATCACAACAACAATTCCATGAAATGTTATCCATGCTTCATAAGAGATGATTGATCATACATATAGACTACAAGATGCATAGAAAAATCATTACACTTGAGAAAAACCAAGGGCTCACAAGGGAAGGAGTTAAGAAATGTCTAGATTGAAGAGAAAATGTGTAGGGAAAATAATGAGTAGTGTCAAGAGAACAAAGCTTGTAGAAAATATTCTTGACCTAATCGAGCTCTTGAACAACTTAAGCAAAATTAAAATACTAACACATACATGAGACATGTAATGAACTTCCAATATCTACTATCTTTTTCATTAATGTAGAGGTAGGTAAAGAAGAAATAATTATAATTGTAACACTATTCATAGTCTAGTAAATTATGTTTGTAATTTGTGTTCAATGGACCTTAGTTTTATCATTATATTGCCCATCTAATACCATATATTAATCTAGGGTTCAAGTATCTTAAATCTAAAGAATCACCTTCAATTAACCATTTAAAGTACTATAAAATAAGGTAAGACTTTTACTTGAGAAAGATTGGGTAAACTTGTAGGATTAAAGTTCTCACAATCATCATGATTTATTGGCACACAGACACAACCTACAACATATGAAGTAATTGATGACTAAAAGTTAGTGAAATGGTCCTTAATATGTGACTGGTTTGCAAATTCATTGGTAGAAAATAAGGTTACAAACAGATCTACATAAAAAATTATGAGGACAATCTACTGTAATCATCAAAATAGATGAAAAGTGCAGAGGAAAGATCCAAGCTACATCTCTAGAGCCTAGAAAAGAGACATGCGAGAAACATAAAAAAAGAACAAAATAGTTTTTGGATGAATACAAAATGGTGCCTTCAGCAAGTGATTCATATGCTTTCACAGCTGATAGGACATTAAGAAGATTTTAGTCTTTCCCTGTGAAATTAACTACTTATAGGAAAAACCCGAAAACCAATATTATATACCTCCATGTCTAGCCGAGGGTAGGTATAAGATAAAAAAATTCATCAATGCAGTGCTGAAAAACATCAATGTGTGTGTAGGTTTGTATTACTCAAAATATCATTTCACTACCTAAAGAAAAATACCAAAGTAATGTTTTAAATTTCAATCTTCACATAGGCTCCCTTATTGCTACACATGCATATACAAGCAT
Organism: Sequoia sempervirens; assembly: GCA_007258455.2. Classification (NCBI taxonomy): domain Eukaryota; kingdom Viridiplantae; phylum Streptophyta; class Pinopsida; order Cupressales; family Cupressaceae; genus Sequoia; species Sequoia sempervirens. Next base: position 344,461,136 of record VDFB02047230.1, on the reverse strand, counting down.
TATTCAAGCTCTAAACTATTCAAATATTAATGATTTAATTAGCTATAAGATGCAATGTTGTTGTTTAGACATAATCCACCATCTTTTACATATCTTTATTCACTCCTAGCACTTCAGATAAATTTGTGTAAATGAGACAGAAATGTGAATCTTTTATGACAAAGAAAATTATTAAAAGGAGGGGCGGGAGAGAAAAGGGTAGTGGGTAAGAGAATGCTTGAATTTATAGCAAAGTATAACATTTTGATCATTATAACAATGAAACGAATCTTAAGTTTGAAGCATTACTATCATTTAGAACATTTATGAACAAGAATGAATGTAAGTAGAGAGATTTTTGCATACCTGCAAATGGTACAAAATTTCATGGTTAAGTGGAAGCCTCCCATTAACAACAAGATCAAAATATCCATTTATCTATCTCAATCGATCCTCTAAACCCTTCAAAGTTGTCAATTTTTCCACTAACCTATTATGCACAAAAGTCAAATTTTAGAGTTATGTCACCACTAAAAATAGAAGAAATAGAGTTTTGAAACCAAATCCACACACAACACAATGTGGTATTCATACAAAGCCATACAAACAAACTAAACTTAGAACATTGGAATGGAAACAACTTCAAATTATGATGCAAAGCATGGATTTAGGGTATTAAGAATCATTTTTCTGCCACCATAGTGAAAAGTTAGCACTTTCTTTCATCTTTGCATATTGGTTTGATGCTTCAAACAATGCATTTCTTATATTGAAAAGTGCATTACCTTACTGAGCTTCTCTTTGTTTTGATAATAGTTTAATATTCTCTACTTAACAGGGCCAACCACGTGACGGTGGAAGCTCATTTTGCCCCTCCCCCCTCACATCACTCTCAATTCCCCATACCCAATCATATAACATTAATCATTCATTCATCCGTTAATAACATATAAAATTCATTAATCCATCCATTAATAACATATATCATTCATTCATTAACATATAACATTCATTAATTAACATATTCACATTCATTCATTAATATATAATATTCATTCTTTTGGTTTTTACATATTATCAAAAATATGGTTGTCATAATATGATTACAATCATTTTTTTTTTTGTTTCTTTCTTAAAGCTAAAAAAATTTGAAGTGGAGTATCGTTTTCTAAATCATTTGTCCCCCCTTTAATTTTTTCCCTCTACTCGTGATCTTAATGTATGCCTAGTCATCTGCTCACGTCATGGATGTTGCTGCAAGGGGGAGTCTACTGCAATAACAAAGAAATGTTAAATTGATATGTTTTATTATTATTGTTACAAGTATTTCATTAATTAAAAGAACATTATACTGGTTCTCTTTACATGATGGGTCCACATCATGTTCTTGAACTTTTGTTATAGACTCATGCTCAAATGTTGAACACCCTCTAAATCCTAATCTACAATTGAAACACGAAAGGTTACATCAACCAATACACCAATTGAAATTAAATATGTTTAAAAGAACATTAGAGTGGTCCTCTTTACCTAATGGGGCCACATCATGTTCCTGATCTTCTTTAGCCTAATCATGCTCTACATGCTCTAAAGTTGAAATAGGAAAGGTTACATTAATTAATACACCAATTGTAATTAAATATGTTTAAAATAAATTTAGAGTGGTGCTCTTTACCTGATGGGGCCACATCACATTCCTGATCTTCTCTAGCCTGATCATGCTCAACATGTTGATCACACTCTACATGCTCTAAATTATTTGGATGCACACCATGATCTTCATCTACAGGTTATGCTCAACCCTCACCAAGCTGCATTCCAATGTCATGTGTAGTATTATCATTGCTTGAATGTTTAAAACAAATAGGAATGCAATTACTTTATGGTGGAAATTAATATTGAATAGATTGCACAAGTATTCAATTTTAAATAAAATTTATTGAGTTTATTTACCTGCGTGTCAGATGCAGTGGAAGATTTCGTTTGCCTAGTCAAGAATCTTAGGTGTTCAACCACAGCTCCATAGCCTTGCTGGAAGGAAATCTTCAGGTCCTCTTCTGTAGGAACTTGAATTCAGAGCCCTACATTTTTACATAAGATCATGAATATTTCTTCTATGGTGTGATAAAACCAAAATTGTTTTCAATTTATTATTTGGATGCAATATTTAATTTATTAATACTTACAATTCATACGGCTAATTTCATATAACCACCAGAGCCAAGTTTTTTGCTACCCGTGTTTTTCTAGTCTTTCCTTTGTTGCCTTCGATGTGTTGGGAAGCCTATGAAAATTTTGAAATAAGTTAGATTATGTAAAAGGAAAGAATAATTAGTATATAATTACATTGCTGATAGTATCACATACCTTCCTTGGCTCGGTGGTGTCTTTCCTTTTTCTTTTTAGCCTTCTCCTTTCCATCTAACACCAGTTCATTCCACTCCCTCCAGAATCATGGGGGGACACTCGTACTTTTTTTCTTCTCTAAATGTGACCTATATTGGTCCCTCACATACTTTAGATAGGTACCAACTTTCTTAAGGACCTTGGTTCAGTTGAATTTTTTATCACCAAACAACACAACTAAATGGTTAATGAGCTCACTTTTTAAATACTGATTTTTGGCATTCCATTATGTATGTATGGTGGGCCCGAAGAGCTCCAATGTAATATCACTTAGATGTTTATTAAAAAATTATTTCCTACAAAATAATCATGGGATCAATAGTCTAAAAAGAGTGATCAATAAGTAATTTTCAATTGGATTATACATAATAATAATTAAATTTTTTTAAAGTACCTAGGACCTTCTCTATATTTATGGGAACGAAATCCTCGGTCACCAAAAATTTAGTTGGAAATTTTCTCGTACTAGTAATACGGTAAGATCCAGGAAATGTTGCTAAAACATCACCAGTACTAGTGGCCTCCACATCCCTAGGTACATGTCCTAACGCATGTTCTGGCATGTTTTCGCTACCAGAGGGTGCATTAATGGATGCCTGCATGCTATGTGTTCTCGACATTTCAGACGACAATATAGGCATGAATGATGGGGTTAGATGATGTGATGTATGCGCAACAAGATCATGATGGATACTTGTGCCAACCCTTACTCCTCGGGTAGCACTTGTAATACCCTGATCATGGCTAGGAGCATCATGAGGATGCAAAAAATCTTGTAAAAAAAACACATATTTTAGTTCATGACATAAAAGAGAACAAAATATAAAACCATGAATGAACTTATCTTATAATTAAAGAAATCATGACAACTTACTTGCAAGTTTTGTGATCTCTCAGTCAATATTTTAACCCTCTCTTATCTCATCTATTTGAGGAACTATGAATAAAAAATTAAGGATTTCTTGATTGCTTTTTTTTGGGTCTTCCTTATCATATTGAGAGGGTTTGTTGAATAAGAGATGTCATCATCACATAATATTGACTACACCTCCCTATGGATGCTCTCATCTACTATTGGTGCCTTCCCTGATCAGTCGACTGTAATAAGAATATTAAAAACATTATCAAAATTAACCCAATAAACTTTTGAAAAAAACATAATAATAAAACATTTTTCTCATATCTAATTTGTAAAATTACAATGAGATAAACCGAAATGAAACCAATAGACTTACGAAAAAAGAAGAAGAATAAAATGGTATACTAGAGTTATTAATTCGAGGTTGGGTAAAATGGTACATAGTACATACCAACCCCGTAGTAACTACATTTGTAACTAAGCGATTCAAATTGTAATCAATTAGCAACTCTTCCCCTACAATTATTGATTTTATCATACATATGAATACACGGTTTCCCTCACGTGCCTCGAATATGCAATTGGGTTGCTTATTTGTTGACCCAGGTAATGTATTGTTTATAAACCTTGCAATATTCCCTGATACTTTTGTCCTTCATCAATGTACATAGCCACTCCTTTATTTTGATCCTTATCTTTTAGCTGTATATAATTTGCTAACAGTGCATACCTATGCATATTTCATGTATATCGAACTAGTTGCATCCAATCTTTGTAACTATAACAGGGTCCAACATACTCCGTCACTTCAATAAAATTTTCATAATAGACCTTTATGTCGTCCATGCAAAATAGGCCCAAACCATGTAATGACGATGGTGCTATGCGATATATCCTCTAATTGACACAAAAAAAAAAATGTTTTTTGGAGGAAGTTCCTTGGGTACCCATTGTTTCCATAGATGTTTGTACCTCAAGGGAACCTCAATGTTGTCTATGATCTCATCATCATAAGAACATGACCCCCCTTCAACAAGAAAAAATTCTGTGTTTACAAAATTTTCTTCTAATCTTTTGACCTCTAGTTGATCTCCCTCTTTTAGAAATACTACATTTCTCACTTTCCTCTTCTCTTCCTGAATTTCCCTCGCTCAAGGAAGACGGATCTTACAAATACCTATTTGGTGGTACCTGCACTCATAAGGATGTTGGATGAAGTGATGTGATCCCAAGGTGACATAATGATTAATCTGTCATTTCATCACTAGAATTTCATAGGTTATAAGTTAATCAAGTCTTGATAGATTGCAAGTTATTGTTACTACCGTCCAAATTTTTCTATCACAAATGATATCTACTTAACGTTTTAACTCCCAAACTTTGTAACAAGTGTTAAATGTGACTATGGTCCACCGATTACAAAACCAAGACCTCAAATGTATTCTCTAATTGTAATCAAAGGGATTTTTCTCTTCATTCAAGTAAATAAACTTGAAGGGAAACATCACAAAGTGGTTTATTGGAAACCTACATGACTAAAAATAGCAGAAAGTTTACATTTAATTTCCATATGTCTAAGTGGTTAACAGGGAGGGAGTGTGTACTAGGCCTGGTTAAGTCATCATAAGTTTATGCTTTGGCAATAATTTGTTTTTAAGTCATCTTAAATCTTCCTATGTCTAATTGCTAGGAGACTTTTGGTATGTTTTAAGGTAGGATGATTGATGAAAGAGCCCAAAGAGCCTTTCTCCATGGTATTTAGGTACACATAGTAGCAGTCTTCTATTATATGGTTGGACATGATTTAAAGAACTTAGCTAGCAATTATTCATTTAACCTAAGGTTTTCTCATAATGCCATCAATGGAAAAATATGATCAAATTCTTCTATTATAAAGAATTGGTCTATGTGCCTCTAGTAATCACTATAAATGTTTGTAAGGATAAAATGACTAATTGCATTAGGTAGGAGAGAATCAACTTTGAGTTCTTCAAAGATTATATTCCTCTATTCATAATTTTTAAGGGTTGTGTGTGGAGGAGGTTATCACTACCAAGAAGGGAGGAGACCTTTCCTTGTGATGGAACTTCAAAATTTTGCTCTTTGTGTTCTTTTTTTATCTTGCCTTGTCTCTGGTCATCTATGGTTTTTGGGAAAAGCCTAAGGTTGGGGTTTTACCTTTGTCTTCATGTAAAACCCTAGTATTTATCTTACACCTTGGGTAGGATCTTTTGGGCTGTTACTTTTTGGGGAGGGATTTAAAACAACTTAAGCCCCATCACTTCATCTAGCTTGGGCCCCTTATGATTTATTGTTTTATTTGCTTTGCCTGCCTTTATTATTTCTTAAGTCTTGGATGGTCCCATGCTCCCTCGTTTAAAAAACAACTTATGTCATTATTTATCATCAGCCTAGCGATGTCCCCTCGTTCTTTTACTAAATGTTTTATATTTTGCAAAGGGACAAGTTTGTGTGATCGTAGATCAATTATCATTTGATCTCAGCCATTCCCCGCCATCTCATGATGACCCCACCACGCTATTTTGTTTGATCACGATATCACGAGCGAGCGCCATGTGTCTGATTTAATGAAGCCGAAGAGATGATAGAAATACTTTGATACATTTATCTAGTTTTAATACATTATGTAGATGCACTTGTTTCAAATCAACAGAGATGTTATAATCTTAGTAGGAAAGGTGTTTGATGGTTAATGACAAAGCTGGCGACTTTGTTGAATGAACAGGATTACCGATGGTTGAGATTCATGGTTTCCCGCCATAGGGTGATCAAAAGTTGTGAGGTCTTTATCAATCATGTTATAGCAGGCGAGTGCCACATGGATTTCCTTGGAAACACATAGTATGGTGGGCCCTTATTGCCATGATGGAGATTGTGTCAATTTGTTTTGAAGGAAGCTGTTTGATCATCTAACCAAAGTGAAGGATTGATGGCTAGTATTTGAATCTACATCAAATGTGATTGGAGCCATTCGTGCAACATGAGAGTAAGCTTTAATGGCAAACGAGACATCTACTAGCATGATTTGATCCAAATAAAGTGACTATTATCCTACTTTTATTGTGTCACAAAGCATCCAAATGTCTTTGCAGAGCAATCTCAAGGCTAAGGACAAAGCTATGAGTTGTTACAACAAATATTTGGGTTTTTGCAAACACAAAGCTGTGAGTTGATTTCTCTATCTCATGGTTATTTTGAATTTGAATTTGGGGGAAATTTGTTGGGGCTTTTCATAGGGCTTGTTGATAATTGTTTTAGGGCTAGTTAATTTAATTGTAGGAAATTGCAAGGTTCTATTCTTTAATTTCATATTTTTGTTTAGCCCTAGTTTGTTTGAAGTTTGAAATAGCAAGCCCTAGTTTACCCAACATGGCACCACCGAAGCAACATTTTGGATAGATTGATTATTTAAATAGAAACCTATATGATGATTTCCTAGATCAATTTCCCTTTTCAACAAATTATAGGAAGAAGGGGTTGGTCTTGATGCAAGGAAAAACCTTAGGGGAGGGATTGGTATATAAGTGTTCCAATATAGTCGATGCTAGGTTTCCTCTTACAGGTTTAGAGATGTTCAAATTATGGTTTGGATAGAGGAATTTTCCCCACCCCTTTTCGAATGGTTGGATGTATGATATGGGGAAGTTGGCAATACCGAATGTGTTCCCTGATATAGACTTGATTAGGGAAATGGCTACACTATATGACCCTATCAAATGGGTGATTAGAGATAATGATGGAAAGGTTCTATTAAGCATTAACAGAGAGGAATTTTGATAGGTTTTTTTATCTGAGTGAGCCTAGTATGTTCTTGGTTCCTATTGATCTTGAAGAGATGAAATGGGAGTATGGGAAGTTGAGGTCACTTTGTAGAGTTAAGTTGCTCCCACCTCATTTGGCTAGGGCAGGAGGTTCAAAATTCCTTATCATCCTTAATGACCAAGAACATTTCAAACTGAATTTCTTTGCAAATCATTTCTTGGCCACCTTTTTCTCATTGTGCTAGATTTTGGGTTTTAACCCCAACACAGTGATGCCTATTGCTTACATGTTCATGCGGGTGCAAATACAACACCCTAATTTCTCAGTGATTTATGATTTTGTTCTTTGTTGGCCAAAAAGATACATGAAGGGTTATTGAAGTTGCAAGAAAATGATGCAGGAACTCCATAATTTTGGTATTCTATGCTAATGTATATGTTCTTGTATAAGAATGATGAATTATTCTCTGAGAAGATGGAGTTAAGGCAGTTGGTTAGTGGAGAAATATTTCTAGTGCAGATGTGGACTGCAGATTTATTATGTAATAGGGAGAATGCCGGTTATGTGCATTTTGACAATTGTTTTGCTTCTAGATTGAGAGCTAGGATGGTGGTAAATGTACCCAGAATTCCTAAGGAGTTGCATGATTTCCTCAGACCAAAGGGGAGGAAGTGAGAGTTGAGGGTTTTCCACAACTAGGGTGATATTATTCCATACCCAGTCAACATTGTCTTGAGGGTGTATGGTTTTCAAGGGACCCCTCATATATTTCCATACAATGTGCCACCAAGAGTGGGATTTGCAGAAGTTATGTGGTAGATTGGTTGTATCCATGAGGACAACCTTATTAGGAGAGGTAAAGTAACATTTTTCCCAAAATATATTGTGGTGTTAGATTTTGTCTTTTCGAAAGGAGGATGGGTACACTTTGGGAAATTTTTTGATGAATACCATTTGAGGTGTGGTCCCAAGCAGCAACATGATCCTGAGGAATTCTTTGCTCTTTTCAGAAAAAGGATAAAAGGTGGTAAGTTTGTGCATGAGTTAAACTTCCTTGAGGACTTTATTAGAAATGAATTTGACCTAAGTAGGCAGGAGTTGAATAAGGATAAATGGATAGTTTATGAAAAGCTATTGGCCATTGTGCACAAAATGGATCCAAAGTATGATCCATTGATGGAGCTTAGTCCATATCATAAGAAAATTGACTTTTTGATGGACAACTTGAAGAAATCATGGGCACCTTGATGACCAAGAAGGAAAACCTAGAGTTGGATCTAGGAATACAAGAGCAATATGTGAGGCCAACCTACCAATCTATAGGGAAAAGGCCTATTTACAGGAGGAAAAGAAATGATAGTAGTGATGAGGAAGAAGAGGATAGAAAAGGAAAAAAATAATGAAATTGCCTGCACAACCAAGTCCAAAGCTCAAAAAACCTAGGGCAATTAAGATTATTGATTTGGAAGCATCACTTGAGAATAGACCCTCACCACCACCATTAGAGCCAAGCCCTGAGAGGCAAAATATTGAACAATCACAAGAGGATTTGGTGGGTGAAATTGTTGTCAGTGACTAGGACATGTAGATGGGTATGCCTTCCCCTGCCAGGTCAGCTAAATTGGTTCTCTTTGATCTGGATATGAAAGTAAAATGTGTGTAAGATGCAAGAATGAAAGCATGTAAGGAGTTTCTAGATGATAATGCATTTGTAAAAACTCCAGTCTTCTTGCAACTAGTATGGAGAATGAAATTGGAATAATATCAGGATAAATGCAAGAGGAGAAGAGAATTGAGACCTGGCAGGTTAGACTAGGAGAATGATGATGAAGTGTAAGCTGAATTAATGGATGAATTCAAGAGCATCGATCCTAAGGAGGGGAGAAAATTGGTAAATCAAGCGGGTTTCTTGATTTTTCTTGAGTGGGACATTGCAGATGCTATAACTTTTAATGCTATTCTGAAGTCCAAATATCCCTTGGAATATTTTTAAGAAGAGATCAAAGCAACATTATAAGATTTTTCCTTTAGTGAAGAATATGAGACATTGGCAATTTGGGCGTTGGCCCCTCAAGGGATAAAGTCAAATGTTACTGATATTAACCAAAATTTAAGAGGGTTGATAATAAAGAGAGCTTCAGAGACCTCAACCACAAAGGCCACTAATTTGACTATAAATGTGGCCAAATTGACCCAAAACACTATCAGGAGGCTGAAAATAAAATCCTAATAGAGAAGTAAAATTTCATAATTAGGGAATATAGGATGTAGCAAAGGAATGTTGAGCTGCAGACTAAGGTGGACAGGCTAAAGTACAAGCAGATTAGAGAGACATCAAATGCTCCAGGGAAACATTTCCTTCCACATCAGGGTCTTGCTTCTCCCATTGTTTCTACACTAGAGTCTCCTAGCCAAACTCCTTCCCTCAACCCCACTTTAGAGCTAATTGATGAAAAATAGAATGCTCTATTGATTGTACAAAGAAACAACTAATGCACAAAATTGCAGAGTTGCATGCATCCTTGAAGGTAAGTGAGGAGGGAGTACTTTTAAAGCAAAGGAAGGTTGTTAATACTGTATTGAGGCATTTAAATGAGAAATTTGATGGCAGATTATCATCTGTGTATTCTTTATATTCTTTATTATTAGATGTAATAAATAATATTGATAGGGATTAGGAGGTAGTAGTACCATTAATTGAGAATTGGATCCCTAGGGCCAATGATTTAGACATAATGTATAAAGCCTCAAGGTTTGATATAAATAATAGGCCCCAATCATTAAGGCCTACTCTAGTGTTAGTTAAGTCATTGCAAGGTTTTTAGACCTTACTAGATGACTTGAGTAGAAAGATCAGAGAGTTGGTGAAGAGATTTGATGATTAGAGTGACACATTATTACCTGACATAATTGATGAGCAGGGAAATATCAGGTCACTCCAATAGTGGCAGGATCAGGCAAATGAGGTCACCAATGATCAAATTAGATTAATTTGTGATGACTCAGATTATGAATTATTGGTGAGTTGTATGGACAAAATCATTAGCACCAACTCATTCTTGGAGTCTTTTGAAAGAGAAATGAATTAGGTGGCAATTAAGTACAAGCCTTATAGTGTCAAGGTGAATGAGGTAAACAATTTTAATTGGCCAACTAATGACCGGAGTAGCAGAAATGGGTAAATGTATATTTCAGTGAGGAAGAGTGAAAAGGAGTAGGATGCTAATAGTTGACAAATCAGTTGTTGCAGTTACAACAGATTCTAGTTTTATTTTTTTGGTGATAGTCTAGGCACAAAATTATTGAATTTTTTTTGGTTGCATCAACCATTCTTAGTGGGCACGATGAACAAGAAGATTCTCCAAGGAGATTTTTGTTGTAAAAAAAATTTGGAATATCACAAGGTAGTGCAATTGGCTAGTGACACGTGTGTTTTCTAGCTCGATGCTTGTTTGCTCCTTCTTTTTCTATAAGAAGGATTTCAAGGCTAGAAGTATGGGTTAGCAAGTTAGATATTTTTGGTTGAGTCTAGATGAAGTTGCATAGCAAATTGTAAAGTCTGATGGTTTAAGGGAAAATGCAATTTAGGTTTTGAGTCATTCTGTAGTATGTTTTGAATTCATGGGTATTTGATGTTTTATGACAGTACTAGCATTTGAATTGATATGATTAATTCAAAATCATGTCTCTCCATTGTACAAGCATATTTGAATTTTGAATAAAATGATCAAGGGTTGTTTCATTCATCTAACTATTGTGGTGTGTATGATTCTTGTTTTAGCTTTAATTCAAGGAATCAATTAAAATTCTTGAATGGAATTGTAGGTGGATATGTTTTGTATAAGGATTTGATAAGTATTATTAGGTTAGAATACATATTGATGAGATTGTAAAGCAATGTTATCAAGGAGCTTATACATTATGTGTTAAATCTATCATAAACCCTTAGATGCTTATAAATTTGACTCCTCCAATGGATATATGGCATTGATCTAAGCTGTACTTATTCGTATGGTTTAGTATTTGTTTGGATTTACCTAGAGCTTGCTACAAATTTCAAATCAATGACTATCTTATACTGTGAAATGTTGTTGTAGTTATCATGGTCCAAATAGTTGATATTATTGATAAATAGCCAATTCTATTTGGTATTATCTGTTATGTTGAGCTATTAAATGAGATTATCTATTTTTGTTAATATTTTTTATGATGATGGTACAAAGGTTGTAAACACATTAAGGGATCACCCTCTTGGGTCTTGAAGAGCCCAAAGCCCAAAGTGTAGTAGGTCTTTAAAATCCTCATTAGTTGGTCTAGGTCCTTCGAGCTTCCCTTTATTGGAATTAGAAATTCCATAGGTAGATTAGAAGATCAACCTGGTTACCATAAAAACAACCAACACCTTGCATATGTTTGTGGTGGAGGTATTAAAGAAGAATTGTATGCCTCTATTTCCATTCATTAGATCTAGCTTAGCCTAGCATATACTTGGGCTAAGTCTACAATTGCTTTGGACTCATGCAATGAAGGCTATCTATGATGAAATCCTAGACCTCAACCAAGATGTGGGTAGATTATCAGAGTTTTTCCAAGACCTAAGGATAGTCGATAAAAATGTGAAAGACTAAGCTATTTTATTTTTTCTATCTAATCTTATACCATTTTACGAGAACGGGGATGCCAATGTACAAGAAATTCTTTGGAAACTAGCCATGAAAATTGCAAGTTAAAGCGAATGGGGGTGCCAAACTTACAGTACTCATTGCCCCTTGGTCATCAATTTTTCCTAAGTGCCCTTAACCTCGCCCTCGACACTGGTATTGACCTTGTTTTCACTCCTCCAAACTCTTCCTTGGCACTGATATTGACCTTGTTTTCACTACTCCAAACTCTTCATTAGCGGATGATATCTGCTATGCAATTAAAGAGATGTCTTCGTCAGGGATGTCAACTATTTGCAACAACAGTTACCGATTTAGATGAGGGTGAGAGTCGAGAGGTATCTCTTGATGATCATCCTATTCTTGGGGAATTTGCAGATGTGTTTCCCGATGACATTCCTGGAATGCCACCGAAGAGGGATATTGACTTTAGAGTTGACCTAATTCCTGGAGCTGAACCTATATCTAGAGCTCCTTATAGAATGACGACTCAGGAGTTGGAGGAACTTCGTATTCAATTACAGGAACTTTTAGAAAAGGGTTTTATTCGTCCAAGTGTTTCCCCTTGGGGAGCACCTGTCATCTTCGTAAAGAAGAAGGATGGATCTCTTAGGTTGTGCATTGACTATCGTCAATTGAACAAGGTTACGATTAAGAATCGTTATCCTTTGCCTAGAATCGATGATCTTTTTGATCAAGTTAAGGGAGCTAATGTGTTCTCTAAAATCGATTTGAAGTCCGGTTATCATCAATTGCGTATAGCTGAAGCAGATATCCATAAAACTGCTTTTCGAACTCGTTATGGGCATTACGAATTCACAGTAGTACCCTTTGGGTTAACAAATGCACCTTCGGTATTCATGAGTTTAATGAATGGTGTATTTCGTACATACCTTGATCGCTTTGTCCTGGTATTTCTCGATGACATTTTAGTCTATTCGAGGAACATGAAGGAACATGAAGAACACTTGAGACAGGTATTGCAATGTTTACAAGAAAACCAATTGTATGCAAACCTGAAGAAGTGTGACTTCTTTCAATCTGAAATTAAATACCTTGGACATGTGATATCTAGAAAAGGTATTGCTGTGGATCCTTCAAAGATCCAAGCCATAGTTGATTGGCCTGCACCTACTAATGTAGGTGAAGTTCGTAGTTTTATGGGATTAGCTGGTTATTATAGACATTTTGTAGAAGGTTTTTCTAGGATCGGTCATCCTATTACTTCTCTTCAGAGGAAAGGGAAGAAGTTCGTTTGGACGGAACAGTGTCAGTTAGCTTTTCAAACTCTTAAAGAAAAGTTAACTAATGCGCCTATACTTATTGTTCCTGATCCTACTAAGGATTTCGTAGTTTGTGCGGATGCATCCTTAGAGGGTTTGGGAGCAGTTTTGATGCAAGATGGGCGTGTGGTTGCTTATGAGTCTCGTAAACTCAAGGACCACGAATTAAACTATCCTACTCATGACCTAGAACTAGCTGCGGTAGTGCATGCATTAGTTCGTTGGAGACATTTTCTTTTAGGTCATCGCTTCGAACTTCATACTGATCACCATAGTTTGCAATACATCTTTACGCAACCTAACTTGAATGCAAGGCAAAGACGGTGGATGGAGTTCTTGTGTGAGTACGATTTTGAAGTAAAGTATGTTCAAGGCAAAGAGAACGTAGTGGCTGACGCTCTTAGCCGACGTCGACATGAGATCTCTGCTACTACTCTTGAAGTAGATTTGAGAGGTCAAATAGTAGCTGCACTTCCTACTGATAGATTATATCAGGAAGTGAAGTCGGAGATTGAATCAGGTAGACCTTTAGAAGGTCAATTTGAAGGTTATGACCTAGAATCGGATGGTATATTACGACATTTTGGTCGCATTTATGTACCTCATGTAAAGAGTCTTCGTACATTAATCATGACTGAAGCTCATCGAGCTCCGTATTCAGCTCATCCAGGTGTCAAGAAAATGCATGCCGATCTTAGGCAATTGTATTTCTGGCCTGGCATGAAACGTGATATTGCTGATTATGTATCGAGATGTCTTGAATGCCAGCGAGTCAAAGCTGAGCATCATCATCCTGCTGGATTATTGAAGCCACATCTCATTCCCGAATGGAAATGGGATATTATATCCATTGACTTTATTGTTGGGTTACCTACATCTTCACGTCGACATGATGCCATTATGGTAACTGTTGACCGTTTGACTAAAGTAGCTCACTTTTCACCTGTACGTTCGTCATATAATGCTTCATCTGTAGCTAGGATATTCATGGAGGACATCGTTAGATTGCATGGAATTCCTCGTAGGATCATATCGGATAGAGATCCTGTATTCACTTCAGACATTATGGACGTGCATTAGGTACACAGTTGAACTTTAGTTCAGCCTATCATCCTCAAACTGATGGTCAAACTGAAAGAGTTAACCAAATATTAGAGGACATGCTTAGGATGTACGTAATGGACCAACAATCACGTTGGGAGGATTACTTGTACTTAGTAGAATTCGCTTATAACAACGGATATCAGAGTTCCATAGGTATGCCACCATATCAGGCATTATACGGTCGTCCTTGTCGAACTCCTTTGAGTTGGGATCAACTTGAGGATAGAGTACTACTTAGGACCTGAGATGCTTCGAGACATGGAGCAACAGGTTGACCGTATTAGAGAGCATTTGATTGCAGCTCAGGATAGGCAAAAGAAATATGCCGATGCGCATAGGATTGATCGACAGTTTGCTGTTGGTGATAGAGTGTTTCTTCGAGTGCGACCGCGAAAGAGTCCAATCCGTTATGGAAAAGGCTCTAAGCTTGCACCTCGTTTCATAGGACCATTCGAGATCTTAGAGAGAATTGGTCCCGTGGCATATCGACTCGCCTTACCACCAGTTTGTCTCGTATTCATGATGTTTTTCATGTGTCAGTACTTAGACCATATCATCCCGACATATCTCATGTACTTGATTGGAATGCGTTACAGGTAGAGGGACGGGCGGTGGCTTTGGAGCCCGTGGCCATTCTTCAGCACCGGACGCTCGGTCTCAGGGGTCGAGACGTTGATCAGGTGAGGGTCCAATGGGATCCTAGCCATGAGGCTTCGGCTACCTGGGAGGATGCGACACGCATGAGGGAACTTTATCCCTATCTGTTCGCAGGCTTTCAGGAGCAAGCCTGATCCTAGGGGGGGAGGATGTAGTACCCCTCCGTTTATGCTATGCTTTCTGTTGATACTTTCTCATATTGTTAGACTTTGTTATTTTGTTGGATACTTGGATTGCTGATTTTGAGCGATGATGGATTATTGTGTGACATGATGATACTCTGTGAGATGTTTATTGTTATCAGACTTGATGTGATTTAGTGTAGATGTTCATTTTCAGTTGATATTGCTATGCACATGTTTATGATGGACTAACAATATTTATTGAGTCAGTCTTCAGTGAGTGTATTGGTGTGGAGAACAGAATCGCATCACTCGCTTGCGAGTGCCCTGCGATATCTGTGACTTTCTCCGCACGGTGTGCCTGTTTACTACTTTATATATATATACATGCATGTACATTGTTTGTTTGGTTGCAGGATTTGCAGGTACATGACACCGACTCCACCTGTGTAATCAGGTCTGAGCGTGTCAAGACTCAACGGAATTGTTGTTTGGGAGATAGTAGTTAGGTTAATCCTAGTCCGGTTTTTAACCCTAGACTTAGTACAAGGTCAGTTTTTCAGTTTTGAGTGGTAAGTTGTGATGTGCTTCTGTTGGTTGAAATTATTTCGAAAAGGTAATTTGCTTATGTTTAATATTGGTTATTGTGTTTCATTTATTTTATTAAAATTAATATATTTAAATATAATTGAAATTTATTTATTTAATAATTTAATACATTAGTTAGTTTAATTAGTTAAATAGTTGATCTTTAAAATGATTTAACTATTTAATTAAATAAATTAATTAATTAGATTAAATTAGTAAGTGCATAAATTATATTATATTTAAATAAGTTAAATTAGAAAATTAAAAAAAAAAATAATAATAATAAATTAAATTAGAATATGCATGTGGATTAGAAAATAAAATATAATTAAATGTTTGCATGTGATTTGAAAGGAAATTGGTTTTCAAATTTTAAAATTAAATAAATTAATAAATTTCATGCAAAATTTAATTGGCAAAAACTGCCGAGAGGAGGAGAGGATATTTTCTCAACAACCTCTCGACATGTGTGTGAGTGCCATAATTGCAAAAGTTTGTTGAAAACTTTCACGGAGGTTATTGAGGATCTCGGGGTTATTCTGTTGCCTCGGGGGTTATTTTTTTTTTTGAACACTGGCAAAATTATTCTTCTCTGTGTAAAATTTTGAAATTCTTAAGAATTGGTATTCCTCTCTGTTGGGGTTGTTATATTCTTTGTGGAATTTATCTTGCTTGGGAGATTTGTTGGTTGGTAATCTTGTGGATCACGGGATTTTCTTGAAGAGCTACAGGGATTTACTTTCTACAGGAAAAAGGGTTACTTTCTTCAAGGCAGCTATTTATCCAGGTATTTTTCTTGTGTTGTTGATTTTCTTTGTGATCTATTTGTAAAGAAAAATCTTTTTGTTGAGATTTCATCTTCTGGGTAGATGATCTTAAAAAAAAAATCTTTCTATAAATAATTAATTGTTTGTTAAAATTGGTTTTGAATAAAACTTATTTCTGTTAAATTTTGGAAAAATCCTATTGGATTAAAATTTTAGAGAATGGAAAAAAAATAAAAATTACCCTGTACCGAAATAATTTTCCCAAAATTTGTAGAAATTATTTTACCAGAAAATTATTCTCTGTATTATTGAAATACCTTGATAATTTGTGTGATTTTCTTTTTTTTTTAAAAAGTGTGTTTATAATTGAGAAAATTATATAGAAGAAAATTATTATTTTTAAAAAAAAAATCGCCGTACGGAAATAAATTTCCGCCGGCGAAATTTTCGTTTAAAATTTCCATGGGAACAATTTCTGTGTATTAAATTTTGTTATTGTTAAAAAAAAAAAATTCGTTATATTTATATACACAGTTTTTTTAAACTTTATATGTTTAAAAAAAAAAATTGAATTTATATAGGGGGAGGGCCGAAACCCTCCCCATAGGAGCCCGTGCTGGGTGTAGCCTGGCAAGGCTGCGCACAGCAGTCGATGACTGCTGACGCAGCCTGGCAAGGCTGCGTACCAGCAGCCGCCCTGCCATAGTAATGGAAGGCTACGGAATAATCCGTAGCCCTTCCATTACAAAACCTTTATTTGTTTTAAATGAAATTTGTAAAATATGGTGTTAAACAAAGTTCGCGATTTTATGTAGAATTCGGAATTTTGTTTTAAATGTATTTAATATATAATATTTTTATTTATTTGTTTATTTATATATATATATATAAACATATGTGTATATATGATATGGAATTAATAGTTATATATATTTGGAAATATTATAGAAGAAAAAAAAAAAATGTGTTAATTGAATAGAATATATATTTTAGTGAGTTGTGAAAATCAGAGAAAATAGATTTAATTGATATGGTTAATTTTCTTGAGTTTCTTATTTTGAAAATGTATATATATATATATTGTTATCAAATTGGTATATATGGATTTAGCGTATCCAAATGGTAGGAGATTATATCCAATTGTTCAAAATTGTTGTATTATTTCTGTGATTGGGCAAGTCGGGAAAGTATCTAACTGTTCAAGTCTTCCAGAGTAAAATTGGGTAAATTGAGGGTATGTTTGTTTTCAAAGTTTTCCTTATCGATTTGGGTTTGTGCAAGGGTTAAACATGGTTTTGGTATTGTAATGATTTATTTATCATTTTGTGATGTAAAATTTTGTATATGGTAAACCCTAGTCATGAAAACTTAGAAACCCTGTTATGTTTAGGGGAGTGGCTAGTCGTAAGGGCCGACACACAAAGTGGTGTCAGGGTAACTTACAATTAGTTAAGTAAGTCAGTGAAAAATAAGGAACACAGTAGATAGATATAAAACATGTAATAAGATGCTTATGCCTCGTTTATGACTCATAAGCATCTACTGTTATGAGTATAAGTCGAGAAGGCCTGGAATGGCAAATCGTTGTCTCGTTTCCTTAAGGGACATGCGATTCCGCAACTGATTGCAATAGGGGCCGGGTTTCGTAAGAGGTTACCAGGGTAACCCAAGGATTGGGGGCCGGGACCTAGGAAGAAACACCAGGGTAACCATTGCATCGTTGTGATGACACTCCACCTAGAATAACTGATAAACCTTGTGTTTGTGTATCAAATCAAATGTCAAAATCTGGAAGCATTGTAACCAATAGTGTGTATGTACTAGTGTCTAGGGTTAGTAGATTTGGTCTAGGTAGCCTTATTACTATCTCCTAGCACGGGGGGTGGACCTACGGGTACCACATGGTTGGGTGGAACGTGCACCTTACTCCGTTGGGTCCCCAGTTCGATTGTAGCATTAAGCGCTTCATGATGGAGAGCTCACACATGGATTTCTTCTATATTCTCATCATTGTATTTTGTAAACATGTATTTGAAAACATCCCTCAATTGTATAAGAGGAGATCATTTGTAAAATTGTAACTGTTATTTGAACTAACTCATCAGACGGATGAGCAATGTAATATCTTATCCATGCAATGTATGGAAGAATGATTTGTATTTTACTATGTTATTTTGAATGGAAATTTAATATTATGCAATGTTATCTTATGTTATGATTTAATTGGGAGCAATGCGAAATACATAAGTCGCTTATGGAGAACTTAAAGTAGTGTAACGTCGTTGTAACCTAAGAATGTATGCAACTATTTAACATTATATTAATACTTTAAAAAAAAATTATTACATTTTTATATCTCTTTTGCAACATTCTTAGGTTATTTTGACGGGGCATTACATGGTTGGCCACTCAGAGGTAAGGAAAGTGGCCGCCGGGAAGTGAAAGCGCCGCTATTTGTGTGACGCCACCCGCAGGTGCCTGTATGGATGTCACGTGGTGGCCCTACAATGAGTGGGTACTCTGCGGTACCCTGTTTGTACTGCACGGATAATAAATCTGCAAAATATTTTATTTTTTATTTTTTATTTAAAAAAAACTTTTTACAATGATTTTTACCAGGAGAAATTCAATTTTTCAAAAAAAAATCAAAAATATTTCGACGGAATAAAATTTAATTTTTTTCACAAAAATTGTACCGTCGCTGTCATAATGATGCCTGGGAGCCATATGGCTCTTCGGGAAAATTTTTTTTGCCTCACCAGACAACTGCTCTAAATCGGATGATTTAACAGTTGATCTTAGGGTTTTTGGCCCTTCCGGATGCGATGGCAGGGTTAGATTTGACCCAAAATGCTCCAAAA
The DNA here is from genome assembly GCA_007258455.2 of Sequoia sempervirens. Taxonomy (NCBI): domain Eukaryota; kingdom Viridiplantae; phylum Streptophyta; class Pinopsida; order Cupressales; family Cupressaceae; genus Sequoia; species Sequoia sempervirens. Next base: position 344,442,066 of record VDFB02047230.1, on the reverse strand, counting down.
ATGTAGCTACATTTTGGATCTGACAACCACTCTTCAGCTTCAACCCCTCATAGATTTGGCCTTGTATGTCCAATTTGGACAAAATAAAAGGAAAAATTGACAATCTCAAACCTTCCGAACGCAATGGTGAGCTTAGATTTGCACCAACAAGCTCGGATATGAACCTGCAACAAAGAGCCACAAATGGAACCTCCTCAGATCTGGAATCTCTCTTTAGAAAAAGACTCTCCAATGGCACCCAACCTACTCTAATACCATGTTAGAATTGGCTATGCCTGCCACCCAAGATCTACGGACCAAATGGAAAGCACAAGAAGAGAGAGAGAGAGAATATGACAAGAATAAATTGTATTCAATGTCATTAATATGATATGATTATGATTGATTACAAATGAGAGAGACCCCTTGGTTATATAGCAAAGGTGAGAACGTAGAAGGGCATAAGATTATGACAAGTGTCATAATCTTATGACATGAGACAACTAGGAAAATTTATCTATCCACTTAAGGTGGAGAGATAATCACATGATGTGTCCACAAAAGGTGGAAATGATGAGGTGATGGCATGTCAGGTCCACCAAAAGTGAAAAATCTCAAACAGCCTCCTATGTGGTCCCTAAGTAAACTTAACTAAGGTGTATTATGACCTAGGACAAGGTACAAAACATTTAATTACACCAACACCATGTAATTATTGATTGTTTTGTACATATGAATACACAGTTTCCCTCGTGTGCCTCAAATATGCAATTGGGTTACTTGTTTGTTGACCTAGGTCATGTACTACTTATAGACCCTACAATATTCCCTAATGCTTTTGGCCTTTCATCAATGTACATAGCCATTCCTTTATTTTGATCATTATCTTTTAGTTGCATATAATTTGCTGACAGTGCATACCTACACATACTTTGTGTATATTGAACCAATTTCATCCAATCTTTGTAACTGTAACAGGGTCTGACATACTCCATCAATTCAATAACTTTGTCATAACAGACTTTTATGTTGTTCATGCAAAATAGGCCCAAACCATTATGTGATATATTCTCTCCTTGACACAAAAATTAGTGTTTATTAGAGGAATTTCCTTGGGTACCCATTGTTTCCATAGATGTTTGTACCTCAAGGGCACGTCAATGTTGCCTATGCTCTCATCATCATAAGAACATGATCCCACTTTAGCAAGAAAAAATTCCATGTGTTTATAGAATTTTCTTCTAATCTTTTGACCTCTAGTTGATCTCCCTCTTTTAGACATACTACATGTCTCACTTTCATCTTCTCGTCCTAAATTTCCCTCGGTAGAGGAAGACATATCTTACAAATACCTATTTAGTGGTACCTACACTCATAAGGATGTTTGATGTTCTTTCATGGTGATGTGATCCCAAGGTGACATTATGATGAATCCATCATTTCATCACTATAATTTCATAGGTTATAAGGTAATCAAGTCTTGATAGATTGCAAGTTATTGTTACTACCATCCAAATGTGTCCATCACAAATCAAATCTACTTAATGTTTTAACTCCCAAACTTTGTAACAAGTGTTTAATGTGACTATGTTCCACCAATTAGACAACCAATGCCTCAAATGTATTCTCTAATTGTAATCAAAGGACTTTTTCTCTTCATTCAAGTAAATAAATTTGAAGGAAAACACCACCAAGTGGTTTATTGGACACCTATATGACTAAAAATAGCAGCAAATTTATATTTAATTTTCATATGTCTAAGTGGTTAACGGGGAGGGAGTGTGTACTAGGCCTAGTTAAGTCATCATAAGTTTATGGTTTGACAATATATATTTTTTAAGTCATCTTAAATCTTCCTATGTCTAATTGCTAGGAGACTTTTGGTATGTTTTAAGGTAGGATGATTGATGAAAGAGCCCAAAGATCCTTTCTCCATGGTATCTAGGTACACATAGCAGTGGTCTTTTCTTATACGATTGGACATGATTTAAAGAACTTAGCTAGGAATTATTCATTTAACCTAAGGTTTTCTCATAATGCCATCATTGAAAAAGTATGATCAAATTCTTCTATTATGAAGAATTGCTCTATGTGCCTCTAGTAATCACTATAAATGTTTGTGAGGATATAATGACTAAAAGCATCAAGTAGGAGAGTATCAAATTTTAGTTCTTCAAATATTATATTCCTCTATTCATAATTTTTAAGGGTTGTGTGTGGAGGAGGTTATCACTACCAAGAATTTAGGGGTATGTGTAAAATTATCATGGAAAAAATAGGCCCTTAAGTGGCAAAAAATTCAGAAAAATCATAGTTAGGCAACTTGACGTAAAAATTTGAATAAGTTATCTATATTATTTGAAAAATATTTAAGAATATAATATGTAGAAAATTGAATGTAGTTTTTAAAATACTAGGTTTATTTATTTATTTTAAATCTATTTGGTGAAATTTTGAAATTTCAATGCAGTAGTACTTAAATTTTAGGGAAAAAATAAGTAGGTGTGTGTATGACCACCCTAACACAATAAAATGATAATATTTTTTATAATATTTTAGATATAAGTAGAGGACTCATGTATGGATGTGATGCATAATAAATTTTATAATTTTTTTCCAAGTAAATAATTAATTATGATTTTTTATTACAACTTTTAAAAAATATAAAAAATTGTATGTCTGACCACCTTAACTTGGTCAAAACTTCATGAAATTCAATTTTTCTTTTCTTAATCCTATAGTATGCAAAGCATAGAATGTGATGCATGTTTCAGATTCAAAAAATGTGATACTGTTTGAAAGCTATAGATGTTTTTCAATCATCCTATCAATCAAGAATTTAGTCATAATTCAAATAGAAAATGAATAATAATTATTTATTAAATTCAAAGTAAAGAATAATTTATATTGGTGGAAAGCTAAGAATCTCCTTTAACAACCCTTTTTGTTTTATCAATTTTGGATAAAAAAGGTCGTCATCCACATACCCATCATATTGCCACTTTTTGGCCCATCACGATCCTGCACATACCCAGAGGAGACCTTTCCTTGTGATGGAACTTCAAAATTTTGCTCTTTGTGTTCCATTTTTATCTTTCCTTATGTCTCTAGTCATCTATGATGTTTGGAAAAATCCTAAGGTTGGGGTTTTACCTTTGTCTTCATGTAAAACCCTAGTGTTTATCTTATGCCTTGGGTGGGATCTTTTGGGCTATTACTTTTTTGGGGGGGGGTTTAAAAAAACTTAAGCCCCATCACTTCGTCTAGGCTGGGCCCCTTTTGATTTATTTTTTTATTTCCTTTGTCTGACTTTATTATTTCCTAAGTCTTGGATGGTCCAATTCTCCCTTGTTTAAAAACAACTTATGTCATTGTTTATCATCGGCCTAGTGATGTCCCTTCATTCTTTTAATAAATGTTTTATATTTTGTAGAGGGACAAGTTTGCATGACCATAGATCAATTATCATTTGCTCTCAGTTATTCCCCACCATCCCATGATGACCCCACCACACTATTTTTGGTTGATTGTGATATCACGAGCGAGCACCACGTGTCTCATTTAATGAAGCCGAAGAGATGATAGAAATACTTTGATACATTTATCTAGTTTTAATACATTATGTAGTGGGTTACTAAAGAATTTATGAGAAGCACGTGTTTCAAATCAATGGAGATGTTAAAATCTCAGTAGGAAAGGTGCTTTATGGTTAATGACAAAGTTGGTGACTGTGTTGAACGAACAGGATTACCGATGGTTGAGATCCACGGTTGCCCGTCATTGCGTGATCAGAAGTTACAAGGTCTTTATCGATCGCAATATTACGAGTGAGTGCCACATGGATTTCCTTGGAAACACATAGTATGGTGGGCCCTTATTGCCATGATGGAGATAGTGTCAATTTTTTTTTAAGGTAGTTGTTCGATCATCTAACCAAAGTGAAGGATTGATGGCTAGTATTTGAATCTGCATCAAATGTTATTACAAGGTTTTATTCTATAATTTCATATTTCTATTTAGCCCTCCTACAGAACTAAAAAATCAAGATTACAACTGCCCTCCTAGAGAGCTAAGTGAATAGTAGAGATCCAAGATACAAACACTAGATATATGGCATATAGGTCATTTGTAGCAGACAATGAATTTTGATATATAGAGACTCAGATGCATGTATTTTGATGGAGTAAATGAAGATATCTAAGTTGCAGATTAAGATTTTGGTATCAAATTTTTAAAAAATTTATGTAGTTATTTGATTGTCTCCATTTTTATGCTTCTCTATTGTTTAAATTGATATAAAAAGTTTATACTTAGTTTATAATTGTACATTTTCTATATATGTGTGATCTGGTTATTCGGTTCTCTAAAGTAGGGATTAAAATATTTTAATCAATCACAACAATTGGGAAGTGTTACTTGGATTAATAAGAAGAATCACATAACTAGAATTTCCATTCTATTTGAAGAAATTTTCTTCAATTATTCATTTGCACGTTTACACAAGTTGTAAACAATTTTTGTGCCTGACAGTTTGAATTATTGCCATTACTGAAATCCACATTTGTAGATATTCATTAGACTCCATATACCCAATAAGGCACTGGTCTCCCCTTGTATTATTTTATAATTTTCATTATTCTTATTTATATTACACTTACATTTACAAATACGCATACATATGCATTTGTTGTTTTCATTTATTTCTCATGTAGTTTAATAGTTTGATCGATTTCATATTATATGTGTTGAAGACTTTAGAATTTAATTACATTAATTTATAGATATGTTGTATCTATAAAACTACAAAACCATATGCTCTTTGCATTTACACTTGCATTTAGAAATACACATTTATATACATAGATATAGATTTTTTTAATGATATGTTGGATTTATTGTTCTAGGAGAGCATCTAATAATTGCATTTACATTTACATTTAAAAATACATATACATACATACATACATACATACATACATACATATGTGTGTGTGTGTGTATATCATTTATATTTAGTGTTTAGAAATAACCCATTAGGTCTACACATTGATAAAAATTCATAAAATCAGATCTCCCATACATATTTTGTTGAAACCTAGGCTTGAACCTCTCACTTCACATGCTTTTCTTCACAAAACTCTTGAGGACAGTAGCTATACCTTCTTTATTTCTCATCCTATGCCCTATTCATCCATCCTACAATTACAATAGTATCCATGGATCTTCTTACACAAGCTACAGTAATCACAAAAAGTGTAAGAGCTCCTTTATATCATGTTGGACTACAAAAGCCTCAAAAATAGGTTAACTAGGATGTATGCAAAGAAATGAAACTTTCTAACTCAAATTAATGCCTTAAACCCTCAAATCAGATTCAAATCAAAGATAACACATATCTTGATGACATGGAATTGATTTTACATCAAAATATGGCTACATGTGACTGTACAATGCTGCAAAACAGGAAAAATACAAAAATTTTGAAGAAAAATATAGATGAGCTTGTATTTTAAATCCTCAACTATCAACAACCATTACAATGATCAATTTATGCCTTTTAAAGTCCTTTACATGTCAACCATTGAACAACCACCTCTACAACTAGCTTTTTTAATCTTTTATGAGCACATGAAACATAAAGCACACTAATTTCAAGGTTGTTAACATCACTATTGAAATGTTTTAATTTTTTGACCTTTCAAACATTAAAAATTACATCATTAAATTAATTATGTAATGGCATAAAAATTAAAAATATCATGAATTAATTATGTAACCACATAAGTCAAATATAATTCTATCAAGAAATTAATATCAAATAGCTAATATAATCGCATAACTCATACATTTCAATGTCATTGATCTTCTTCTTCATCCAACTCTTTGTCTATATCATCCGATCTAGATTCGACATTCTAAGGATTGGTCATATCATCATTATCATCATTGATATTAGTTTCAATAATGTCATCATCAAAACTGATATCATTTTTGTGAACATGAACTCCTACATCATCATGATCTAGTTCCTCCTCTTTGGCATCTTTGTCAGGGACATCATCAACTAACTATTGATTCTGATCATCATCTACATCATCTTCTAGTTCTTTGATATCTTCTTCTTCCACCGCATTATACTTTTTCAGCCTTCCTCTTGGATCATGTATAACAACAAATGACCAACCTGGTTTACCTGGAACCTCTGAGTAAAATACTTTCTCACATTGGTTTGGAAGAACATAGGGCTCATTTACAGCTTGCTCGATTGACCTTGTATTAACAATGGTAAATCCATTAGCATGTTCAATAACAGTTCTCTTAGGATCATTTTCATTCAATTGTAGCCTGTACCATAGGATGAAAAACATAATTAATCTGAAGGACTTAAAGTCACACTCAAGTATATCATCCAAAATCACATAGTATCAATTTTCTGAGACTTCTAGATGTATGCCACTTCTAGATGAAACATTAGTCACTTAAAAGACTGCAATTATACTAGAATCACAAGTTTTCTTCATGTCATCCAACATTTTGATTCAAAATTTATGACCATTGCACCACATAGCCTTGTGGTGTTTCACCTGCAATATGTCAAACATGTAAAAATTATTGCAATATCATCAGTTGATAAACATATTTATTCTTGGTTGAATGTATACAAAGAAAACAATCTCAACATATATATGCATCAATATAATTGAAAAATAATTAAATAATATGGGTGATTAATACACATATACGTAACTATTTATCTCTTAAACCATATGCTAAATCAATTTCCCTTTGTGTAACATTGGAATCTCCATTATGATGAGCTTCTTTAACCAATGAAGCCACACCTTCCCATATTAATGAGCAAATAGATTATTGACATCGTTCAATCCATACCGTCATCCAATCAATATTGTTTGCAATGTACAAATGTAGTGAATCCCACTCTCGACCAACTGTATAAAAAAAATGAAATTCACAAATGATGTACAATTAGTTAAATACCACAATATACGACCTTAAATTATAATTGATGTATATTGAAGATTAAAAATTAAATAAGTACAATATACATAAAAACCATATGTAAAATGCATTCTAATTAATCTCCATGACCATCTTAGAATTACCTCTCACTTTCCTCAATCTACCTTTCCCCATCATGTACTCCCCTTTGAATTTGTAAATGGAGTTGGGATCCCAAATGCGATCTACATGGATCTTTGCTGCAAACTTAGGAAGATATTCACTAATGTACACCATGGTCTAGTATACCATATATCCCTCCACCATAGAACCCTCAAGACGTGCTCTTTGTCTAACCAAAGCCTTCAAAAATTTCAAGTGTCTCTCAACCATCCACATTGAACTTGTGTGCATAGGTCCACACAATACAATCTCCTCAACTTGGTGTATGAGGTAGTGTTCTTGTGCATTGAAAAATGTTGAAGGTAGACACTTTTCCATTTCACACATTAGATGATGAATTTTTCTCTTCCAATAATTTATATCTTCTTTATGGATTTATTTAGATGACAATCATCTACAAGTGATTCAAGGCGCAAATGTATTAACAAGATTTAACAAAAATATACAATATATTACGTAACAAGTAAAATAAATGGAAATTATAAGATGTATACAATGAATTGAACAAATATCGCTACTTACCTCATGTATTTTCCAAGATCATATATAACTGTCTTGACATTGTTGTCAAAGTTGTCTGGGAGAGATAGAAGTAGAACGTACTACAACAATTATAAAATGATCTTTTCAATATTTTTCCAAAAGTAGTAAACATAATACACTAAAAAGTATATGCATTATATAAGTGTATCTAATATACTAGAATAATTACCTTAATGAAGGTATGTCAATCATGTGTTTTCATCCTTGACCCAAATTCACCTTTCTTTGTTATTATATTGTTTATGTTCACAACAAATCCTTGGGGAAATTAAATTTTTTGTATGACTTCTTTAATAGCATTGTTTTGTTGCTCCATTAATAACCAAGGAAGGGCACTTATATTAATTTAGTCTCTGTCACTATTTAATTGAATGATATTTTTCATTGCATGATTGACTTCCTAAATGTCACTACAAATTTTGACAATTTTTTCTTTGTCATGCCTTCCATCCAATATTTTCCATAACATTTCTGTTATATTCTTTCTGATATGCATTGTATCAAACAAATTCACAATTTGTAGTTTCTCATAGTAGGACAACCTACTAAATTGTCTAGGATAACTTTTTAGTCCTTGTGGAAGCCAACCGTTAATGCCTTGACGACCTTCGTGAAGCATATAAGTTAAACAAATTAACAATGACAATCATTGTCAATTACAACATGAGTAAATACAACACAATATAAAAATATAAATTCAAAACATATCATATATGATAGATAAACAATTTGACTTGATGTATAACCTTGATGATTAATTCTATTATATTCCAACTTCCATAAGTGATGTGTCATTCTTCGTGGTTTTGATGTAGTCTCTTCTTTCCCATTGAAAAGATGTTTTTCAGTAGTTCGCTACTTATGATTTCTATGGAGGAAGTGTCTATACTCATCAAACACCTATTTTCCTAAATTGTTGAATGAAGAGGTTTCATCTTTGGACCACAAATTGGACATGCAAATTTTCCCTTTGTTTGAAGACTTGCAAGATCATATATAATTGGATTAAATATGTCAATTTTTATAATTATATATAATGAATAGATTATTTTAAAAACATGCATAATATCTACTTCATAAAATTAAATATTGTTAGAGTGAAATCAAACGTTATATCATACCACAAAAATGTGTTAGCCTTGGGGCATCATGAATTGTCCATACAAGCATTACATGGAATTGAAATTATCTTTGTCCTATTGGTCTAGAGACATCATACATAGTGAGACCATTCCATAACTTTAGTAACTCGTCAATAAGAGGCTCGATATATACATTCATATCTTTAACTTGGTACTTACTTAGTTGAATGAACATAAACATTACATAATTATTATAACCGTTTTACTACAATATATATATAAATTAATGTGCATGACAATTGAATGAAAAAAATATGTCATTATGCAACAAATAAGACAAATGAGAAGCTACTACGTTAAAGAAAATTAATGTAAAAAAATACCTAGAGCAATCATTGACAATATTATGTGCTCCCTCTTGATTGACATCCATGGAGGAATGTTATTGTTGATAACAAAAATAGGCCACACCGAGGAAATAGATCTTAGCTCTCTAAATGCATTGACACCGTCTGCTGCCAAGAAAGTCTGAGATTACGAGGTTCTTCTTTAAAGTGTGGTCATTTTTCCTAGATGTCCCTAAATGCATAACCATCCATATTAATTTGAAGAATGTCATCTCCACTTATATTCCATGCATGGTAATCCACAAATTACGCTAAGCTTTCACACCTAAATAATCATTACATACGTGGAATAATGGGAATATAATGAAGAACCTTGTGAGGCACATTTTTTGTTAGTTGATCTGTTCGATATCTACTGATATGATATTACAGGCATTCTGTTGCAAATTCCTATTGTTTATGATATATAATATGATCATTGGGACATGCATCTATTGTTCGATACTCCATTATGATATTTTTCATAATGCTAGATAAATCTTGGTATGAGTGAGGTAAAATATTTGATGGCGGTAACAAAAATTCACCAATCAATCTACAACAAAATAATTTGTTAATATAAAGAATATTAATGGTACATATTTCATCCTTTATTTACTAGTGATGGACTAACAACAATTAAAATAGATGGAAAAAGATGACATATATGACATACCTTAACATTTATGAGATTGCTATGTTTGATAAACCATTCATAGCCTTCAAGTTCAACAACAACAATACAACAGAGAGAAGAGTTGTTTGGGAGCCTTCATAAAGGGGATCATATGCCTTCTCAAGTATAGGTAAATCATGAACATCATCAAAGTCATCTCGATCATCACGATCATCTTTGCCACTAAATGTGTCATGGATCAATGTATCTGTACCATCATCTTCAACTGTGTTTTTTGGTGCACAATCATCTTCTTCCATGGGCTCATTAACTTCACCTTCGATATTCACAACTCCATGTTCGTCTGCTTGCAAAACCACATTCTCTAAGTCGTGATAATCCATATCATGTTCCCTAGGGTTCCTCACCTTTATAATAATGATAGACACAAATAAACCATGATCACGATCAAGTGATTATATATATATATGTTAAAATGATATAAACAATTACAAATTCAATCAATATAAACACATATAATGAACAACTTATCAATGTGACCATGCTTCCTACAATATTTCTCAGTTGTGATTAAAAGCCATCTCATCTTTAAGCCTTTACAATTATTGCAAGGACAATAACATTTCCCATCACCCTTTCTTTTCAATCTATTCCACAATCTATCAAGTGTCTCTTCATTTTGTTATGGACTAATATTAATTGACATGATTTTTCTTTGCCAAGCTTGACTATTTAGATCTTCAAAAAATATCAAATTCACACTCCAATCATTTTTATTCATAGATAGGTAGCAAAATTTAATCATTCTGATATTTTACACCAAAAAAAATTGGCATGCAACCACCCCTGCAAAAGAGAAGATAGTCTAAAGTTAATGACTCCAAAAAACACTTTAAAATGTTAATTCCAAAATGTATTAAATTATGATTTTAATATGATTTCCAACCATTAGACTCCTAAAATCAAAATATTGAACTTGATCACAAACTTCCTACAACGATGGAGGTAGTGAGTTAGTAAGAGCAAGTGACCCATTCTTAAGGAGAAACAAGTCAAAATCATCATTGCTAATGCCAATACAGATTTATCCTTTTACTTAAATATGCAATGTGTCACTTCTTATGACGAGCTTATCCCTAGGGCCCTCAACATTGAGAGATCCCTAATCACACATGGAAGCACACACTAGTAGAATTTGGAAAATAAATGACTAGGTGATTAAAAATTTTAGTCACAACAACTAAAAATGACTAAATTTTGCTCATTTTATGCAACTCAGCTATAAATGAGTAAATAAATTACTAGTTTGGTCATTGATTAAAAATTATTTAGTCACACAAATAAAAATGACTAAATAGTTAGTCATTTATTTAGTCACAATCCATTTGAATAAATCATTTAAGCAATCAAGAATATAGCACACCAAAATACTCTAAAACTTTAATAAACATACCTTAAATTTTTTGTCAAAATCTTATTTTTAGGCGTAGCCCACCAAAATGGAGTTTTCATTTTAATAAACATACTCTAAAACCTTCGTCAAAACATTATTTTCAAGGATAGACTGCCAAACTGGAGAAGTGGTTCAATAAAGAATGACAAATAATGGTAAGGAGATGTGTATGAAAGGAGGCATAAGATTCATTGTTGCTTATCTCATTCCTGCTCTGCTCAACAAATCTTACATTGTTCCTGCTACTATTTGTAATCTAGGTATTTACTTGACATCTATTTGCATAATCTCAAATTCCTTCAAAGGCTTTTGAAGTATCAATGTATCCTATATAGGGTTTAGAATGATTTCTTTTAATTAAAAAATAAATAAATGATGTATTTCCCTATAATTAGATAATGTGGAGATCTCCTAAATCTGCTCTAGCACATGATCCTCTTTGGCATTGTATTCATTACTCCAACTACAATGGTTTTGCATGTGACATCTTTAATATCTTCATGACCGTGGATTTTAAATAGATCTCAATCTTTGCTTTAATCCTTTCAATGGTAACCCTTGAGTTCCATAATCCACCTTCAATATCTTCTAAGAACGTTGTCTTAAGCTAGACTACATAGTATGCATATAAAGCAAGTCCTTCATACCTTCTATTGTTCCAAACCACCACTCACTTCCTTGCTTAAAATGTTTCCTCCATAAGCACAATAACATGTTTTAAAATCATGGTTTCTAGTGATTAAACATTAAGGTCACCACTTTCATCAAGTTACAATGAGATTTTTGTCTTCAAATTCAAGGAATTATGCAATATAATATTGTGAATTGTTTGTTGTGTACGATTTTATTTTCTTGCACATTTACTGCTTTTCTAACTTCCTTTAATATTGGATATTGCACCCTCAGCTGCAATCTCAAACAACTCACTCACTATCACTTGAAGATTCCTTTTATGAGTATCCTTCTATAAAATCAAACTATGCCCTATAGACTGCCTACTTACTACAGTGGACTCATTGTTTTATGGTATTGTAGATCTTAAGATCCTTCAACCTTATTGACAATACTTCACAGTCCACAAGGTATTATTCACTATTCTCCCATCTTTGATGACACTACTTCACAGTCCACAAGGTATTATTGAAACATGCAATCCACTACCTCCATTATATAGTGGCTAAGAAGAAACATTGAACCTATGATTACCAATATTACTTCATTCGGATAGTTATTCCTTGATTGTATTTTCCTTGTCTAACACTACCAAAAGGATTTGAAAAACCCTTAAGGTCAGCAAGGGGGTAAGGAAACTCACTCTTAAAATCTCCACTTTACTATGCAAGGTTTAAGCTTTATTATCTTTTCACTGCTCAACCTCTTTTTGACTATCACATCTCAAGTGATTGTCATTCTTCTTATCGTAGATTGCATTTACAAATTTCACTAAGCTACATAGTGTGCCTGTTATTGGCTACAATCTTTAGATTGCAAGATTTTGTTATTAGCTATAATGTGTCATTCTTTCTAGTATTGCAACCTCACTAATCTGATAGAGTTATTGTTTATGTTTCTACCGAGGCCTAGGGTTTGTACCCTAATCATGCTCTTACCAATGCTTCTATTGGTATTAAAACAAAACCATAAATCTTGGGTTAGAAAATTAGTTGTCTTGACAGGGTTGTGGTATGATCTTGGATTGTATCCTAGAGTGTGTGGGAAGCTTGTGTTTGATAATTAAGGTATGTAAACCTTATCATGGAAATGTATCCTATATAGCATGGGCCTTGCTTTAATACTTTCCATAATGGTTATTAGCATATCACATTATTATAGTTTGCGGTAACCCAAGATTGCATTCAAGTATGTAACAAACTTGGTTTGTAGTTTAAGCTATACACTTTTACTTGTAACATTCATAAGGTTTATAAAATCTTGATCACTCTCTAGAATAGCCCATTAAACATGGGTTGTGCTTGAATGCACTACATAATTGATATAACACAACCACTCTACATATCAACCAAAGTTATAGGCTCTTTATTGTAGCAAGAGGTAATCACTCTTGGATCATGCTATAACTATATTGTAACTTGTTAAACTTGAGACAACCTGAATGCACCCAATGATGATTGACACCTACATTATACAGCCTGAATTAACTACATTATATGAGTGCCTCCATTTCTATCACAACATAGCCACATTAAACTTGGGTTACACATGAATGCATCATGTATTTGTTATAGCACAACTATGCCACATGACCAATAGTGTTATGGATCACATAGTTACAGTCACAAGAATCTGTTCTTTGGTTGTGATCTTATGGTGATTCCACACAACAAAATTTGGACATGAGATTTTCAAAACCCTAAACCTCTAAAAATGAAATATGATGAGATGTTGCTTTAAAATATGATTTTCAAACCTGGAAATACAAATTTGACTTCACAACTAAACTCTCCACAAATTGTCTCAAGTAAAGAAAATTCACAAGTATAGAAAAACACTGTCGCAATAAATCAATGAGCTCACTTTTCTTTATGTTGGCCACAATTTTATTTTTTTCTTATTTTTCATGTTTGTCAAAATTTTGACGAAACTACTAGTCAAAATTTTCACGAAACCCAGGTTCATCGAAATTTCAATGAACATTGGGGTAAACTTTTAAAATTTTGAAAATTACACATCAAAATTTATAAGCACCCGACAATACATCAAATTATACATATTTCGTCAAAAAAAATTGTCAGATTTTGCAGTCAAATGAGTTAGTGTTATATTCAGAATATATAATTTATAATTGAATTTAAATATAATAAAAAATTTAAATTACCATGATATCTGGAGCCTACTCTACATATCCTCTTGGAGGTATAACTATGTCTGGGTCGGGGAAAAAAGTCACACTAACAAAGTCCTACAAGATCAAATTTAAACCATGTATATACTTGATTTAGGTTAAAATATGTATATTCAAGTTTGCACATTTTGTGTAGAATTTTTTTTAAACAACATAAAAATTAGAGGCCTCACAAGTAGCCGCAACATCTAATGTTTTCTTGATGCCCATTCTCATTGTGGTATCAACCTAGACATACATGTAGACAATTAACGCTTATAATATTTACAAGTCTACATGCACATTTCATATATAGTGAATTCAAAATTCATAATTGTGACTATACTAATATAAGTTAAACAATTTACAATATAAATGTACTTGTCCCTAATCTACGATGCCCGATAGTGGAGGAGTGCTCAACAACCCCTTGGGTGGAATTAACGTGGAAGCCGATTGACTCACCTCAACCAACATAAATATTTTAAACATATATGTGATTCAATTATAAATTTAAAACTCAAGTTAAAAATCATTTAATATATAATTTAAAAAATTGAAATCAATATACCCTATAAGGGTTGCTAAGTAGGACTAGTGTTGATGTATGTACTCGTGGAGCAAATGATTGCCCCATCATTAGTGTCATATGTACAACAAACAGTTTGATTGTTAAAATTTATTGAAATTTTTTCTTTGATATATACATTCATCAAAAAATTTATAAAATGAATGTGTGGATGCATATGTATACATGTGTCACAATGTCCTCAGGGTGATGGTTTGCTATAAGAAATTCTACAAATGAATTGATGCGACCAAATGAACCACTAGAATCTCCACGTCCACCCAAACTATGTATGGCCTAATTAGGTCCATAACATAATTGATGGAAACTAGTATGTACATTTGGGATGAGCCTCAACACTCCTGGAGTGTTACTTAGACCAACTCCATAAAACACTCCTCCATCATCATCATCTCTATGCTCCCTACCCACTATCATAGAAGCATGTTGATCAAGGTCTCCTATGAGTGTACAAAGGGATCCTAATGTCGAGACCACAACTCGATGATGCATAGGTGCGGGAATGGGAGGAGCAGGAGTAGAAACAAGGGGTTGCACATGCACGAGGTGTTGGGGATCAACCCTTGCCCCTAACCTCTATTGTGGAATGCCGCCACCAACACCCTAAAATGATTTAAAATCAAAATAATTGGAAATTTTCCCCGTAACAAACTCTACATACAATTTCCTCAAAATATCCAATGGGCACTCCCAATTAGCGTGTGGTGGACTATCAAAAACCATATACCATCGATCCCAAAAAATGTGCACTCATTTGTGGATGTATGCACCACCTCATGGATATTCTATATTTATTGGGAGGAATGGGCTGTCAAGTAACAGGGTCAAGAAAGTAGGGGTTTAGGTGGGATTTTGTTATTTTAAGGTCTAAAATTTGTTTATAAGAGAGACCGTCAACATAAAATTGTCTTATCTATTCTCTATCTCGTCAATGCCTATCTAGATCAAAATCAATGGTCCTAATGGAATCCATAATGTTTTACATTGGAGATGCAAAACATCTGATGTGTGGTGGAATCAATGCTTGACTCTGGATTGCATTGATTTGATTTTGTATGGATGCAACCTAATTATTTATGTGTGCTCACAAGTGAGCCTCATCAGATTAAATAGGTGTTGGAGGTGGCATATTAGGTTGAGTGGGTGGAAGGGGAGGTGAAGGTGGCTAAGGTGGTGGATTGATGATATCATCAATGTTAAAATCATCCATGATATGAGATATAAGTGTGCACCTGCATTAAATTATATAAAATTAACATACAAACTTTAAAAATTACAAGAAATAGTTATTTGAAACACACATGCAAATTTGTTTAAATAGGATGTGCATATATATACATACACATACATATATATTGATTAACTTGAGCATGTGCATAAAAAATTCAAAATTTAACATGCACATACATTTAAAATAAAAAATACGATGCATAATTTGCATGCATACATCATTAAACTAAACAATGTACATACATGAGAAATCATGATCTAGTAGATAGTCATAAAATATATACTATTATAAATTCATCATTATAAGTTCATAAATTCCACCAAATTCATAAATTCATGTCACTAAAAATATCCATCTATAACCAAAATCATAAATTCAAGTCACTAAAAATATCCATCCAACCAAATTTATAAATTCATCACACAAAATATCCATCGAACCAAATTCATAAATTCATAACTATTTAAGATGATTTTCATAATTTAGAAACTATTGTGGCTCTCTACTGCATCCCTTCATTTCTTTACATTTTCCTTTTCAAAATTAGACGTTATCCTCTCCTCTAGCCATTGTCGATGCTCATCTAAGATCCCATCCATAGCCCTAACAACATCAACAACATTTTGCATCCTAAATGCAAACATCCTCATAGGTGGTGTGACACATTCTTAATTTTCAATAATGCTGATTTGATCTTGGATGGTTCTAACATTGGCATTGATTCATGCTTGCAAATGAGCACCATTGATTTCAAGTGGTGGAGGTGGGGGGTTATGAGTGGAGTGGGTGGAGGTGGAGGTGAAGCTGGTGGAGATGGATGGCGTGGAGGTGGATTGCAAATATTATTGAATCGATCCATGTGATATCTCTAAGATATGAGTGAACCTACATTAGATTTGTAATTTCAAAATGTAAGATACATGTTTAGGAAATACCCTTAAACCATTCAATATAAATGGCCTAATTGAATACAAATGATAAAATATGTAAGCCTCATTTATGTCTAAGGCTTGTTACTTGAATGAAAATACAATTAACTATTCATATAGGATAATTTATGAATGTTACAGGGTTTATGGTTTAGAGTTTAGGATTTAGGTTTTAGGGTAATAGGATGGCTTAAGGGGATCTATGTAGTAAGTTCCTAGTACAAAATTACATGGCTTTTAAGCGAATAAAATTTGGTGAAGATTCCCAAGGAAACCAAATTTTGTTAAGGTCTGAGGCAACTTCACCAAATTTTATTCACTTGATCCATGTCATTTTTTCCTAGGAACTTACAAGATATAGATCCCCTTAATCCATCCTATCACCCTAAGCCATAAATTAATCAACCTAGATCATGAAATATCATTCATATTATAATCTTGCATGATCTTATTATTATTAAATTTGGTTGCCTTGGGCAACTTCTCCAAATTTTGAGAACTTATTTGATCCCCTTTAGAAATGTCATATTAGGACACATTAAGACATCCTAAAGTATGGATTAATGGGATCTATGTAGTAAGGTCCTAGGCATAGATTTCATTAAGTGAAGATGCCTAAGGAAACCGAATTTCATTAAGGTCCTAGGCAACTTCACGAAATTTTATTCACTTGAGTCTTGTCAGTTTGAACTAAGACCTTACTAGACATAGATCCCCTTAAGCCATCCTATCACCCTAAAGGTCATAAACTGATCAACCTAGATCATGATTTATCTCATTCATATTATAATCTTGCATGATCTTATTATTGTTAAATTTGGTTTCCTTGGGCAACTTCACCAAATTTTGAGAACTTATTTGATCCCCTTAAGAAATGTCATATTAGGACCCCTTAAGAAATCAATTTATGGTTTAGGGTGATAGGATGGCTTAAGGGGATCTATGTCTAGTGAGGTCCTAGGACAAAATGACCTGGCTCAAGTGAATAAAATTTGGTGAAGTTTCCCAAGGAAACCAAATTTCATTAAGAGCCTAAGAAAAAATGATGGCTTTAGGGTTTAGGGTAATAGGATAGCTTAAGAGGATCTATGTAGAAGATCCTATGACAAAATTACATGGCTTAAGGGAATAAAATTTGGAGTTGCCTAAGGCAACCAAATTTCATTTTAAGGTCCTAGGACAAAATGAATGCTTTAGTGTTTAGGGTTTAGGGAACTTAGGGTGAACTTTTGGTGTCCCTTGGAATATAATGTACTTGCAAGTTAGTGAAGAACATTTTCTTGTGGAATAGTTGATTGAGATAGCTCTTGTTTCAACTAACCAACCAACCTAGATCATGAAATCTCATTCATATTATAATCTTGCACGATCTTATTATTGTTAAATTTCGTTGCAATGTGCAACTTCAACAAATTTTGAGAACTTCTTTGATCCCCTTAAGAAATTCCATATTAGCACCCCTTAAGATATCAATTTATGATTTATGGTGATAGGATGGCTTAAGGGGATCTATTTCTAGTGAAGTCCTAGGACAAAATGACGTGGATTAAGTGAATAAAAGTTGGTGATGTTGCTCAAGGAAACCAAATTTCATTAAGGGCCTAGGAAAAAATGATGGCTTTAGGGTAATAGGATGGCTTAAGGGGATCTATCTAGTAAGGTCCTATGACAAAATGACATGGCTTGAGGGAATAAAATTTGGTGGAGTTTCCTAAGGCAACCAAATTTAATTTTAAGGTCCTAGGACAAAATGAATTATTTAGTGTTAAGAGTTTAGATTTTAGAGTTTAGGGTTTAGGGTTTAGGGAACTTAGGGTGAAGTTTGGGTGGCCCTTGAAATAATGGACTTGCAAGTTAGCGCCTAGGTTATGAATATTTTTGATTTTATGAATAGATTGACTATTTTTGTAATAGAAACACATAATTATGTATTATTAAGATTGAGTGTGATGTATATTTTAACTAGATATTTTTTAATTGAATATAAGATTATTTTATTTAACATGTTTTCATTAATATTTCCCACTTAAATGAATTTTATGATATAAAATGTATAATATAAAATTAGTTAATGTTGAATCAAGCATTTTATTTTTGATTGTTTGGAATTAAAAGAACCTAAAAGAAAGAAACAAAAAGTATTTAGATTCTTTTAGTGTCTAGGTAACTTGTGCAAATTGAGATTTTAGACTAAACTAGAAGCCTAATTAACAAGTAATTGACTAGAATGAGGGTTAAGATTGTCAAAAGACAACAAACAACACATGCAAACAAGAAATGGAAACAAGGCATGACTAAGAGAAATCAAAACATAAAATAAAAATGAATGGTGAATATTATCTAATTAAGTGACAATTTGAAATGGATTGTACACTTGGATTTATGAATTTTCTAACTAAATTTGAAAACAAACATTGATAAAATTTATGAATTGTAACTATTCTTTAACATATTGTTTTCTAATCTAATTATAATTTAACATTGAAACTAAAGTTTAACATATTGTTTTCTCCATACAATGCAAATGAAATTTAAAACATTTAAGCAATACAAATGAATTTTCCTCAGCGGGTGATCCCACAATAGTGGTTTACAATTTCTAGCCAAACTGGACACTGAAATTATTATTTTTAACTAAATCTTCACATTTGGGTAGCTAGAGCGGCTAAACCATGGAGAATTTGAAGATAATGCAAACTAGAGTCTCATTAAATTTTTTCTGTAGATTCTAAAAATATTTTTTTCAAAATTTTTGGAATCAGTTTACACTTCTTTTTCCATCTCCAACGAAAACTAGTTTTTTTCAAAAAACAACATTTTTAAAAAGTGACGCAGACAATATAACACATAATGTTTTTTCCATGAAGGATAAAATTCTAGTTCTTTTGAATTTAGATTCATAACTCTGATATTTAGTGCTTCCAATTTGGTTAGATAGTTTTTATTGAATATTTTATTTAATCAAGTTTTGAAGTCAAACCAATTACATTTCAGACATAGCGCGACGATATAATGCATAATTTTTTTGTATATATCGAAATTCTTTTTTTTTTTGGTTAGATTAAGGACTTCAATATCTAGTGCACTCATATTTTTCAAATTTTTTTTTGATAATATGCTATTTTTCCACATGTGCAAAACATAGACCTTCATTTTTGATGAAAAACCTATGTTTAATAAAACTAAAAAAACAAATACATAAAAACAAAACATATTAAGATTATATTTGTTGGATAGCTTGTTCCGAGGACTACCTGATTCCAGTTGGGTTTGTGAAGATTCATCCATTTTCATCATTAACCCAAGCGCCAAAGTGCCAAAATTCAGGGGTTTTTTGTGTCTCAGAGGAGGGATGAGGAATAAGGGGGGTTCGAATGAACCCCCTGTGGGTTCGCTCGAACCAGGGTTCATTCAAACCCCCCATTTATAAGGGTTTTTGTTGGAATTTTTGGTGGGAAAGTATTAAAAGGGTTCACCTGAACCTAGGTTCTAGTGAACCCTTAATGGGTTGGGTCGAACTAGTATGTTCGTACGAACCCCTAAAATAAATATTTTTTCCATGCATTCATTTTCTGTGAGTTTCCCTTCCTCACTTCAATTGTAAACCACTATTGTGGCTTCACTACAGCTCGAAATTAGGGTTTTCAAAATCAAAATGATTTTTTCGATTTCAATTTAGGGTTTTAGCAATTTTTTTGTTTTAATTCAATTTAGGGCTTCAATCTAAGCAATTAGGGTTTTTAATGCAATTTTTTTGGTTCATTTCAAACTAGGGTTTCAAATCCAATTTTTTTTGTTTGATTTGTATTCAAGGTTTCAAAAAGCTTAATTAGGGTTGCCAAATGCAATTTTTTTATTTCATTTCAATTTCTAGGGTTTTGAAATGCAATTTTCTTTTCTTTTTCGTTTCAATTAGGGTTTTCAAATAAATTTTTTTGGTTTGATTAAAAAATTTAGGTTTCAAAAGCTAAATTTTATTTCTAAAAGGGCAGTGCATGGAGATGGGTAACCAATTTGTTGCCACTTTCAAAAAAAAGTTTTGAAAATTCATAATGTGAGTGCCTTATAACACACTCGCATTATGGCTTGGTGTTTTGAGCCTAAGGCTCAACACAATGAGCCCATAACACAAGCGTGTTATAACGCACTCGCATTATGACATGTTAAAAGCAAAAAAAAAGTGAAAGTCAGTCATTTTGCATTTCGACTGGTTTTTTGTTGTGCTTGTGGCCAAAACCCCCATTTTTTGCACTCACGTTCTAGGAGGAGGCATTCCAAGGGTTCCTATTTATTTGCAAATATGTTGCCATGATGAGGAGGTGTGAGAGGTAAGGATTGTTTTCTTTTTGTTTTGAATTTGTTAGAACTTTAGGTTGTATTTGATATATATTTTTAAAAATTTGTAGGAGATGTAAATCAACTTGCCAACTCTCAAAATCCTCAACAAGAAGATTGACCAAATCCTCAAGAAAAAAATCAACCACAACAACAACCTCCTCCACCAATCACTCAACACCCTCCTGACACTCAATAAAATTTGATGAGTGAAATTGAGAACAACAAAAATCAAATCTAGGATTTAATTAGTAGGTTGAGTGATCCAAATGGTTCAACCGCATAAAGAATAACCCTAGCAAGTTCATTGAAAGATATTTTTAAAAATGTAGATTCAATTAGCAAATAAATAACTGGATGGCAAGATAGGAGGTAGGCGGCTAGGGCTTATTATGCAGATAAACCATCATATAAAGATGTGAAGTATTTAAAAATTACAAAAAGTGATTTGTGCTCTTTATTCACTAACCCACACACAAATCAAAATCTTACCTTCAATGCGAAGAGGTTTCCTATTCACTAGTACCACCACCAAAATATTAGGAACTATTTTTATGATAGGTGGTACATGGTCTTTGATTACCCATTGTGCAACAATTGTGAAGTCTTGCAATATTTCCTCAAGAAACTATACAGTGAGTTCATATTGAACAAAATCCCAAATTATTTGGATATGAGGGACTTCTAGGGGAGAGGCGGGGGGTCAACTCAGGATAGACCTAGTGCACAAACAGATCCTACATGGCATGGGAGACGAGCTCTCGCTAGGCCACCTTGTGAGCATGTTGTTATGCCTTTTATCGTGTAGAAGAGTTTCGAAGTAGAGACATTGTAGGCAATCAACACTTTGAACCAGAGTGTCATCCATTATACTAGCCCTATTCTATACTGCCATCCATGATCTAGGGGAGTCTTTGAGTGGTGGCATTCGAACCCATGTGTATCAATCTTGTGGGCAATGTTCATATGAGCCCACCGACACTCAGGAGGCTACTACGTAGGATCCATCTGTAGCTATAGAGATGAAGAGGGTAGTTGAAATTTTGCATGAGGCATATGGAATTGATAGTCAGGTAAAAGTTAGCATGTTCATTGAATTTAATTTATTAAATTTTGATTTTGAAATGCAAGATTAACTAATTTAGTTTTATGATTTTAATAAAATTGTAGGGTCATAATGTTGATACTAGATACACTAGCCCTCCACCTACTTATTTCTATAGTACACCTATTGGTGGGGTATGTAACTAGTAAATAATTATAAATTTATTACATGTTAATAACATTATTTAATGAATGGTATTTTAATATGTGATTTTGGATGTTGAACAGGCTAATATTGGAGGTTTCCAAGGAACACCTCCCAGTGCCAGTGGATTTACTCAAACCTACATGGAAGCAATAGAATAAAAATTTTAACTAATGAATTGTACTTAATAGATTTGTGTAGTTTATATTCATATTATTGATTACATTGCATTGCACATCATTCAAAATAAAAGCATTACTTCACATTCCATAACTAATAACTAGATGTTGATAGATGACAAAATTTCAACTACAATATAGTTGTTTAGAAAGTCAACATAAGTAGTGATGCAATTACTTCACCATGAGACCACATTTCTTCGAGGCATTTCTTCAAATAGCTCACCACCTTTTCTATGATACCACATTTTCCATACATGTGTACCAAAGCATTTTATCAAACTACTCACTTCCTTGGAGCTATGGCTAAAAGCCTAAAATAGGTGCTTTCCAACAAACTATGGATGCTTGGAAAATATCTGTCAAAGCATAATAGTAAGAAATAATACCATAGAGAAGGAAATGAACTTTTTGAAAAAATTCCTATAAGAAATGTGGTCTTATGGTGATGGAATTCCATGACGTGCATTTGTTTGTAATGGTATTCCATCACCATGAGACCCCATTTCTTTGAGGCATTTTTTCAAACAGTTCACTGCCTTCTCTATGCCACCATAGTTATTGTACATATCTATAAAAGAATTTGATCAAATGATTCACTGGCTTCCTGCTATGGGTAAAATCCTAAAAACATGTCCTTTCAAACAAGATATGGATAGGGAAAATAGTAAGCATGAGAATAAAAAATATATAGTTTAATAATTACTCCAAATTTTGTTCATTATCTCATACATAAGTCATGACATGGATTGATATTGTAGTTTTTGTGATTGAATAATTTATTGTTTTATTTTCAGTTGTTGCAAGCCAAAACACCTCCGAATGTGACTAGGGCAATGGAGATCAGTGTTTCATCTGCTATACAATCCTCAATGGGTTTGACAGGGGAGGTATGATACAAATTAGTAAATTTCAATTTACATTCGTTGTTATAGATGTTAGTGGAAAATCAAACCATTATTGATTTGTAGTTTAATTTCTATTTGGATGGTTTATACAGGGTTTAAGCATGCCTAAGCATAGGCGTGTGAATATTTCCCTCATGGAGAGAGATCATGAGATGGCAGTAAGTGATTATTTTGTTAAATATATCATTTTTTATAATGTAATTTCTATATATTAATGTCTTTACTTCTTATTGTAATAGTTAAAACTTCACTATGAACTAAACACTAGGAGGAGCAGCAAGAGCACTCCTCGAGTGCAACACAAATGAGTGATAGACCTATCTCCATTCGATCGACAAGCAAAGGGAAATAATTTATTTCCAGAGCATGGAGAGCAATGACTTTTGATTCCAAAGCCCTTTGTTGTATGCCTACATGGAAATTTTTTTACATATTTTGTATTGGATATATTTGACATTGTATGTCTATATGGCATTCTTGTAAGCCTATATGGCTATTCTGTACCTATATCTCATACTTAAATCAACATATATTGATGTATGCCTATATGGCTATTTGGTGAATACAAATCTTTTTTATCGATGGTGTCCATATTTTCATTCTAAATCGATGGTTCAATAGATATGAGTTATGTATATTCAAGTGTATACTTTAAAACTTACATGTGTTCCAATGTATACTTTGCGACTTATGTGTTTTCATGTGTATACCTTGTATTCGTGCATATACTTTGTATTATTTTGTGTATACTTCAAGGCTTACATGTTTTTGAGTACTTGTGCTTCCCTTATTCACATGTACATGATTGACTTATTCATGTGTATACTTATTAATTTGTTAGCCCTAGCGTTGATCATTTTTTTCCTTCATGCTTTCTCTTGAATATTAATTGATTGATACTAAACAACTTTATATAAAAGAAAAAAACACGTTTTCAATTAGTATTCCATGAAATGATTCATAAAAAGATTCTAATATATTTAATCCTTTAATTGGAATAACTCAATTAAGCAAAGGATACATGATCTTCACAACACTTGCAAAACATAATATTCAGAGTAGATGAAGTAGTTAACTTCTTGACACATTATCATACAAACATTTATCTTCAATAGTCTTTAAACATTTTCATATTATAATCCTGATAGTGCAAAATGAATTGTTATGTTCTTAATGCATCACCATATAAACACATCAAAAGATTTATATGTTCAATTTTTGCAATATTATTTCTTGTATACATCTACATCTCTATAAACAATGTGAAGAAATATAGCTACTTGCATTGAATTATAATACTATGATTGAATTTCTTCTTGTGGAGCAAGAGTATAATTTTCAACAAAATCAACAACTGACAATATAGTTCCAATTGGGAATATTTTTTTACATAAATGAAATTTATTATCAAGCCAATGAGCATACTGAGAGTGTTGAACATTTTTAGGTACAATCTGATCTTTAAATTCATTAATAAATGCATGCACACTAAATTTTTCCACAATTAGCTCACAACGTTTTCCAATTTTTCCATCTTTGAAAGAATACTCAACATTTTTTAATTTTTTTACATCCACTAATTCTTTTCCAAATTCATCTAAACTAATTTCATGCATACATTCTCCTAATAATGAAAATTTACCACATCCATCGCATTCTCAAAAAATACATGCTTTTGAATAAAATAAACTTTTTCCATTAGAGGGTTCACAAAACAAACCTACTATAAAATATTTGATTCTTTCAGGTGGCATATTAATACCACAAATGTCCTGCATAATTTGGTTAGCATGTAAAGTGCATCGTATATATCAAAAACTATCATAATGATAACAAAGTTGTACATGAGTTTTACAACAACAAGAAATTTGTTGCTTATTAATTCTAACATACCAAGGTTTACACTTTTCGAATGATCTTTGACTTATGTTAATATTCAATGGTAAGATTGAAGCATCTATTTTTTTTATATAATTTAGTTTGAGTCATATCTAAGAGATGCTTTGGATGAGGTTCATGAATTTTGGAACCTACCCTTAATTTTAAAACATCTCTAATGTTAGGTGATACTCTTGTATTATCATGCCAAAAAAAATTGATTAAAGATTTAATTTCAATAGTTAATTTCATGTCTAATCTTGGAAGTCTACCACTAAAACATTGATTAAGTGGATCTTTTTCAATACTTTCTCTTCTTTTAACTTAGCTCTTTTTAGAGTTCTAGGATTTACTTTTATACATTTGCTAATCTTACTTAACATTCTTTTATTTGAAGTTGCTTTATCAACTAGAGCAGTTGTTATTGCACGATGAGTCGTATTCTTATGTTTTGATTGACTTTTATTTCCTATAAAATCAATAACATTAGCAAGACTAGATATGACTTGTTTTATTGAATCATCTTTCTTTTTTGGTTTTATAAAAGCACCTAATTTTTCATCACTATTCTCATTTTCGACATTATCATCAATTGCACCATGAGTTGACATCGGAATCCTAATTTCTTTCTATAATTTTTTTTTTATATATTCTATTTCCATAAGTTCTAATTTATCTCCAAGAAACTTTACCATGAAGTTTATCTAGCACATCTCTTTCTATTGTAAGAAAAACATATTCAAGTTCATCCATACAAGGGGTTTCATTTTCATTTACATAAGGGGTTTCATTTTCATTTTCAATTGTAAAAGGGATTTCATTCACATTTTCATCAATATGAGTGATTTCATTCTCATTTGCATTCTCATAAGATATAATTAGATCATTTTTTTGTGTTTGCATTATTTCAACCCTAGAATTATTGATATCATCACTGGTGTATCCAACTTCATCTAAACAAGCAATATCAATATTATCAAAACTTGGGTTTGAACACATACCTAGATAGATTGTATGAATAGGTACATTTTCCATATCATTTGGAGGTGGATTTGAAGATATACCCAAAGTTGTTTGCATAGGTACTATTTCCATATCATTCAAAGTTGAAGTTGAAGGAATAGTTGGGTTTGTCTCCATAATTGCATTTTCTTCCATATTCACCATCTCCACATTTGCATCATCTACATTCATTTCATCATTCATGGCTTCCTCTTCAACATTCTTGGAACTAGATGCTTGCAAATTTTTCATTTGATGAATCCTTTCTCTTCCATCCCTTTGTCTTTTTTCCTCCATATCTCTATTTGTTTGAATTTCTTCAAGTGTCATTAACTTTCTACATTTTTTTCTTTGTCTTTGCTTATCACCCATGGTTACCAAACCATCTTTGATGAAAAAAAAATGATTCAAGTACAACGTATTTTCAAATTGCTATCTCCTTCAAATATTCAAATAAAACTTAGTATGAAGATCCTTTTTTCTTTAAACTTTGAAATACAAAAACATCATGAATGCATCCAAAAATTCTCTTTTTCCAAATCTTCTTGTAAAAAGTTTTTGTACTTGATTCCACTTCAGAAAATTCAACCTAACTTTGTCTCTTCCAACAATTTAAATAGAATATGCCCTGCACAAGACAAATTTGCAATAAAAAACATAAAAAATGGCACTTTCAGACCGTACTGCAGAAAAGGAATGTTGTAGAAAAAACATGTTTTATCAATATTTACCAAATCAGGAAATAATGGTAATATTAGAAATGCATACGTGTTATGAAATACATACACATTCTGTTTTAGGAACACGTACGTGAACTACATAATGCATACATGTTACCTTTACCCAACGGGTAAATAGATAACACATATGTGTTACCAAACACATACATGTTTCATTTAAATAACATGTACGTGATATTTAAAAATTGAATTCCCAACCCACATTCTACCTTGGTTTTAGGCTTGGGAAAGGCTTGGCAATCTGAGCCTTAGCCTTTGACCTACAACTAAAAAAGAATGTCCAACTTTGGCAATATGGTTAATGAACTTTTTTTTCTGATTCAATCTATAAAATTAAAACCCATTAGAGAACACGATGTCTACATTCCAAATATATAATTTTTATTAAAATTAGATTATGTTTGCTATTTTTTAATTAATTTCTAAGCAAACTAGTCCTTAAAATTAAAATATTAGGCTTTTTTTCTTTTTTAATAACTTTTTTTGGTTAAGTTTCTTGTAAAAAAATTTATATGGCATCAAACTTCAGACAATTCTCTACACAATGAAAAAAAAAGATTCAGAAAATGTTTAGTTTAGGTCCAATTATGCCGTTTGTACATGTTAATTTTCAAAAACAACAATTAAGGCCAATAAAAATTCAATAAAAAAAGATATTCAACAAAAATTACAAAAAAATCCACACAATATTCATGTTGTTAGCTCTCTTTTCCCAAAAGGAATTAGAAAAATAATTTTATTTTTGTCAAAAAGTGATGTTTGTACACGTAATTGGTATGGTAAAAAAATAGGCTTTTAAAAAGTGGTTTTTATTGATCCCTGTCAAAATTTAATTTCTATAATATGGGTATTTGAATAATTTACATATTTGGAAACTAGATTCAAAATGCTAAATTTTATATTATTGACTTTTATTAAGATTCATTGTGTAAGTGCCTCAACGTTTTAGTCCAAGTGTGAATTTTTTTGAAAAACAACAAAAATACTTCCACATTTTGAGCTTTTTGTGTACCCAACTTTTTGCATCAGCCCTGGTAGTTTTTGAAAAACACTTTGAAAACATTGAAACACATGCACAATTTTTGTCAGAAAAATGGGGGGTGCCAATTGGACTGTCAGTGGACGTGTAAAAAAATTACTGACTCAAATGTTGTTGATGTGGACCCCTCGCTCAACATCACCCTACCCACCATCGGTCCCTCTCCCTTAAACAAGTTTTAAATAGACAAGACAAAAAACAAGTTAAAAAACAAAATTTGAAACAAAAATTTGTGAAAGTCATGATTAGGAACAATGAAGATTGATATGAATTTGGAAGCACCAACAAAATTTGATGGTTATGTTAGCGAAACCCACAACTGCTCTAGCAGCTAACATTGTTATACACAATGGGTTACCACCACATCCATGAGCTCTTCTTTGAGTGCATAGTCAAACTCGACAACAAATACATTAGATATATGGGAAACATATCTAGATCACTTGCCAAACTACTACCCATCCAAGCCTCCTAAGGGATACCTACCTTACAAAATTGCAAAGGCTCTACCATCTCCATTATCATAGAAAACTAAAATAGCAAAGTATGATAAAAAGAAATAAACGACCTAGGAAATAGACTCTTACAAAGCGAGCTCAAGCAAAACCTTGAACTATGATTTAATAAGACCCCCATTATAGTAGTTGTCTTAGGGTTTAGAAACATTTGTCGTTTCATGGATAGGACATGTAATTCCAAATTTTGGCATTAAGTTGACTATGTGTTGATTGTGTAAATGTAGGAAAACCATAGTTCCAGATGCCAAAATAAGGATTGACCATAAATGGTAAACAATTTAATAATATCTTTATTTTTTCACTTTCAATCCTTAAATTCAATCCTTTAATTGTTCAAGAAACCAACCATTATTGTAAGAATAATATGTATTATTCATTGTATTCTTGCATTGTTCAATAAAAACTATATAATATATTAGTATATTCTTTATATGTAATATTATTACTAATTTGGTAAAGAGCTCTCTAAGTTAATCTTGTACGATTCTTCAAAGTGTTCCCTTCGTTAAGGAAATCTTGTATAACTCAGTAAAGCTCCCACATTGCAAATCTCTTGTAATTTGTTGAATTCTTTGCTTCTCTAATCATGTGTGATTATTTAAATTTATTACTTTGTTGGCAAGAATAATTATTACTTTTAATATTCTTTATGACATTAAAACATTAAAACATTAAAACACTTCATCTCACATGTTTTCCATGCAATGTCCCACAATTGTATTGACTATTTGACTTTGTCCACTTGTGAATTAACAATTAGCATAGCTATGGCCCAAGGAAGAATACAAACAGTGTTTACAATAGCATTAAAATGTACTTTATTAAAACGAATTAGCCCTATAAATGTTGAAATGCTTAAATTTTATAAACAATGAATTTGTTATTTTTCATTTGTTTTCATTCATGATGTAACGCCCCACTGTGTGAACCCCAAAGGACAAGAAAACAACGCACTTTTTTTTTTTGAAAGTGAAACATAACATAAGATGAACATGAACATATATTTCATATAAAGAAATTATACAATTACAATGACCATTACGTCTTGTAGGGTACACGAGATGACATCACGAAATCCTAAATCTAAAATCATAATGTTGACGAATAGATCAAGATTACATAAAGATAACATACAACCATCCATGATCCAAAAAGATGAAAAAGAGACATACAATATTTTATTAATAATTCAATATGAATCAGATAACAGCTACCACATAAGGTTTACAAAGGTAAAATAATACATTATAGATGTTTCAAGAGTACATTACAACACTTCAAGAGTACACATTACATCACTTCAGGAGCATATATGCATCCTATTGTGCAGAGGAAAAGATACATCAAATACAAAAATGATACATCAACAAAGAATAAGGTACAAAGTGAAGATTAGTCTTCAACCAAGTGAAGCTCTGGAAAACTCTATATCCACTTCTACATCATGAACACAACCTAGAAACCCAATGGGGTGCATAGCACGTTCCATCCAACGACGTGGATCCGAAGACCCACCCCCCGTGCTAGGAGATGACAAGAAAGACCCTATAATAGCCCATGTTCTGATACTATTTGCTACTATTGTTTGCTTTATATGTTAGTGTGATACTGAATTGTGATGGTGATTGATTCATTGATTTGGTGTGTGTGGTTGCGTAGTGTAGTTGATTGCTACAATTGATATTATTATTATGATTTATGATACTCTGTATGTAGGGTTTGGATTATTTTATTATGCAATGCTTTCTCTTGAATGTTTTATATGTCGATGTGATAATCCTATGGTGATCATGTGATTTGAATTCAGTACTATTTTATAATGCAATGGTTTAGTAATTAGTTATGATGCAGTAGTTAATTAGCATGTTATCTTATGATCAATTGGTTAGAAATGTTAGTTGTTATTGATATTGTAATTGTTAGAATAGATTAGGTGAGAGGACAGTGTAGCATCACTCGTTCACGAGTGCCCTGCTACACTGCAATTCCTTCTCACGATAGAATGTTTGATATATATATATACATGTGCTACTTGACGTTTATTTGGATGCAGGATTGCAGGATTAAGTCTCGATTCCACCTGCTTCGGCAGGACAGGGCGAGCAATAAACTAGCCCAATGGGTAAAAATGTTGAAAAAGGGAGTAGGTTTGGAAGCGTCCCCGTCCCAAGTCCGTCGTCTGTTGTGAGTCATGTTATGACTGTGGTTTTCGTTCTCGTTGTTTGTGTAGTTTGTTTTGTTGAGGTATTCAGTTGATTTATAGTTCATGTTTATTTAATTAACCTTATTTTATATGATATTGGATTAAAGTTGTTTAGTTGTTTGATTTAATTGTGTGTTAGTCGAATATTAAATTTAAATATATTATAAATTAAAAAGTGATTCAATTTATTTAAAAGAGTAAATAATTATTTTTAATTAATAATGTTGACAATAATTAAATTAAATAAATATTGTTAAAGATAATTAAATAATATCTTTTTACTAATATTAAATTAGCAAAATCTTGCATAGATAATAGCTTGTTTAAATAAATTATTTTAATTACAAACTGTAGATAAATTTGTGCTTTTAAAAGCTGAAAAGGACCAATAGGAAGGAGACTTTTTGTGAAAAGAAAGCAGGGAAGCTTTATTGAGTTTTATTTTTGATTTATTATTTGGAGGAGAAGATTATTCACACACAGAACTTCTACTCTGTGGTTCTGGGATCTGAAAGGGGGAAAAATAAAAGTAAAAGAAAACATAAAAGAAAGGAATTTTGTTTGTGGAAAAACTTGGGGAGAAAATAATTGTTTTGAAGATAGATAGATTCGAGAAGGAGCTGCAGGAGGAATTCGAAAGGAGTTTTCAGAAGGGGATTCTTCTTCAGATGAAGGACTCCAGGTTCTTCCTTTGCTATTTATTATTTTTTTGAGCTTTGAATAATACTTGTTGATGCATGTATTGAAAAATTTATAGAAAGAAATTCTATGGTTTGAAATTATATTCGAATAAAACTCTTGATTTTCTGTTGAAAACATTAGTTAATCTGTTATGAAATTCTTTAACTTAGTAGGAAAAATTATTGTTTTAAATAAAAATCGTTTTAGATTGAAGGTTGAGTTTGCATGTAGATCACGTGGGTTATTTTAAATCTCACATTATAATTTTTGTTCTAAATTTTTCGATTAAATATATAGTTATATGTACATTTTATACATAATTTAAATATATATTTGTTATTACTTTTAATGCAGATCATTGGAATTAAATCACATTATAATTACTCATAATGTTCCTTTCTTTAAATATATAAATAGTTACAGATTAAAGGTTAAAGTTGTGTTTCGTTTCTGATTGTTTATATATATATATATAAACTACATATATTGTGTTTGATCTATTGTTCTGAAATAAAAATAAATAATTATAAATATATATTTAAAAAAAAATTAATTATGTTTATTAAACGTCTATGTTACATTGCGGGCCGATGGAAATCATAAAAGAAAAATCTTATAAAATAAAATAAAATTTATAAAAGTTATAAAAATTTTAATAAATGAAATTATTTGGGGGTGGGGGCGGCCGAGGCCGTACCCCCACGGCCCCTGTGACGCTGTACGTAGCCGTCACAGGCTGCGCACAGCAGCCAAGGCTGCGCAGCAGCCAAGGCTGTTGGTCGCAGCCTGTGAAGGCTGCGGCCCAGCCCTGTGGTACGCGGTACCACAGGGGACTGTGGTACTGTGTACCACAGGGGGGGGCGATGGCATTCCATGCCACTTTTAAATTTATTTATTTTGTTTGTTTTGTTTTATTTTATTTTTATGATTAGTTAAAATCTGGGTTATGAATTTTAATATATATTTATATATATATTAGTTTTAATTCGATTTTCATTTGTTTATATTATTTCAGTATGGTTTAATTCGAATTGATTTTTATAAAATGTTTTAATAATTATATTTTATTTAATGTATTTATATATATATATATATATATATTTTGATATATATATGAATTATTTAATGAAATTTATTTATTTTTATATAGTGAATTTTTAATATCTATTTTGTAAGCATATATACATATATTTTCATGTGTTGTAATGTTTAAAAAAAAAAAATAGTATAAACTAGGATTATATTTGTGTAATTGTAAAAATTAGAAATAAATTACATGTTAGTTAATTGAGTGTTCTTGAGTAGTTGATCTATTCATTTGATGAGATTTGTTGTTCATTGTAAATTGTTTTATGGCATTGTTGATGTGTCGGTTACTCTCGAAGTTATTCATTTATTTAATTTGATATTCTTTTATTTGGGTTTAGGTCATGTGGAAACCTTAGAGTTAACTTTCCAGTTATAGGAACCTAAGTAGTGTTTAGAACTTTCAGAGGCAGGGATATTGTGAGTTGTAATTGGGATTGTAAATTGATGGTTGATTTTATGTTTTGGCTTTGGTTAATGTACACTGGGATTGTACGTCTTTGTGAATGTTCTGCACGTGATTGTGGGCGAGATGGTTAAGCCTCGCAGATGAAATTATTGGTATGGTTCAGTATTTTTGGTGGTACAGTCCTGTTCAGTTGGTTATTCTTGTGTTGAGTGTCTAGAGAGAGTGGCTCTAGTGGGGGCTGGCGCACAAAGGGGCTGTCAGGGTAACCCACATAGAGTTAGATTAATCAGTGATAACTTAAGTAATAAACCACGGGTGGGGATTAAACATTAACAAGATAATTGTGAAGCCTCGTTCGCCTGTTAGTGCTATCACAGACTAAAGGGGACTGAGAAGGCCGTGGTTGGAAAGGTCATTGCCTTGTCTTCACGAAAGGTTAATGACTCCGCATGAGTAACCCTATGGAGCGGCGCCTTGAGATAGGCTGTCAGGAGAACTATAGATGGAAGCGACACCTTAACTTGGTTGTCTGGAGAATCCATGTAGAGATGGAGGCGGCACCTTGTAATAGGTTGTCTGGAGAATCCATGTGAAACCATGCGATGACACTCTCGTCTAACATTCTATTTGTGTTGATTTACTCAAGTCCTCTGGAAGTAAGTTATTGATTTATCCTTGGTCATGGTTGGAAGTAGTACTTGATATTATGTCTTGAGTTTGATATTATGTCTGTAGTTTCTTTGATGTTGTGATTATGACTTGTTGTTATGTTCTGAAGTGGTTGGTTGTTGTGCCTTTGGGTTTGTTGTTGTTGAGTTTCTAAGCGGTCTTGATATTAAGTTGTCTTTTGGAGTTAGTCCTTGTTATTGTTAGGCGTGCTTGTTCGGGGACCCTTCCTTGTCTACTCTCAGCATGGGGGTGGTTGGGTGGAACGTGCTTCACACCCTGTTGGGTTTCCCTTTCCGTTTCAGATATATCTTTTATAGCAGGGTTTTGGAGGATGTCGAAGATCCAGTGTTCTTTTGTACCTGATGTATGTTATACTTCGGATGTAATGTAATCATTGATGTATTGTCTCCCACGTGTGTTGGGATGACCATGTTGTAAATTGTATATGTAGTTATCGGGTTGTATGTTCAGACAGTTGTACTTTACTATTATTTGGGATGCAATGTATATTCAAGCCATGTTTTGATTCAGGAGCGATCACTTGTAATAGTTGGATATGTTATGTTGTATCTATCGAAATATGTAACACTTTATATCGGTATAATTCAGGTGTTATCATATGTACTTATGTTATGAATATGGCTATTGTTTAATGGATATTTTAATGATGAAATGGGAATTAATAGATTTATATAATTGTTGAATTATTGTTTTATATGTCATCGTTGTTATGGGTTAGTGTAGTCATGTCACTTCGTGTACCCCTTTGGAACTAGTCGTGTAGCTTAATACATTGTTATATTGGAATACTTAAGTATGTTGTTATATTCCCTTAAAAGGTATTACGGAGGACATTTTCCTCTTCTAAATACTCTTCTGACTTTTTCTATCCGGCCGTCTTGGATAAGGGGAATGTGACTAGCGGCTTGACCTACAGCGGCCCGGTCCTTGATATTGAAGGGCTTAGGTGTTGGCGAAATGAGGTTTCTTTGCCCCCCTTGGCTCTGGTGTGTTTAAAGGAAGATCTCAAACATTTAAATGATGAGTCTTAGATGGTGCTTACTTATTTTTGCCGAGCTCCTTCTAACTTTGGTTGGTTTTTCTGGCGGGAGCTGGCTTTTGAATAATTGGCTGTTATGTGAGGTGATGGGCCTCATATGTGGGTCTGCTGGCTTGCACGACCTCTTATGGGCTGGTGATATGGCGAATCTTCCTATCCCCACTGGACGATGGCGTCATTATTTTTTGAACCCCCTAAACTTTTGTGTTCAACTTTTTAAGCTTGCAGATTTCATGAGATTTTTTGTGACGGCTAAGTACTACGCAGAATCATGCCCTTACTTGATGTGGGCGATTCGCACAAGGGAGTTATTTCCCTTTCATGGATTGCGAGAAGTCACATTTATTGTCTCTATTTTCGACTGTTATGGTCACTTTGCGCTGGCTTGTTTCCTATTGATGCTTCTAGAATTGACTACCAACTCTTCTGCACTGGTTCCCCTGTTCTGGTCGTCGACATCTTTAGTGTGGGCTCTATGGGTGGGGACAGAGTGCGTGTGGAGCCAGACAGGTGTGATGAGTGGAAAGCGGATGCCACTATTTGGCGCATCTGTAAAGAAGGCGGAATTGCGGGTAAAAGCAAGAAGTTGGGTACACGAAGAGGGGAAGTTTCAGCCAAAAAAAAATCTCGCAGAAAACGCATACGCGTTATTAAAAAAACACGTATGCGTTTAGGATCGGGTACCCGATCCTAAAAAAATGCGTATGCACTATCAAACGCGTACGCGTTATATAATGCATACACATTTTATAACACATAAAAATTAATTATTTAAAAAATATATACTTTTTAGAAACGCGTACGCGTTTTAGAACGCGTATGCGTTTTGAAATCAAAACGCGTACGCATTTTAGAATGCGTATGCGTTTCTAAAAAGTGTTTTTTTTAAAATAATCAAGAAAGTAAGGAACGCATATGCGTTTTGTAATGCATACACGTTTTGTTCAAAATTCCCAACCCACATGCTACCTTCGTTTTAGGCTCTAAAAGGCTTGGCAATCCGAGCCTTAGCCTTTGACCTGCAACTAAAAAACTAAGGCAGATTGAAGAAGAATGTCTAACTTTGACAACATAGATGATGGACTTTTTTTCTGAATGAGTCTATAAAATTAAAACCCATTAGAGAACACAATGTCTACTTTCTAAATATATAATTTTTGTTAAAATTGGATTACGTTTGCTATTTTTTAATTAATTTCTAAGCAAACTAGTCCTTAAACTTGAAATATCAAGTTTTTTTGGTTTTTTAATAACTTTTTATTGGTTGATTTTCTTGTAAAAAAAATTATATGGGACCAAACTTCAGACAATTCTCTACACAATGAAAAAAAAAGAGTCAAAAAATGTTTTGTTTAGGTCCAATTATGTTGTCCGTACACGTTGATTTGAAAAAACATCAATTAAGGCTAATAAAAATTTAATAAAAAAAAAATATCAACCAAAAATTACAAAAAAAAATCAGACCAAACTTCATGTTGTTAGCTCTCTTTTCCTAAAAGGAATTAGCAAAATAATTTTATTTGGGTCAAAAAGTGTTGTCAGACACCTGCTTGGTATGGTAAAAAAAAGGGACTTTTAAAAAGTGGTTTTTATAGATCCTTATCAAAATGTAATTTCTATAAACTGGTATTTTAATAATTTACATATTTGGAAACTAGATTCAAAATTTTAAATTTCATATTACTGAATTTTTTTAAAGATTCATTGTGGAAGTGCCTCAATTTTTCAGTCCAAGTGTGACAAATTCTGAAAAACAGCAAAAACATTTCCACTTTTTGAGCTTTTTGTGTACCCAACTTCTTGCATCAGCGCTTGCGTAGTACATGGAGGCCATGACTGGTCACGATGAGGGCTTGTCTCACAAGTTTGTCACCTCGTGGAAGGAGGGTAGGGTCACCATTGGTGGAATTTCCTTCGAAGTTTCTGAGGAGGTCATTGCTAGAGTTACTAGGCTCCTGAATAGTGGCCGCACTTGGAAGAAAACTACGAAAGTTCCAGACCAGGTTAGTCTGAATCAGTTTTTTCGCGGTGATGAGAAACCTGTCAAGTTGCGGGGTGGCTTTGACTGCGAGGCACTGCCGAAGCCATGGGATAAAGTCTATTTGGTGATAATAAAATATTTCACATTGGAAGGAAGGTATGGTGTCTACTACTATTACCACTTTAATTTCCTCAACCACCTTAGGAACCATCTGTATATTTCTATTCATTTCTTCCTATATCATGCCCTTGACAGCACTATGGCAGAATTTAATGAAGCCACTAATTTCGGAAAGAATTATACTATCCTTCACCAAGGCCTTATATCTAGGCTTTATCATTTCCATATGGCGCTTTGCCCTGCTCAGCCTATCACTGTGCAAGAAGTTCTGTCTCTCCTTGCTCTTGACGAAACCTCAGTTTCCTCCACTCCCCCCTCTGCTAGTATTTTGGACACGCCGGGCCCAAGCAAGAAAAAATGCCTCAAGAATCCTGCCTTGAAATCCCATCCCCATGGCACTTCCCCTGGTATGGGCCCGGAGGATACGGGTAGGGAAAGAAAGCAGCTTGCCCCTACCCCGCGCCCTAAGGCGAAAGCCTCAAAAAAAGCTAAAGTCTGCCATCAAATTGACTCTGATGTTGAGATCACTGAGGAAACTAACACCCCCCGTCGTTCTCATAGACTGGTTTGTAAGCAGGACAAGATTGGAAGCCTTAAGGAAGCCTCTGATTCGAACAAGGATCTCGAGAGTGACAATGAAAGCCACAAGGAAATGGTGGCGGGAGGAGCAAGTCGGTCGGTGTCGGTGAACAGTGAGTCCCATGTGTCGAAAAGTTTAAAGAAGGGCCCTTCTGGTGACAATGTGCTGGAAATTACCCCCCGGTCCTTTGATGTTGTTAAAGGAAAAGCTCCCTTGAAGGATGATCACAAGGAAAAAGACCTGGCTTGGGAACAGGTTGGCTTGCTGAAGGGGAGATTGGAGAGGCTAGAAAAGAAGGTCCAGGAGGTGACCCAATTTTCCCTGAGGGTCATGCATAGGTCGGCAACTAGTCTCTGTTTGCTTTAGAAGGACAAGTCTACGGAAGATGTTGAACTTGATGCTGATTTCAAGGAGCTACTCGAGTTCCTCATGGCGGATTGGGCAACTGCCTTACATAATTTTCCTGGCAGGAAGGATATAAATTAGGCCGCTGGGCCTGTTTGTTCTTGTTTATTTTATGTCTTGTTGTTCGTTTTTTCTGCAAAACTTGATGGGCCCCTGGTGGTCCTTGGACTTATTTGGCTGGTTTCATGCTTGCATGTTGAACCTTGTCATCTTACGTATACTGTTACTTTTTGTTTTTGATGATGTGTTGTGAGTGATGGCTTTCTCTCTACTGTCACTATGTTGTTAGTGTGCTTTCGATGGATGGCCTTTGGTGCCTTGTTATTATGGGTCAGCACCCTTGTTTTGCTGCTTTATATTTCAAAAACATATTTTTAGGTTTCCAATTTTATTCACCAACTATCATTTATTTAATGTAGTTTTTATATATTAATGTTTAATAAGAATACACATTAAAATATGAACATAATAACTTCTAATCATTTTAAATATTTAAAAATTAAAAATTTGACATCATTTTACAAATTATATGACTTATCTTATAAAAAAATTATTTAATCATTTTAACTTAGCAAAAAAGTTTATTAGTTTTTCCAAAAATTTATATTATAAAATTAATAATTTATTAATAAATAAAAATATTTTTTAAAAATATTTATCAAAAAAAATATTAAATACAGGCATAAATTGTATTCTTTATATTTTCATAATTATTTAAAAATAATAATTAATCATTACTCATTTAAAATAACAGAAACAACTATTTCAAATATACAAATTTCATGATTTTATTAAAAATAAATAATATCTTTAGTTATAATCAAGTGTGCAGATGGAGTTTACATTACGGTGAAAAAAACATGTACAAGATTACATTATACTACAAGCCGTGAGAAAAAATAGCCAGAAATTTAGGCAAAATTGTGATAGTGGTTGACGATTAAATTTCCCCATTAATACTTGTTGGTGGTAGATGACTTGGGCCCACTTGGTTTCCCCTGGCGGTAGGCTACGAACAGGCGTTAAAATAAAAACTTGGCTGATAGTTCCCAGTTCTACTGTACGTTTATATCATGGATGGATGTCGATGGATGCCAACCCCCTTACCATGCCATTTTGGGGGTTGGATAGCCTTTGTCGGGCTTAACCAACACACACTAAGGTACTTTGACCGCTTATGTGGCAGATGTGGGTCCCTTCCTCTCACCGACGCCCGCTTCCATTCCGTTCAAACAATAGTCTCCGTTAATTTCAATTTGAACTGTTCCTGCACAAAAGTTAGTGGATGCATTTGATCGCATAAAACAAGAAGTCAGAGCAATGAGGTATCAAAACAGAAAAATGGTTGATGCAACTGCGACATTGGGAGCTTCGGAACAGGGTATGGACAACCATCAAACCATAATGGAAGTCAGATTATTGTCAACTATTACATCCTAGTAGACATGTATGCAAAATGTGGCAGCATAGACAAGGCACGCAAACTGTTTGAGCAGATGCATCAAAGAAATGTGGTCGCATGGATGCTATGATTGCAGGATATGCACAAAATGCATTTGGTGAAAAGGATTAATAAAATTTCAATCAAACTTGATTTGCAAGTGTAAAGCCAGACTGCACAACCTTTTTCCAGCATCCTCCCAGCCTGTGCCAAAATGGGAGATTTGGAACAAGGTATGGACATCCAAAGGAATTTTTTGGAATGTTGTAGCTGCAACTGCCTTGGTAGCCTGTGCCAAAATGGGAGATTTGGAACAGGGTATGGACATCCAGAGGAATTTTCTGGAATGTTGTAGCTGCAACTACCCTGGTAGAAGTGTAATAAGAATATACAATGCTC
Organism: Sequoia sempervirens; assembly: GCA_007258455.2. Lineage (NCBI taxonomy): Eukaryota > Viridiplantae > Streptophyta > Pinopsida > Cupressales > Cupressaceae > Sequoia > Sequoia sempervirens. The sequence goes on along the minus strand of VDFB02047230.1, from coordinate 344,402,370 downwards.
GTGAATTGTTTGGCAGAATGCCTCCAAGAATTATTTTGACAGAATGTGATATTCTTCAAACTATCTATCTCAATACAAGATCTTTTTAGTCACAATTTTGATGAATTCACTTTTCCTTCAAGAAAACAACTTGAAAGGATTTTAAAGGAAATATACTAGTTAATGATCAAGGTAATTAATTTTACTTTGTAGCATTAATTAATAGCTCATGAATTATAGATTAACCATTCTATAATGATTATGGGACGAAATGAATTGTAGGATACTCCTAACATTTCTTCTAATTGCATGGTCAATGTTATCGTAAATTGTTGAGAGATCTAACATCTCAATAGTTAAACATGTAACAAAAACTTCCAACACAACCATAGATGAAGACTCCACCATTTCTAGATATCATTATTATTCTATGTATTCTCAAGACCATTATCACACACACACACACAAAAAAAAAAAAACTCATATTGATGCCACCAAGTTCCTACAATCCTATATGGAAAGGGACCTACAATAATACAAGAGGTTGTAATGTTTCTTTTCAATGTCATCATCTAGTTGGTATGCTAACTTAATAAGGCATAGGACAGAGGATCTATTGTAGCTGATGTATAATACTATCAACCAATAGAACAATGATATTTTGACATTTTTTATGGAGCCTCATATGAGTACACATAACATTAGATCATGTTTTTAGCAAATGATTGATGCATCACTTGGAGGAAGAATCCCAAACAATCCTTGTGAGTTGCAAGAGGATGCGATGTGGTAATGTGATGTAACCATTGCTAGCATCTACATAGTTGAGAGAACAAAAGTGAGGGTCATCCAATGGTGCATGAGAGCCTTGATAAATTTGATGAGGTTGCTTAGGAGTTCCATGAACTATAGGATCAAGTGAAGATTAGAGGATTGATTCAAGTGCTTTGGTAATGAATACAGATATGTAAGCCATTGGATTGAAACAATTGAGAAATGACCACCATTCTCTTTAACAAATTTACACTTTATAATCATAGAAAACAACAAAAATAAATTATAAAGATACATCATATGGGCATAACATCTTCCAACACATGAAGTGGATAAATATTCAAATGATCTAATTTATTCTCTACATTAAGGAAGTATTCAAACCTAAACATGATTTTGGCTTTGTCTCTTAACAATGAGGCTTTGATGGGTTCCCTAAACTTTTAATTTACACATTAATGATTGATATTTTATCTTAGTCCTAAATTAGGAAACAATATGAAGGATCTAAGTTAATTATTTGACTATATGACATTACACACTAGACACATACACAAACATAATTGCATTATAATGGAATCTTAGGACACTAGTAATAAGGATTCCTTGAACACCAATATGCAACTAGCATTATAAAATCCTAATAAAATAATTTAAAAATTTGTTAATCTCTCCAAGTGATGACACAACTCTAATCAAATTTAAATTATTGTACATGGAGTGGGATGGTCACTATCCATTCATGAATGAATGTTAAAATAGTAGGAATTCCTCTGACTTGGTAAAATACAACTTAATTACATGTGGGCACTAAGGATCCAAACTCAACTTAAGGTCCAAATTATCTAGCTACTAAACTTAATATCGTTAGCTTACAAGCCAAAAATATCAAATTCTATACAAGAATATAAAGATCATCCATTTTTAATTCTCCATCAAATGACCATGTGACAATCTCTAGGACCTATTAGTATTAGTTTTAATTTTTAGTACCTTATGTGCATATTAAAATCAAATAGGGTAAATCTGGGAGTTTTCTATGAATAATGCATATATAGTGTATAAGTTGTAACCAACCTTCAACTAAATAATTTATGTAAGGGATTATTTCACTTAATTTTGGCCACCATAAGATTAAGGTTGCTAAAATTCAAGGGATAATCCAACCATACAATTTGTTATTAAACTTCCAAGCCACCCTCACAACAAAGCATATAGTTTCATGGGGTGATGGAAAGGTGTATGGGTTTGGCCATGTTGTTTTCTCTAAATCAAATTATTATCAAGTATTGAATTAATTTTAAGCATTATTTGTTTCATACCTTATAGAGATTTAGCTATCGCACATAGGATCTGCTAGACATACTAGTCAAATTCCTTCTACAATACCTTATCTATTGAATTAACTAGACTCATATTTACATATATAGAGAACTACAACAACTACAATGGGGCCAAGTACTAGTCAATAGTTGAAACACCTATATGGGCCAACACTAGCTAGCTATAACCAACATTCTACACTCATAGAACATGACCATCATTTGATATCTAGAAATCTACTAAGAAGATAAATATTCACCAGAAGAGCGATTTTGTATGTCTAGTTTCCATTATTGAGTGGATAGATACAATATAAGGAGGAGGTCCTCATGATTAATTGTTTATTAGTTCTTCTTTTTACCATAAAAATAAAAAATAGATCCTTTTTATTGGCTATTGTGTTTTAGCTTAGCAAAAAAATACAAAAACTCATGGGAATTGATCTACTAGACTCAAAATCATAAGACATTAATTACTACAACTATTGGTTTGACCATGTAATTCTTGATTATGGGATACTACCCAAGAACATACCTTAGTAAATTCTTCACTAGATACTTCATTCTCTTTCTTTCATACTTAAATCTTTTAGATGATCAACACCCCTAAAATTTAATCTAAATTCATTGGTTGTGGATCTTATATTAAATTGCGGTTCTTTCTAATCATGTTTTTAGTACTATTATCATTAATGTCTTATCTTGAATATGGGTTAGTCTAAAAGTAATCCAAATTTATACTAAGAAATTTTACAATCAAAATCATGCCTACTCTAAACCACTTATGTTATAAGATATTGTTATAAAAGGTGATACAATTAATATAAGAGTTGATGATAATCCATTGGCCTTATAACATAGGATAATCTCACTCAAAGGTTGTGAATGAGCTTTTAAAGTTGCAATATTCCAAATTTTCATGTTTGTGTTTTGATCTAAAGTTGTTTGTCAAGTGGGTTTAAGCATAGCAATTTTAGTTTATCGTTTCTATAGTTGATGTTGTTTATGTTTTTGATTGGATAAGCAGGGTTTTTGAAAGGGCCCTAAACCCTTTTACAAATAAAAAGATAGAATTTTAAGTTCAACAAAACAAAAAAACCAACAAAGAACAACAAAACAACAAACAAACGGAACCACTACAACTCCATCGAAATGGAGTAGAAAAACAACCCACCCAGCTCAAGGTGGTTTAAAAAATTGTTCCAAATATTTTTGCTGAACCATTATACAAGGGTTCTTCTCCACAAACCTTTTCATCTTTTTATTGCAAGGATAAGAAACAAAACCATTCATGGGACCAAACAAACCAGGAGTATCAACTGAGGGATTATTTGAATCTTCAACCCGAGGTTTTTGGAGTAGCGAGGGGTGGTCTTCCACGACAACAAACATCTTCTCAGGCTTTTGAAAGAGTGTGGTGTGATCCTCTGTAACCACAGACATCTCTTTTTTCTTCCAAAAAAAGTGTGGCTTCTTTCTCCTTAGGCATGTAAAGGAGGCATGACCAACTTTTCCGCAATAATGGGATGATGTTGTTTATGTTATCCCTGTAACTTATTTTGATTTATTCCAAACCCATTGAGTATAAGAAAAATGTTTTATATTTTATCTTTAATTTATTGGATTTGTCTACTATTCTAGGTTATCATTTTTAATGAAAAATCTTGGATAATCTAAGATTGTAATATTTTTTTTCAAATTCACAAATCTAAAATTTATTGCCAATTTTTTTGCTAGGGTTATTACACATGTGAGGAGAATTTAATCATAATTAAACAAATTATTTTCATTAATTACTCACAAACTAAGAAATCTAGAGAATCTAGTGATTCTTTTCTAGCCTTGCTACAAACTTTGATCCACTTTACTCAAATTATTGTCATTAATTTATATCATATTTAATCTTGGTATTTTCCTTATTATTAATTTTTTTATCAATAACAAGATATATCCTTAGAAACATATAAGACCAATAACACATTTAATCTTTGTGCTACAATCGTTCCACCTTCTATGTGCATTCCTTGGCCTCATGTACCAATCAATTCCTATGTTGGAGTGATATTTCCCGTACATTTGGTTTAGTTCAAGAGGGTTTTGACCTCACATTATTTTTTTCCATTTCCTTTCCTTAGCTCTATGATAATCATTTATTCCGCACTCTCTCTCTCCTCTCTAGGCTCTTTGTGGTAGTAAAAAAATCACAATTTAGTTTCTCATTCACTTTGGTGGTGAATTATAGTATATGGTCATCCATGTGGAGATCAAAAAAACTATATTGAGAAAAAAAATCTTCTTCCAATATGGTGATATCCTAGAACTTCCATTTTAGAAGTGCTTGGTATGGATCTCACCAAAGGATTTATTTGACAAAATATCAACTTGGCATTACTTTCATGTTTGTGTGTAATATATACCCTCATTAGTGACAAGGAAATTACCAAGGATATGGGGCAATATCATATTTCAAATAAGAGCATGATAGGCATGGAAGCAATTGTTGACAACATTCCTCTTATAAGTGAGTACTATTCCTCTCAGAGGATTTAAATGCCATGGGTTTGCTTTGATTGGCATTATTCAAGACATTGAGACTAGAGTGTGGTGTTGGATAAATAAATTATATATTTTTAAGGTTATCAAAGTTTTGGTGAGTTTTTATAACCCATCATTGGATGTTTTGGCACTCTATGAAATTAAGACGAGATGCTCAATCCATAAAATGTATATGACATGGAAAAGGTGGTTTAGGTCATTAAGTTTATGCAATGAATGATAGTTTGTGTGAAATAGAAGGATAAAACAAGCAGCTCTATGTTTATCAATTATGATAATATCTAATAAAATTTTGTATATAGATAGTCCCTTGTGGAACATATAAGCTCCTTTTTGTATTTCTCTCAACCATAGTTTTTACTATTTCTATTTTCTAATGATTCTAGTCTATTTGTGTGGCTTTCTTTCTCAATCATTTTTATCATTTTTTAAAAATATTTGTATCTTGGGTTTTATCACTATCTTGTCCTACATCCATTTTGGATATAGAAAATATGTAATATCTCAATCATGTCTACCATCAATACAATATTTATGTGTAAATTATATTATACTATTATAGAATGAGAGAGGGCCCTCATCCCTAACTTGAATTACCAAAAAAAGGATTGTAAAAGATCCAAATCTCAAATGATAACATTAAGTGGATCAACATTTAATAGACTACTCTCATCTCAATGGTTTTCAAACACTTTCAATATTTTCAATTTGATAGTGATATAATATGTCATTAACTATGCTTGACATATGTAGAATAGTAGATATACTTGATATTTTACTCATGGAGTGGGCTCTACTTATTCTTTTCAAATATTTTGATTTTACTTTGGAACCCATGTGGAACTAGTGTCTTCCAATAAGGTGGCATTGGGATTGTTGAAAGTTGATTCCTTATTCTTCTTTGGGGAATGAACATGAAATATTCATTTTTTTTATATGTGGAGTAATGAAATTATCTTTCTCTTTCTTTATTGGTAGAGAAAAATGGTTATAATTTGGTTTTTATGCTTAAGAGCATTAGGAGGCAATAAAGAGGGCTTCATTTGCTCCTTATTTTTCCTTTTTTATTAAAATTTTATTGGTTCTTTGTCATAGATTCCTTTGGTATAATTAATAAATTATTTGTGTTCATAAGAAACAACTATTTATTGTTACTTACTCTTACAACCATAACAAATATCCTTTAGAGTGTCCAAGATAATTTTCAAGTGTGAAATGCCTCGACTATAAAATGTAATTGATCATTTGGAATATCTTAAAAGTATTACAATCATCACAAGAATGATTATGTTAGTAACACGTAAAAATGTTAATGTAATCATCATAATTGAAGTTTTTATTAAAATATAGTATGGCAAGGGAATTTAATGCCAAAGATATACCCCCCAACTAGGGGACACCATTAAAATATTGTAAAGTATATAGACATGTATGTATTCTAAAAAAGGTCCAAATCTCAACCAATAATATTAGATGGATTATCATCTAATGCATTATTATCATCTTATTAATGTGGTTTGCAAGCATCTTTAATGTTTTAAATTTCAGCATGATATGATGCCATTCGATGTGCTTGATATATGTAGAATAGGAGAAAGACCCTTTGTAATATTGTTATTGTACTCTTGGGGTCAAATTCACTTGTTCTTTTTTAATGTTCTATTTCTTCTTTGGATTTCATATGGAAGTAGCACTTTTAAAAGAAGCCACAATGGAATTGTTAAATTTTTTTCTTATTCTTCTTTGGAGCATAAGGAGGAAATCATCCTTGCTTAGGTACATATGAAGGAATAAAATTATGTTATTATTTATTTACTGATGGAGGAAAAGAGTTGTAAGATGGTTTTTGTTCTAAAGGCATTTTAGGAGGCAATGATGAGGGTTTAATTTTCTCCTTATTTTCCCTTTTAAAATTTCTTGATTATTTTCTTGCACATGAGTTTGTTATTATTAATGAATTCTATATTTGGTTTCATAAGGACTTTCTATGTGATGTTCCTTGCCTTTGCAGTCATAACAAATGTCCTTGAGAGTGACAACAACATTTTCAATTTTGAAGTAGTTGACTTGAAAATAGGTACATATGTATCTCTCGCCGCTTTCACAATTTTCTCTTGACGAACATATTTTCTAGGCATTAATGTATCATAGAGGGTATCACATTTAACTATTGTAACTAATATCTCCCAAGTAAAATACAAAAACTAGCCAATGAAGGAATGATATGTAGAAATTCATGCACCTCCTTAAGCCCACGTGAAGGGAAAGACAATACTCCCCAAAGTGTCCACAAGAATGTCGTTAGTTATGTTTAGAGAAACACATAAATGTGTATAATTGTTTGATTCTAAAGTCTCAATTATATCAAATTCTTCTATGCATACGTTATACTAAATGACTAGATTAATGTGAATACCTTCACATTGTTGAGCATGAAGAAAACCATGACCATAAAGTGGACCATAATAATTGTGGCTTGGGATCTCCTTATAAAATGAAATAATTGAAGGTACATATGGAGGTGAAATTGAGGAATAGGGATGTAGATTTTTGTAGAAGTGTCAGAAGAGGAACTAACATGCTTTGTATCCATAAGATCTTTGTTCATATGTGTATACATCATACAATTAGTAAGATGCTTGAATATCTATTAGTGTTGAATATTGCTAGATTGTGCATGCAATGGAAAAATATTAGCATAAATTTTCCAATTTTATGTTAGTGGAGCAACCAAACAATTTCCCCATCAACATGAATCACATTATTATCAATAATCTGATTTACAAAATTATGCTCGAATATCGCACAAATATATGTATGGTGTCCAATATTAATCCTATGAAAAATGTAGAATGATTGTTCATTATAACTCTTAGATAATACGCTGGAGGAATCCAATAGATTAATAGAATTAAGGGAATCCAATAGATTAATGAAATTAAGGGTAACCAAATTATTAGGAAGGTTTGAAGAACATTATCTAATGGTTTGCTAAGCTTTGTACATTCCCTAGGCCCTTCATGTTTGAATGATACAAAAGAAAATGTCACAGACTTTCTTTGGAACTAGTTTTAGATTCTTTCTTGTCTCATTTTACATGCTTTGTCTATGCTTCCACATTTCGCATATCCTGCAATCCTAACATTCTGTCAAAAAAATCTTGGAGGCATTCTGCCAAACAGTTCGCAAGCGTTGTATATGCTTATTACACTTCTACCAAGGCGGTTGCAGCTACAACATTCCAGAAAATTCCTCTGGATGTCCATACCCTATTCCAAATCTCCCATTTTGGCCCAGGCTGGGAGGATGCTGGCAAAGGTTGCGCAGTCTGGCTTTACACTTGCGAATCAGGTTTGATCAAAAGTTTATTAATCCTTTTCACCAAATGAATTTTGTGCATATCCTTCAATCATAGCATCCATGCGACCACATTTCTTTGATGCATCTGCTCAAACAGTTCACGTGCCTTGTCTATGCTACCACATTTTGCATACATGTCTACCAGGATGTAATAGTTGACAATAATTTGTCTTCCATTATGGTTTGATGGTTGTCCATACCCTGTTCTGAAGCTCCCAATGTGGCAGCTGCATCAACCATTTTTCTGTTTTGATACCTCGTTGCTCTGACTTCTTGTTTTATGCGATCAATGCATCCACTGACTTCTGCACGGGAACAGTTTAAACTGAAATTAACGGAGACTATTGTTTGAACGGGAACGGAAACGGGCGCTGGCGAGAGGAAGGGGCCCACATCTGCCACATAAGTGGTCAAAGTACCTTAGTGTGTGTTGGTTAAGCCCAGCCTGTGGCATGGTGTTGTGTTATTGGGTGTTTTGCAGTCAGCCATGGGCGAGCGGTCTAAATTTGTGGTTAAGATGTCTGTGGAGAATCTAACCAACATTGGCGCCAAAACTCCCATTTCTTTGGACAGCTCGGTCTAAGAGATGGCCTTTCATGGTGTGGTCATGGAACAAAGGCTCAAGCGAATTTTGAAGAAGTATGATTCTTTCATACTTGTCGCGGTTAAAATGGTTCTGGGCACTAGGTTTATCAATAATGGAGAAACTAAACCAGTCAGAACCCACATAACCTCAAGGTTTCTAATGGTGCTTTTAGAGATAAGAATGGCTAAAAAGGATGTTGAGGCCTTAATGTGACACCTGTTCATTGCAAATCATCTGGTTGGCATGGAGGAAGTTCTCACGGTTACCATCTTTGGGTCCGGTGTGTCGTGCCCTCGTGACTACCCCACCTTCTTCAAGTCAAGCGAGGTGGTGAAATTCTATCCTTTTCTCCTCGACCTGAAGGGTATGGCTCTGGTGGAGCACAAGTAAGTTGCGACTGTGAGGGAAAGCTATCTCCTGAGGGTGCTCAACATCGAGCATTCCTTTGGGCGTTGCGTGGTGTCAGATTTTGGTGCATTTGCTGCTGCCAATGGCTTTCTGGGTTAGGTGGTGTTGTATGTTTCAATTTTGTGTTTGCTCATATATGGTTCAGATGTAATGGGGGGTGTTTGGTGAAAAGTTTCGGCTATATCTGGTTCGACTGTATTTGGAATTTTTTGGTCATGCCCCTCTTTAAGTTTTTGTAAAATGTGACCCTACATGGTCGTTGTCTGGTTGGGGTGGTTTGTTTGAATCTCTGGCACACTTGGTGCTCTGGCCATCTCTCGAACTTTTTTGCTAGATCAATAAAATTTACTCTATTACATATAAAAAAAATTGATAAATCTTATTTATTTATAATTAATAATTAATAATTTAATCTTCTTAATAAAAAAAATTCTCTTAAAAAAATCAAAATAAAATATATGCAAACTTTTTTCTAACAAATAATAATTTCATAATAAAATAGAAGTAAAATTTTATCTGACTTAAGATTAGAATTTACTTTTTTACCTTTAAAAAAAATTTGAAAAATATACAAATAGAAAGTAAAATTATTTCATTTATTTAGAAAATTTGCAAATTATAGAAAGTAAAAATTGAAGTAAAATTTTATTTATGACTTAGAGATTATAATTTACTTTTTTACCTTCAAATTTTTTTGAAAAATATACAAATCAGTAAAATGATAGAAAGTAAAAATTAAATACACATACTTTCTCTCAATTCGTAAAATTTATTATTAATTGTTGCACATATTTCTTTGGTGAATGTGTAATTATTTTTTCCTTTCTTCTTCCTCTCTCTATTTATATAAATATTTTTGGGTGGCACATATTCATTTTTCTTCTTCCTCTCTCTATTTATATAAATATTTTTTGGTGGCATAGATTCATTTTTCATTTAATTTATATTTTTCGGCTATTTATTGTTTCATATACTTTTCATTGATATTAATTTTATACATGTCTACATTTAATATATTTTAATATATATTTTTTTCGTTTTTGTTAACACATTGACATTCGCTCTATGCTGCCACTAGGTTACACCTCTCAGTGTAAATATTAATTTCAATTAAGAATATATATTTTAAAATGCATAGTTTAGTGGGACAAAACTGTAGTTACATGCATTTATTAATGCACGTATAATAGTATCTTATATTTATAATTATTTAATGTATTATAAAAATTAAAACATAAATATAAATTTTAAATTTTATAAATTCAAAATTAAATAGATATAATATGTTTTTTAAATTTTTTATTTTTATATTGATAATATTATTTTAAATATAATATGTTGGTATAAGACATGACATTAATATTAATTATGTAAATTATGGAAATGTTAATATATTGATTCTATAATTATATGTTTTATATTTATAAAATGATATCATCTAAATACATTATAAAAAAATTAATAGAAGATTTTTTTTAAGAAAAATTATTAATTATAATTAAAATAATTTTAATAAAATTGTAAATTTTCAATAAAAAAATATAAATTATTTTTAATTTTTTGTATTAATAATATTAAAAAATATAATCTTATAAAAAAAATTAAAAAATATATAAATAGTTCCTAATGTTGCATAAGGTATGTAGGCGAAAATATGTGAAGCCTCCCTGCGCGAGGCTGCGATCGATGGAGCAGATGTTGGCACCGATGGGAAGTTGTTGCATTCTAGAGCGAGGGTCAAGGCGCAAAGCAGAGGCAAGAGAGTTTCGAATGGTAAGCTGTGGGCAGGTCGTTCAGTGGCGGGGGATGGGAGGAACTAATACTCCCTCCGTTCGGCGTTTGGTTCCCTCCCACAGCCCCCATGTTTGGATTTTGATCCTCTTCATGCGGATTTGCTAAATGCAAAACAAGGCAAACCCTTACCATGTATGTAATGCATTTTGTTTGGCACAAATCAGGAAGGATAACCCTAGCCCGCCTCCTCCCATTTTGTCATAAAAATTTGATGCCATTCCCACTTCAGAGCAGATGCAGCATTCGGTGGGCTCATCTCTCAAATTGGGCGATGCGGAGATTACCTTCACAAAGGAGCCAGCGGATCTCCACATTTCAGATGAAAATATCAATGAAATCTCTGTTGACATTGGCATGTGCTCTTTGGTCCTACAGTTCATGTGTAGGACTTCGTCCATGGATTCAGTTCAGGATTGAGCAAAAATGACCTGGAACAATCTATCCCTTCCTATGGTCGAACCTATGGATTTTGGCTTTTTCCTGGTCACCTTCAAAATGGTTGAGGACTGTGACTTTGTGAAGCTTAATGGTTTGTGGTTTTATGGGAACTCAGGCATTTTTTGGTCCCCATGGACCCCCTTTTTCGATCCTGCCACTGTTGTAGTCTCTGACATCCCTATGTGGATCAGACTCTACAATTTGCCTCCTGTGATGCGCTCTTTGGACCTCATAAAGAATTTGATTAATCAGGTTGGTGTTTTTGTTAGAATTGATTCAAATATTTTTTCGCAGGTACATCATGGTATGTGCTCTTGTGGATATCTCCAACCTTTGTCTCACTCCATCTACATTCACTATCTTTCAGCACCTGGACTCAGTTTATGAATTTTGAGGGGCTCCTGTTCAAATGTTTTCATTGCAAAAAATTGGGACATAAAGTCGAGGCTTGCTCTGCCAAGCGTTTATCTGGCACTAGATACATCTCTCTCAAAAAATGGGTGAAAAAGACAGGAACCCTGATGCTGACTTCATCTGGCGAAATCACGGGTAGTTCGTGTCCTCTTCTCCAGATCCTATGTCTGAGACTATGCCTCCTATTGTGGCTTCTCCTCCTCCTCATGTTGATCGTGCTATCAACAATTCTAATGCTCTCCCTCTTATTCTGGAGGAGGACGGCTCTGATTCAGAGGGTACTTATCCATTCATGGAGGACCTAGAGGAGAATTTTGATACTTTCGAATAGGATTTTGTTCTTGCCCCCTCTCGGTCTCTTGGGCTTGGTCAAAGGGAAAGCAACAAATCTAAACCAAACTGTGGGCCTCGGAAGAAGAGAGGAAGAAAATCAGACGCAGAGAAACTCTGTATTGAAGGATTGGATGTCATGGAGGCGGGGTCTCAGTGGACTATGGAAGCTCTCCTGTCATGGCAGACTAGAAAGTTTAGTTCTCCTTGGTTTTGGGCCTGACACCTTGCGTACTCTGGAATTGTTTTCTCTTTCGTCTCTTTAGGGTTAAGTGTATCTTATTTCTTCCTGAGTTCCTCTCAGACTTCTCTTCCTCCGATCTATTTCTTTTAGTTCTTTGTTCTTCTCCTTCTTGGCCTGGCTGGCCTATTGTACTTTATTTTCTATGATTTAATAAAATCTTTGGCTTCAGCCTTTTACCAACCAAAAAAAAAATGTTGCATAAGGTATGATACATTAATATCAATTATTAAAATCATGTATATGTTAACATATTGATTTTATGAGTGTACATTCTAGATTTATAAAATATTGTATATATATTGGATAAAAGGCATGAAGTCTGAAATATATTTTTTTTACATATAATAGAGTCAGGAGAGATAAAAAAAAATAACTCAAATGTAGATTTTAGAATAACAGTAATAGAAAAATGTCATCCAAACCAAACTATTAAAGATAAATACATTATTAGAAATTTAATGAAGAATATTTCTTAAAATAAATTTATTAATTATCATTTATTTTATTTTAATATAAAAATATTAATGTTCAATTAAGAATATAAATTTTGGTCATATAGTTTCAAAATCTAACTCGTAAGTTTGTTTAAATTAAATTAATAAAATCATTCCTAAAAAATAGCAAAATAATAGTTCACCTTTATTATTGTATTTACCTATTTATAGCTTAACTTATAAAACAAGGCTAATGTCAGCATGAAGGTCGTCATTGGGGAACCTAGAACAAACGCTTTGCATCATTTTACAAAAAGGTGTAAGCTTGTTGGCTAAGGAGCATAAGGTACTTCAATGAAGGCAACTGCAGATTGTAAGGTGTGGCCAATAAAAAAATTTGTGTGTAGTATAATCGGTGTGGCCTATGCAAGGAAGGATCCAAAACTGAATGTTGTGGTGGAGTGCTTCAGTGTTGCAGTCCTGGAAAAGGATCTGACTAGTTTCTTTGAGTATGCAACAGAGAATAAAGATATATTGCCTACTGGAAAGGCCAGTTAACAGATCTTGGGATTGGGTTGATTACAATCCTTTCTCTCATTGACTGAGTGTGGGATCTCTTTGATGTTATTTGTTTCTAAATTAATGGATGAGCACTACCCTCTCTGGTACCAGTTTTCCAAAACAAGACTTATAAAACAAGGCCGCATAGTTGTGAAGTTCTTGTCAAATGCTGCCAAGACGGTTTTGTTCTTTGATATGTAGATAAATTGAGAGAAGCACTAATATTATCAACTGGGTCAAGCATGGAACCATTGACCATTTTCTAAATTGTTATCTATGTTGTTACTATCTTTGTCATGGACACCCCAGCTAGTGGCTATAAACCTGGTGGGGGCATTGTTGGAGGCTATCAAACAAGAAGGTATACTACACTAGGTTTTTCCCTTTCTCCCTTTGCTACTATCTCTACTTTACTGCTATAAATGGCTTCACATCTTAATTCATTATTGGGGTTGATAAGAATCAATTGGTTCTAGAAATTACTTGCATTTCAAATATGTGACTCTACTATGAAGGTTTGAGTGCATGGTGAAGTTTTTGTCATTAAAAAACCTAATATTATATAAAAATATAATTTTAAAATATTGAATACTATCATCACCCACCACTACACATTAATATGATATCAATTGTATGTCAAGTACTATTCTTGACACTTTTTAAAAAAATTATGATATGACATTCTTTGTAAGCATGAAAATTTTCTTGCCTAAAAAAAAGAAGCATGAAAAGTTTCCTTTAGTGTTTGAAATGAAATGAAAGCGAAATCAACTTATAATATTCCAAATCCTTCCGCTTTTAGAAAAAGAAAATAGGATTGATTTAGACTTATATTATTACAAATCATTGTTTAATGTATTGAACATGGTTAAAATGCCATATAGATTGCTTGCCTCCCAATACATATTTAATCACGTCATGAGCAGGCATTTACTCTTGTATATATACATCTAACCCTCAATATTTATCTCTATTAGTCCCCACCCCTTTTATATAAACATCTTTATCCCTCGTTCTTTCTATCTCTCTTTAACTCTCTCTCCCCTTCTATCGTCCTCTTCATCTTTTTCTTTATTACTTGTGTTTCTATATCTTTAGCTCCCTGCCTATTTCTTTACTTCTTTTTATTGCTTTGATTATAAGGGAAAAATAGGTTTTGAAGGGACTCAAAACCCTTTACAACTAAATAGATAAAATGCTACTTAAAGATAAAAACATTGAACCATCAGCATCAGCCAACAACAAAAAAATAGAGACTTAGAAGTAAAAGAAAGTAATAGAGCAAAACACAAAAAGGGACACTATTTCATGTTCTTTAAGGTGTTAACCACCTCAAGTTCTTGGTTCCAATGCAGTTCAACCATGTCCATCAGTTCTTTCTTCTCCTCCTCAAAGGTTTTCCTCAGGTTACCCTTCCCTCTAGTAGTAGGGCCTTTAGCTTCATCCTTTCCAACCTTCTTCCCCTTTCCCTTTGAAACTTGGTCCTTCTCCATCAGCTCAGCAAAGTAAAGCTGATTAGCTCACTTATCTTGCAAAACAAGACCTTCAAGGATTCAACACTGTTCTTAACCGAAATGTGGCTTACATGCAACAACTTCTTGATACATCTGCATTGGTATCAATAATCTTAGCCTCCATTTTAAAGATGTGCTTCTCACACAAGGACTTGAAATCTATAAAGGAACACTCTAAGTCCATAATTCTTTCAATCAAAATATCTGAGGAAGAACCCTTCGACATATTTTGCACATTCTCTTTCAAGCCCTTGACCTTGATATTCACCCTGTTGAATTCCTATAGAGTCCACTTCGCCAACTTGAAAGTACCAGTAGCCACCACATGAGCCATGTCGAGGAGCTCAAACATTGAAGTGGTATTGTCATTTAGGTATGAGAAATCCTCAGAAAGTGGGTTTACCTTAAGTGGCTCTGGAATTCCAGACCTCAGATTAACCCCCTCCTCCTCATGCATAGTCTTCCCACCAAAGAGCTCCACACTTGGTGTCTGATAAACCAGGGAGTCATCAATTTCAACAGCGTTCTCCTAGCGCCTTCTTTTTATTGTTAATGTAGAGTAATTGTGTAAATAAAAAACACCTCAAACAACTATTTTCAATATTTTAATCTATTACATTTTTTATCATGTTAAAAACACCTCAAATGATTAACAACAATATATTTTTAATATTTTAATCTATTACTTTTTTCATCAATTAACTCACTTGAGAGGTAAAATATTTACAATAAAATTCATTTAGTCTTCCAAGAACTCAAAAAATTAGAACACATACATAGACAATTAAAATATATCTACTAGTTTATTGAATAACTATTTTTATTTAGCTTAGAACTATTTAAGATTTATTTTATTTATTAAAAAATATTTTCTATTTTTTTTATTTTATTTTAGTTTGCATTCACATTTACACTATCTCACCATATAATAAATACATTTGTTCTTTTATCTCTCTACTTTGTTTCTTTTTAACTTTGTAAATAAATATTTAATTTAACAAATTAAAATTTACTTTTATTTTAATTTAATTGTAAATTCAAGATTTGCTAATAATATATTTTTATTACTTGAAGAAGTTAAGATTTTTCTCTAAAATGTAAGAAATTTTTAAATACATGTGATACATATTCATTTCAAAAAACTTGTAATGTATTTATGAAGAAAATATTTAATTGCAACCTTTAATTGCATTTATTCAATCAACATATAAGTTTAACTATATCTTATTTATATAATCATAATTATAGAGATAAAATAAAATTTAACATGTTTTAAAATTTGATCAATAAAAAGTAAAAATTATCTTAAAATCTTATTCAAGTAAATCCCAAATGCTAATTTTAGTTCTAACCTTGATTTTTACC
Organism: Sequoia sempervirens; assembly: GCA_007258455.2. Taxonomy (NCBI): domain Eukaryota; kingdom Viridiplantae; phylum Streptophyta; class Pinopsida; order Cupressales; family Cupressaceae; genus Sequoia; species Sequoia sempervirens. The sequence goes on along the minus strand of VDFB02047230.1, from coordinate 344,386,291 downwards.
CTGATCCTAATTTTTACTATAAACATAATTATAATACTTTTAAAATGATAATATTTATAGTTATAATTATAATTTAATTAATAATTATAAAATTAAGGTCATAGTTAATTATTTAAATTATAATAACCATACTTAATAATTATTTAATTAAAAAATTAAAATAATTATTAATTTGTATTAGGATTATAATATAACTAATTAAACATTTATTGCTATTTTATAATTATTTTAAATTTCAAAATAATATTAATAAATTAAAATTATACTTTATATATATTAACTCTAAAACTAAATAATTATATAATAGAATAATCTATATAATTTTAATTCCAATTAAAAATTAAACCTTACTTTAAATAATTTTATACATTTTGCAGCTTAGAGAGGTCGCAAGCTGCTTTCTTGGCCCAAGTGAGTGTGGTGTGGGGCAGTGGTGGTTCTATTTTTTGTGTTGGTTGTTATTCCTTGGTTTTTGTTCTCTTTTTTATCTCTTTCTTGCTATGTTTTGTTCCTTTTTGTGTGTTCTTGGTGGGGTCTCAACTATGCAGGTTGCATGGCCCATGCAGGGGGTTCGAGGGACCCCCAATTGCTCTCTTTTAAAGATGCTATCATCAGTGGGGACTCTTCATCTTCTAGTCATGAGGATGCTATAAATTTCCTCTTGAATGTAGTAGAGGAGTCGAAGAACAACCAATTTTAGGGATCTTGACCAAAACCCAATGGGTGTTTCAACAAAAGTAATGATCGCCCAATGTTGGTGATCAACCCAGATGCAGTAGCTGAGGATATGTTGTATTTTTTTAAGCATGTATTAATCTACAAATTTATGGGGGTTTACATTTATTTACCTTTTCTAGAGAATTGGGTCTGCAACAACTGGAACCCTGAAGGAGAATTGGAAATCATTATGGATGCTAATGGTTTTTTCTTTGCGGTCTTATCTCGGATTGCAGGTCACAATATGGTTTTTGAAGGGGGCCCATATTTCCACAATCAAGCGAGAGTTTTCATCAAACCATGGTATTTTGGTTTTAATCTGACAAAATAGCTTCCATCACAAATCCCTGTTTGGATTCATCTCACTTGACTTCCAATGGAATTTTGGTGCAAGGACATCTTACACTCTATTGTAGTTGTTCTAGGGAAGCCCTTGGGCCCCTCTCGTCAAACACTTGACCAAAGGGTAACCTCTTTTGCTCCTTTTGTGTGGAAATTAATTTGAATAATCCTTTATCGGAGTCTCTTGAAATCATATTAGGAAGCATGTTTTGGATTCAAGAGGCGAATTATGAAGCTCTTCCTTTCTGGTGTTGTACTTTCCATGAATATGGCCATTTGCAAAGGAATTACCCCAAGTTGCGATCTAAAACCCAACATCCTCTATTGGGTGCACATGCAAATAATTCCAAGGAAAAAGGAAAAGCTTTGATTCAAAGTGAGGAGCCTAATTCAAATGGGTTTGTACTTATGAAATCTCGTTCAAAAGCAAAGGTGCAAAACCACCAAAACAAAGGCATGCTCAAAGAGACCTTTGGTAATAGATTTGATGTTCTTGAAAATTTTGAAGAGTTGGATTCAATGGAACATGATCATAGCTTTGGGACTCGGGGCTTTCAAGGATTGGATCTTGTTGTTCAATTCCCTCTAAACCCTACTCCTAATGTTGTCATGCATGAAACCTTAAAGGAAGGAATTGTTCCTTCTTCATCCCCAATTGAGTTGGGGGCTATTGGGTAGGAGAATGTGGTGTTTCTAGTGGATGATTTGGTCCCTAATCCCTTGGAGGAGACCCCTTATGAACACATAGGTACACTAATGGGATAAATGAGTTTGAAACTGATTCTAGGCTCAAGGATGATGGTAACAAGAAGAATGGGCCATTCTTGGGAATCCACCATAAAATTTTAAAGAAAGTGATTGGTGATAAAATGGCTAAATCAGGAAGGAAGAAGGACTTGGAAAGGATAAAGTTATGGGAGAGTCTTTGGTGGAATTTGGTGTTGTTATGACATTAGACACCCACTTTTCTTTGTCCCATAAATGATCGTGTTATCTTGGAATGCTAGGGGTTTGAGTAGCATTCCTAGAAAAAAGGCTACTTGTGATTTAGTTCGTGAGCATAAACTGGATATTCTCCTCATTTAGGAGACCAAGCTTCCGGTTGAATATACGATGAAGACGGCATCCAAAATTTTGAGGAGAGGGTATTGCCAATGTGTTGGATCTCAAATTTTTGCTAGAGGTGTGGCATGTATTTGGGACCCCTGCAAGATATCACCTCTTTGGTGGATGGCTAGTAGGAATTCCCTTTCTTTGTTGGCGTCTTGTTTTGATTCGGGTGAGGTGATTTTTTTCACCAATGTGTATGCGCCTAATTATTTTCTTGGTAAGACTTTGGTTTGGTCTCACATTAGATTCATTCATTCTCTTACTCCTTATCCTTGGATCTTGGTAGGAGACTTTAATTCTATTTTCAATCTAGGGGAAAAATTAGGGGGAGTTAGTTGTTTGGGGCCATCCTCTTCCTTGCTTCAGGAAAATATCAAGTTTCTTATCTAGTGGATGTTCAACCAAATAATGGGACCTTTACCTAGCATAATTGAAGATGTGGGGAGGGTTCTATTTTTGAGAGGCTAGACAGGTTTCTTGTCTCTATTGAATGAGTTGGAAATAACTAGACCTCTTCCTCTGAGATTTTGGGTTGGAAGGGGTTAGATCATTGGTTGATTAAATTATCCTCTTCTCGATTCTTCATGGCTAAGCAACCCCCCTTTAAATTTCAATTGATGTGGCTCAGGGACCATAGCTTGCATCATCTTGTGGAATAGTGGTGGTTTGAAGGAAGGCGTGCCTTTGGTACTGTAATGTTCTCTTTCTTCAAGAGGCTCCAATTTTTCAAATTCAAGCTTAATAAATGGAACAAAATGGTTTTTGGCAACCTCTTTCATAGACGTAAATAGATTCAAGATTATCTAGATAGCATCATGTTCAAAATCAAGGAAGAGGGGATGATAGTTGATTTTCTTTAGGAAGAAACCAAATGCTCAAGAGAACTTGTTGAATGGGAGTTGTAGGAGGAGGTTTTTGGAAATAAAAATATCATATTGATTGGCTCCAGGAAAGTGACAAGAATACTGCTATTTTTATAATTTGGTAAAGGTGCATAGATGTGGGAATATTATTGCCTCTCCCATGTTTACTTAGGGGGAATGTAGTTAAATTCACATAAAGCTATTTCATAGGAGGTGGTTCATTTATATTATTCTCTCTTCTTAGAGATTGGTCCTCCAGCCTTGGAGGAAGAGAATTTGGTTTTGGCCTGCATCCCCCCTTTGGTCTCAGTGGAGATGAATAACTCTCTTCTAGAACCCATCTCTTTGGAGGAACTTGAAGATATTGTCTTTCAGATGAAGAAAGGTAAGGCCCCTAGCCTTGATGGTTTTCCCATTGAGTTCTTTTAGGAATTTTGGTCTATACCATCAAAGCGGATTTGTAGGGGGTGGTTTGAGAGTCTTATACAAACAAGAAAATGCTTAAGTCTATTAATTATACCTTTCTAGATTTAATTCCTAAGAAATATGGTGTCAATTCTTTAGACTCCTTTCAACCTATTGTGTTGTGCAATGTGACCTATAATATTATCACTAAGTTGATTGTTGAAATAATAAAGAGGTGTTTGAACCCCTTGATTTCTCTAGAATAAGGAGGTTTGTTAAAGGTGGGAAAATTGTGGATGGTATAGTGGTGATGGCTAAAGCTATTCATTCCATGTCCTCCAAAGAAAAATCCATGTTCATTAAATTGGATATTTCTAAAGCCTATGAAAAATCCATGCGGTCTTTCCTTCAGAGTCTGCTATTGGCTTTTGGTTTCCACATAGAGTGGGTCTCATGAGTTATGAGTTGTGTGACCTCATCTTCCTTCTTTGTGCTTGTAAATGGTTCCCCCCCACCTACCTTTTCTATTGGGTGGAGACTCAGGAAAGGGGACCCTCTGTCTCATTATTTATTTATTCTAATGGTTGAAGGTTTAGGGAGGTTGTTCAAACAACATAGGGATAGAGGCTCCATTCATGGCTAGCATTGGGCACGAAGTTTCGATGTGTAGACTCATCTCCAGTTTTTTGATGACACCACTCTCATGGGTGTTGCTAGAATTTAGGAGGTAGTTAACTTCAAGAAGGATTTGGATATTTATTTGGATACATCTGGCCAGAAAATCAATGATGGTAAGTCTCTGATCCTTTTCTTCAATACTCCCACTTTGATCCAATGCAGAATATCCAACATTCTTCATTTTCATATTGGTAAACTTCCCTTGGAGTATTTGGGGATCCCCCTCTGCGTTGGCACCTTGAAGAGGATTGACTGGCAAAAGATCTTGGATAGATTTCACTCTAAGGTCAACCACTATACCTTTAGATGGTTATCTTCAACTAGCAGGGTGACTCTTGTTCCTTTTATCCTCCAAGCTCTTCCTCTATATAGGTTCATAGTGTTATCTTCTCCCAAGAGTGTGCTCAAGGAGCTTGACTCCCTTGCTAGAAATTTTTTATAGGCAGGGAATCTTGACATTCAAAAATGGATTTTGGTGATTTGGGACTAGGTTTATAGACCAAAGGAGAATGGTGGCCTTGGGCTTATACAATTAGAGAAGAACAATCTTCTTTTGGCTGCAAAACTTTATTGGAGGTGGTGCAAATTTCTAGAGCAGCCATGGGAACATGTTTTAAACCACAAGTACTTAGGAGGAGTGACTAATGAGGATATTCCTTGAATGGATTTGTCTGGTAAAGGTTCTATGGTTTGGAGCATTATTAAGAGGGGTTCAATCCTCATTAAGGAGGGCCTTTTCTAGATCATTTAGAAAGGGGAGCAAGCTCTTTTTTGGGTCGATTCTTAGGATGGTCACCCTCCAATTCTATCATCTTTCCCTCATCTTCGACCTTTAAGTAATATTTTTGTGGCTACTGGTTGGTCTAGGGTGAGTAGTTTCAAATGCTCTTCGTATTTGGGAGGCACTAGGGTTTATCGGTGGTAAAATCCTGATTGTTGGCTGGCTAGTGGTTCTCAAGAAGAGTGAAGTATTTTGGTGTCTATTATAGCTGAGAGGCTTTGTTGTTCTTTAGAGGATAATGATTTTTTGGCTTGGGAACATAAATCTAAGGGTATCTACTCTGTTTCTCAAGGGTATGTTGCTTTTGTCTCCCACCTTGTTGAGGTGAGAGTTTATCCTTGGTGGAAACACATTTAGAACAAGGTTGGGTGGCCCAAGTGTAATATGTTCCTATGGTTTTTGAGTCATAACAAATGCCTCACCTGGGAGAATATCAAGAAATAAGTATTTTGTGGGTCATCTCTTTGTTTTTTATGTGGATGTGGTGAAGAAAGTATAACTCACCTAATTTTTCATTGTACTTTTGCGATGGAAATTTAGAGACTTTGGTGGAAGATTTGGAGAAGACCATTTAGGTTTGCTTTATCTTTGCAAGAATTTTGGGAGAACTTGGGACATCCTCCAACATTTGCATCCTATTTGATGGTTTCTTAGGAGTTAGTACCTTCCATTATCATTTGAAAGATCTGGTTGGAGAGGAATCGACACATTTTTCATGAGTGTCATTAGATGGTTTTGCAAGCTTGGTACAAGGTTCATAGTATTTTGAAAGAAACTATCTGAATCTAAATTCAACTTGGGAGAGTTAATGTCATCATCAAATATGAAGATAGCTTCTATCCTTGAGCTTTCTTCTCCCCTAGGCCCCCAGGGGACTAGGGGAAGCGAGCTAAAACCTTTTAAGAAAGTGAATAGAGTGGAGAGGTGGCATCCTCCTCCTGAAGGTACTTTCAAAATTAACACCGACGGTTCTACTCAGGGAAATCTCAAAGATGTTGGGATTGAATTAGTGGGTCGTGATTGTAGTGGGGCCATACAGTTTTTCTTCTCCATTCACATGGGTGTGCAATCTAACAATCAGATGTAGGCTTGTGCTTTCTTAAGGCTCTGGAGAGAGCCTATGAGGTTAGTTGGAGGGATGTGATTTGTGAGACATATTTTATGATTTTGGTCTCTCTTCTTAATACAAGATATTTTTTAGGAATCTTCGTGGAGATTGGTTTAAATTTGAAGAAAATTCTTCTTCTTGATTTGAATTTTGAAACCCTCTCGTTTGTTCACATTCCCATGGAATGGAATGGGGTTGCATATTTCCTTGCTAAATGGACCTCTGAAGGTCGGGGGCATGGAATGTGATGGAATGGAGACAGTTAGACCTAGATAAAAGCAATACTTTGTCTAGATATATTCATGAGGATCAGAAGATGTAGCCTTGT
>VDFB02047230.1:343820439-344379859 GCA_007258455.2 Sequoia sempervirens | reverse complement strand
CCTCCACCGAAATAAACTGCACTTTGATCTCTTCTAGATCTCCTACAGTGATTGGTGGATTTCTCTTGAGCTGGCTCTGATACTAGATGAAGGAAAATAATGGTGATCTGCTGATCACAAAACAAACAATATGCAAAAGCCCCAAATTGCCTTAGAGAAGAAGAGGCAGGGCATCAATATATAGAGTTCCAGATTTACAAAGGAGTTATGGCACACAACCACAATGACCAATAACTCAACCATAATACTAAATGCAAAACCTGAAAGTCAAGAAAGGATAGCTACATACTTAATAAGCCCAATGGGCATTACAAATAAGTCAAGAAAAGTTGCTGCACATGCTATAGACCGATAGATGTTGATAAATGTTGTCATGATAGAGGAATTTTGCAGATGTTGTAGCTGCAACTACCTCAGCAGACATGTATGCAAAACATGTAAGCATAGACAAGGCATGTAAACTGTTTGACAGATTGCCTCCAAGAAATTTGTTCTCATGGAATGACCTGATTGTCAGATATCCAAAATGTGGAAGCATAGACAAGGCACCTGAACTATTTGACAAAATGCTTCAAAGCACATTTTTCTAATGGAACACCTGATTGCAGGATGTCAACACAATGGGTTTGTTGAAAAGGCTTTAGAAAATTCCAACCAAATGCAATTGGTAGGTGTACAGCTAGATTCTCCCAGCCTATGCCAAAGAAATTTGTTCTCATGGAATGACCTGATTGTAGGATATGAAAAATGTGGAAGCTTAGACAAGGCACCTGAACTGATTGATAGAATGCCTCAAAACACATTTTTCTAATGGAACATCCTAATTGCAAGATATCAACAAAATGGTTATGTTGAAAAGCCTTTAGAACCTTCTCCTTCCTAGGTTCCTCAAAGGAAACTAGGTTACAATTCCATGCACAACGAACCTTCTCTAGCTTTGAAAATATTCTTGATGAAGAATGTCCTGACAAGGGCTTAAATTTGATGGTCGTATGACCGTATTTAGTCATTTTAGCTGTAAAATACAATTAAAATTTTAGGAATACTGTATTACTTGAAAGGCAAAATTTTAGTTATTTCTATGTAATTATTCCTATATATGTTTTTTTCAATCTACATATATTTTTCTTAAAATAGATAACCTTTAATATTTGAAAGGCAACTTCAAATAAATGACCATCACAAAAAAATTTCTTGACAAGTAGGGTCAACTGTCAAATTTAAGCCGTGGTCCTGACATTCAATTTTAATTATTATTTTTTAGCTTTTTATTAAAATTTTAGTGTATATGATGTAATAGTTTTGGATGGGTAGTGTATTTATAGAGAATATATTTTTAACAAGTAATGTAAGCTATAGATGTATCAATGAATTGTTTTGCATTCTAAATCATGGTCTCATTTTCTTTTTGTATATCCTAGTTTGAATAATCAAGCAATCTATTTTTATAAAAAAATATTTGTATTTTTGTGTTGAACTTTTTTTAAAAATATTAATATACTCTATATTTTGTGAATTAAAAGAACATAATAGTGTAGGATCAAAATTTTGTCTTGCCTTACATTGGCATAGTTTCTCAACTAGATGATAGGTTAGGTTTTGTCAAGAAAAATACATGATTGAATGTACAATTTGATAGGAAAAATTTGACTTATGTGAGTGTAATTTTAAATTTATTGGACATTAGTTTAAGTTTGTAAATATGTTTGTATGACACGTAGTCCTAATTGATTGGTGACATGTAAGATATGAGATATTCTTATGAATAGTTATTTAAATGTTAAAGTTTATATTGAGATGCAAGTGAATAAAACATATCTAAAAAATATAAACTATATAGTACCCTAATAATTGTGAGTCTCTTTTGTGAATCCATGGCTAGTATGATTTAGTATAATAGGAAGGTTATCTATAGCTTAGAAGGCTGTCATATGTAACTTCTTTAGTCAAAGATCCTATAATAGACGTTTGGAATAAGTAATAGACAATATATAAATATTAGATAAAAAACATTAATGCAATATTTATAGGATATATATAATTAATAAAGGGTATTGAAAATTGGGTTAAAAACATGGATAACTTGTTAAATTTAAGATTATCATTATCAACCTATGTCATGAAAGGTATAAAAGAGTTGACAAGAAAAAAAGTTATAATAGCCTAAATTTTATTTTTTATTTTATGGATGCTTAGGTGACATATTTTTGAGAATAAATATATTAGGGGCATTAAGTGATAATACATGTTATTTGAAATATGAATCTTGAATATATAGTTTCATAAATTTATCTTTTTATGGGAATATGTATGATAAAGGATACTCTAAGAGATGGAATGTAATACATGGAAAATGGGTCCTTATTGGCTAGCTTTTCTATTTAATCCTATTTTATATTATATTCAAAAATATCTAGAGGATAAAGTGAGGATAAGAATTTTAGTATTTCGTATGTATCTTGGGATAGAACAAGGTATGAATCTTTAAGTTTAATTGTGTAGTTAAATCATGGTCTTGGAAACTAGTCAAGATACTTATATATAGTTATTATGTTGTACAATAATTATGTTTATCCTTATATTATTAACCATATTTATATGTTTTAAATTTATGTATTCATATTTCTTTTTACTTAGAACATACTTAATTTACTTCTTTTTATACTAATGTGTTAATTCCAATGCTATGGCTACACTACATCTTGTTGTGTTTGTTGAAATCTCAAGCAAGGGATAAAATGGGAGTGTAAGAAGCTTCAACTTTATTGTGCTTACTATGAATATTGGTCCCACTATAAATGCAACAAAAAAAATCCACAAGGTTTTGATGAAATTTCCTTGGTGTTGTCATGAACTACTTGAGAGGGTAAGAGAATGGTTGTTTCTACACATTTATTAGAGGTGAAATAATTGTAAGCCTTTCATGATGTGTTGGATAACTTGGCTATGATGTATGATAAGTTTGATGGGTTGTTTTTCTTTCTAAAAGATACATTATTTGATTGATGGTATGGATGTGGTGGAGATGCTAAGTTGATATGTGCATTTGAGCATTACTTTTATAATATGTAGCGTTGGTGAAGATCTCAATTTTTTCCTTTACAACCTTGCCTTGTAAAGTTTGAATGAAATTATAAACAAGTTTCTCACCATCTCTTGACATGTTTTAATGTCTATGTAGTTGGATGATTTTTCATATTTTTCAATAAAATATTTTTCATTGTGTGACTTATATAAAATTGATGTATATGTTTTTTTTTTTTTATATATAGCAGTTTTTGTTGACATAGTTTGCTTTTAATAAATATTTTGTATTTAATAAATTATTTCACACCATTTCCATTAATATTGGGTCATTTGTGGAAGAAATTATGGAGCATTATGAGATAAATTAAGGCACTTACAATGCATTAGATTGTTATGTACCTATGGATATGATTGTTATCTATTGGATTTGCACCCTGTTGAATGTGAAATTCAACAATCCAATGAAACATGGGAATGATCCTAAGGTGTGGGTACCTCAAACGGGACCAAACCTCTAGAGAAGGTCGACTTCCTAGCTGGTTATCACTTACAACTTTCTAATTTTGTAAAGGAAAAGGGAGAAGGAAATGCATGAAGTAAAAAAATTAAAAATTAAAAGTGTTCAAAGTGATACACCAAACTTATGATAGAAAATGAAAAATCAGATCTTTAAACACTTGGCTCAAACTGATAGAAATCAAAGTTTGCACAACCTATTACAGTATGTTTCTACATAAATATTTCACCAAAGGGCTAGAACATATTAATCAACAAAGGGAAGGTAAACTTCACAATTGAAAAATTATATTCATTTCCTAGACACAATCAGTAACCTACATAAACTTACATTTGCAGAAAAGGTATAAATTTATGAGACAATGCTAGAAGGAAAACAAAAAAATCTCACAAAGAGCTTGATCAATCATTCAACATACACAAGACTGCAAGAAGGAAAGAACTTCACCACCAAAAATAACCAAGGTATCCTCTGTATTCCATATCCAAAGAGTTACAAAATATGTCAAGAAAATGTATAAGAACTTCAAAAAGTCACAAGTACAAAAGTTGCATATCAAGAACTAACTCCAAAATGAGTCCAAAATGAGAATATATCTCTCCACCCTAGGTAGTTGCATCAAAAAAGGAACTAGAAGCTTCTGAGCTCGAATGCCTCCAAAAAGCCTATTTTTTGGCAATTAAAACCTCCCTAAAAGAGCTCCAATATGTTTGAAAAGGTCAATTTTGACTAAACCTATCATAAAGCATGCAAAAATTGGCCTAAATACTCTCTAACTCTCCAACAAAGTGAGTAAAAGCCTCCCTATATTCTTGGCACATTTTTACCAATTGCAAATAACCTCCCCTAGATGCTTGCAAATCATAAATCTAAGCATATTCCTCCTTGACCATAACTTTGTTTGCAAATGTAGCATCCTAATAACATTTAACTTAAGTGATTTATAATGATATCACTAAGATAAATGTTTTACATTTAATAATTTTATGCAAAACAAAGATGAGTCTCGACCATATGGGAAATTGATGTAAAGACTAAAAGTCTAAATCTCTACTAGCACATACCAAGGGACACGCATTAGTTACATTGCCAAAGTTTAAAATAAAAAGTAAAATACCTTTTGCTTATGTCAACATTTCTTTTAGGGTAAAACCCTAGCAACACAAACAATGAAAAAGTCATCTCATTTTGCATTCCAAGTTTCTAGAGAAAACTTAGGGCGCTGCCAAGGGTTTCAATGAAGCTCCTTCATGACAGAATTTGAGACTTCGGTGGGGATTTTCACATGTATCCTATAGAATGATGAAAGTATGTTTTGACTCTTACTTTGCTCCATTTTTCTCCAGCATTCTTCTATGTTTACTCTACATCTCATGGCCATCTTACAGGAAATAAACATATGCTTCGAATCTCTCTATGTGTTAATTGGTACCTCTGTATCTCTACGCCATGACTTTGCATTTTCTTTGAGAATTTACCTAAAGACTACTCGCCTTTTCAGAAGATTACTTTTTCAAAAAATATTTGTGTAAATCTTTCCTATCTTACATGCACTTGCATAAATGCAATAATCTGTTAATGTAATTTTTTGATTTCCACTTATGCACTTGAATGTAATGTAGGAAAGATAGAGAAATGTACCTTTCTTTTAGTTTAAAATCAAAGAGCGCAAACTAATTGGGCTAATAGTGAAATTAGGTAACAATGATAATTTAAGGTATTTAGGTATTTGGCTAGCTTTGTAGGCTATTTGTAAGGAAAATAATAACATAATCATGCATTATTAGGATGGAGGTTATCTTTCCAAGTAGGTGTAGGTGTGCATTTTAAGTAGCGTATGATGAGCTTCAAAAGTGAATATAATCCTATGATTGCTTCACTAAATTTCATAAGGAAAACAATAGCTAGAGTAAGTCCATATCAAGAACAAGAATTGATGAATTCTATAAAATTACTTCAAGCAATTAAAATATGTAAGATCAAGAACTTGAATGAATCATGAACTAGGAAAGTGACCATAGAAATATATGGTTTATGAATAAGACTTGTAAGGAAAAGAATGAAAAATATATAAAATGTGCCTCAATATATTATCAAGTACATGATTATATTAGATCTATTCCCTATTCAAAAAACTTTTTGATGGGTGTTCAAGGCCACTCCTAAGGTACCAACGATGTATATTAAGAGCTTACTATGTAAACCCCATATATAAATAATCAAAGTAAGTATTAAAAAACACTATGAGGTAAATTATAATAGCCTAGATTGAAACCACCATCCTATGGCTCTTTGCAAAAATTCAATGATCTAAGTCTAAATAATTTACTTGTATGGGAGGTTGTTGCTTGAATTAATTATAATAAATCTTAGAGTCCTATCATGATAATTTATCTATCAAGACCATCCTTTCAAACTAGCATTCTTTGCAATACTGAAGCCTGTTTTTATTTCCAATTTTTAATAACTCCTAACCATTGATTCCCCAAGAAAATTATTGACCCTAGATGTCTTAGAGTAAATATTTAATTGAAACATGTCTCCATGAGGAAAGAAGCCTCAACAAGAGTCTTAAGTCAAGAAAATCCCATATTCATTACTCTATCAAGTGAAATCTAAGTCATTGATTGACCAAAGTAAATCAAGCAGTGATGCCTATTCTCTAAATGGAAGTATGAATGTTGCCCCTTTAAAAACTATAATTGACCAAAAGAAGTATAACAAAACTATTTGAGGTAAATTCTAATATCCTAGATTGAAATCACTATCATATGGCTCTAAGTTGCAAGATTCAATGATCTAAAGTCTAAATAATTTAAGTATGGGAGGTTATTGCTTGAATTAATTATAATAAGTCATAGATTCCCTTCATGATAATTTCTCTATCAAGACTATCCTTTGAGACTAGCTTCCTTTTTAATATTGAAAGATATTTTTGTAATGAATCCCAACCATTAATTCTTCAAGAAAATTCTTTCCTATTAATGTCTTAGAGTAGATCTATAATGGAAATTTCCCCAAGAGGAAAGAAGACTTATCATAGGGATTTATTGATTTTGTATGACTACATTCCTAGATACAATGTGAGCAAAAACTTAAGAAGTTCAATTAAATAAATCTAGTCTAATTTTTGCCAAGTCCATTGGGCTATCCTATATGGTATCAAAGCATGGTTTAAATCTAAGGGCCTAATGGGACATTAAGGATAAAATTTTAGGTTTAATTTTGAGATTGATTAGGTATTCATCATGCAGCTACTCTATTGATGCAAGTAGTAAGAAATCTAAAGTTCAAAAGTTAGTCTTTGTAGTGTATCAATAGGAAATACTTGTTTATAACTGTGGAACAATTTAACTTCAACCATGATGAATAAGAAGAGAGAAGATGGTATAAGGATAAGAGTAGCTCATGCATGGATTACTAAGCTCTAAGATGGAGGAAAAAGAGCAAGGGCATTGGGAGTAGAGAGAACCCAACAAAATAAAATAAAAAATGAAATATTAAAATCAATTGCAAAAGAAATACTTCTCATTTAGCATGAAATAAGAGATTGAATTTTGCCAAGGAAACTAACAAATTAATAGCTAGATAATATTGGAATGAGAAAAAAAGGAACCTAAAAGTGGGATGGGACATAGTAAATTCTAAGGAAGAAGCCATCTAAATAAATTGTCAAGAACAAATCCATCTCTTAAAGTTCATCATTATAGACTCTTTCCAAAAAGCAATTTTCCTTGTCTTCATTGCATAGAAACATATATGCTTATGATAATATTCTATTTTAAAATCAACTAAATAAAAATTGTTAGCCACAATGTATAAGTTGTTGAATATGATGAAATGAATCTCCCACTATAAAATTTATGCATAAAACAAATACAAGTACTCAAGATTCTTAATGTAGTTGTGATTAAGGATTGTAAATAAACATCAGATGTGGCATATGGAATTTAGTCTTCACTAGCATTTTTGAACTATGCAACTAATGCAAAAGTATTCAATTACCATCTTACCCCTTTCTCCTATATACATATAGACATATTGGGTAAACAAAAATCACAAAGTTCATTACAACAACCAAATATAATTGTAGTTAGGTTCATGAATTTATCTAGATAATATTCATTCATCTTTATTACAACTAGAGTTGTTCATTATTTCATAGAATGTAGGAACATGTGTTACCAATTTATTATTAAAGTGAAATGTACTTTTCTTGGAGGCCAACCCAAGTATCATGCTTACTTTTCCTCCTATCCACCATTACAATGAGGTATACAACTTCATATGGGTGTTGTTGAGGTGTGTGGCCATTCAAAGATTTTCAACCCCTTTGATTGGTGCAAGGCTTCTACCATCTAAGAAATTTCGTAGCTAATCTCTAGAACCAATCCATGAAAACCATGGAATCCACCACATAGCTAATCTAGAAAAATTATGGAATCCACCACTTAGTCAATCTAAAACTCAATATCACTAGATTGACCAATTGACACATGCACAAGCATGCTTACATATAGACACACATGTCTCTAAACATTTGAGTCACAATTGCAATCAACATAATTTGGGGGGCTAAAACCACTTCAATGGGCCCTAGCACATGCCAACAAGAAAATACCTTGATCACACTGTAGCATCTTGCTATACCAAATCAACTCTATATCCAACTTTAAACTAAGATATCAACCATTCTAAGGAAACCTTGATAATCAAGGTAACACCTCATTATGGCTACACACTATTCAACTTGTCATTGAGATAGAAAATACCCCATCTCTACTAGGATGACTAGCATTTGAACATTTGATTCACCAAAATAACTATTATGTTACTTTATTAATGAATGACCATGGAGCTATCCTCTCCATAAAATGACAACTATACAACTCCATTGAGACCTAAAGGATGATTAACAATTTAATCCATGGAGTCTTTCTTGTCACTAGATCACATGTATATTGTGCTACAATAGATCAAATTCATACACAAGGATCCCAACTTAGGTATGAGACCGTGAGACTCATGAATTCACAAACATAGAATGACATATTCACACATCAACCACATTGAGAACTCTAGCTTGGACATAGATCATCATAATTTAATATCACAGATCTCATACATAATACATATCCATGAAATATTATTTCATTAGTTTCAACCTAAAAACATAGGCCACAACCTTCCTCAACTCGTATGATCTCAAATATCTTCACTAATTTATATGATAAATTGTAGCTGTGATAAGGAAATGAAAATTACTTTTAGAATATGTAACTACATTTTGCATATATCTACCATAGCAGTTACAACTACCTCTGACAAAATTCCTCTATCGATGTCCATACCCATTTGGCGTAGGCTGGGAGGATACCAGCAATGGTTGTAGAGAATGGCTGTACACCTGCCAATTGCATTTGGTTGGAAGTTCCTAAAGCCTTTTCAACAAACCCATTGTGTTGATATCCTGCAATCAGGCGTTCCATTAGAAAAATGTGCTTTGAAGCATTCTGTCAAACAGTTCAGGTGCCTTGTCTAGGCTTCCACATTTTGCACATCCATCAATCAGGTCATTCCATGAGAACAAATTTCTTGGAGGCGTTCTGTTGAAACAGTTCACGTGCCTTGTCTATGCTTACATGTTTTGCATACATGTCTGCCGGGGTTGTTGTAGCTACAACATCTGCAAAATTCCTCTATCATTCATCGTTTGATGAATGTCCATACCCTGTTCCAAAGCTCCCATTTTCGCATAGGCTATGAGGATGCTGGTAGAGGCTGCGAACTCTGGTTTTACACTTGCCAATCACATTTTGTTGAAAGTTTCTAAATCCTTTTCAACAAAGACATTTTGTGCATATCCTGCAATCCTAGCATTCAATGAGACCACATTTGTTTGAAGCATCTGATCAAACAGTTCGCGTGCCTTCTCTATGCTACCACATTTTTGCATACATGTTTACCAGAGCATTTCCAACTGTGATGTCTGAAAACAATCGCCATTCCATTACGTTTTGATGGATGTCCATACCTGGTTCCAAAGCTTCCATTTTGGCACAAGCCAGGAGCAGGCGCGCAAATTAAAATTGTTCGGGTCAAAAACCTACATATGGAGATTTTACAGGCGGGAGAAACAAATTTTAAAAATTGAACTTTGTGCGGGAGTAACGGAGGACGAGAGTTAACGGCGATGGCGAACGGTGAACGGAACGGGTTTAGAGGGCCCCACACCAGCCATCTAAGCGGTCAACGCTTAGAGTGTGCTGGTTAAGCCACGCCCACCATCTGACACATTTCCTAAACCCCCGTGCTATAACGGATTCTCTGTTCCAAAGCTCCCATTTTGGCACCAGCTAGGACTACGCTGGCAAATGTAAACAGTTCGACTAGCGCTTAGAGAACTATTTTCTTGTTAATGTAATTAAACAGTGCATAACATTTGCAGCGCAGGAATTTGAGCAATGCGCGGGTGGGCGGGAGTCAGTTTCAAGAAATTAGAGTGACCGCCATCCACCAAACGGCCTTCGTAGGCAGATTCAAAATTGAAATGAAAACTTAACCGTCGCAGTGATGGTTACCGTGCAAAGTAGAGGAACGCACCCAAAAACAGAACGAAAAACAAGACGTTGAGAGGGCCCCACATGCACACCTAAGCAGTCAAAGCCGCCGGTGCAAATTGTCGCCGCTATAGACAGTGCCGAAGAAATGGACATATTTTCTGCGTAGACGGTAAAAGGTCTCATCAAGCTTGACGTCATCAAATGCACTTCATTAAGCTAATTGGTTGGTAATGGTGACCGATGTATTCAAATTTTCATTGAAATGGGCGGTCGCGTACGTCCAGGAGAAAGGGCAGGGCAGTACACAAAATTTAGGGCAGATGATGTTTAGTGAGGTTATTAATAATTTGTTGTCGTCGTTGCCCATGAGTAGGGGCAATGGTATATTATCAATGAACATTTCCCGTAATGTAGGTTTGGCAATGTTTAAAGGAAAATGTATAATCAATGGAAGTAGGTCTAGAATATGTTTAAAGGAAAATGTATAATCAATTGAAGTAGGTCTGGTATATGTTTAAAGGAAAATATATAATCAATTGATAAGTAACTTTTAATTTTATTTGATGATAGTTAATTTTAATAATTGTATGTTGGGAAAAATAAATATATTGTAAATTAGTTTGCATTTGTTTTTTTAAATTTTAATGAAAAGTATAGTAATTTTTAGTGTATATGAATTTATTATTGTTGTCATATTAAACATAAGCTTTCATCAAAATGGTGACGATCAGTTTATAGTTTGTGATCTTTTATCTAATACAAAAGTGCAAAGCCACCACTTTCAAATTAAGTTCTTATGTCATATTATAATCATTTCTTCACTAATGGTAAACATGTTGCATTCTAATCTTCAATACATTTGTTTACAACAAAAAACCTAGTTGTATTGCATAATAGACACATGCTTAGATCATTAGGGATGTCGGTTGCTCATTATAATGTACAACAAATAAGGGGTAATTGTATTCACATTTTTAGGATTCTCATTGTGCATTTACCCACAAGTTATGTTCAATTCACATTTATGAATCACAACAACTCTTATGAATGAAACACTAGAGTAACTTATTGCTATCATGTACAAAAGTGAGAGCAACCCACAAAATTTTCTACACTTTGTCGTGGGCAAAAATTATGTAGGTCCACCTTAGAATACATATGATCTATAATTTGTGTCAATTGTTCTAATTACTCATAGTAATCACTACCAAATCCTTGTTTAGATGGTGTGAGTCTTGATAATCCACAAATCCCAATGTCCAACACTCGAAAGAATATCAATTGAAAAAAATAAATAAAACATTAATCTTAAGACCTCACACTCACTACTATCTCCCAAATTTGGCATCTTATTAATCTATGAATCTCCTCAACCTTAATTTACTAGAGGTCAAGAAAATGCTTATGTGTCTATGATGAGGCTAGAAGATAATCCTCTTTGTACAATAATAATCTTGAATTTTTAAATTTTACATCAACCATGAACTCCAATCCTTTCAGAGAACAATGTAGAAAAATTCTTTCACTCACAATAAATATTGTTTCATTTTCTTTATATTCTTCAAAATTTAAATTAAACTTCTCCATATACTTACTACACATTAAATACAATTGCTAATAATTAATTTTATTAAAAAAATTATAAATTTTAATTACATCTAGTTTTTAAGAGAGCCAACTTCCTACAAATTATATTTATTAATAGTATGTCATCTATCATAGTTGGCAATTTACATCTACTTTTGAGATAGACTATCTCAACTCTTTTCCCTTGGCTTCATGTGAAAAGTGCTTTGAAATCAACAGGGTTCAATACATTTATTAGTTGTACATCACCTCACATGTCATGCATAAAGACGGTCAGATGAGTGTTCCATCTATTTTCTCCCTTTCCACTAAAGATGTTTTCGAGATTTCATTGTTTATAAAAAACACATCCAACAAAAGAATGTACCCACTTATATTGTTACAATTCATTAACGCTTTTTCTTTAATTTCCTATCCACGTCTCCCTTGAACCTCTTATAAATAGAAGTGCTAATAAATAATTTTATTAAAAAATAATAAAATTTAATTACATCATGTGAAAACTGCTTTGAAATCAACGGGATTCCTTACGTTTATCAGTTGTACGTCACCTCAACATGCCGTGGATAAAGGCAGAAAGAAAATTACCCTTTGACTACTGTTCCTAATCAATAAATTAATGTGGCACGGCGGAGAACCGTGATACCATTTCCATGCCGTCCTTGACTGTGAAACAAGAGGTTCAAGGAAGACTTGTATAGGAAATTAAAGAAAAAGCATACGTCTATACTGGGCTATATAAGATGGCTCATTTTTATAATCTACCTAGGAAAATTTCTTTTCACAATCCAACTTTTGTGGGTAGTGGAATATGATAGTTTAAAATAGCGTTCTTATTACACAATTATAGAGTGTCATTGAATTGTCAGAAAATTATTTATTTAGACTCTGTAATTATAGAAGAATTCAAATATAGGCTGGAGGGATACTCGAGCAGGTGAACTCTCCTCACATATCTCAGGCAGTGCGCTTAGAAAAAGGTGTCCAGAAGGAACAGTCTCTGTCATGGAGATAAAGTACGCACAAGTAAAAGCAGCAGGATCTGTGCATAAGTTTTTGAGGAGAAAAATGACAGAATCCTCAACTCAGGTTCACGAGGTACATCGAATGAAAAAAAAAAAATTTATTTTTTAAATTATAAAAATGGAAGTTTAATTTTTAAAATGCATAAAATCCTAATGACAATTTAGCATATGTGGAGCCCCTTCTTAAAGAAAAATAAATTATAATTAAATTTCATTTTGTACTAAAACTCATTGCACAACTCTCAATATCTTAAGTAGAAGGGTGAAAGTTGTGAAAGACCATCTTAAAGATATTTTTTTAGACTTGTTTTTATTTGGTTTTTTTAATAATGTTATAGAATTAGATTGAGTAGTTTTTGAGTCAAATTTATTGACCTATATTTATGATTTGTTATAAGGGTTAGATTGTGTAGTTTTTGAATCAAATTCTTTGACCATATTTGATAAGTAGTAATTCACACTAACCCATCTTTTATGAGAATGAATATATAATGTTAAATGAGTTGTTTTTTTTTTTTATGAAAAATAAGTTTGTGTAAACTGCGACTCATCAAATGTAGATCAATGAACTTGACTCAAAATCTGTGCAGTTGAATACTGATAACAATATACATCCTTCTTATCAATGGCTTATTTACTAAAATGGAATTTATGATGTTTCCTGTTATTTTGAAGTATCCTGTTCTGCAATATTCATCTGATGGAGTGTATAGAGTGCAAGGAAAGTTTAATATATGGGAACCGTACATACCATCTGATGGTGTTTTCAGCCTTGGCCAAATTTGGCTTGTCCAAGATCCAGGATTGCCGACAACACAGACAAGCGAGGCTGGCTGGGAAGTAAGTATTATATAATGTAAATTGTTGAAGGGTGGAAAATTTACAACACAATAATCTAATATTGTAGTATGATGTTATACTGTAATTTCAGGTCTACCCATCTTATTATCATGATTCCCGACCTAGACTATTTGTATATTGGACGGTAACTATGCAAGTTGACTATCATGATATTTCTCTTTGTATCCAAGTTTAAGATATATAGGCTACTCATAAACATATGCTACCGTCTTGATGCAGGCTGTTTATTACAAGTCCACAGGTTGCAGGAATGTGGAGTGTCCAGGATTTGTGTTGTTGGACGGTGCACAAAACTATCCGGGCCTGCCTATAGACCAAGTATCTGAGCATGGAAAAGATCAGATTGAAATACTGATAAGCATAAACAGAGAAAGTGACAGCTTTCATAGAGTAAAACATATATTTCTTTACTGATTGGCAACAGGGAGCACCCACACACTTTTCCTATCTACGGGTATGATGTTGGAATGTCCTAACTTTCATCCTATTTCTTATTTAGAATTTTCTTAAAATGTATGTGAAAAGTAATGCAAGGGATTATGTATGTAGTGAGGAACGACACTCTTCAAGTGGAAATTCCAAAAATTGTTACATTAGAGAACTTATCCTAATAAAAAAATTGTTTCTATAAATTCCAACATATATTCTTTATTATAACAAATTTATGTATATTAAATAATTCTTATTATAAATTTAATTTGTATTTTATATTATAAAATATACACATCGTTAATATTAGGTAAATTTAGTCTACACAAAGATTAAAATAAGCTAAAATTCTAATTTCATATGTTGTAGTGATAGAAAACATTATTTTATAAAAATATAATTCTGAATGTTAATAGAGGGATAGTTCAGATCTTGTATGTTGAGACACCTAAGTGGCATGGTAGGACTTTTTTTTCTTCTATAATAGTTGACTATTTATTCCAATAAGCTAACCACAAAACTTTTAATATGCGGGAAACTTTAGAAGGTGAGCCAATATGGTCCTTGTATATAGATAACAAAATTGTGGGTTATTGGCTTGGATCCTTATTTGCTTCACTTACTAAATCAACCAATATTGTGGAATATGGAGGGGAAGTTGTGTATTATACTAATGATATGGGAACCCCACTCTCAAAAACACATATGGGTAGTGGCCATTTTCCTAAAGAGGGCTTCTCAAATGCAGCCTATATTAGAGACATCTAAATGGACAACTCTAATGATATTCTTGTATACCCTCAAGAATTGACCATTGCAACGAAGCCACTTTGCTATATGAATTAACTCTTGGTATTGATGATACTAATCTAGAATGGGGTCACTACGTGTTCTTTGGAGGCCGTGGGGGTGATAATCCCGGTTGTCTTAATTGATTATTAGTTATTGCAAGGACACATATTATTAATGCATCTATGCTTTTGTTATGTAAACTAATTGATTTTTTTTTTCAATGGTTGCAAGCTATTTTATAATTAAAATATTTTTAAATTAGTATAGATTTTGAGATTTTTGGTTAGTAGGTTATATATTTGTTTTGAAAAATTCTTTTGTGAATTAGTTTTTCTAGATTTTTAAGGTTCAATTAGAAAATTTAGTAATAAAATTGTGTAGAAATTTAATATTAAGTGATGAATTAGACAATTAAAGTTGTGGATATTCAAAAACCTTACCTACTTATATAATGTTCAATATATTAATCTATTATAATATATAATTTTTTATATTTAACTATTTTAGAAAGGCTATCATAACAATTATTTACTATAACAATTATAATGTTTGGATCTGTGGCGCCACACCTGCCCTCACCTAATGTGCTTGGCTTTGTGACGCCACCCCTATCTTTGCCTTGCTATGAGCTCATTGTTGATCTCTCTACAAATACTATGGGTGCTACATGTTCCTCACCTCTAGTGGTTGAAGTGGTTGCTGAGGTTTCTATGGGTGATTTTGGGGTTTCCCCATCATCTCATGTGGGGAATGCTCGTCCCCTACCTTATGTTGATGTTGTTAAGTCTAAGAGACCTCGAGAGGGTGTGCAACCTATGTGCTGTGTTGAGGTTGCTCTTGTTGTTTCTCTTGGTAAGGAAGCCACTAATAATATAGATTTTTATTCCAAAAATGCTCTTATTTGCAAATTTTTCCACTTGTGGCCTTCTCTTCCTGATTTGCACCTTTGGATCACCAACCATTGGTCTCCTTTGGTTGATGGTCTGATGGAGATTTACCCTTCTACTAGGGGTTTTTTTGTTGTAGGTTTTAGTTCTCCTGAGGACAAAAAAGTTGTTTTAGATTACAGTTTGTGGGTTTGGAATTCTCATCCCATTTCCTTTAAGCCTTGGGTTCTTTCTTTTAACCCTTTGAAAGAACCTTTGTATGTGATGCCTATTTGTGTAAGATTACCCTATCTTCCCTTAAATTTCTTGTGTTCCTTTGCCTTTGAGGGCATTGGTAATACTATTGGGAGATTTTTGAAAGTGGATACAACTTCCGTGAACTTCACTCATACTTCCTTTGCTAGGATTTTGGTGGAGGTTGATCTATCGAAGACTCTTCCTGGTGAGGTTGTGCTACAAATTAATGGTTGGTCTTGGTCTCAACTTGTAGATTACGACGGTCTTCCTTTTCACTACAGACATTGTTTTGTTGTTGGCCACTTGGCTCATGATTTCTCTAGAGGCTCCCGCCCTGTTTCTTCCTATACTTGGTGGTAGAATTCACTTCGTGAATACTTAACAGTTCACCCTATTGCTAACCCTACATCTTCTTCTAATGATGACTCTAGGCTTGCTTCTCCTTCTGTAAGGCTTAATATAAGTGTTGCAATGGTTGTTGATCCTCAAGTGTAGGTTTATTCTACTCTACCTGAGGTTGAAGTGGTTGCTGCTCCTTCTGTGGATATTGTTGTGCAACCTTTGGATTTGGTTGTCCCTAATTTTGTTTGTGCTTCCTACCATGAGGTACATGTTATGGGAAATGCCACAATAAATTCTACTAGTTGTGGCTTGTTTTCTAATACTACACCTAAAGTTTCAACTATTCCTTTAGTTTGCTACTCTAAAGGGGAGTCTTCCCCTTCTAATCAAAATTTCTCGGTTTCAGTTTTTGACTCTCCTCGGACAACAGTTCATAGAAAGAAGAGACATCCTTCTAAGAAGCTCACAGTTTCATTTAACTTACCCTCAAAGGTTCAACTTGGTTCAAGTGTTGCTCCTTGAATAGTTTCACGATGTATGTTGTTCTAACTGGTTGTTTCTTCTAGGTTGGTTGTGTTTGGCCAGTTTGTTTTGTTCAGTTGTTTGGCTCTATTTTTTCATTTTGTATGGGTTCAGGGCCCTTTCCCTACTTATCTCATAAAAAAAAATATTATACTCATTAAATAAGATATTACTATTACTCAAAATGTGTATGTGATGATATGACATTAAAGTATGGTTGATAATTTGTGTGTTAATGTGCTCTTCTCAATAGAAGGAATGGAAAGCCAATACTTCATATTCAAGGCCTACATACCATTATAAAGACATACATTAACTTATTGAATATATTCAACTCCTACAAGAAATATATTTATAATATGGTTGAATCATCAAGCAACCCTTAGTCTCTTAGTGAAGTTTAAGGGTTCACAAAGAGAAGAACTGGATTAAGTACTGATAAATATAAGAATTGACATTATAAAGGACAATGTTAGGATGGCCCCTTCAATTATTTACTCTTTGAATAATAATAAAATTCCTATAGGGGCAACTCTTACAATCATTCAAATTACTAATGAATGAATTATATAAATTATAAATTAAAAAAAAACTATAAATATGATATATTTGTATTTTGTATTAATTATAAAGTAAACTAAAAAATACATCAGAGTGTAATTTCATGAATACCACATTATCCTACTACTCTTAACACACATTATTGTTTTTATATACCATCCCTCTACCATTCATAGAAAGATATCTATTCTGCTATAGATTTATAAACATGTATCCATATTTATCAGCTGCTATACTATTTTATACCATGCATATGCAAATTTTACAAAAGGGGACCTTTCAAACAACTATTTAGGTGCATAATGTGAAGTTTATAATGGATTTATTTTATATATTTATGTTCCCACTATAGGATCCCAACTCATTCCACCTCACTATAATTTTAGCAACTACCATTTCTTCATTTGAAAATGTCTCCTCAAACTCTAAATTCTCACTTTTGTGTAGCCAAGGAGAATAGACTTCTCATTATTTCTTTCCATCCTTGATCTTCTCATTGAAATATTTTTGAAATGCTTCCATTACCTTAATAAAGGTGGATGGATTGGGTTGATCATGTTGCCAGGTTTGCCCATCTTTAACCTCATTTTGGTTGACCTACAATAGTTTGAGAAATTTACCTTCAAAAATCTTCATTGTAATTGTTACCTACGAAGAAATATTAAAGATGGTGGGTCTCTTTGATGACTCAGTAAGGGTCCTCCACTATCCATTAAAATTATCATCATTCCTAACTTTCTAGATATGCCAAAATATTTCATTAGCCAAGCCATTCCAAAACAAGCAAAGTTCTTTCCCCAGTATCTCCAATCAAATTTTCCATTTGTATTCCATATTAGTATGTTATTGCATAAAAGATCCTACATTTCATTAGCATATAGATAGTTAAAAAATATATGTTCAACTATTTCAGGCATTTTACAAATACTGCATATTTCAACATCTGAGTGCTTCATTTTAAGAGGAACTCTTTGCAGCAGAATTAACCATCTAAATCATGCTTTCTTAGGGTCAAACACACTAGAATAGTTAGATATGAATACTTTTTTCCATTCTTTACTATTCAGGCTAACTTTTCAAACCTTATTTAAGTGCTCAATTAAAGACATTGATTGTATTGAATCTTTATATATTAGTTTAGCTTGTATGTTTCATAGGAGGTAATACCCATCCACATAAGATCATCTATAAGGTTCATAGCCAACCTATTTATATTAAGAGGAGTGTTCTCCCATTCTTCTTTTAACACAAAGTAAGTTCTTAGGTTAGAAATGGGAAGATTGAATTCATTTCTTAATGATTCCTAGTCTTTTAAAACACCAATTTCTAGAATGTTTCTAAAGCTTTGGATTCTAGTTTGTGCCCATTTCATGATAGAGAAGCCTTGGGGAAGTGCAAGATATTTCCCATTATGTTCCAAGTTCCACCAAATGGACTTACTAGGGTGAAGCAAGTTATTATTACGCACAGTGAAGTGGGGATTAGAGATTTTTCCTCTGATTAGTTCTCATGCCTTCTAGATACTTCATTTCCCACGTCATTATAATTATTTTTTATCCAAATATGGATCATATAACTTTTAAATAGTCTTAAACATGTATTAACCACCTAAATAAATTGCAATAAGAAGAAATATCATAAAGGAAAATGTAAATTTAGGGAAAGAGGATTACTAAGAATTATTATGAAAGGATATAAGGAAAATGCATCATTGAATGATATTAAGAGATTATATAAGGGAAAGTGAGAAAAATAGATGGAGATAAGTGCATACAAATGTGGGATATATTTGGGGTCAAAAGAAGCTACCTTTTTTCTTCACATCGACTAAAAAAAAAATAAGAAATTTGAGATGTGGATTCTTGAAATTTGAACAAGAACAAGAATTGTATCTCTAAATAGTCAAGGTTAAGAGGGTGAAACACAAAGCATATTCAAAAGTGCTATTTTTTATTCTAAAATATAACATAATATTTTATGTGATCTTCCTTATTATTATCTTATATTTTTTTCATGTAGTATATATTTGTTAATTAATTAAAGTGGATACATCCTAAAACTTGCATCATTGAACATGAATTTTACATAACTTTCACAAAACCAATGAAAAATATAAAATAATTTTTTAATATATATATAATCAAGTATGGAATAATCCTATCTAATTTTCTAAATTTGTGTTAGTTGATACAAATTGACAAACAGAAAATGATATATATGTATATGATGAATATGAAGACATTAATAAAAGAAAAAACTATAATTAATGTATTCAAACAAGAAAAATAATTACATAATTACAAATATAAGGAATAGAGTGACATTTTGGTTGCATTTTTGTGAAATGTTGTTATAGAATGAATAAATATGATGACATTGAAGTTCAAAAATGATATTGAATATGTAAAACATTTCTTTTGAAGGCCAAAGAGAAGTCCAACCTTGAGACCTAGTCATCCAAACCTATTCCAATCCTAAAAGGGTATGAGTTTTTTGAAATAATAACATGAACATGTTATATAACACACTTACATTTCATAATGTATAAGCATGCTACATAATGGAAGAAAATTAAACAACATGAATAGTAATGGTAATAAACCATTTTAATAAATAGAATTAAATCATAAAATTTGATAGGTTCTGTGTGAACCCCAACCTTGGTACCTGCAAAACAACAAGAATAAACAAGTTAAACAAGAGATTGCAAGCCAATACAAGGATTCCCCAGGAAATCCATTTACAACATTAAAATTAGGAAGAAAATAGTAAAGAACACAATAGAAATGATAAAACAAAGATTGAATCCTAATTAGATGTGCAAACTCATAATCCCATGGGGGAATTGGTGCCAATTTGATGTGAAAATTGGCCCTTTCCCAATTCCTAAGATGCAAGCTTGATATGTTGATGAAGATTTGATCCACTTTGTTGATGTTGAAGAATGCTCCAAGCTAAAATCTGCAAAAACCTAACTATGATTCAAGAATGATTGATGAAATTTGATGGATATTTGAGCATGGTAACTTTGCAAAAATTGTGGATGATGAAATGAAGATATGAGCATTTTATTTATAGAATGCCAAGATGGATGAATGTTCAAATTTGAGCAATGTGGGACTAACATTCATCCAATGGCATGATGCCACTTGTCAAGCTATGAATGGGTGAAGGATGTGCAAGATTTGGGGTTTGTGCCAATAAATGCATAATTTTGAATTTCAAATTTGTTGAAATGACATGTAAAAGGGAGGGGAAAATGTAATAAATGCCACTTGGCTTAAGGAAAAGGACATGTAAGATGAATTTATTGCCTTGTTGGATGTACATGTTGACAAGGCATCTTTTTGAATTTATTCTAAAAGATGCCTTGTGAGGAAAATAGAGATTTAATAAATGAATTAAATCTATTTTCATGTGCACCTTGCATTATCTAGAGGATGGGACATGAGATGAGATTAAATTAATCAAGGATTAATTAATTTAATGAGAGAGGTTAGATGATGTGACCTATTTGACTCAAACCTATGGATTTATTTAAATCAAATAAGAGAGGAATATGACAAGAGATTAATTAAATAGGGATTTTGATTTATTTAATTAAAAGAGATGGTGTTAGATTAAATCAAATAAGGTTTTAATTTATTTTATTTAATGAACAGACTTTAGAGATTTAATCAAATAAAATTGATTATTTAATTAAATAGGGGTAATTAGATCAAATGAATTGATTTAATTAGCAAAAGAAATGACTTGATTAGATAAAATGATTTATTTAATTAAGAGACGAATATTGACGAATTTAATCAGATAGGGAGATTTGATTAAATGGTTAAACCGAGGGATGATTCTGGAAGAAACGATGTCAATAAGTTAGGATTAGATGCATAATGTCAATTAGTATATTTTACGTGTCTACATTTTACCCCTCTTTGAAGCAATGCACTTGTTGCGTTGGTTCAAAGAATAAACGATCTCGATCGAAGCCAAAAAGTTTCGCTATTTAAAAAATTGCTCCAATGCTACCTAGCGAGAGGAAATATGCTAATATACTGCCCCCTCGAGAGATTGGATGCAAATTCCAATTTTTGGGTGATCTCACGAAAAAAGATGACAAAGTACCCGATAGGTCAAAAAGGGCTCCAAGAGGCTAAAAACGTGTCTAAACGCAATAAAAAAATGAAAAACAAGCCTCAATCGGACAAAAATAGGTTCGGGGGTCCACAACCCTAGCAAGATAGCCATTCAGGGTTTAAAAAACCCTAATTTTCATGCTTAAATGGGGCCCAAGGGGTCACTTTTGAGCCATTTTCACACACCCCCGCTAGCAACCTTGAGATTTGAGCTTTGACCCTTCAGCGATATGGCGCAACGACATCTTCCCCTACACATCACTGATCGAGTTCAGATGTACC
Organism: Sequoia sempervirens; assembly: GCA_007258455.2. NCBI lineage: Eukaryota > Viridiplantae > Streptophyta > Pinopsida > Cupressales > Cupressaceae > Sequoia > Sequoia sempervirens. The sequence continues at coordinate 344,358,094 of VDFB02047230.1, read as the reverse complement.
AACGACCACCTGGCATTGGGGCACTGGTATGTGACCCTTACCCAAGCTTCATCCTTTCATTTAATGTCTTATTTAATGCTCTAAAGAGTCGGTCTGCCTGTAGCGGCCCTATATAGCACCGCTCGGCAATCAAATTGCATTGTGCGGTGTAGTTTTGCATCGCAGTGGTGTAGTTTGGAATTTAAAAACTGTGACGTTGAGCTCGGGGCCAGCGGGGTGGTTTGTAAAAGTGTGATGCGATGTTGCCCATTTCACGAAAACTGCGACGTTGGATGAGAAAGTGCACCGCGGCGGTGTGATTTTTCTTTTTTATGTCTTAGCATCGGAGTTTGATTAAAATCAAACTGCGATGCTATCATGAGTTGCACCACTAGATACGTTTTTGAAGCGCTCAATGAAAGATTTTTCAAAATTTTTAACACGGTGACCTTCCTTGATGCAGGACGCGACGAGGGAGCTCTACTCTCAAGAGCACAGTTTTCGAGATTTGGCTGTCATTTTGCGAGACCTGAGTGACAGGGACCAAGATCGACTCGGGGTTGTGGCACATTGCATACTCGGTGCTCATGCACACTCACCTAGGGATGTTGTCAGCGCCAGCTAAGAGGTGGCACAACAAGATGTCCTCATTTCATCTCCCCACTGGCAAGGCTACCATCACTCTGGAGGACGTTTGGAATATTCTATGATTGTCGATTCATGGCCGACGGGTGATTTTTGATATGGATGAGGGGTACGAGGCCTACTGCAGAGTCCTCGCCACATGGGACATCATCTTCTGTGAGGGATAGATAGAGCTAGAGCGATATAGGGTCATAACACCTCCCTACTGCTGGGTGGTTGCAGCTATCATTTTGGGTCTTGTTGCCCCAAATAGATGAGGGTGATATTTTAGACCCAGCTGGGGGTATTATTGGGAGTGGATGGTATGAGACAGGCCGGTTCATTTCGTATGGGGGCCTGTTCTTCTAGCTTCGCTTTACAAGGACCTCCATGAGTACGTCTACATGAATGACAAAGCGCGGGGGGCTGGGGTGACTTTACTTCATGTGTCTAGGCATGGGAGCACATTTATGTGCTACATCCATGTGTCATTCCAGTTTCGAAGGGGGCAGACAATCCCCTTGTGGCACGATACATAGGCGATGTGTTACACACACCGGTGAGCACGGGATCCCCTACTGGAGGTGGGTCTTAAACGAGATGTTGGCTTTCACTTGGCGACCATACCTTGGTCAGCATGGATGGGTCGACGATGCCAATCAGCTATTCTATTACCACCAGGACCGAAATATGTAGGGGTGGGAGCATACCATGATTGAGAGGTACCTACCCAGGCGCATGCAGCATTAGTTTAGAGAGCTGCAGGATTGGCCTAATGATGACTATGTAGTCGTCTTCACTCGCAGCATGACACAAGTGTCATGGGGACAGTACATTCCTGCCTCAGAGGCCGTGGAGAGCTTTAGGCACTTGGTAGTCTGACCGTGGGCCTATGATCAGGGTTTAGTAGATCCAGGCACTACTCAGGCCTACAAGGACCAGTTCCGACCTCCACTTTGGTTGACTATTCCTAGTGTTGACCCAGATTTGCGCAGAGTTAGAGGCATAGGGGGAGGATGAGGACGAGGAAAAAGGGTTGAGATTCAACAAGATCCACTAGTTGTGCCCCTAGTCTAGCCAGGGCATGGAGATGTACACATGCAGGATCAACAACAGGAGCCACCACGAGGTGATGATCATCCTCGGGTGCAACCATAGGGATAGGAAGATGCTCGAGATGTGTTGATTGCACAGTTATAGGCTCAAGTCTAGGCTGTGACCACTGAAAGAGATCAGGCAAGGGCCGAGAGAGAGAGCAGCTCAGAGCTAAGAGAGATCAGGCTATACAACAGACACAAGCTGCAGAGTTACAGGCAGCCACTGAGCTAGGCCAGAGACAATAGATAGAGAGTATGACAGCCTCCTCCTCCCAGGGTACAGTGTTAGTTCCATCCAAGAGGTAGAGTACTACCAATGGGCCTATCATAAGATGGTACCCAGAGCATAGTGGGTCTTAAGTACTCAGAGCAAGCCAGCTACAGACCAGCATAGGGTCACAGTGACAGGGGTGAGGGTAGCATTCATAGGGACCAAGCTTGGTCGAAATGTTATGATACTTTTTGTGCTTTATGGGCTCATTTTTGATAGCCTGATAGGATTTCTATACTGATTGACACATATGTACAGTGATCCGATTTATTATTGTACTATGACAGTTATGTGATGATATATATATGAGCCGATTTTGATGTGATGCCATGTGTATTCTTTTATTTATGCATGTATGGTTCTACTTCTATATGTTATGGATGCATTTATTTCTAATGATTTTATGCAAATGATTGTGACTAACAAATCTATATTATGTTAACCTATGATATGTAAAATGTGATGCGTAAATGAGATGATCTAAATTATGTGATATCGATTTTAATATGCAAAATGATATGATCTATGGTGTGCCTATGAAATGATGTGTGATTTATGTTTATGAATGATTATGGATGCCTATTTATCAAATGATATGAATGATGTAATATGAATGTGATGGTCGTGATATGATGCAAATGAGATGGTTTAATGCAGATGAGATGGTTTTTTATGATGATGCGTAATGTAATATGAATATAATGTGATGAGATGATGTTATGGTGTTATGCAAGTATGAATGAAAATGAATTAAATGCTTATATACCTAGTATGTATGATTATTCAAAAACGATTATGAAATGCTTAAGTAAAGTGTTTATATGTTGATTTATGTGATAGATGTGATGGATGAAATGCAATGAAATGAATGCATCTATTTTTGAAAAATGATTATGATGATATGCTTATATGATGATGGAAATGTAATGCATATATGATATGCTAATGATTTGTGGATGCAGGATCAGTGATGATGATGATGATGATGAACTATCATAGTACTTTGTTAGTGTGGTTAGCAATAAGAGAAGAAGTCATTTCAACAAGACATAAGATGATGCAAAATGCAAATGATGATGATGATGATGATTACTTGCTGAGGAATTGGGATTTTCAAAGGGTTGATTTCCTTATGTTTGATAATGCACGTGGTACGATGCATCAAGGTATAGGAAACCAGGATGGCGTTGTACCTAGTGTGATGGAATTTGACTTGACAATCAGATAGGAGTATTCTTGCTCTCACCTAATATCTGAAAACCTTGCTAGGATGCAGCACTTTAGAAGTTTCAAACATCTCAAACCAAACACGGAAAGGTATAACCAATCCATGCAAATCAACAAGTTTTCCCTAGACCTCTCCATACATACCTAACAAAGCAAAGTATTCACCAAGGTTATATTACAAAGACGTCCAACAAGCATGGGATAGACAAAAGAATAATGATCATTGCCCCATTCCTATTTCTCTAAATCCTCCATTCGGATATCATCGAGAGGTCCTTGGAATGAGCACAATAAGATAAGTCAAAAGATAAAGACAAAGTATACAAACAAGTTGATGTTCTTCAATACCGCTAACCAAAAGGGAATGTGTTTTCAAGGATAAGAACTAAAACTATTGCCAAAAGATAATGCCCATTGTAGGAAGGATACATCCTAGGACATGTTAGTGGATGGTGGCATGCCATTTGTTATCCAAAGTGTTTGATGATAAATAATGCCCATTGTAGGAAGGATACATCCTAGGACATGATGTTATCAAATGATTGATATGGGACTGTTTGGATGATGGACTATCTATTACAAAGAATTGACCAACTTGTTTACGTACTGACTAGACTTGAGACTTGACATTTGAGTTTCACTTTTAATGCTAGACTTGTTTTATTTGTTTCACCAAAGGTTGAGGATGACAATCAGGTTTATTATGAGTGGTGTTTATTATGAGGTGAAAGCAAGATAAGACATGGATTTTTCAAATATTTGGATGTTTTTGGTATTTTTTAAGATTTTACAAATGTAATTTCAGGTCTACCCATCTTATTATCATGATTCCCGACCTAGACTATTTGTATATTGGACGGTAACTATGCAAGTTGACTATCATGATATTTCTCTTTGTATCCAAGTTTAAGATATATAGGCTACTCATAAACATATGCTACCGTCTTGATGCAGGCTGTTTATTACAAGTCCACAGGTTGCAGGAATGTGGAGTGTCCAGGATTTGTGTTGTTGGACGGTGCACAAAACTATCCGGGCCTGCCTATAGACCAAGTATCTGAGCATGGAAAAGATCAGATTGAAATACTGATAAGCATAAACAGAGAAAGTGACAGCTTTCATAGAGTAAAACATATATTTCTTTACTGATTGGCAACAGGGAGCACCCACACACTTTTCCTATCTACGGGTATGATGTTGGAATGTCCTAACTTTCATCCTATTTCTTATTTAGAATTTTCTTAAAATGTATGTGAAAAGTAATGCAAGGGATTATGTATGTAGTGAGGAACGACACTCTTCAAGTGGAAATTCCAAAAATTGTTACATTAGAGAACTTATCCTAATAAAAAAATTGTTTCTATAAATTCCAACATATATTCTTTATTATAACAAATTTATGTATATTAAATAATTCTTATTATAAATTTAATTTGTATTTTATATTATAAAATATACACATCGTTAATATTAGGTAAATTTAGTCTACACAAAGATTAAAATAAGCTAAAATTCTAATTTCATATGTTGTAGTGATAGAAAACATTATTTTATAAAAATATAATTCTGAATGTTAATAGAGGGATAGTTCAGATCTTGTATGTTGAGACACCTAAGTGGCATGGTAGGACTTTTTTTTCTTCTATAATAGTTGACTATTTATTCCAATAAGCTAACCACAAAACTTTTAATATGCGGGAAACTTTAGAAGGTGAGCCAATATGGTCCTTGTATATAGATAACAAAATTGTGGGTTATTGGCTTGGATCCTTATTTGCTTCACTTACTAAATCAACCAATATTGTGGAATATGGAGGGGAAGTTGTGTATTATACTAATGATATGGGAACCCCACTCTCAAAAACACATATGGGTAGTGGCCATTTTCCTAAAGAGGGCTTCTCAAATGCAGCCTATATTAGAGACATCTAAATGGACAACTCTAATGATATTCTTGTATACCCTCAAGAATTGACCATTGCAACGAAGCCACTTTGCTATATGAATTAACTCTTGGTATTGATGATACTAATCTAGAATGGGGTCACTACGTGTTCTTTGGAGGCCGTGGGGGTGATAATCCCGGTTGTCTTAATTGATTATTAGTTATTGCAAGGACACATATTATTAATGCATCTATGCTTTTGTTATGTAAACTAATTGATTTTTTTTTTCAATGGTTGCAAGCTATTTTATAATTAAAATATTTTTAAATTAGTATAGATTTTGAGATTTTTGGTTAGTAGGTTATATATTTGTTTTGAAAAATTCTTTTGTGAATTAGTTTTTCTAGATTTTTAAGGTTCAATTAGAAAATTTAGTAATAAAATTGTGTAGAAATTTAATATTAAGTGATGAATTAGACAATTAAAGTTGTGGATATTCAAAAACCTTACCTACTTATATAATGTTCAATATATTAATCTATTATAATATATAATTTTTTATATTTAACTATTTTAGAAAGGCTATCATAACAATTATTTACTATAACAATTATAATGTTTGGATCTGTGGCGCCACACCTGCCCTCACCTAATGTGCTTGGCTTTGTGACGCCACCCCTATCTTTGCCTTGCTATGAGCTCATTGTTGATCTCTCTACAAATACTATGGGTGCTACATGTTCCTCACCTCTAGTGGTTGAAGTGGTTGCTGAGGTTTCTATGGGTGATTTTGGGGTTTCCCCATCATCTCATGTGGGGAATGCTCGTCCCCTACCTTATGTTGATGTTGTTAAGTCTAAGAGACCTCGAGAGGGTGTGCAACCTATGTGCTGTGTTGAGGTTGCTCTTGTTGTTTCTCTTGGTAAGGAAGCCACTAATAATATAGATTTTTATTCCAAAAATGCTCTTATTTGCAAATTTTTCCACTTGTGGCCTTCTCTTCCTGATTTGCACCTTTGGATCACCAACCATTGGTCTCCTTTGGTTGATGGTCTGATGGAGATTTACCCTTCTACTAGGGGTTTTTTTGTTGTAGGTTTTAGTTCTCCTGAGGACAAAAAAGTTGTTTTAGATTACAGTTTGTGGGTTTGGAATTCTCATCCCATTTCCTTTAAGCCTTGGGTTCTTTCTTTTAACCCTTTGAAAGAACCTTTGTATGTGATGCCTATTTGTGTAAGATTACCCTATCTTCCCTTAAATTTCTTGTGTTCCTTTGCCTTTGAGGGCATTGGTAATACTATTGGGAGATTTTTGAAAGTGGATACAACTTCCGTGAACTTCACTCATACTTCCTTTGCTAGGATTTTGGTGGAGGTTGATCTATCGAAGACTCTTCCTGGTGAGGTTGTGCTACAAATTAATGGTTGGTCTTGGTCTCAACTTGTAGATTACGACGGTCTTCCTTTTCACTACAGACATTGTTTTGTTGTTGGCCACTTGGCTCATGATTTCTCTAGAGGCTCCCGCCCTGTTTCTTCCTATACTTGGTGGTAGAATTCACTTCGTGAATACTTAACAGTTCACCCTATTGCTAACCCTACATCTTCTTCTAATGATGACTCTAGGCTTGCTTCTCCTTCTGTAAGGCTTAATATAAGTGTTGCAATGGTTGTTGATCCTCAAGTGTAGGTTTATTCTACTCTACCTGAGGTTGAAGTGGTTGCTGCTCCTTCTGTGGATATTGTTGTGCAACCTTTGGATTTGGTTGTCCCTAATTTTGTTTGTGCTTCCTACCATGAGGTACATGTTATGGGAAATGCCACAATAAATTCTACTAGTTGTGGCTTGTTTTCTAATACTACACCTAAAGTTTCAACTATTCCTTTAGTTTGCTACTCTAAAGGGGAGTCTTCCCCTTCTAATCAAAATTTCTCGGTTTCAGTTTTTGACTCTCCTCGGACAACAGTTCATAGAAAGAAGAGACATCCTTCTAAGAAGCTCACAGTTTCATTTAACTTACCCTCAAAGGTTCAACTTGGTTCAAGTGTTGCTCCTTGAATAGTTTCACGATGTATGTTGTTCTAACTGGTTGTTTCTTCTAGGTTGGTTGTGTTTGGCCAGTTTGTTTTGTTCAGTTGTTTGGCTCTATTTTTTCATTTTGTATGGGTTCAGGGCCCTTTCCCTACTTATCTCATAAAAAAAAATATTATACTCATTAAATAAGATATTACTATTACTCAAAATGTGTATGTGATGATATGACATTAAAGTATGGTTGATAATTTGTGTGTTAATGTGCTCTTCTCAATAGAAGGAATGGAAAGCCAATACTTCATATTCAAGGCCTACATACCATTATAAAGACATACATTAACTTATTGAATATATTCAACTCCTACAAGAAATATATTTATAATATGGTTGAATCATCAAGCAACCCTTAGTCTCTTAGTGAAGTTTAAGGGTTCACAAAGAGAAGAACTGGATTAAGTACTGATAAATATAAGAATTGACATTATAAAGGACAATGTTAGGATGGCCCCTTCAATTATTTACTCTTTGAATAATAATAAAATTCCTATAGGGGCAACTCTTACAATCATTCAAATTACTAATGAATGAATTATATAAATTATAAATTAAAAAAAAACTATAAATATGATATATTTGTATTTTGTATTAATTATAAAGTAAACTAAAAAATACATCAGAGTGTAATTTCATGAATACCACATTATCCTACTACTCTTAACACACATTATTGTTTTTATATACCATCCCTCTACCATTCATAGAAAGATATCTATTCTGCTATAGATTTATAAACATGTATCCATATTTATCAGCTGCTATACTATTTTATACCATGCATATGCAAATTTTACAAAAGGGGACCTTTCAAACAACTATTTAGGTGCATAATGTGAAGTTTATAATGGATTTATTTTATATATTTATGTTCCCACTATAGGATCCCAACTCATTCCACCTCACTATAATTTTAGCAACTACCATTTCTTCATTTGAAAATGTCTCCTCAAACTCTAAATTCTCACTTTTGTGTAGCCAAGGAGAATAGACTTCTCATTATTTCTTTCCATCCTTGATCTTCTCATTGAAATATTTTTGAAATGCTTCCATTACCTTAATAAAGGTGGATGGATTGGGTTGATCATGTTGCCAGGTTTGCCCATCTTTAACCTCATTTTGGTTGACCTACAATAGTTTGAGAAATTTACCTTCAAAAATCTTCATTGTAATTGTTACCTACGAAGAAATATTAAAGATGGTGGGTCTCTTTGATGACTCAGTAAGGGTCCTCCACTATCCATTAAAATTATCATCATTCCTAACTTTCTAGATATGCCAAAATATTTCATTAGCCAAGCCATTCCAAAACAAGCAAAGTTCTTTCCCCAGTATCTCCAATCAAATTTTCCATTTGTATTCCATATTAGTATGTTATTGCATAAAAGATCCTACATTTCATTAGCATATAGATAGTTAAAAAATATATGTTCAACTATTTCAGGCATTTTACAAATACTGCATATTTCAACATCTGAGTGCTTCATTTTAAGAGGAACTCTTTGCAGCAGAATTAACCATCTAAATCATGCTTTCTTAGGGTCAAACACACTAGAATAGTTAGATATGAATACTTTTTTCCATTCTTTACTATTCAGGCTAACTTTTCAAACCTTATTTAAGTGCTCAATTAAAGACATTGATTGTATTGAATCTTTATATATTAGTTTAGCTTGTATGTTTCATAGGAGGTAATACCCATCCACATAAGATCATCTATAAGGTTCATAGCCAACCTATTTATATTAAGAGGAGTGTTCTCCCATTCTTCTTTTAACACAAAGTAAGTTCTTAGGTTAGAAATGGGAAGATTGAATTCATTTCTTAATGATTCCTAGTCTTTTAAAACACCAATTTCTAGAATGTTTCTAAAGCTTTGGATTCTAGTTTGTGCCCATTTCATGATAGAGAAGCCTTGGGGAAGTGCAAGATATTTCCCATTATGTTCCAAGTTCCACCAAATGGACTTACTAGGGTGAAGCAAGTTATTATTACGCACAGTGAAGTGGGGATTAGAGATTTTTCCTCTGATTAGTTCTCATGCCTTCTAGATACTTCATTTCCCACGTCATTATAATTATTTTTTATCCAAATATGGATCATATAACTTTTAAATAGTCTTAAACATGTATTAACCACCTAAATAAATTGCAATAAGAAGAAATATCATAAAGGAAAATGTAAATTTAGGGAAAGAGGATTACTAAGAATTATTATGAAAGGATATAAGGAAAATGCATCATTGAATGATATTAAGAGATTATATAAGGGAAAGTGAGAAAAATAGATGGAGATAAGTGCATACAAATGTGGGATATATTTGGGGTCAAAAGAAGCTACCTTTTTTCTTCACATCGACTAAAAAAAAAATAAGAAATTTGAGATGTGGATTCTTGAAATTTGAACAAGAACAAGAATTGTATCTCTAAATAGTCAAGGTTAAGAGGGTGAAACACAAAGCATATTCAAAAGTGCTATTTTTTATTCTAAAATATAACGGGTAAAAGCACAAAGTTGTGTCACACTTTATAAAGGAAACGCCAACGCTGATCCAATTTTTAAACTTGAATCACTAAAAGTGGCATATATGTTTTGAATTTTGAAATGATGTAAACTAGTGAAATATGTATTTTTTAGTATATTTATGTTTGTATTTTTTAAGAAAATATAAAAAATTATTTTAAACCAAGTTTTTAATAAATTAAAACTATAATTTAGTTGCTGATAAAATGCTGAAAAAATGAAGTTGCATGGGACGTCAAACTTTTTATAGTAAATTTTATTTTATTTTTTTCAAAATTTTTTTGTGTATTTATAACTTAAAATTTTAGTGCATGGATATATTTTTTTCCCATTTTGATAAATATATATTTTTAAATAAATATTAAAATGGTCGTGAATCAAAAAACAACTGTTTTCATCGGACGTCAACTTTCATATTAAATATTTATCTAAAATGGAAATAAAATTATACCATCTTAAAATAGATTCTTTTATCTAGTGCATCATATTTTTTTCAATTTTTTTTAATAAGTTTTAGTATTTTTCCTTTGCATATTAATCAACCTAATATTTTGTGCTGAAAACCTACTTTTAGTAAAAATAAAATAAAAAATATAAAAAATAATTAAACTATGAAAATAAATATATTTTTGAAACTAAACTTATGGATCTACAAAGGGTATTTTTATATTTTTAAAAAATGGTGTTTACATTAGTAGGATTTATTGAAACTTCAAGTTTTTCAAATAATTTAATTTTTTGGTAAATTGACTCAAAGTGGTGCTCCATACATTTTTAGCCAACAATTTTAGTTGAAAAAGTTTGGAGCATCTAACTTAGCTAGAATGAATCTTACTAGATCATATGTTTGACCAAAATTTATTTTTGTTAGAAATACTTAAATTCACAGCCGATAAGTTCTGAAAGTGCAGAGATAAGTGCATGCAAATGGGGGATATATTTGGGGTCAAAAGAAGCTACCTTTTTTCTTCAAATCAGCTAAAAAAAAATCAGTAATTTGAGATGTGTATACTTGAAATTTGAAGAAGAACAAGAATTGTATCTCTAAATGCTCTAAATAGTCAAGGTTAAGAGGGTGAAACACAAAGCATATTCAAAAGGGTTGTTTTTTATTCTAAAATATTACATAATATTTGATGTGATATTCCTTATTATTTTCTTATATTTTTTTCATGTAGTATATATTTGTTAATTAATTAAAGTGGATACATCCTAAAACTTGCATCATTGAACATGAATTTTACATAACTTTCACAAAACCAATGAAAAATATAAAATAATTTTTTAATATATATATAATCAAGTATGGAATAATCCTATCTAATTTTCTAAATTTGTGTTAGTTGATACAAATTGACAAACAGAAAATGATATATATGTATATGATGAATATGAAGACATTAATAAAAGAAAAAACTATAATTAATGTATTCAAACAAGAAAAATAATTACATAATTACAAATATAAGGAATAGAGTGACATTTTGGTTGCATTTTTGTGAAATGTTGTTATAGAATGAATAAATATGATGACATTGAAGTTCAAAAATGATATTGAATATGTAAAACATTTCTTTTGAAGGCCAAAGAGAAGTCCAACCTTGAGACCTAGTCATCCAAACCTATTCCAATCCTAAAAGGGTATGAGTTTTTTGAAATAATAACATGAACATGTTATATAACACACTTACATTTCATAATGTATAAGCATGCTACATAATGGAAGAAAATTAAACAACATGAATAGTAATGGTAATAAACCATTTTAATAAATAGAATTAAATCATAAAATTTGATAGGTTCTGTGTGAACCCCAACCTTGGTACCTGCAAAACAACAAGAATAAACAAGTTAAACAAGAGATTGCAAGCCAATACAAGGATTCCCCAGGAAATCCATTTACAACATTAAAATTAGGAAGAAAATAGTAAAGAACACAATAGAAATGATAAAACAAAGATTGAATCCTAATTAGATGTGCAAACTCATAATCCCATGGGGGAATTGGTGCCAATTTGATGTGAAAATTGGCCCTTTCCCAATTCCTAAGATGCAAGCTTGATATGTTGATGAAGATTTGATCCACTTTGTTGATGTTGAAGAATGCTCCAAGCTAAAATCTGCAAAAACCTAACTATGATTCAAGAATGATTGATGAAATTTGATGGATATTTGAGCATGGTAACTTTGCAAAAATTGTGGATGATGAAATGAAGATATGAGCATTTTATTTATAGAATGCCAAGATGGATGAATGTTCAAATTTGAGCAATGTGGGACTAACATTCATCCAATGGCATGATGCCACTTGTCAAGCTATGAATGGGTGAAGGATGTGCAAGATTTGGGGTTTGTGCCAATAAATGCATAATTTTGAATTTCAAATTTGTTGAAATGACATGTAAAAGGGAGGGGAAAATGTAATAAATGCCACTTGGCTTAAGGAAAAGGACATGTAAGATGAATTTATTGCCTTGTTGGATGTACATGTTGACAAGGCATCTTTTTGAATTTATTCTAAAAGATGCCTTGTGAGGAAAATAGAGATTTAATAAATGAATTAAATCTATTTTCATGTGCACCTTGCATTATCTAGAGGATGGGACATGAGATGAGATTAAATTAATCAAGGATTAATTAATTTAATGAGAGAGGTTAGATGATGTGACCTATTTGACTCAAACCTATGGATTTATTTAAATCAAATAAGAGAGGAATATGACAAGAGATTAATTAAATAGGGATTTTGATTTATTTAATTAAAAGAGATGGTGTTAGATTAAATCAAATAAGGTTTTAATTTATTTTATTTAATGAACAGACTTTAGAGATTTAATCAAATAAAATTGATTATTTAATTAAATAGGGGTAATTAGATCAAATGAATTGATTTAATTAGCAAAAGAAATGACTTGATTAGATAAAATGATATTGACGAATTTAATCAGATAGGGAGATTTGATTAAATGGTTAAACCGAGGGATGATTCTGGAAGAAACGATGTCAATAAGTTAGGATTAGATGCATAATGTCAATTAGTATATTTTACGTGTCTACATTTTACCCCTCTTTGAAGCAATGCACTTGTTGCGTTGGTTCAAAGAATAAACGATCTCGATCGAAGCCAAAAAGTTTCGCTATTTAAAAAATTGCTCCAATGCTACCTAGCGAGAGGAAATATGCTAATATACTGCCCCCTCGAGAGATTGGATGCAAATTCCAATTTTTGGGTGATCTCACGAAAAAAGATGACAAAGTACCCGATAGGTCAAAAAGGGCTCCAAGAGGCTAAAAACGTGTCTAAACGCAATAAAAAAATGAAAAACAAGCCTCAATCGGACAAAAATAGGTTCGGGGGTCCACAACCCTAGCAAGATAGCCATTCAGGGTTTAAAAAACCCTAATTTTCATGCTTAAATGGGGCCCAAGGGGTCACTTTTGAGCCATTTTCACACACCCCCGCTAGCAACCTTGAGATTTGAGCTTTGACCCTTCAGCGATATGGCGCAACGACATCTTCCCCTACACATCACTGATCGAGTTCAGATGTACCAACGACCACCTGGCATTGGGGCACTGGTATGTGACCCTTACCCAAGCTTCATCCTTTCATTTAATGTCTTATTTAATGCTCTAAAGAGTCGGTCTGCCTGTAGCGGCCCTATATAGCACCGCTCGGCAATCAAATTGCATTGTGCGGTGTAGTTTTGCATCGCAGTGGTGTAGTTTGGAATTTAAAAACTGTGACGTTGAGCTCGGGGCCAGCGGGGTGGTTTGTAAAAGTGTGATGCGATGTTGCCCATTTCACGAAAACTGCGACGTTGGATGAGAAAGTGCACCGCGGCGGTGTGATTTTTCTTTTTTATGTCTTAGCATCGGAGTTTGATTAAAATCAAACTGCGATGCTATCATGAGTTGCACCACTAGATACGTTTTTGAAGCGCTCAATGAAAGATTTTTCAAAATTTTTAACACGGTGACCTTTCTTGATGCAGGATGCGGCGAGGGAGCTCTACTCTCAGGAGCACAGTTTTTGAGATTTGGCTGTCATCTTGCGAGACCTGAGCGACATGGACCAAGATCGACTCGGTTGTGGCACGACATAATTTACACTCGCACACCTCACCTAGGATGTTGTCAAGCAGTCGAGAGGTGGCACAACAAGATGTCCTCGTTTCATCTCCCCACTGGCGAGGCTACCATCACTCTGGAGGACGTTTGGCGTATTCTATGATTTTTGATTCATGGCCGATGGGTGATTTTTGATATGGATGAGGGGCAATTTAGCCTACTTACAGGTCCCCTTCTACTACTGCAGGATGACTACTTCCCTTCTCGTGAGGATAGATAGAGCCAGAGCCGGCGAGTAGGGTCATAACACCTCCCTACCGGTGGTTGTAGCTTACTATTTGGGTCTTGTTAAATTCCAACAGATGAGGGAACATCGCTGCCACCGGGGTATTACCGAGAGTGGATGGTCCGAGACAGCTTCATTCGCTTTTGTATGGGGGGCCTCGTTTAACTTCACTTTACAAGGACCTCCATGAGCACGCCTACATGCCGGACGGCATAAAGCCGCCGGGGTCGCGACTTTATCATGTCTAGGGCATGAGCACATTTATGTTACATGCATGTGTCATTCTTAGTTTCGATGGGGCGCATAACTCTCATGGAACGACATACATGCTATGTGTCTTTTACTAATATCAATTCCAAGGAGCACTGTGATCCCCATCAAGGTGTCCCCACTCCAGATGTTGGTTTTCACTTGGCTTAATTATACCTTGGTCAGCCCAGATGGGCCGACGATGCTGATCAGCTATTTTATTGCTATCAGGATTGGTATATGCAGAGGCGGGAGCATACCATGATCTAGAGGTACCTACCTGGGCGCGTGCAGTGTCAGTTCAAAGAGCCACAGGATCGGCCTAATGATGACTATGTAGCCATCTTCGCTCGCAGCATGACACAAGTGTCATAAATAATACATCTCAGCCAAAGGCCAGGAGAGCTTTGTGCACTTGGTAGTTTGACCATGGGCCTATGATCTGGTCTAGTAGATCCGCAGACACTACCAGCCTAATAGACCAAGCCCGACTTCCACTTCGCCGACTATTCCTAGTGTTGACCCGTGATCTCGCAAGTAAGTTGAGGCATAGGAGTGATGAGACGAGTAATAAAGGTTACGATTCAAAGAAGATCCATCAAGCAGCCCCTAGTTCAGCTGTGGCATGGAGATGTACACATGCAGATCAACAATAGGAGCCACCACGAAGGATCATCCTGAGTACCTATAGGGACAGTAGATGCCCTGAGATGCTGATTGCACAGCTTATAGGCTCAAGTCCAGTCATGGGACTAACGGAAGAGACTGCAAGGGATGAGAGAGAGCAGCTCAAAGTCGGTGAGGAGATCAGCTATAGCGCATTAATGTGTCAGCAGAGTTACAGCAAACACCCATAGCCAGAGACAATAGATAGAGAGTATGACAGCCTCCTCCTCCCAGGGTACAGTGTTAGTTCCATCCAAGAGGTAGAGTACTACCAATGGGCCTATCATAAGATGGTACCCAGAGCATAGTGGGTCTTAAGTACTCAGAGCAAGCCAGCTACAGACCAGCATAGGGTCACAGTGACAGGGGTGAGGGTAGCATTCATAGGGACCAAGCTTGGTCGAAATGTTATGATACTTTTTGTGCTTTATGGGCTCATTTTTGATAGCCTGATAGGATTTCTATACTGATTGACACATATGTACAGTGATCCGATTTATTATTGTACTATGACAGTTATGTGATGATATATATATGAGCCGATTTTGATGTGATGCCATGTGTATTCTTTTATTTATGCATGTATGGTTCTACTTCTATATGTTATGGATGCATTTATTTCTAATGATTTTATGCAAATGATTGTGACTAACAAATCTATATTATGTTAACCTATGATATGTAAAATGTGATGCGTAAATGAGATGATCTAAATTATGTGATATCGATTTTAATATGCAAAATGATATGATCTATGGTGTGCCTATGAAATGATGTGTGATTTATGTTTATGAATGATTATGGATGCCTATTTATCAAATGATATGAATGATGTAATATGAATGTGATGGTCGTGATATGATGCAAATGAGATGGTTTAATGCAGATGAGATGGTTTTTTATGATGATGCGTAATGTAATATGAATATAATGTGATGAGATGATGTTATGGTGTTATGCAAGTATGAATGAAAATGAATTAAATGCTTATATACCTAGTATGTATGATTATTCAAAAACGATTATGAAATGCTTAAGTAAAGTGTTTATATGTTGATTTATGTGATAGATGTGATGGATGAAATGCAATGAAATGAATGCATCTATTTTTGAAAAATGATTATGATGATATGCTTATATGATGATGGAAATGTAATGCATATATGATATGCTAATGATTTGTGGATGCAGGATCAGTGATGATGATGATGATGATGAACTATCATAGTACTTTGTTAGTGTGGTTAGCAATAAGAGAAGAAGTCATTTCAACAAGACATAAGATGATGCAAAATGCAAATGATGATGATGATGATGATTACTTGCTGAGGAATTGGGATTTTCAAAGGGTTGATTTCCTTATGTTTGATAATGCACGTGGTACGATGCATCAAGGTATAGGAAACCAGGATGGCGTTGTACCTAGTGTGATGGAATTTGACTTGACAATCAGATAGGAGTATTCTTGCTCACACCTAATATACGGAAACCTTGCTAGGATGCACTTTAGAAGTTTCAAACATCTCAGACCAAAAAACGGAAAGGTATAACCAATCCATGCAATAATCAACAAGTTTCCCTAGACCTCCTCCGTACATACCTAACAAAGAAAGTATTCACCAAGGTTATATTACAAGGACGTCCAACAAGCATGGGATACAAAAGAATAATGATCATTGCCCCATTCCTATTTCTCTAAATCCTCTGTTCAGATATCATTGAGAGGTCCTTGGAATGAGCGCAAAATAAGATAAGTCAAAAGATAAAGACAAAGTATACAAACAAGCTAATGTTCTTCAATACTGCTAACCAAAAAGGATTGTGTTGTCACAGATAAGAACTGAAACTATTGCCAAAAGATAATGCCCATTGTAGGAAGGATACATCCTAGGACATGTTAGTGGATGGCGGCACGTCATTTTGTTTATCCAAAGTGTTCGAAAAGATGATAAATAATGCCCATTGTAGGAAGGATACATCCTAGGACATGATGTTATCAAATGATTGATATGGAACTGTTTGGATGATGGACTATCGACATAAAGAATTGACCAACTTGTTTACATACTTAGACTTGAGACTTGACATTTTGAGTTTTCTCTTTCAACTTACTAGACTTGTTTCTGACTGTTTCACCAAAGGTTGAGGATGAAGATCAGTTTATTATGAGTGGTGTTTATTGCTAGTGAAAGCGAGATGAGACAAATGAATTTTTTCAAATATTTGGATGTTTTTGATGTTTTTCAATGTTTTGAGGCTGTTTTTGGTATTTTTCAAGATTTTACAAATGTTTTTATTTTTGATTTTTTGAATGTTTTTGTGATTTTCTAAGATTTTGACCAAGAGACTAACCTAAGGACCTATCCTAGGGGTCTTGGGGGCTGATGAACAGATTAGCCTAGCCTACGTTATACATGCAGAGACCACATAGTATGATCGACAACTTGACCTATTTACAGATGATGATATACATGATGAGACATCAGTTTATTATGATAGACTCTTAAAGGACTAACCTAAGTGTCTCAGGGGATGATCAGAGATCAACCTTGCCTATGTTCAAGCTCAAAGATGACGTAGTTCAACAAGACGACCCTATTTTTAGCTTTTGATTGACTTTTTAACTTGTTTTTGGATTTTCTGATGTTTAGGAATTTAAGATCATACACGAATCCAATATGATAAGGACATGCCCCCAGCGTGATGTAATAGACTACTCTGATAAAGGCAAGATAAATTGACCTTGAGGATGGGCCAAGTAGTACTAGGAGGGATCATGATATGAAAACAAGACCAAGCTATGGTGCGGATGCGAGTCATGGATGAGTGATGGATGGAGACGTAAATGCGATGGATAATGGAAGTGTAATGGATGGATGATGCAAAACAAGCAATAAAGATCCCGGTGGATGGAAAGTGCTTATTTACGCAAGGTTCTTGTTTGCTAGGTTTCACCAAGGTACTTGTCCAAAGTGCCACCAAAGTGGTTTTCACTAGAGGACGATTTTTTTCTTTACTATTTTCAAACCTTTTTCTGATTTTTTAATTTATTTTTATTTTTTTGGATTTTTTTTAATTTTTTGTTGTCACTAAACACCGGCTTTCACGTTTTGCCAAAGTAACCATTTTTTCAGGACATTTCTAATTTTTTAGATTTTTGGTTCTATGCCTTGAAAGATTTAGGCATAAAACTTTTTGAGATGAGATCTATTCATGGGTTGCTGCAGAGGTTCCCCTTTGGGTGTTGATAACTAATATGCCCCTGATTTGTAACTTGCTACTATGATTAATGGTCATAACCAATTAGGGCCTTGAACTTGCCTTTGCTGCTTGGGTTTGGGACTTTTTATTTTCTTTTAAGACCGCCCAACTTGGGAAGGTCCTATTTCTAATCTTCTTATTGTAGCTCCTTTGAGTCTATTCTTAATAGAATTGAAAATGATTTAAAACATCTATATCGCCTCTCTCATCTAGTAGCGCTCCAACTCATTTAGTCTTGATACTCCGCACTCTTCATCCTGCGATGAGGTTTTGCAGTGATATCCCCGAGGGATGGGAGCTCGACCTACCGGGGAGTACAACTTTTGATCCATAGACTAGGAGAAGGGGTGGCACTAGTGGGTGCGTGATACTTGCCTTTGATAGGCTTTGAGGGCAATATTAAGCTACAAATGTCGTACCATGACCGCGATTATTGATTTTATTCTTGGAGGATTTTAGAATGTTTTGTTTGTAGCTTCGCTTCAGCCATTGGCGCTGGGGATAAAGATGGGGTGAGAAGGATGTTAGATTTGAATTTTGGCACAAGTCACGCATTATCTTGATTCTGAATGGTGTCCCATTATCTGAGATAATGGCTTTTGGAACACCATAACGACAAATGAGATAGTTCAGGATGAATTTTGAGATTTTCTTCCCAGTGATATATGTTATGGGTATGGCTTCCACCCACTTTGTGAAGTACTCCGCCTGTGGTTAAGTGATGAAATTTATGGCCATTAGATGAGGTGGGTGTGATTTTCAAGGAGACTATGCGTCCCCACTACGAAAAGGGCCACGGTGTGACGATAGGGTGAAGCTCTTGAGTTGGAGCATGGATGAGGTTCCCATGTTGCTGACATTGTAGACACTTTCTAGCATGATCATGTGCTTCTCATTCCATTGTGGGCCAATAATACCCATCCTCAGCAATTTCTTGGCTATGGTCATTCCACTGAAAGGTGAACCACAAATACTACATGAATTTCGCTTAGAGTAGTTAATGCCTCCTTAGCATTTAGATAGCGTAGCAAGGTACCTTCTATGCTTCTACGGTATAAGGTATCACCTAGGATGACAAATCTAGATGCCATTTTGATAAAGGTTCATTTTAGGCTCGATGGTAGGTCAACGGGTATGACTCCTATGCGAAGATATGTGTAGATGTCATGGTACCAAGGATCGCTAGGACCAATGATTTCGCACACAAATTTTGATTCTGGTACCTCGAATGGTGGAACGGTGAAGTCAGCTTCTATTAGAAATTCATATTTTGGAACATTGCTGGGGATGTCCAAGAGGGACCCAATTATTGTCATGGAATTTGCCGCTTAAGTTGTTGGCTCTGTGGAATATGCCTTCAAATGTGATTTCTCATGAAGGATTCCTTTTAGAGTCTCCCACCACTTTGTATGGAGTGAGCTTTGTTGTCCTTGGTCCGACATTCATCATTGACTTGATTTATGATCAATTGGGAGTTTCCAGACATTTTGAGAGAGCCATGATGCCCATCAAGATCAAGCTATTCTCGGTGACTCCACATTAAGGCCTCAGATTTTGCAATGCTATTAGTGCAGTGGAAATGCCAATTTGTATGACTCGCATGCAATCCCTTTGTGGGGTGATGAAGAAGACAACAACTCTTGATCCATGTTATGTGTATGAACCATCAAAGTATAGTTTCCAATGGTTAGCTATATTGAGATTAAAAATGGATTCATTAGGAAATTTTGAGAGGAGAGGGTTCTCTGAATATATTGGTGCCTCTGCTAGTTGATCTGCAATAATCTGACCCTTGATTTCTTTCTACTCAACATACTCAATGTCGTACTCTGACAATATCATCACCCATTTGGCCATTCTTCCCATGAGCATTTCCTTTCATAGTAAATATTTGAGGGGATCAATTTTGGCGATGAGCTTTATCTTGTGTGCCAACATGTAATGTCTAAATTTTTGTGATGCAAACACTATGCCTTCTTAATGAATGAATAGTTTAGCTCATGCGCAACCATTATCCTACTGATCTAGTAGATAGCCCTTTCCATTCCATTTTCGTCATGCTGAGCTAAGAGAGCTCCAAGGACTGCTATTGTTGCTGACATGTATAGAATCAATGGCTTTCTTGGGATGGGTGGCATTAAGATTGGTGGTGTCAGTAGATATTCCTTGATTTTGTTTAATGCCTCTTCACACTTGGTATCCGATTTGTACGCTACTCCGTTGTGGAGTAGGTGAGAGTATGGGTTTTGTTTGTCT
Organism: Sequoia sempervirens; assembly: GCA_007258455.2. Taxonomy (NCBI): domain Eukaryota; kingdom Viridiplantae; phylum Streptophyta; class Pinopsida; order Cupressales; family Cupressaceae; genus Sequoia; species Sequoia sempervirens. Next base: position 344,337,610 of record VDFB02047230.1, on the reverse strand, counting down.
ACCAATTGTGCTATGAATCATTAGATGGATTGAAGTCTATCTTGGAGGCATCTCAATTCTTTTAATATCTTTGGTGTTTCCATTTTGAGGATTTCTTTTACTTTTGTTGGATCCACCTTGATACCCCTCATAACTAGTTTTTTATGTTAAACAACATTTTTAAAAAGTGGTGTGTACTTCGGCTCGCATAAATTTTTTTCTACAAAGGATAAAACTCTAATTCTTTTGAATTTAGGTTGGTAACACAAGTATCTATGGCTTTCATTTTTTTTTGTAGCATTTTGTTGAATATTTTTCTTTTAATTAAGTTTTTAAGTCAAAACATTTATAATTTAGACATAGGTGCACTTTGGCTTGCATAACTTTTTTGGTATGTATTGAAATTCAATTTTTCTTTTTTTGTTAGAACGGGGACATCAATACCTATTGGATATATATTTTTCAAAATTTTTTCCTCAAATTTACTACTTTTCCATGATGATTTTTCATTGAACTTGATGTTCGGTGAAAAACCTATGTACAGTAAAACTAAAAACTAAAATATAAAATAAAAACAAAATATATTAAATTTATAGTTGTTGGAAAACATGTTTCAATCACTACAATCATCCAACTTGGTTTATCAAGTTGACTCCATTTACTCCTCCTTCCCAACCTTCGATAGTCAAAAAAATGCATAAATTTCGAAACGGTGGAGGGGAAGGTGAAAAAAGGGGGTTCATTGGGGGGTTCATTTCAAACCCCCCTTATATGGTGCAAAAGGGAGTTCATTAGAAGGGAGGGGGGTTCATTAGAAGGGGGAGGGATCATTAGAAGGGGGGGTTCATTAGAAGGGGGGTGATTCATTCAAACCCCCTTCATTAGAAGGGGTAAACCATTTTAAATTTTTTGATGAGAATTTCTAATTATTCTTCATTCAAAAAATTGTAACCCACTATTGTGGGTTTACCCAAATAAAAATAAAATTGGGTGCTCATTGACCATTCAATGTGTATGATCTATGGTTATAATCATTTGATGAGACAAGTCTACATGATGATAATCAAAAGAGGATCCTTTGCATGATTTATCTTAAGAATAAGTTTTGCACACAAATTGTTTTTGTGAGTTTGGTTTAAGAGGAAATTCTCTTAGAACATTTTTGTGAGCTTGAGTAAAAAAATCTCATTGTTTGGTTGTCATTAATTCAAAATTTAATGGTCAATAATTGTTGTTCAAAGACATTTTAATTAATTTGTTCAAATTGTAGTATTTTTTCTCTACCAAAATATCATGTCTTGCAACCAATAACTTTGAAAGGCTTCCAAATAATTGTATGAACTCAAATGAGTTTCGTTAGCTCTTATATAGAGTTATTCTTAAATTTGATCAATAATAGTAGGATATTTATTTATCATTTATTAGTAGGGATGAGGTGTAAGATTTTTATTGATCATTTGATTGTTGTAGAGTGTGCCATCAAAGAATCTTGGACCAAATTTAGATTTACTTAGAAAATTTGTTCCACTATTAAACTCAAAATATTTTTTCTTTAAGAATTGAACAAAAAACTTCTATTAATGATAAATATGAAGTACACTCCTAGTTATAAAAATGAAAACTAGTATAAAGAATCATCACCGTATAGTGACAAAAAAAGATTAAAACATTAAAATTAATAAAAATACACTTGATTGCGTATCCATGTCATTTCTCATTTAGATTTGTGCTTGTGCATTTATGAAATGTCTTAATGTAATAACATATCCATAAGTGGTATAATTTTGTGCTAGGTTTAGGTCATGTCCCAATTCTCTATCAACCTTTATTTACCACCAATCACACTTAATTTGATACATCTTGCAATTTACTCATTATTATTGCACCCTCAATAACATTTCCATACATTTGTCCCTACCTCACAAGTATCATTTTACCCCAAGGTGCACTTTGAGTGGCTCAAGGTTGACCTAGTTCAATCTTATGATGTGTGACAATGAAATTAAAGATGACATTTTTAAATTTAAATTATAAGCTTCATACCCATTTCTACTAGTTGTTGTGAACTAATTGAACCTAACTAATTGAATATTGTCTTTAACATCTCTCCTTGTTATTAATCCCACTCACCAAATGGGTTTGACTTAGGAGAACCCATTCATAAATTGAGTCAACAAACATTGAAATGTTGTCCTTAGAGAACACCTTGATTGATTCAATTATAAAAATGATAAATGTTAGTTGGTTCTTTTGTGCACATTTTGATAGACATATTGTGCAACATGTTGATATTGAGATTTTCCCTTTCATGCATCCCTACACCAACATGAGAAATTTTACAAATGTGGGACTTGATTTATTAAATAATCTACAATTAGCATGATTATATTTTTGCTTGAGCTTACAAATCTTCACATATATGAATTAAGGCATAAAATAATTTGAAAGAAAATGAAAGAGTATAATAGAGGAGAACCATAGATAGACAAAACAAGGTAGAGAGATTTATTAATATCTAAATTATTACCAATGTGAGAGACCAAGAATACATAGTCACATTTCACAAAAGTTTTTAGAATTAAATAATGAAAGCTAAAATATTCCTTGAATTCCCTTGAAGAACATAGAGTACAATTCCTTCTCTAAAATTTTATGTCCTACCTTCCCCAAAAGATATGGGTATAAAGTATAACACATATTTATATTGATACCTATCCAAAAGAGTACTAATGTATTATTATGGAAATAAATCCATGCTAAAAATCAACATAGTTGAATAAAATATTATTTCAATGTAGTTTAGAAGGAATAAATCAACATACACTTTCGTCTTCAACACTCATGTAATGTTGTCCATCTAATAGGTATCTTTATGAATTTGTTGGTGTAACAATTAGCACCTCTGGAGTGCGAGTTGGTATGGATGACTATGCACACTGTGTAATGAGTACTCTTCAAATTAGGAGGGGAAGCTCCCTCATATTGCTGAAATGCATGAAAAAGTAAAGTAATCTAACTCCTATCTTTTTGTCTCAGCTAGAAGAGGCACAAGGTTAAGAAAAACCATGAACATTGCAACTAAGGATTTTCTGGTTTTGCAGATCACTAACTACAACTAAACTAATACTTTAATCTATCCATTCTCCTCAAGAAAATAGAGCATGAGGAAAAAGGAGTAGGAATGTTCTAAATGATAAACTTCAAGTACAAATTCACAATGTGAAGGCAAGGTGGCACAACTATTTTCTCAGCTTGGAAGAAGTTTATTGGAAATAAAAATATATATGATAAATTGAGTACAACTTCACCACATGAAGGCAAGGTGGCTTGGAAATTTTCTCATCTAAATAGGCTTATTAGAAACAAAACATAGAATAGCCAACTAGGACAGCAAATTAGTTAATTGAACATGCAAGATAAAATCGTCCCTTTTTACAATTGAAATAATCCCACTTAAAGTCAAATTATCTAAATATTAAACAATATTCAAATCCACCTTTCATGGGTGTTTAGTCATCTTTAGTTCAAAAGTCAAAGATTTGACTTAATGAGCCACTTTTCCAAACAACTATTCTAATGAAAATTTGCATTTACAACCCTTGTCGAAGCTCCTGTTCAATCACTAATTATGATTGACTGACATGCCCAATTGACTAGCTGACTCCATTGAAGAGCATGATCAAATCTAACAAAAACACTCCTTGAGACTGCATTCCACAAAACTGAGGTTTGAGGCTTGAAAATTCAAGGTGCCCTTAGCAAAAGTTGCTCTATTGACCCCAGATAGACACATTTTCATCATTTTCAACATTTAGAAGGTGAACTTGACCTCCTCGTATCTTGTGTCTAGAAAAACTTCAATATTGAATAATGAGCTCACTGCAGAGCTGGCTCCATTCCTCACAACAACTTCAAGAGAACACTTCATCAAATTTCATCATTTTATAGGTCAAAATCAAGGACTCCCTTAGCCTCCAGGGGTGCTTTTGTTCCAAAGATAGCCTTTTTTCCAACTGGCTAAAAATCTACTTAAACTCTAGTTACAAGTTGCTAACTCATCTTTTGATCTGACAAAGATATGCAACGGAAGGCTGGATGTAACATGAACAAGATGAATACCTGAGATCACCAAAAAGAAGACATTCAAGACTCCAAAACCTTGGGCGCCTCTGGAGGCTTTTTCCTTGACTTTTTGACCAAGATTTAACCTCATGTTTGATCTCTGATTCCGACAGTTTAACAACTCAGATTGACCCGCTGAAAAGTGTGTTGTGAAGCCTAATCAAACATGAGAAAAACATCCTATTTTTTCGTTTGGTTGGAATCCTTCCTCTAGTCCCTCAAAAATATGGGCACCCTTAGCAAAAGTTGCACTTTTCCTTCAAGTGTTACTCATTTTTTCATCCTCCTCATTTCTCATTGAATCTCTCATATTAGGTGCTAGACATATCTTTCAGGCTAGCTAGATAGCTCATCGCAAAGCTGACACTATCCCTAACAAGTCTCCTTAGAAGTGATAAACCTTAAAACTGAAATATGGGCCTCTAAAATCTAGGGCGCCCTTGGCCTCCAAGGGCTATGGTGCTCCAAAGTTAGAATTTTTTTGATGGTTTTCATCCTGACAAAAAATATCCTTCAAGGAAAAGCTCATTTTGCACTTATCTTGCCATAGATTTTTGATTTGAGTGTTTTAGGCTTAGATTTTGACACCTGGTCTTTGGCCATCTGCCATTGATGAATTCATAAATCCCATTTCTCCATATGAAAAAGTGAAAACTACCCACCAGACTTAAACTGAGCTGGAACTAACTTCACCATTGTGATCATGAAGCAAAATAAGCCAATCAAAACTTTTTTTAGTCAATTCTGACAAGTTTCAAATTTTAGGGTTTTGCAACTTGAAATAGGGTGCTTGAAAACACTAATTTTCAATTTTTTCAAATTTTACTAGTATCTTCCAAACATCAAACTAACACAAAGTCCATACTTGATTTGCCCAAAAACAGTGTTTTAACATCATTTCACAAGGTTTAAACTCTTTTAAGAAAAATGCCTTCATGAAGCAAAAAAAAAAAATTGGTTTGGGTACAACAAAATCATATCCAATAAATTTGAAGAATTTTCTTTACTATACCTAATCTATTTCTAACCAATGGTGAAATGAGAAACATGTGTTAATTTTTTCATTTCTATGAAGAGCATCATGGTGCTAGCTATTTATTTTGTGTCTATTTATATGATTTAAAGTTACTCCCTTTTATTGGTGGTCATACAAGTGCTCGGGTATTAAAAAATGAGTAATAGGACAACTCTTTAGGGTTGTTAGATTGACAACCTTTTGGAAGATGTGTATATTTTTTATCTTACAAAATGATCATTAGTGTCATGACTAAAAAGTGAAAGCATTATTTTATTTGATAAAAAAAAATGGCCTCACCTCATTATTTGTCATGTCATCCATTAGCTAATACCACAATGGTAATTACCGATTGCATTGACATATTTTGGAAGAGCACCACAAACAAATGTAGCACTTGGTATTGATTATTTTCTCTTACTTTTCTCTCAAAAGATAGAACACTTGGGACATATGTCCTTGCTAGCTCACTATATTATGTCCAATTCTGCAATAATTTTAATTTGTAAGACATAATAATTGAAATTTCATTTATGTCATTAGATTAGTGAGAGAAATTGAGATTTTTGGGATCCTTTAGAAACTCTTATTTTTCTATCTTGAAAAATTGGGGCCCTTGTGTTCTCTCTTCCCGAGCATTGCAAGGTGACCTTGGGAATCAAAAGCATCCCTTACACACACTTGTCTTCATATCTCACATTTTCATTTCTAAGGTTGATTAATTTTCTTTCCATGTTTGTGTGAGATGAAGGTGTGTATGTTCTTCCCTTACACCATAAGGTGAACTTAGGAATCAAATTCATCCCTTTAATATGTTTTTGTTTCCCCAAAAAAGGATAAGGCCATATGTACTCTTCCCTCATGTTACAAATGGTTAGTCATTTTATTTTAGTTTCTTTTTGGTGGGCCTAATTTAGGTTTATCACTGAGTGGCAACCTAGAACCCTTGTGTTACACTGAGGCATATAAATTAGAGAATGGAATGAATCTCCCTTTGAGGTACATTTTTCATTAGGTTAAGCTTACAATAAATTTAATAGCTTTCAAAGTGATGGCAAAGGGTGAGTTATGCTCTTCCACTAAGTAATTAATTGGACATGCACCAAGTCTAGATAAATTTTAGAATGATGAGGATATAATTAGATTCATGGGGATCTACAATAATATACCTATAGAAGATCACAAGAAATGATTTCAAATTGATAAAAAAAAGTGAGGCAACGAATCATTAATGAAATTGACTTGCTAGCAACATCTTTTTAGTGGTAGTATTAGTCAATAATTCTAGTTGAAGACATATATGAGCTTAATATTTGGGTTGTAGATAATTCAAAGATCACTTATATTGCAACAGCCCTTGTGACCCACTAAATAGGAAACTGTCACTTCTATGATCCTCTAAAATTCTACTAACATCTTTTCTTGGTCATATGTAGATATCCTTAGCTTTTATCTACCTCTAGTAATTCATCGCCTTATGGTACATCTTGATGCCAAACCATTTAAAAAAAATCTTAGGAAGATCCATCCCCAAATTACTCTCTTAGTCAAAGACAAATTATAAAAACTATTAGAGGTATGCTTCATCTAACCCATTGACTGTTACCAGATTTTCACCTACAAGCTCAATCAGGAAGAGTCATTTATGTTTCATGTGCAGATACGGGGAAATCAGTGTTTTTGTTTTATCAAGTTTCAACACGTGGGTTAAAATGAGGCTCCCACAAGGGTTGAGCCCGGTGTGCTAAATTTTTAGACAAAGGGTTTCGAGTTTTTCATTACTTCATCAGGATTATGCAGTGATAGTGAATAGTCTTCATTCGGTTGATCACTGGAGTTCCCAACTTTGGAACCTTTTTGTGGAGTTTGGAAGTTACATAATTTTTTGACTAACCAACTTCCTTCATTGTCGCAATGTTAAGGTTTTTCCTAACCTCCTATGGAAGTTGTAAGTTTTTGTTTGCTCTGATTGAGTGACAAGCTGATGGATGTGGGGACCACTTTGAATTCTGGGAGACTTGTTGAGAATATTATAGATTCCCAGCTTGATTCTCCAAAAATGCACAAGCGATGAGCACGTGTCATGGTGGAGACCACAAGGAATGATCAATTTTTCGGTGCGATGGTCGAATGCGGTGTATGAGTAAGTTGGTAATAAAAGTACTAACTCGTGGATACCAAAAGTCTTTGGGCTTTTATTTATAAACTATTGACTACTAATATTCCACGTCAATGTGGGATATTATCGATGGTTAAGCTTCTTGGAAGTCCTAGCGACATCGATGTTCTTGTTGATAGTTCTGCAATGGACATCAGTGAGAAGTCTTGTTGATAGAGTTGGTCTGGCCGATGGTTTTGCATATATTTATTGTAAAATAGAATAGTTTTAAGCTGTATTATAAACCTTGGAATTGTTTTGTTATTTCTTAAATGCAAAATATTTATGACTTGTTTTTTTTAGTTGACAGAGGAAACAATTGGAGAGAATATTGGAGAGGTATTTTTAGTTTGGAAACATCTTTCCATGCTTCTAGGGCCATTATTGCACCTTGTTGGCAGTTTTAACTATTTGTATGGTCAAAATATTTCTTTTCTCTCATATTGGAGATAGTTTTTGAGGAGTGTGAGGCCTAACTTTTAGCCTTTATTAGAGCATCAGACTCAAAATGGTTATTGGCTCCTACTTTGGTGCAATCACTTGGGTTGTGAGATATATTCATTGGTAACTCATATTTAGGGGAGTTAGTGATTCTGGTAATCCTTTCTCAAGCTTGTAGTTTTTTTGTAACTCAGTCTTCTGAATATGATATACAGACAATGCCTTGGAGATTATTGGTAGCAAATTTTTTGCCTTCTTTTTCTTGCAGATTTGTGTATGTTTAATGATTGATCAAGTTATTTGTGAAATTTTCTTATTTCCTTATAACTTCGTCTCATATTTTATACCTTTTCTACAAATAACATGCTCATGCAGGTTGCTAATTGTTTCTTAAGAATGCATATGGCTTTAAGATTGTGAAGTTTCCTTCCTATTAGAAGTTCTTGCATTTTGTCCTTTTAGTGAAATATTCATGCAGAGGCATGTTGTAATAAGTTGAGTAGACTTAATTTATATCGGTAAAAACCAAGTGTATGAAAATATGTGTTTTCATGTTCTACCTTAGTTTAGTGTATCACTTCACTTTTATTTTCAGTACTGTCATTTTAAGTTTTCTTTCTTCCCCTTTTCCAAAAAAGGTTAGTAGTTTTAGAGTCATAACTAGTTAGGAGCCGGCCTTATTTGGAGGTTCATTTCAACTTTAGGTGACCCACAACCTTGAAATGATCCCATGTTTCTCTAGAAAGCTTAGTTTTCACAACTTTGCATATGGTGCAATTCTAAGAGATAACATTGACTATCTAGAGTGGATTGGTAACATCATCCCTATAAGCAAGAAATGAAAGGGAACTCACATATGTATTGATTTTAGAGATCTAAGCATTGCTTGTCTAAAAATGACTTTCCCTACCTATCATCAACATGATTATTCGCCTCATGATATATTATGAAATTATATCTCTCATTGATGTCTTTTTTGGTTACAACTAGATATAGATTGCTTCTAAAGATTAGCATAAAATTGCTTCTAAATGTTTGAATTTGATATGGGAAGTTCCATCTTGACTTATGTTGGCTATCACCTACAATAACTACCTCTATCAACTTGGAAAGGCCAAAGCCTTAATGGTGGAACAACCACTTACATCCTTAAGGTTATATTTTACCTTATTCCTATCCCTAGTTCATTAGGCATTCAACTCTAAGAAGTCAAATTTACCTACAAATCCCCTACCAAGATATTGACCTTTCATTGACATTAAATCAAGTCCTTGATTGAGCTTGCACATTCTTTAGAGTTTTTGGCTTGTCTAGTCCTTTCTTGCTATTTATTTTAGAGAATGAAGACCAATTTTGAAGTACTTTTAAATTGGGGAACTCGTGGGTATCAAACCCATGAATTATCATAATGTAGGCTTGTCTCATCAAATGATTAGAACCATAGATCATGCACAATGAAAGCTCAAAGAGCACCCAATTTTATTTTTATTTCCTGAAAAACAACCACAAAATGACCAATTTAAAAGCATAATTAGGTCCAAGCACATAGGGGCGAGCTAAACCTAGTGTGAAATTGTCAAGGGTGACAATTACAACACTACATTGACATTCCCATATATTTACCATTTAAAACTCATTCATTACCCTACATTCATACTTGTAACCACACATTTTATGCATCTCCCCAAAATAATACTTTCTTGACTAGGGTCAATCCTAAGTTCCTTGGGATCAATCCCAAGTGGCTTGGGATCATTCCCAAAATTCAAATTCCAAAATTTTCATGTCTTTTTGCTAGCCATTATTATCCAACTTGATGTAGACTTTTGTTAATTGTTTATGTGGTATTTGAAGACATTCAATGTGCAATTAATTTATAGGTTTGAGTAAGGAACAAATCATTCTAGACTATTTAGTTTTCAAGCTTAAAATTGTTATAGCTTTATTAGAATCAAATATGACATCTACATGCTTGAGAATTTAGTCTTCTATCATTTATTCATAATCATAAGTCAATCCAAATAGAGAGTTGACTTGGAAGAACTTGACTATAGTAATTTGGAAAACTCCTCTAAGGTGTTTTCAAACACTACCTTGACAAATTTAGACACCAATAAGGAAGACGTGAAGGAGTATCTACTATTTTTTTTTGTGATTTTGTTCTTGTGGGATAAAGTTCATTTCTACTCATCAAGTCAATCCTACAACACTTGGCTTGGTCGTGAGGGACTCTAGTTGATCCTCAAATATCTATTAGAGTACATGAAATATAAACACATTCATTAGATTGCTAGCATTAATTTTTGATACTTTGGCGAGTAGATTTTGCAACACATTAAAATTATTTTTCCATCGTTGTTCCCAAAGCTAAGTACATCTATCCATTACATTTAAATTTAATAAACACTATTTCAATTTATCTCTCAACAAATTTAAAAAACTAAATAACAAAAATAAATAATCCACAGAATCATTTTTCATAAATAATAATTCCAATGAATATAAAATTCTAAAATAATCCTAAATGGTTATCGAAAGAACCTAAAATTTAATATTATAATTTAAAAGGCTAATACAAAGCTCACAAGAATATTTATTGAAAAAGTGAAATATAATAAAAATGTATGAGAAAACTTTAATAGACCACAACAAATTACATATTGCTCAATTTATGAATTGAGAAAAAAAATGCACAGTTTCAATCCTGAAATCCAGTAATTGAGTAATTCATACATTAATATGGACTGTGCAAACTTGATGTTAAATTACATATTATCAATCATAAATGAAAAAAAAACTCACATCAAACAATATTTTCCTCCACAATATAAATATTGTGCATACAAATATGAGGCAGCAAAGATGCCTCCTCCAAAACATACAATAGAAACACACAATATGGGAAGCAATAAGATCTTCTACAACAACAATTTTTAATTTTTGGAAAGTAACCTAGATAATTCAAATAAAACCCTCAACAAATGATCAAACCAGATGAACATTGTACGCATCCCAAGCCTGCTCAAAACACACAAACAAGTAAAACAGAAAATGATTCATTGATTGCTTGAGAGGTGGAAATTAGCAAAACTGTTAGGCAATATCTAACCCCATTTCTCATCTTCAGCAGCTTGTGCATTTCAGTCACAAACACCTGGACATTTGCTTTGGAAAACCCTCCATCTTCAAGAGGTTTTGCGAATATCCTACAATCAGAGCATTCCATGAGGTCTTTTGTCAAACAGTTCACGTGCCTTGTCTTTAGTTCCACATTTTGCATACATGTCTACTAGGGCAGTTGAACTACAAACAAAATTCCTCTATCCTTTATACTTTGATGTATGTCCATGCCCTGTTCTAAAGCTCCCATTTTAGCCTAGGCGGGGAAGATGCTGGCAAAGGTTGTGAAGACTGGCTTCACACCTGCAAATTGCATTTGCTTGAAAGTTTCTAAAGCCTTTTCAACAAACCGATTTTCGCATACCCTGCTATCATGGCATTCTATGAAATCATATTTCTTTGAAGCATTCAGTCAAACAGCTCGCGTGCTTTGTATATGCTCCCACATTGTGGATGCATGTCTGCTAGATCATTTCCAACTACATTTGACAAAAAACCCCTATCGTTTATGCTTTTATGGATACTTAAACCCTGTTCCAAAGCTTCCATTTTGGAAAAGGAAGGAATACGTGAAGACATCTACAACTTCACCAGACAATCAAGGGGTTTCAGCAGATAATGGTTGTTCTGAATACCTTCGTTGCTGTCAATAAGAGTCAGCAGCATTAACAGAGAAAATAATGAGAAAATTAAAACACATAAAATATAAGAAATTTGAAACAGCACAGGATTAAACAACTTTCAAAGTGCGAACAGTAGGTTTTTGAACGACAAAATTGTGTGCGGGATTTTCAAGCGGGAAACAGTTGCAGTTTCAAATCCTTGAGGTAGGAAACGGGAGCAGTTAAACACTACGGTGGAAACGGCAAGTACAAACGACGATGAGAACGGAAGGCAAATGTGAAAACGGTTGTACTGCTTCTGGAATAGGAAAGGTCCGACTTAAGGGGGCTGTGGGCCCGGCCACCTAAGCAGTCAATGCTTAGAGTGTGCCGGTTAAGCCTGGCCGCTTTCACGTGTTCTGCTTCACTCACTTGTAATCAACTCAGTCTCTTGGAAGGAACGTAACAAACATTGACTCATGACTCCTATCAATTCAATTACTGAATCTACCAATTCAAGTTTTCAACTTGAACAAACTTCTGAGTGGTATATTTGCGTGTTGGAAATGATAGATTTAACTTCTGAATGGTATATTTCCATATTTGACATGATCATCTCTGACTGTTCGAAGGAAACGACAGAGTTCTTTGTTGGAAATGTTATACAAATGTAGCTGCTCCACTCATTTCTTATCACTACCATTATTGATTCTCTCAAAGATTTTGACACCACTGCCGAAGGGCGGCAGAGTCGTTGTAGTAGGCATTTATACGGTGTCAAGTTTGAATCTCCATATTTGAATTTCCACCTTCATCTCCACGGCAGTTTGACATGATCATCTCTGTCTGTTCGAAGGAAACGACAGAATTCCTTGTTGGAAACGTTATACAAATGTAGCTGCTTCACTCATTTCTTATCACTACCATTATTGATTCTCTCAAAGATTTTGACACCACTGCCGAAGGGCAGCAAAGTCGTTGTAGTAGGCACTTATACGGTGTCAAGTTTGAATCCTCCTCCATGTAAAAAAACAGATTTGGATGCCACTCAACTTGAGTAGAATTAGTTGAAAAAAAAAAAAAAAAAACCACACTTAGATAAAGTGGAATTATTAGGTTTAGAATCATTTTGGTTATATTTTTTAAGGAACATTTGTCTTGTATCAATGAAATTATTATTGTTTTTTTGGTTATGCTTACATTTATTTTAAAATTTTATTACTTTCTTTGGTCATGTAATTAGGATGGTTTTGGATTAGATTATTTTTACTTCTTTGAGGTATTGTAGAATATATATCTCATGTATTTAAGAGTTTATGGGTCAATTAAATAATGTAGTTTGAAATTTGGGAGGTGGAGTAGTGTTGCGAGAGATGCTTGATCTCAATAACTCTATGGATTTTGATAGGTTGAATCACTAATGATCCATAACAAACTACTGTTATAACTTACTTTGGAAAGTACCAACATTGAGTGAATGCTTTGAGGGGAGTTAACATTGCCTGATTTAACCATCAATAGTATTGGTAACCTCTATAATAGCCAATACAAATATGATCATTCAAATAATCCATTGAAATTCTAAAATAAATTCCAATGAAATAAAAATTGCATGAGCAGCTTGCTCAACATCTTGGGCCTATTTGACTACATCACGATTGAGTTTAATAAATGTTTTCAACAAATAAAGGCTTAGTAAACTCTATAATGGATGGAAAATCTAGCTTGGAATAAGCCTTTTATTGAAATAAAAAATAAAAAATAGATAATTTTTAAGAAGGATAAAAATAATTTCAAAGAATATTCTAATATTTATTCAAAGAAGAATGCTTCTTTGTTATGTAAATGGAGGCTCCACATAAAAGAATATTTAAAGGTATCTTATGTGCAAGTCCATATCGATGGATGATCATATGGAGCAAAAGGAAATAAAGTCATAAATTCAACAAAATAAAAAAGACACTTTAATGCATGCGGGTAAACCCACAAAAGTGGTTTACAATTGGAGTGGGGAAGGAAAAGCTGAAAAAATTAACCCCTTGGCAAAAAAAATCATTTTTGGGGTTCGAGCAAACTATTTGGTTTGAATGAATCAAAGGAGGGTTTGCTAGAACCTAGGTTTGAGCGAACCCATTTAATGAAATGCCCCACCATTCCCACTAAAAAATACAAGGAACACCCCGTTTGAAAGGGGGTTCGCTCAAACCCCATTTTCCCACCTTCCTACTCTCCGACACAAAAAAAAGTCAGATTTTTTTCCTTTCGAAGCTTGGGTTGAGGATGAAAATGGAGGAGATTTCACACACCCAACTAGAATCAGGTAGTCCTCGAAATGAGCTATCCAACAACTATAATTTTAATGTGTTTTGGTTTTATTATGTTTTTTTTTTTAGTTTTATTAAACATCAGTTTTTCATTGAAAATCAAGTTCTCTATTCTGCACATGTGGAAAAATAGCAGATTATCAAAAAAATTCTTGAAAAATATGAGTGCATCAGATATTGAAGTCCTTGATCCAACAAAAACAATTGAATTTTGATACATACAAAAAAATTTATGGGTTATAGGTTTGCCTATGTCTAAATTGTAATTTATTTGACTTTGAAACTTGATTAAGGAAAAAATATTCAATAAAAAACTATCTAACCAATTAGAAGCACTAGATATCAGAGTTACACATCTAAATTCGAAAGAAATAAAATTTTATCCTTCATGGAAAAAAAATTATGCATTATACAATGAGCATCACTCCTTAAAAATGTTGTTTTCTAAAACAAACTAGTTTTCAAAGGAGATGGAAAAAGAAGTGCAATCTAATTCCAAAATTTTTGAAAAATATATATTTAGAATCTACAAAAAAAATGTCACAAATTACTAGTTTGCATCATCTTCAAATTCCTCATAGTTTAGCTGTTATAGGTACCTGAAAGTGAAGATTTAGTTAAAAAAATTATTTCAGTATCTAGTTTGGCCAAAAATTGTAAACCACTATTGTGGGATCACCCATGCTCTATTGTCAAGGGTTTTACACTAGGGGATTCAACATCTAAACTATAAAGCCTCTATAAGGGGATTCAACATAGAATATAAGGCCTCTTGGATGTGAACAACAAGAGGCCAAGTGCACCTGTGGGGCCTTATGGGGGCCGAACCAAGGAGATGTTTTTTATCAGATAGCTCTCAAACCTTGGGTTAAGCGGTTGAACCATCATCAATATATATAGTCTAGTGGGGAAGTGTGAAGGGGGAAAGTGTGGCCAAATTATTCATTCATAGTAATACATAAAAAATTTATACAATACATGTAAAAAATGATATGTAATTAAATAACTTGCAAAAAAGAAGAATATAATATGAAATATGTTGACAATACTTGATAATAGTTGAGAATAACAAGCCATCTTGAGGGGGAAGTCCTCCAAATATCTCCAATGAGAACACAATTCATAATTTGATGATTAAATAATACTTAGTATCTCCTATATATACACACTACTCATGCCTAGGATATCACTCAAGCTGACTTACATAATCACATATATGCCTTAGACCGACCTAAATAACTAAATAAAAATATAATAATGATAATATAACTTAATTAGGAGTTAATGTAGCCACAAGTTGACTACTCATAACCCTATATATACTCTAATATTAAGGGCATAACATGCCCACCTCTTCAAAGAAGCATTATTCTTAATGTTAATCAAGTTTGGATGCTTCTAAATAAACTCTTGACCCTCTCACATGCCATTTTCAATTGGTAAATTCTTCCATTGGATTAGATACTTGATGAGTTTTTTGGTTCTCACTTTATTTGTGTGCATTTGAATAAGAACTCTAGTTCAAAAGGTCTTAAGTGGCCTTTTTTCTCTGAAATCAAGAAATATTGATCTTGGATGAGAAATTGACAAGATTTACGTGCTCTAAATTTAAAGATGCAACAAGAACAAGAGTTGTATTACTTTTAATCTACTTTCTAAACTGCTAACTTTTAAAAAAAATGGTGGAGACTAAGGGGTTGAAAAAGGGGGAGAACAAAATGTGCTCATGTTTTTATCTAAAAAATATAACATAGTGGACCTTGTGTGCTACCCCTAAAATGTTAACAGTTTTTTAGTATTTAAAAAATCATTTGAATGAGAAATTAGTTAACACCATGTAGTCTATGCCTAATTTTTCTACTTATTTTTTAATGAATATATGATTTTTTACTAATTTTCAAAGTGGACACATTCTAAAAAAAAATCAGTGTTCTCCTCCCAAATTTTATAGGAAACTAATAAAAAATCAATTCTTTTTTACTATGTATATAATAGAGTCTAGTTTCTTAAAATGTAATTTAATTAAAATTTTGATGAATGGCTAAAAAATGAATCCAAAAATACCATACATAGATTTTTGACA
The DNA here is from genome assembly GCA_007258455.2 of Sequoia sempervirens. Taxonomy (NCBI): domain Eukaryota; kingdom Viridiplantae; phylum Streptophyta; class Pinopsida; order Cupressales; family Cupressaceae; genus Sequoia; species Sequoia sempervirens. Next base: position 344,321,766 of record VDFB02047230.1, on the reverse strand, counting down.
AAAAATGGTGACACTAGTAAAAAACATTAAAGATCAAAATCTTAGCATATTTGAAATGTGAGAAAAATCACATGGTTAACAAGATAAGAGATAGCTCAATGTTGTACTATGTCATTATTTTGACAGGTTGGCATTGAAATATATTCAATCTTGATGGAGAGCATGCTCATGATTGTGTCAAATTTTTTATAATTTGAAAAAACATATCTTTGGACATTGAAATATCAATCCAACCTTTTGGGTTGGATGCCCAAGCTAAATCCAACCCTAAGGGTTGGAAATTCACAAGGAAAATAATAACATGAGTGCATTCTAATGCTAGTGTATTATAACGTGCACTCATGTTGTTGTGAAGGAAAAATGTTCTCTCTCCCTCACCTTCTCTCTCTCACTCTCTACCCTCTCCCTTATTATGTCTCTCTCTACCTTTTTTGATCTCTAGATCTATATTTCTACCTCTCCCTCCCTCCCTCCCTCTCTACCTATCCCTCTTTAGATATCCTTCTCTATCTAGACCTATCTCTCTACCTATCCCTTCCTCCTCCCCTCCTTTCTCATCTACCTCTCTCTCTTCCTCTTCTTCTCTCATTTGTATCTCTTCCTCCCTGCTCCCCTCTCTCTCTCCTCTCTTCTCTCTCTTGCTCTCACACCTCTACCTCCCTCCTCCTCTCTCTCTCTCTCTCTCTCCCTATCTTCTCTCTTACCTCTCTATCACCCCCTTGCTACCTCTCCCTCCCTCCCTTGATCTCTCTACCTCTCCCTCCATTGCTCGATCTCTTCTATATCTCTCTCCTATTGATGATGTTTTCTATGCAGCAACAACTTAGAAAGAATGTGATATTCTATCTCTCTTGAAAGGTAAATCTCTATTAGCAAGCCTCAAGAGATATCCCCAAGGTCTCTAATGTCAAGTATTGACAATTCATAAACAAATCAGTGATAAATGTGAAAATGTTGGTAATCACAAAGGGACCTTACTACAAGCAAATACTAAATTGTTAAATTTACCAGATCTAGCAATATGATGTTACATCCAATCCTAAATTTAACCCAAATGATAAAAGAAATAGGAAAAGAGATTCGGTTTCAAAGAGATTTCTAAATTTAAAACTACTCCTAAGATTAACAATGCAAATGACAAAACCCTTGAAATGGACCAATCCCTCAGAAATTGTTTTTTACTTGACCTAGATGAATTTGCAATCTTACATAAATAGTGCAATCTTCTAAGGCATTAAAGATTTTTAGATCATGAACATTCATTCAAAACAACCCTATTGCAATCAAAATGAATAAACCTTCTCAATTGAACTAAGCTCAATGAATATTAAAAGTCTAGGCTAACTTTACAAAGCAACTAATAATCAGTTGGTTGTGAAAAGTATGGACTAGAGATTGCTACAACACTTCAAGTACCAAATCATAAACACTATCAATTCATCTAACATTAAACCTAACACATCTATCAAATAAACTAAAGCAATTCCAAAGATATAATCATGAGAACCATGCCAGATAAAATTCAACACAAGAAAGGCACCAAATCACAATGTCTTCACTTGCATTAAATTACCCAAAGTAGCAACAATTCCAGTATTCTGTTACAACACTTGCTTGCTTGAAAATAAAACTAACTCCTAACTCTAGCTCCTGCTATATTGCTTAATTTGCTCCAAAATAAAACTATCTAGCCCTTACAAATGAGGCAAAATGCCATATTAATAGAAACCCCCAAGATATGTCAGCTTAGTTAGGGTTTACAATAAAATGGCCACAAACAGGTCAGCCCAAGAGGAAATTCAAAATAAACAAAGTGGACAATAAATGCAAGTATTTCGTCTAGGTCGGCTTGGGGTCTCCAATATAAGCTTGGTCTAATGCATGTGAAGGAAGAGGAGAAATAATGGGAAGCACAAATTCTGATGTAGCAGTGCATTAACTGCTTCCCCCTTTATCTTTATTTCGCTCTGCCCTATCATGCACCATCAAAAGTACCTTGTCCAAGTTGGCTATAGGTGGCATAGTCAAAACCTTAATTCTCCTCTCAATGGATTTAATATCTTCTCTTGACTGCTCCACCAATTTATCCCATTCCACCTTCATGGTTTGATACTTATATATTACTGCAATATAGGTGGCTCCATCATCCAACTGATGTTCAGTAACTAGATCTTCATTGGTTGGAGAATAGACGTCTCACCACCATTTTCTCAACTATTCTAAGCTCAAATGCTTTAGTGAAAACTTATTTCTCCTTGTCATCACCTCAAAGAAAGATTTATGCATTTATTGCAGATATCATTTAGGGTGTCTTCAATTTGCCTCCTCTGCTTATACACCTTCTTTAAAACCTTATGCCTTATTTGCAAAACCTCAAACCATTCCCAAGGTTCTGCAGCTCTGGAGGAAGGAATAATTCCATCACTTACCAACTTATCTTCAATATACTCCATGATGGTCTTGGTTTTCTACAACAGGAGATCTACATCTTCTTTATCTTGAGCCAATACATATTTCAACAAATTTATTGACCTCATAGCATCTCCACCAGTTGAAAGGATGTCCTTGATAGCATTATCTCCCTTAGTTTGCACCCCCTGTAACCAGTTCATTGTGGAAAGAGTAGTGGTCTTAATTCTCTCTAGCTTTGTTATGGTTTCTTGTGGTAGGAAACTTGCAACAAAAGATGAGGAGCTAATAGATTGCAAGGGCTTCATCAAGTCCTACAAGTACTTTAATTTAGCATTCTCCTTCTTCAATTCTTTCTTATTCTACACTTCTTTTCTCAACCTAGCCAAAATCACAAAACTAGAGCCTTCATACTCTTCAATCTGTTGTAACATGGAAGTAGGCCCTAGGTTGATGGTTTGCACATTATAATCACTTCTAGTTACATCATCCCTATTCTTATCAAGAGTAGGAGTAGCAATGTGGACCACCCTATTATTTGTTTCATCTCTCTCAATCTTGGAGATGACCCTGGCTTTCTTCTTTCCTTTATCCTTTCCTGTGTTTGCCAATAGCTCATCCCAATTGGGAGGGGTTTCATCCACAACAATCTGTTTTCTCTTTAACTCCTTATCCAACCAGCCTAGAATAATAGATTCAGATTGTACTTTACTATGCCCAACCTCATCCTGTTGATCCCTGGGCATATCCTCATTCAAATCCTATTTCTCAGGAATCTCCTCAGCTTTATCCTCTTTTTCTTTATCATTCTCTTCTTCTTCATGCACTCGTGATGGATTCCTAACTGGAATTTCCTCTCTCTGAGGAGGTATATCTTCTTCACTCCTGATAGGTGAATAATAATATGTAACCAAGGGAGACTGTAACACCTCTATTTCTGCCTTAGCACTATAGAGATCACCCTCTTGAAATTCTTCCCCTTTTGTATCTTGATGACCATCTGCTTCTTAGAATTCACCTAGTTCACCATGAGCCTCATGGGAAGGAGGAATAGATCATCATGTTTTTTTGCATTAGGAGTGACTGGAGGGGGATCCTTTCTTGGCACACTGTCCTTAGGAGACAGAGTTCTTGATTTCCTTGTATATACTTATGTCCTTTATCCTAAGCTCTCTACATTTATCATAGGTGGGCTAACCTCTTCTCCTGCCTTGGAAATTTCCTTTTCCTTTTGTGACAATCTCGCCATTCTTCTTCTCTTTGGCATAGGAACACTAACCTCCTTATCTTCCTTTTCAGCTTCATCTTTTGCTGAATTCTTTGTCCTTGAAACTTGTTTCCTCTTCTTTGCAATAGGAGTCCTTTATTTTTCTGCCTCCTATTCTTCCTCTGCCTGAGCATCTTTAATCTTGATCTTAAAAGGAGAACTCACCTTTCCCTTACCCTCAAGATCTTGCTCAGTTGACTCCTCAGAAGAGGAATGAGACTCCAATTCTCCCATTAAATCATAGGTGCATTGCACACCTTCACTTTCTAGCTCCCACATCTTATGCTTGAGCCACAAATTTTTTATACTTAATGACTGGAGTCATAAGTTGTTCTAATTATATTTTCTCTTCCTCTAACCAGTCTATTTATCCAACTGATTTATCCTTCACAGCCTCATATTCATGGCCTTGAATCAAATCTCCATCATATTCAACTTGGTCTGGAATGGCCTTCACATTATATAACCAGACTAAGTTCACTAGTAGCCTAGAAAACTTCTTCTTTTTGATCTCAAATTCATCACTACAATTGGCCTAGTAGTCTTCTATATCATCTTTGTGGCTATATTCTTTGTTGGCCTTCTTTTGTTCTTTTCTAGTCCTATAAAACCTAGATATCTTGGAATGGAAGGATAACCCAAGAGTGCTCATTTCTTCCTTAAAAGAATTGGCCAAATTAATAGGACATGCCTCACTAGTTCCTATCCTTAAAGGGAAGTCACCACCAAATCTAGTTTTATGTTCATCTTTCTTCACAATTGCATCAAAATCACAAATCTTCCTAGTGACCTCCAAAAGTATAACATGGTCAGTGGGATACCTAGGAAGTCTATATGGATCCCTCTAACAACCATCTATCCTTACATATGAAAAGGTGGGAAACTGTATGAACCAAGCCCCATACCTTTTGATCAGCTCTTTGGCATTGTCAAATATCCTTACATGCTTTGCACCTTGCAATAATCTAGTGATGTACAAGGTGAATGCATGATTCACCCTCCTATAGCTTGAGTTACCTAGGTGTAGCTGTGGATAAACCTCATAAATTACATCCTGCCCAAACACACCTCTCATACTTAGTCCCTTGTATGGATGGAATCTTGCAAGTGCATAAACCAAGTAGGCCATTGTGAAGGTCCTCATCTGTAGGACATTACACATCTATTCATGAATCATAACACTTATAACACCTGCCCAATGATAATTAATATTCTGCTCCATCCTCACAATGACATGGAACATCAAGTTCTCAAATACACTGGAATTATTCAACCCTACCAGTCTTTTGAGAAGGGTGAGAACATCATAGTACTCCTTGAATTTAGCTCTGAATAGTTGCTTGGGTAGTTTTGAAAAGTGGGACTTAGGCTTTTCCAACCAAGAATTGATGACCTGTTGGGCCTTGATGGTATCTTCCTCATAGAACTTTTCCATATCCATATCAAAAGCCACCACATGAGATCTATCTGGCATGTCAAAGGTTTGGGCTATAGATACAAGATTTATATTTGCCACAATTCTCCCTTGGGGACCAACAATCCTTTGTGTACCGCTGTCATAGTGTCTAGCATAATCGAGCACCAATTCATAACACTATACTATAGGAGGGAATCCAACTACATGTGCCAATCCTGATTCCAAAGTCTTTCTAGCCAACAAAGGAAGGTTTTGTGCTACCATTCTTGTCTTGAACTCTTCATAATCCCATAGTCCAACATTAGTATCAATTACCTCTGACTAGAAAGAAGTAAGCATACTCTAGAGTTTTTTTCTCTTGATGTCCATCTTGATTCTTTCTACTTCAGAAATGGAAGATCCCTCTGCACTTGGATCTGGACATCACTCTACCCTTTGTTCCACTTGTCACTGCCTTACTTGACTTAGCCTACATCCAACAAAGAAACCATAGTAAAGATCACATGAAACCAAGTTAACCAATCAAAAATAGCACATTCTGAAACCTCAATATAAGTCCAATGATAAGCCAAATTATTTAAAACTTTATAAAAATTAATCATCTCAAAGTTTGGGTTTTCTGCCATCCCACGAAATCTAGGCCAGAAAGGAATTTCAAAAAATTCTCAGCCAAGCAGATTCTAGCGAAATAAGAATAAAAGCATCAAATAATCATGTAATTGAACATTATTAACTAAGAAACAACATGATACATCTTTAAATAGTTCAAAATGATCATACAATGCACAATCACCAGCTAATAAATCATGCTATCTCCCAATTCTTCATTTTCAACAAAGTTTCAGACAAATCTGCCTAGGACAGATTTCTGTGAAAACAACAATGTGTTGCGAATTTTGAGAAAATGAAGGGATGAAGGAAATTTTAGGAAATCTAGAGGGAACAAAAATCTGTGAAGTAGGAAAAACTTTGAACTACAACACATTTTAGGAAAATGAAAGGAAAACAAAAAAATTGGGAAATCAGCCTACGAAGGAAAATCCTAAAGTTGAAGGAAAACTTGAATGTCGACGTTTCCTCATGACTTCACTCAAATTGATCGAACAATCACAAATTTGAGGATCTTGGGCCTAAAACCAACACAATTTGAACCTCCTACATATCTTTAAATTCAAGGCTCATCCTAAAGCAAATCAAAAGGAATTGGTGATGCCCTAAGCATGAAACCCTAAAATTTTGCCATGAATGTACAAGAAAAGCTTGGGCTCAGCTAACTCAACTGTTAGGTTTTCAAAAGACTCTTTATGGCATACACAAGTGAGCTACCTCATAATGAAATAAAAAAGAGAGCCCACAAAATCACTTGAAATCATTAATCTAACAAAACCAAGCAACCCTAACTTCAAATGTTCAATGCCCAAACATGTAGAAATTTAGACTCTAAGCACACTTAGGATGCCAAAGAATCACTCACATTCAACAATTAAAAGCAAAGCAATGAATACATACCATTTATGAAGTAAGACTCTATTACAACAATGAAAGATAACAATCTTTAGTGCCCCAACAAACAACACATGATGCCTAGGAAAATCACCACCAATTTAGAAATTCGTGAATTTTCGATCACCAAATCCAACCAAGCACTCAAGATCAAGCACTTAAAATCAATAGAGAGAAAATGATAAAACATAATGGCTTAAAACTCACAAAATCAATTAAATACTTGTCTCAAAAATTGTACCACTGAGCATTAATGCATTTGACAAGACAAGCTAAACCAAAACACAAAAACTATACATGACGATGGAATTTCAGAAAAATATGGTCCATACGGAATTCCGCGGAGGACCAGAATCTCTAGTTCATAGTGTAAAGTAGCTATCACTAGATTTTAAAGGAAACTGGGGAATTCTGCCAGAAGTGGATTTTCTTGAAAAGAGCCAAAAACCCAAAAATTGTCCAGAACATTAGATTTTCAAAGTGCTTCCTAGAAGGGGGGCATTTGCATGAATAAGATAATCATTCAATCATGTGAAGAGGTAACAAAACCTCAAAAACCAAGGGCCAAAACACCAAAACAAAAGAAAAAGAGGGTCCCTACTTTCAACGTGGTGTGTGTGTGAAAACTACACAACATCTCCCTCTCTCCCTCTCTCACTCTATCAATCCCTCTCTCCCTCTCTTCTTCTCTCTCCCTCTCTCCTTATTTAAAATATATAATTTCGATATTATGGCTTAAGGTTTAGGGTTTATAGTTTGGGGAACAAGGTTTACGATTGATAATGTTGGATTGAGAGTGGAAACTATCTCTCTCACTCTTCTCTCCTCTCTAACTCTCCCTCCCTCCCAACCCTTCTCTTTATCACTCTCTCTTATTCTTCTTCTTTTTTCCCTCACCTCTCTACCTCCCTCCCTCTCTAGCTCCTACCCTCTCTCTTTCTCCTTATCTTATCTATCTCTCAACTCTCTATCTCTCTCCCCTTGCCACCTCTCCCTCTCTCTCTTTCTCTCTACCTCTCCCTCCCTCCATTTCTCTCTCTCCCTCTCTTATCTCTCTCTCTCTCCCTCTCTCCCTCTCTCCCTTTCTTCCTCACTCTCTCCCTACCCCCCTCTATCATTCACTCTCTCCCTCTCTATGTATCATATAGTGTTTAAATTCTAGTGCTAAGGTTTAGGGTTTAGGGTTTGGGGCCTATGGTGTTGGGTTTACAGCTAATGATGAAGGCTTGAGGATGGTACCTACCTATCTCTCACCACTCTCTCTTCCCTCTCTACCTCATTCTCCCTCCATACCTATATCTATCTCTTTCTCTCCTTGTTTTCTCTCTCTCACATCTATATCTTTCTCCCCTTGCTACCTCTTTCTCCCTCTCTCCCTCCCTCTACCTCTCTCTACCTTCATCCATCCCTTTGTCCCTCTTGTCATCTTTATCTCATCTATATATCTCTCTCATTCTCTCTCTAAATCATTGAAGGTTTATGGTTTAGAGCCTAGGGTTTATGATGGATGATTTAGCTATTTTTTTTAGGTTTTAATGTTAAATTATTAATGTTAGGTTTTAGGGCTTAGCAAATAATGTTTAGGGTTTATGGTTTATCGTGGATGGTTTAAAGATTAAATTAAATTTTATAGGTTCTAGTGTAAAAATTTTAATATGTTTTCTGGTTTAGGGCTTAGGGTTTATGGTTTATGATGGAGGGTTCAAAATTCAGGGTTAAGGGATTAAAGTGTATTTTTAAGGTCTTAGTGTTAAAAATTATTAATGTTAGATTTAGGGTTTATGGTTTAGTTTTTAGGGTTTAGGGCCTAAGGTTTATGGAATTCGATTTAGGGTTTATGATAGAGGGTTCAATGTTGAGGCTTTAGGTATTGATTTTAATTTTTAAGATTTTAGTGTTAAAAATTAATAATGTTATGTTTTAGGGTTTAGGGTTTAGTTTTTAGGGCCTAGGATTTAGGGTTTATAGTTTAGGTTCTACATATAGTGTTTGGAATTTAGGGATTAATGTTTAGGGTTTAGGGTTCATGACAAAGGTTTGAGAGTCTATCTACCTCTCTCTCACCTCTCTGCATGTCCCTACCTCTCTACCTCTCTACCTCTCCTTCCCTTCCTCCCTACCCCTATCTTTCTCCCTCTCTTCTTCTCTCTTTTTCTCTCACCTCTTCACCTCCCTCTCCTCTCTACCTCATAATCTCTCTCTCTTCTCACTACCTCTCCCTCCCTCCCTAACTCTCTCTACATGTCCTTCCCTCCATTGCTCTCTCCCTCTCTCCCTCTCTTTATCTCTATGTCACCTATATATCTCTCTTTCACTCCATCTCTCTATATTATTCATGGTTTATAGTTTAGGGTTTATGATGGAGGATTTATAGATTAAGTTTAATTTTATAGGTTTTAGTTTTAAATTATTATTTGTTAGGTTTTAGGGTTTAGGGCTTAAGGTTTAGGGTTTAGGATTTAGGGTTTGTGATGGATCATTCAACATTGAGGGTTTAGGGATTAAAATTATTTTTTAATGTTTTAGTGAACTAAAATTTATTAATATTAGGTATTGGGGTTTAGGGCATTGAGTTTAAAGTTTATGATGCAATAGTATTCGGGTTCACAAGTAATCCTACATCACAAAAAAAAAATCTTTTCATACTTAATTTTTGCATTTTGTTGTGGGTTGGAGCTTCAAGAGCATCTTGTAGAGTGTTTAAAGGATAAAATCTTTATTTACCAATACTTGGATTTTCATTTCAACAATCAGAAGCAAACAATGTGTTTAATTTGATTTTAAAATTATTCTACAATTCAAGGCTTGAAGGATTTAAGGGGTCCATTTGCATGTTAGAGGGAACTTGAAAATAATAATTAATATTCATTTTATCAATTTGTCTTCCTATGGAAGTTTCAATAAGCTAAATGACATTTGGCATTCCATTCTTGTCTTATTGGGTGCTTGAAATGGAGGGAAAAAGATAGTGATTTTTGAGAAAATAATAAATGAATCTTCAATTACCAAAGGAGAACAACTTGGTTTTGTATTTTATTCATTTTACAAGGGAATATATTGAAGCAAGGTGTTTGATATGGTGAAGCAACATTAACAACAAATTTTGGAATAAAAAATATCTTTATTTTAATCCTTATAAAGGACTTGGTGAGGAGAAAAATGGATGCCTAAGATGTTGAGATTAAGGATGCATAGTCCCTAAAGCTTTGGAATCTTCAATGGAGGACCCTTGCTAGTAAAGATAATCAACCACACAGAAAGTGTTCAAACTTAGGCATGCACAATGGAGAGTCTATATTGATGATATGATTGATATGTTACAAATGAACAAAATGCTCAATTATATAGTCCAAAGAGAAAACCTAAGATGCATGAGATGTTGCCATCTGTCATGATCTAACAACCAATAATACAACCAATATGATTGGGCTTCTAGTATAAATGGTTGTTGCATTTACCTTCACTAGGGGAGAGGACCCAACAGTTGAGCATGTTTCAATAGTTGTGATAGTAGTTGTTTATATAATGTCCAATAGTTGTGACTTGACTATCCATAATGAAAAGAAATGTATTCCTTTGATCTAAAAAGCAACCAATCATGTGATGCCACATCAGCTCTCAACTACCCATCATGTGAATGCACAAATATTGGTCTCACTTTTTTCTTTAGGCCTTTTTGGATACCTTGAGAAAAAGCATGCTAATGTGGCCCTAAAATGAAAGTTATAAGCAGGGGACTTGTCAAGTAAGCTACTCTAAAAAATTGTGAGTGATTTGAAATTTCCACATAAGATAATTAGAAGTGCAAAGTTAGGGTGCACAACTACTCGATCCTCTCCCCTATAAACATTTGCAATCACATATCACATCAAGCCAAATCATTTATGTGGAACTCCTTCAGAAAATAATAACATTTAAAACCATACATGGAGAGTTATGGACATACTGCATGAACCATGCTGATTGGACGCTACCTAGAAAACGTAGCAAAGTGGCGCCGTCACTTTGTGAAGCGCCCTCTCTTGTATGGCACTAGCTATGGAGGCCACAATTTGCACTGATGGGTCTATGGGCATCCAATGCCCTCCCATACTTGACAGACCTACTGCTAACAGTTTTATTATTAGCTTGTACCCACTATATCCATAGCATCCAACTCCGTTGCTTACAAATTTTCGTATCTCAGACCTATGTTTGTCTGTACAGTAGAAAAGTCAACTTACGACTGGTGAATTTTATTGAGTTTGAATTTTAGTTTAACTCATCCCCTTCCGCCATTTGGAGTAATATTTTTATAACTTTTTTATTTTTAGTTAATATAAATTAAATATATGTAGTTTATTTTTATTTTTTTTAAATGATTTTAATATATTTTTATTATTAAATATTTATTGATTTTTGTTTATATGAATTTTTTATTATTTTTTAAAATATTTTTCTTAAAAATTTAATAATATTTTTATAATTTTTATTGATATAAATTATAACTAAAATTAAATATATGTAGGTTTTTTTGTTTTAAAAAATTGATTTTAATATATTTTAATTACAAAATATTTATTGATTTTTTTATTTATATGAATTATTATTAAAAAAAAAATTCATAAATTTAATAATATTTTTATAAATTCTTTATTTTTAAGTTACTATAAATTATAACTAAAATTAGATATTTTTGGATGCAATATCAATTTTTATTTTACAATTTATAAATTAGTTTTTAATTGAATTGTGTAATTTCAAAGGGTTGATGATGAATAGAATGTTATGAGAGAAAACATTGATATTCATGAACTATAAAATAAAAATCAATAAATACTTTAAATTATTCTAATTATCAAATTTTCACCTTTATATATTTTTCAATTTAGATTTAAATAAATGTTCTTCACATAATGTAACTTTTGTATGTTAATTATTTGTTAATATAATTATAGTTTTATAGTATGAATCTAAGTTTAAAACCCATCAATTTTATCTCTTTGGGTCAACCCAAAAGTATGATGCACAATGGCTATATTTATTGATTGTTTTATAGTCATACTTTCCCCCATTTAATGCCTTACGTTTTTTTTTATCTTCTTTAAATTTCATTCTTAACATGTAATGTTTGTATAAATTTTATTTTTAATATGTAATTTTTTTTATATTTAATTTCATTGATTAATAATTGAAGATTAGTTAATGTTATTTTTTTTATTTAATAGTTGTTTTTTTAAATAATTATTTTTTAATAATGTTTTGGATTTTATTTTGTAAATAAGAAATAAAGAATAATTAATATAGATTGTACAAATATCTTAATCATTTTATTTATTATACATAATACATAATTTTAATCTTTTAAATTATTTTATTTAAAGAGTATTTTTATTTATTTAAAAGTTATTTTTATTTTTTTATTTTATCAATATGTGCAATAATATTGAAAAGTAATGATTTTTTGCCGAAGATTTAAAGTGCTTGTGTTGGGAGGTAAGATAATTTTATGGAATTAGGTAATTATTTTACCCAAAAATATTTTTATGTGAAAAGGCAAATGAATCAATTTTTACCAAAGGGTTATAAAAGGGATAATTATTTTTACCTGAAGAGCATATTGAAGATACATACAAGTAAAAAGTGAAGTGATTTTTTCCAAGGAAAGAAGACTATTATTGAATTAATTTTCACAAAGACGAGGATTAAAGATTAAAATATTTAATTTGCCAAAAGGCAACTAATTAAATATTTTATTTTTTTCTGAAGTGCTGCACCTAAAGCAAGAGTTGTACCAAATAGATGCGAGATAGCCCATGGACTGTCATGGGATGGTAACAGTCATTAAAATTTTATAAAATAATTGTCATGGGCTATAGATAGTCATTAAAAATCAAAATCTTAAAACTAAAACTTAAAACAAAATAGCTTAAAAACTAAAAAATTCAAAACATCATAATACATACCTACACAAAAGAATGAAAGTGTAATGCCCATAACTTACACATGGGAAAAACACCACTATGTATTTTTTTTTCTACCAACTCTACAAGGAAATGTTAACCAAGACAGATAAGATAGTTTGATATATATGCATCGAGATACAAAGTTCATATAGCAACACCAATGGCACATTGCTCAAGAGTGGGGGATGATGTAGGGCGTGCAAGTGTGTGGAGTCCATCATAAATGCCCTCTTGTTGGTAATAGGTTTACTAATCATCATAGGTTGATTTAGGTGAGAATAAATATTAGTTTAATTTTCATCTAGCCAAAATTCATATGTCGATACCAACCATAGGTCCTCTGTTTGAGTCTACTCATCATGAGAATTTGATGATCAGTTAGAAAGTCTAGCTCTATTCCTAAAACATGGTCTATCAACCTTACCATGCCCAAACATATAGTCTATGATTAAATGAATCCATTCTATCTAGATTTAATCTTTCCACACTTAATACTTTGACTTACTTTACGATACAAGATTACCAAGTAAATAAGTTTCTCAAAAACTTTAATCATAATAAACTAGAATTGATCCATACAAGGACTCCACTATAATGATTGAATTCTTATTAAAAAAAACCATAAAGAAATTTGCATGATTTAGTTTCATTACTTTAGCAATATTTTATTAAATAATTAACCATATTGATTTACCCCAAATTTTATAACATCTTAAATACTTAAATTTAATACTTATATTAAATATCCTTTCTCATATATATATTTTTAAAAATATTCAACTACATAATTGTTATATAAATAAAACCTTATCTTCAAATTTCAAGGAAATACTAACTTAAGGTTTAATAAATGAAATTAATTTAAACTACATACTTTCCTAAACTTATTCTAAATCTCTCATTTTTAACTTTATGTTTTAAGATACCTAATTCCTCTACTTTACCTTAAGCCTCTAAGCCATGTAATTTTCCTTTTAACTTTAGATTTTCTTTCTCTTAGCTTTATTTGAATGTTTTTATTTTTAATTTTTTACGTTCTTACTTAAATCTTAAGGATCACTTTTTTTTTCACTTTATTTTAAGTTTGCCATAGGTAGAATGTCTTAAAATGAAGATAACAAGTAAGCTAAAGTTAACGTAACTTCAAACTATTCCTATCGACCGTCAAAGAGAGATTCGGTTTCTACATTAAATCATCATATGCATGGTCTTGACTGTGTAAAATAAAGTGTTTGCAATTAATTTTGATTCATATCAGTAAGAAGACTGAGCTTAGGGATGATCGATGTAAGAGTGATAGAGGAACTTGATTATAGGTTCATTGCTAAGGAACACACACAGGCCAAGATATGACGTTTCGTTAGAGAGGGAATGGTATAAAAATAGTGGAGGTACGTACAAATCACAGGATAGACAGTGCGGGTATTGAGCAGAGATGGATGCGCACTAGAGAGTGAATTCCAAGAGAAGTTGACTTAACAAGATAGGAAAGCTTGCAGAGATGGATTAATTACTTCCTTTCAGTCCAATGAGCTGGAACTCCTAGTTCTATTCGATACAAGGTTTCACAACACACGAAGCTGAAAGAAGCAATACATATCAACTCGCTACTCAAGGTAATTTAAAGCATGATTTTGGAAGACACAAACAAAGTGACATCAATTACAACACTCCAATACTAGACGTGTGAACACTACACTACAAACACCATTGTTTATACCCTGTGATTGTGCCCACCAATCACTCTCTCACTAGTGTGCAGGTTGCCTAGTACTTATCTCTAAGGTCATGTACCTGAAACCACAGAGTTTAAACAACAATAAATAGAAAGAGAAAGTACAAACTACCGGACAGCTGTCCCAAAAAAGGAAACGACAGCATCGAAAGACAACATAGTCCAAAAAAAGGACCACCCAAAAAACTAGCAAACAAAACATTACATTACTCCAGGGTGTTAAGTGAATCCTCGGCTTCCCTTTCAACATTCTGCATGTCCTGTAACCCCTGCTTGAGAATTTGGACCATATGAGAAGAAGTCAGTGTTTTCCTCTTGATGTTAGCCTTGGTACAAGAATAGTTGATTACACAACTAGAGTCTATTGAACTGCCAGTTACAAATTACTCAAAGCACTCCTTGACTACCCTATGCACTGCTCACATCTATTTAAATGCCCAAGCAAGTTGACAATTTGCAAATAATTCAGAGACATTTTAATCTTTGATGGGTGTCCCAGGCAAACCTCATGAAGGACCATGCGCATGGCTGTGACTATAGAACCAGCTTAGGGATACGGTTCACAATACCTGCACATTTATTGTTATTATTCTTTATTTGTTTATTTTACTATCTTTTTCTACCCATCAATCATAGCATAATATCTACAATTGACTCCTCCCATTTTCTTATTGCAGGCTGGAGACCATAGGCTCATCTATCGCTAAATAAGAGTTAACATGTGGATGTGACTGTCTGAAAAGAGTTTAACAGTTTGCCTCTTCACCATGGTGTTTGAAATGATCGTACCTCCCATTCAATTTGGGCACACCCTTGAGGCATATGTTTCATAACAAATACACATTACTGTTTAGACAAATGTTCAGATCGTTATTGTTAAGAGAAAAGAAATAGAAGTCAAAGCACTATTATATGGAGTGACTTAAATATTGATAAATGCATAGTTATATTTAGTCTAGTTAGGTTGTAATCTCTAGATCTTCAGTTATATAAATTGGGGTTGACTGCTCTTCAAAATACACCAACACTATAACCCTATACAAAGCTACCTGTATGAATTGCTCGCTTATATTAGAAATAGTCTTACATTTTTTCTTTTTCTTTTTTATGTTAGAATACTATAGTTGGGCAAGGCCTCCTATACTATTTCTTTGAACTTTTCACTTTGTTTCAAAAAATGATTCACCCCATAGTTTAATCTACAACATAAAAATACATTCATTACCATAACTAATGAGATGACATATAGGTTTGAATTCTCCTCTTATATATTTGTGTATTTGAACTAGAAAAGAAGAAATTTATTTTCATTGCAAATGAAATATTATCATAGGATAAGGATAAAAATAAATAAACCAAAAATGACATAACATAACATAATCTTTTTTAGTTTAAGAATGCAGACAATATATGTATATATTAATGTTGCTTCAAGAACTAAGACATCATGAAATGGTCATATTATACTCAGATGAATATGATCAAACTAAGTAAAATAAAGCTATTTCTATACCCATGGTAAGTAAAATGAAATAGTTAACATAAAATTTCTTTTCTCAAGCAAACTACTAACTTTTAATATTGTCATAATAATGAGAAAAATAAATAATATGCATGCCAATGAATTTAGGCTTCTCTTTTCATCTTTCATTCTATTAGAAATTACCAATCTTCAAACAATAAGTAACACACAAATAAACAAGGCTTACTCTTTTCCTATAATTTCCTTCTAAAACAAAATACTAACTTTTTAATATTGCAATAGTATTAAAAAGAAATACAATGAAAACAAACAAAGGAATAAGACTTGCTCTCTTTCATTTTTTTTCTCATTTCTTCATTGAAAAATATGAATCCCATCTTTTAGATTTACAATATTATCACAATATTTGAGGAAGCAAATGACTTACAAACTCATGAACAGGCTCTTGCTCTCCACCCTACCGTAATGGCGTCATGGAGCCTCATGGGCTCTAGCCATAGCCCCAAGCAAGGTTTTCTTTCAAATCCAAGATGATGAACGAAGCTTTTCTCAAAATTTTACAAGTGCTAAAATATAACATAGCACCAAATCTCATGCTTCTAGTTTCTCTACTCTTTATTCTCAACCCATGATCCATACAACATACCACTCTCTTACAAAAAAGAAAAATACACAAAAGAGAAAATGGAAGTAAGAGAGAACTTATCTATTTTTTCCAAGTGAGGGAACTAAACTCTTTTATCCTTCTTCCTCTCCAAACCAAGCCATTTTCATAATTATTTTTCCAAAGAGATGGCCTCCTCTCTTTTTCTCATTCTTTCTATCATCTTCACTCAATTCTCCAAGAGGAGAAGTGGGCAATCCCCAAATCTTCCATCTTCTTGAGATATATAGGGATCGTACAAACCCACACTCTTTCCCACAAGTGCTCACACATGTGTGAGTGTTGTGCCAGTTCCAAAAACTTTTGGGGAGTAGAAGGTTGAGAGTGACAATTCACTCTTCCCAAGCCCCAACACTTTTTGAATTTGTCACATTCATGAATGTGGACTTTTGAGGGGTCTTTTCACACTCCAAGGACAAGTTCACATGTGTCAAAAAGGTTCCAAACCCATAGGTATAGGTCCTAGGGGTCTATTCTTGTTCAAAAACCAAGGAAATTGATTCAATAATCCCTTTTTAAAACCCACACAAAATCCATACGAATTTTGATCTTAACCAAGGGTTCCAACCCCAACCAAACTCACATCACATGTCCTACAATTGGATTCTACTCAATCACCCAACCAATAATAAAACCTCAAACCCTTCTAAGTCAAATAGGGCTACACTTAGAACCTCCCAAAGATGTATTTGATTTGATTCCAACATTTATCTATCCTCCTATTTGCATATTTGATTCCTGCACATTACCAAATTCAGCATGATTAGATCTCATATATCTCTTCATATTATTAGCTAATCCAATTCACATAATTTTCACTCATGAACTATTTACTCATTAATATATCAAATGAACCTAATGATTCAATTTTCATTATAATCAAGGAAATACACACTTACTCCAATACAAGAATATAGTCAATGAAATAGTCACTCCATCTTTTTTTTTTACCACTTTAGTAATTCATTTTAAACTCCTATAACATTAACGATGAACCATTTACCAAAATTTAATATGCCAAATAACCCAACACTTTCAAGTTATATCAAACAATTCACATGTGCATCTATCATAATTAAATCAAGGTTAATGACCATGAATCCTAAAAATAATTTTATCATTCATTTCATTATAAAATGGGATATACGAAATGGGGTTTTACATTCACGGTAGCATAAGCAAGAATATTATCAAATAATCACACTATTTGTCATCCATAATACATCTTACCATCTATTTAGGATCACATAAAACATATTAGGGCTTTACTAATCACATGCAAGGTGGGGGCCTTACATAAAGGAAGAAATTAGAATGAACGTATGAGTAATGATAATACCTGAATTTTTGAAAGTTTACAAACCCACACAATAATGAAAATCCAAACATGAATGAAATTTATTGAAAGCCGTCTACATAAGCATGCTACAATAGAATGCACTCAAAAAGAAGAATAGATTTGACCCAAAACCAAGCAAGGGACTACTTTTTGTTCTATAAAAAGCATGTTTGGTAAACTCTTATCAACTTCATTTGTCAAGATAATAAAATAATATCATTCTTTTCAACCAAAACCTTATCACTTAATTATTCTTAATCATAAGCAAGCATTGAATGCCCTTTCAAGGCCCCCCTCTCCACCACTTTTATATATTATTCTCCATTTTTTGTATTCAAGAAGGTATAAGATAGAGATTGCCACATAGCTTAGATGGGGGTAAGCAGAAACATTAAGAATGGAACAAGATAGCCAATAATGAGAAGAGAAAAGATATCTAATTGAAGAATAAATCCTATTTGAGGATGTTGGTGGAAGGTTTGTTGACTTACTCTTCTTTATTAATATATTTATCTATTGACTTGTGTATATTTTTAACTATTTAGTTTTGGGTTTGTCTTTTTTTAAGGTAGATTAGATGAATTTTTTATTGTGGTTTCGGTTTATATAAGCAAGGTCATTGTACACTCTTGTAACATACCTCATCATCATCGAAACGAGGTATTGGAAAAGGTGTTGAATGAAGCCGAGCTCAACCTCGAGTGGGATAAAGAACATTGGGCGGACAATGAAGGTTATATCCAATTAATGACTGATAAAAATATGTTTGTCAAGGAACTGGATGTGGAAAAAGCTAAAGAATATTTCCATAAGAAGATGGAGGAGAGTACAACGGATGACATATCTTTGCTCTTCATGAATTTTGTTGCTAGGGCATTCACTCGATCGAAAAAAATGGTGGAAACTACTTCAAAATGTACCAAGCATGGAGAAGAGATGGTTGTTAGATGCCTTCTTGATCCATGCTTTTGGTTGTTTGTTGATGACATAAAGTTGTGTAAAGTTAGCCTGGACTTAGATTAGCAACTGCTCTAAATTTCTATTGTTTATTCATGCTTATGGTGAATTAATAATTAAATATATGTAATCCTTTGAAGCTTGCACAAATTTCATGAGACTGTGTAGTAATCTGGTTAAGTGAAATTTTGTTTTAGGAAGGTTGTCCATAGTAAAATCCTCCATGATCAATGTTCATTGTTGAATTTTAGATCTAGGAACCTCCTCTCTTCCTTGCCCTTTTTTTTTTTTTTTTTTAATAAGTAACCTATGCTAAGGTTCATTGCACATTGTAAAGCCAAATCTTAAGCTAAAGATAGGAGTTCAAATTGATGTTCAAACCTGCAGCAAATTGTGCACTAACTTCCCACTTCGAGGAACTCCATTTTGTGATCCTACTTCCTTCCAGCCTAACTTAGTGAGTCCACCTTGTGATTACCATTTATTACAAGACTTTCTTCCAGCCTAACTTCCGAGAAATTGGCTTAGTGAATGAAGGTAGCAGGGTATTTCCAGATTAAAGACTTTTACTTAATGCTTATTACAAGAGGAGTTTCCAGATTCAAGAGGAATTTATTACAATGAGCCCAATATTTTTGCAACATCTTTCCAAAGCTTTGGGGGTGTTTGTTTATGAGGTCTCAAGTGCTCTTTCCTTGTTAAAAGTGTTTGGTGGTTTTTGGGAATGAAATGATGGATATTTACTATTTTTGAGTGAAATCCTTTTCTATCTAGCCTCGAAAATGACATAGCCCTAAATCTCCAAAAATTGAGCATAGCTCTCATACCATATAACATCATACACATAAGCTTTAAACTGGCAAAAGAAATTTGGCGATGAGGAGATAATTTATGCAAATTGAAATATACCTCCCTCTTAAGACACCTATTGATCAAGTTTCTCAACACTCATCTCTTCATGTCATAGGGCTATATGTTGATCTAAATTTTTTAGATGTACAACGGATGTCAGATAGCCCATGAATATCATTAATTTTAAAAAAATGACTGTCATGGGATGGTAACAGTCACTAAAATTTTATAAAATGATTGCCATGGGCTATAGATAGTCATTAAAAAGATTTTTGTTTCTAGATTTTTAATTTATTTATGTATTTTGTATTTTTTTAAAATTGACATCACATAGCAAAGAGAAATGACTTTGAGAAAATTCTAAGCTTTTGAACATATTTTATGTTTTCATAATTTGAAATCATATAAAACTAATTGCAACTCCAGCAAAGTGGTTGGTTTAAGAGGAGGTCTTGGAATTGACACTTGGATCAAAGCTTGGCATGAGGTATTTGTATCAAACGTATGTTTGGTTTATTGATTTATGTGCATTAAATGATTTTCTTCGAAGTGTAAGTGTGTTATGTGGCAAGTAAGTATATGGTAGCAGTGTATATCCTCACCATTATCTCATGAATGGACAATCGGACTATGGATATACTTTAGAAGGTGGACTTCACTAAGTATTATTTGTAACGATGGATTGTGAGATGAGGTAATGTTTAAAAAAAGCTCCGAAGTTGGGACATATATGAATGTAATAGCTCTCCATTTAATGATTCATTAAAGGGGTAGTGATTTTGGCATTCAGTTGTTTCTCTTGTTGAACATGGATGATGATGGAGATGCTTTTTTGTTGGGCTGAGAGCTTTTGCAAACATATTCATCATGTCTCAAAATACCTTTTCTTGGAAATTTTGCTAATTTGTCTCTATATTGTGACCTTGTTGGCGAGTTTGTGGATTGACACAAGGGGTCTTGTTTCTTTATAGTCATTTTAAATATTTTTCTTGGTATGTAAGGTTAGGTGGTTAAACCATGCTATCTTCAAGGGGCACAAATCCTACTTTGTGTGTCAGGTATGTATCCCCTTGTTATAATATGAATTTTTTTTCTAAAAGTATTGGTAGTAAATCCATCATAAAGAATTAAAAGAGTTAAAGGTGGATCTTATGTTGGGGGATCTTATGGTCATATTCCCTTTGGTATATATCAAATAACTATGCTTAAAATGATTCGAGATAAATCCCTGTGAAAACATGACCTGCTTCCTATAGGGATTAAAGTTCTCAAATTGGCATTTCGTGAGCAAAATTGTCTAATGTATTCAAGCACTAGACTTGTTTGAAATTTTGAATATCTAAACTTTTGTTTTTAAATTAATAAATTCTTCCTATAATAAAATATTTGAAGTGCAAAAGCATTACTTTTATTGCATATGCATAAATAAACTTTGGAATGTATAGATGTTTATATGTAGAAATATACATCACTTACTACCAGGTAAATATGAATGTCTTCTTTAACAATCATGGTAATGTAAATGGTCTCCATCATGCTCATTCCTTTTTATTTTATGGACCTTGTAAAATTTAGAATGGATTGTTCCATATAGAAATTTTTTATAATATGCATACTTTATTTATCAAGTTGGAGAAACTTTGGTGGATTTAATTGTAGATGAAAATCATGAGACTTTAGTAAGTTGGGGACAAATACAGGGGTCCTCCACAGAGTCCTAGGAATTTGGTTTGCAATCTAGAGAGTCTCTGAATAGCATAGAAAATAAGGAAAAGATATTGTCTACTCTTGCATTTTGTCATATGGCAAAGGAATATGGCATCAATTTAGAGGATATCCCTGGTATATTGAGTGTACAACATCATTTACTTAATAGCCTAACAATTGAAATTAAGGGCTTGACAATGGTACTAATTCATGAAAAATCTAACATTTTAGCGTATAAATCTAAATGTAATATATGGATTCCATCCTCTCAAAGTTAGTGTAAGCAAATACATAATTAATTTGAAGCTATCACTTCTCTATTGAAACCTTTGTTGCACACACAACATCATTACTAAATGACCTGCCAATTTCCCTCATGTACTCCGTACCAAAAAATATAACAAACATTTTTCGAAATAACCTTCCAAAAAATATATTTTACCAATTGTATAATAATTTGTCACATGATGTAAAATCATGATTTTTTAAATTTTATTTATATTCTATATATACTTTTGAATTTAAAAATATTTTATCATTATCATTTTTTTAAAACAATATTTTTTAGTGTATCTTTATTATTTTGTATACTAAATAAAATCTTTTCATGGTTTCTTTAAATTAGATAATTAATTTTAATATATATTGTATAGAGATTTTTGATTAGTTTAATATATATTGTATAGATATTTTTGATTATTTTTAATAAAATATTTTATTTATTATTGGTTTTTAAATTGTTAATAAAAATTATTAATTATTATTTAACTATATATCATAAATAAATTCTTCTCAAACATATATTTCTCATCATAAATATATTTTACCAATTGTATAATAATTTTTCACATGATGTAAAGTGATGATTTTTAAAAATTTATTTATATTCTATATATACTTTTGAATTAAAAAATATTTTATCAATTTTTTTAAAAAAAAATTAGTGTATCTTTATTATTTTGTATAGTAAATAAAATATTTTAATGGTTTCTTTAAAATAGATAATTAAGTTTAATATATATTGTATAGATATTTTTGATTATTTTTAATAAATTATTTTATTTATTATTAATTTTAAAATTGTTAATAAAAAGTATTAATTATTATTTAACTATATATCATAAATAAATTATTCTGAAACATATATTTCTCATCATAAATTAATTAATTATTACAAAAAAAATTATACACACCCAGTAACCCATACCTTAGATACTTGGGGGAAATTATTCGTAGACACCTAAATTTAATCACTTCCATATGATTAAATTTGTTGCATTCACGTCTATCATATTAATATTAATTTATTAAATTAATATTACACCCTTTGTCCCATAAAGTACTTAATTTAATAATTAATACTTTATCGTTTACCCTTATTCCTCTCTAAATTAAATAAATACACTAATTTATTTAATTTAGTCATTCTGCCTCTTTTTGATTTAAAAATCAATTTAAAATTCCTCACTTTCTCTCTCCTTGTCACATCCTCCAACATTTGCCACTTGCCTCTAACCTTCTGTTAATTAACCTAATCCAATATTTGCACAACCTTAACCAAAATCATTAACTAAATTTAGCACCTCTTTTTGGTCAATTCTTCCATTTTTCCTTTTTGATGTTAACCCTCTCTCCTATGTGAATTTTTAATTCACATTTATTTGCTCTAGACTCCCCTCCTTTAAATGTGAATTTTTAATTCACATTCCATTCTCCCAAGGCTTCTAGAACCTTGGACTTGTCACAATCTCCACATGTGACCAAGTCCCACCTTTTTGGAGCCCACCTTTTATCCTCTAGATCATCTTATGAATGTGAATTTTTAATTCACATTTATCCTCCCAACCACCTTTCATTTTCCCATGTAGATTTTTGAGGAATTCTAAAATTCCTCAAAAGTCCCTTTCACTCCCACTTGGGGACAAGAAATCCCTTTTGTGGAAATCCTTTCATCCCCCAAGGTGCATGTCCTTTTCCACCTCATGTACCTTTTTGACATCTCCACCTCATATCCTCTTGTCCACTTCACCCTCCACATGTCAAGATGTGAGGGCTTGTGGGTTTCAACCCACCATAGCCCTTCATCTTGGCCTTGTTGGATCAATCTTGACCCTTGAATTCTCTAGAGAATTCAAATTCTTCTATAAATACCCCCTCCTCAAGGGCATTTCCACAACACTTAGCTATCTTGCACCCTTATGCTGTCATTTTGCATTCTCAACACTTTGCACTCTCATAACTACATGCTGTCCAAGCCTTTTTCAATCATTCAACCATCTTTGTCCATCATTTTGCATATTGAAGCTTGCATTATAGACATTCAAACAATCATCTAAGGAGCACACAACCAATCTAAGCAAGGGCCAATCAAAGAAGTTTCAACAACAAGGGAGGTAAAAGTGTTAGTGTTTTGCTTTATTTGCATTCCTTTTCGTTGTAACTCTCTTTTGGCTAATCTTGAGGTGTCCTTGGTGTTTTGTCTTTCACGTTTCTTAGTTAGATTTGCACATTTAGAGTGGTAGGAATTCCAAGGTATCACAATTACAAAATATTATTTTTATACAAAATATATAATATAATATAAATTTTTAATTATCATATATAATATAATAAAATATATTTTATATTTCCTTATATTTCTTATATATATTATATGTCATAAGTAAATTCTTGTAGAAATGTATATTTTTAATCCTAAATTAATTATCAATAATAAATATAATATTATTATATTTATATTATATTATAAAATCATATAATATTATATTCTTATAGCCGCATATCTAAATATAATTCTCAGATAAAAAAATTCAAGTAATATAAAATATAATATTTGTGTTAGTAAATATAAATCCAACAAATAAAAAAATGGAAGATACAATTGCAGATAAATAAAAAAATGAGACTACACGGAACTCTAGGGCGAATTTTCCTCCAAGGAAGTCTAGGGCGTATGGAACAGGACTGACGAGAACGGGCAGTTACAACACTGGCACAGCAGGTATGTCAGGTTAGAATGGCACATGTCTATGCAAGTATGTCAGGGGTGATGGCAGTGGATGGGCATCGATTCCATGTGGTGCAAATTGTCGCCCCTAGGTATAGACATTGCCTAAAGATCACACACTAAGCTTTGACCGCTTAGGTGTGCATGTGGGGCCCTCTCAACGTCTCATTTTTCGTTCTATTTTTGGGTGCGTTCCTCTACTTTGCATGGTAACCGTCACTACAATGGTTAAGTTTTCATTTCAATTTTGAATCTGCCTACGAAGGCTGTTTGGTGGATGGCGGTCACTCTAATTTCTTGAAACTGACTCCTACCCACCCGTGCATTGCTCAAATTCCCGCGCTGCAAATGTTATGCACTGTTTAATTACATTAAAAAGAAAATAGGTCTCTAAGCGCTAGTCGAACTGTTTACGTTTTCCAGCATAGTCCTAGGGGAGAGGACCCAGTAGTCTTGCACCCTAACTTCGCGCTTCTAATTATCCTACGTGGAAATTTCAAATCACTCCCAATTTTTTACAGCAGCTTATTTGGCAAGTTCTCTGCTTATAGCTAAGGTTTCAGGGCCACATCATCAAATATGATGCCACATCAACATGCATTTTTGTCAAGGTGTCCAAAATGGCCCAAAAAAAAAGTGAGACCAATTCTCGTGCATTACATCATGAGTAGTTGAGCGCTGATGTGGTATCACATGATTGGTTGCTTTTTAGATCAAAAGCATACATTTTGTTTAATTATGGGTAGTCAAATCACAACTATTAGACATTATATAAACGACTATTGGGTATTATATTCACGATTGGGTGCACAACTATTGGACCTCGCACGACTATTGGGCCCTCTCCCCTAGCTGGTGCCAAAATGGGAGCTTTGGAACAGAGAATCTGTTATAGCACGGGGGTTTAGGAAATTTGTCAGATGGTGGGCGTGGCTTAACCAACACACTCTAAGCATTGACCGCTTAAATGGCTGGTGTTGGGCCCTCTAAACCCGTTCCGTTCACCGTTCGCCATCACCGTTAACTCTCGTCCTCCGTTACTCCCGCACAAAGTTCAATTTTTAAAATTTGTTTCTCCCACCTGTAAAATCTCCATATGTAGGTTTTTGACCCGAACAATTTTCATTTGTGCGCCTGCTCCTGGCTTGTGCCAAAATGGAAGCTTTGGAACCAGGTATGGACATCCATCAAAATGTAATGGAATGGCGATTGTTTTCAGACATCACAGTTGGAAATGCTCTGGTAAACATGTATGCAAAAATGTGGTAGCATAGAGAAGGCACACGAACTGTTTGATCAGATGCTTCAAACAAATGTGGTCTCATTGAATGCTAGGATTGCAGGATATGCACAAAATGTCTTTGTTGAAAAGGATTTAGAAACTTTCAACAAAATTTGATTGACAAGTGTAAAGCCAGAGTTCGTAGCCTCTACCAGCATCCTCACAGCCTATGCGAAAATGGGAGCTTTGGAACAGGGTATGGACATTCATCAAACGATGAATGATAGAGGAATTTTGTAGATGTTGTAGCTGCAACAACCCTAGCAGACATGTATGCAAAATGTGTAAGCATAGACAAGGCACGTGAACTGTTTCAATAGAATGCCTCCAAGAAATTTGTTCTCATGGAATGACCTGATTGATGGATGTGCAAAATGTGGAAGCCTAGACAAGGCACCTGAACTGTTTGACAAAATGCTTCAAAGCACATTTTTCTAATGGAACGCCTGATTGCAGGATATCAACACAATGGGTTTGTTGAAAAGGCCTTAGGAACTTCCAACCAAATGCAATTGGCAGGTGTACAACCATTCTCTACAACCATTGCCGGTATCCTCCCAGCCTACGCCAAATGGGTATGGACATCCATAGAGGAATTTTGTCAGAGGTAGTTGTAACTGCTATGGTAGATATATGCAAAATGTAGTTACATATTCTAAAAGTAATTTTCATTTCCTTATCACAGCTACAATTTATCATATAAATTAGTGAAGATATTTGAGATCATAGGAGTTGAGGAAGGTTATGGCCTATGTTTTTAGGTTGAAACTAATGAAATAATATTTCTTGGATATGTATTATGTATGAGATCTATGATGTTATTAAATTATGATGATCTATGTCCAGGCTAGAGTTCTCAATGTGTTTGATGTGTGAATATGTCAATCTATGTTTGTGAATTCATGAGTCTCATGGTCTCATACCTAAGTTGGGATCCTTGTGTATGAATTTGATCTATTGTAGCACAATATACATGTGATCTAGTAACAAGAAAGACTCCATGGATTAAATTGTTAATCATCCTTTAGGTCTCAATGGAGTTGTATAGTTGTCATTTTATGGAGAGGATAGCTCCATGGTCATTCATTAATAAAGTAACATAATAGTTATTTTGGTGAATCAAATTTTCAAATGCTAGTCATCGTAGTAGAGATGGGGTATTTTCTATCTCAATGAAAAGTTGAATAGTGTGTAGCCATAATGAGGTGTTACCTTGATTATCAAGGTTTCCTTAGAATGGTTGATATCTTAGTTTAAAGTTGGATAGAGTTGATTTGGTATAGCAAGATGCTACAGTGTGATCAAGGTATTTTCTTGTTGGCATGTGCTAGGGCCCATTGAAGTGGTTTTAGCAACCCAAATTATGTTGAATGCAATTGTGACTCAAATGTTTAGAGACATGTGTGTCTATATGTAAGCATGCTTGTGCATGTGTCAATTGGTCAATCTAGTGATATTGAGTTTTAGATTGACTAAGTGGTGGATTCCATAATTTTTCTAGTTTAGCTATGTGGTGGATTCCATGGTTTTCATGGATTGGTTCTAGAGATTAGCTATGGAATTTCTTAGATGGTAGAAGCCTTGCACCAATCAAAGGGGTTGAAAATCTTTGAATGGCCACACACCTCAACAACACCCATATGAAGTTGAATACCTCATTGTAATGGTGGATAGGAGGAAAAGTAAGCATGATACTTGGGTTGGCCTCCAAGAAAAGTACATTTCATTTTAATAATAAATTGGTAACACATGTTCCTACATTCTATGAATTAATGAACAACTCTAGTTGTAATAAAGATGAATGAAAATTATCTAGATAAATTCATGAACCTAACTACAATTATATTTGGTTGTTGTAATGAACTTTGTGATTTTTGTTTACCCAATATGTCTTTATGTATATAGGAGAAAGGGGTAAGATGGTAATTGAATACTTTTGCATTAGTTGCATACTTCAAAAATGCTAGTGAAGACTAAATTCCATATGCCACATCTGATGTTTATTTACAATCCTTAATCACAACTACATTAAGAATCTTGAGTACTTATATTTGTTTTATGCATAAATTTTATAGTGGGAGATTCATTTCATCATATTCAACAACTTATACATTGTGGCTAACAATTTTTATTTAGTTGATTTTAAAATAGAATATTATCATAAGCATATATGTTTCTATGCAATGAAGACAAGGAAAATTGCTTTTTGGAAAGAGTCTATAATGATGAACTTTAAGAGATGGATTTGTTCTTGACAATTTATTTAGATGGCTTCTTCATTAGAATTTACTATGTCCCATCCCACTTTTAGGTTCCTTTTTTTCTCATTCCAATATTATCCAGCTATTAATTTGTTAGTTTCCTTGGCAAAATTCAATCTCTTATTTCATGCTAAATGAGAAGTATTTCTTTTGCAATTGATTTTAATATTTCATTTTTTATTTTATTTTGTTGGGTTCTCTCTACTCCCAATGCCCTTGCTCTTTTTCCTCCATCTTAGAGCTTAGTAATCCATATATGAACTACTCTTATCCTTATACCATCTTCTCTCTTCTTATTCCTCATGGTTGAAGTTAAATTGTTCCACAGTTATAAACAAGTATTTCCTATTGATACACTACAAAGACTAACTTTTGAACTTTAGCTTTCTTACTACTTGCATCAATAGAGTAGCTACATGATGAATACCTAATCAATCTCAAAATTAAAACTAAAATTTTATCCTTAATGTCCCATTAGGCCCTTAGATTTAAACCATGCTTTGATACCATATAGGATAGCCCAATGGACTTGGCAAAAATTAGACTAGATTTATTTAATTGAACTTCTTAAGTTTTTGCTCACATTATATCTAGGAATGTAGTCTTACAAAATCAATAAATCCCTATGATAAGTCTTCTTTCCTCTTGGGGACATTTCCATTACAGATCTACTCTAAGACATTAATAGGAAAGAATTTTCTTGAAGAATTAATGGTTAGGATTCATTACAAAAATATCTTTCAATATTAAAAAGGAAGTTGGTCTCAAAGGATAGTCTTGATAGAGAAATTATCATGAATGGAATCTAAGACTTATTATAATTAATTCAAGCAATAACCTCCCATACTTAAATTATTTAGACTTTAGATCATTGAATCTTGCAACTTAGAGCCATATGATAGTGATTTCAATCTAGGATATTAGAATTTACCTCAAATAGTTTTGTTATACTTCTTTTGGTCGATTCAAGTTCTTAAAAAGGCAACATTCATACTTCCATTTAGAGGATAGGCATCACTGCTTGATTTACTTTGGTCAATCAATGCCTTAGATTTCACTTGATAGAGTAATGAATATGGGATTTTCTTGACTTAAGACTCTTGTTGAGGCTTCTTTCCTCATGGAGACATGTTTCAATTAAATATTTACTCTAAGACATCTAGGGTCAATAATTTTCTTGGGGAATCAATGGTTAGGAGTTATTAAAAATTGGAAATAAAAACAGGGTTCAGTATTGCAAAGAATGCTAGTTTGAAAGGATGGTCTTGATAGATAAATTATCATGATGGGACTCTAAGATTTATTATAATTAATTCAAGCAACAACCTCCCATACAAGTAAATTATTTAGACTTAGATCATTGAATTTTTGCAAAGAGCCATAGGATGGTGGTTTCAATCTAGGCTATTATAATTTACCTCATAGTGTTTTTTAATACTTACTTTGATTATTTATATATGGGGTTTACATAGTAAGCTCTTAATATACTTTATCGGTACCTTAGGAGTGGCCTTGAACACCCATCAAAAAGTTTTTTGAATAGGGAATAGATCTAATATAATCGTGTACTTGATAATATATTGAGGCACATTTTATATATTTTTCATTCTTTTCCTTACAAGTCTTATTCATAAACCATATATTTCTATGGTCACTTTCCTAGTTCATGATTCATTCAAGTTCTTGATCTTACATATTTTAATTGCTAGAAGTAATTTTATAGAATTCATCAATTCTTGTTCTTGATATGGACTTACTCTAGCTATTGTTTTCCTTATGAAGTTTAGTGAAGCAATCATAGGATTATATTCACTTTTGAAGCTCATCATACGCTACTTAAAATGCACACCTACACCTACTTGGAAAGATAACCTCCATCCTAATAATGCATGATTATGTTATTATTTTCCTTAAAAATAGCCTACAAAGCTAGCCAAATACCTAAATACCTTAAATTATCATTGTTACCTAATTTCACTATTAGCCCAATTAGTTTGTGCTCTTTGATTTTAAACTAAAAGAAAGGTACATTTATCTATATTTCCTACATTACATTCAAGTGCATAAGTGGAAATCAAAAAATTACATTAACAGATTATTGTATTTATGCAAGTGCATGTAAGATAGGAAAGATTTACACAATTTTTTTTTGAAAAAGTAATCTTCATAAAAGGCGAGTAGTCTTTAGGTAAATGCTCAAAGAAAATGCAAGGTCATGGCATAGAGATACAGAGGTACCAATTAACACATAGAGAGATTCGAAGCATATGTTTATTTCCTGTTTAAGATGGCCATGAGATGTAGAGTAAACATAGAAGAATGCTGGAGAAAAATGGAGCAAAGTAAGAGTCAAAACATACTTTCATCGTTCTACAGGATACATGTGAAAATCCCCACCAAAGTCTCAAATTCTGTCATGAAGGAGCTTCATTGAAACCCTTGGCAGCGCCCTAAGTTTTTTCTAGAAATTTGAAATGTAAAATGAGATGACTTTTTCATTGTTTGTGTTGCTAGGGTTTTACCCTAAAAGAAATGTTGACATAAGCAAAAGGTATTTTACTTTTTATTTTAAACTTTGGCAATGTAACTAATGCTTGTCCCTTGGTATGTGCTAGTATAGATTTAGACTTTTAGTCTTTACATCAATTTCCCATATGGTCGAGACTCATCTTTGTTTTGCATAAAATTATTAAATGTAAAACATTTATCTTAGTGATATCATTATAAATCACTTAAGTTAAATGTTATTAGGATGCTACGTTTGCAAACAAATTTATGGTCAAGGAGGAATATGCTTGGATTTATGATTTGCAAGCAACTAGGGGAGGTTATTTGCAATTGGTAAAAATGTGCCAAGAATACAGAGGGGCTTTTAATCACTTTGTTGGAGAGTTAGAGAGTATTTAGGCCAATTTTTGCATGCTTTATGATAGGTTTAGTCAAAATTGACCTTTTCAAACATATTGGAGCTCCTTTAGGGAGGTTTTAGTTGCTAAAAATTAGGCTTTTTGGAGTCATTCGAGCTCAGAAGCTTCTAGTTCCTTTTTTGATGCAACTACCTGGGGTGGAGAGATATATTCTCATTTTGGACTCATTTTGGAGTTAGTTCTTGATATGCAACTTTTGTACTTGTGACTTTTTGAAGTTCTTATACATTTTCTTGACATATTTTGTAACTCTTTGGATATGGAATACAGAGGATACCTTGGTTATTTTTGGTGGTGAAGTTCTTTCCTTCTTGCAGTCTTGTGTATGTTGAATGATTGATCAAGCTCTTTGTGAGATTTTTTTGTTTTCCTTCTAGCATTGTCTCATAAATTTATACCTTTTCTGCAAATGTAAGTTTATGTAGGTTACTGATTGTGTCTAGGAAATGAATATAATTTTTCAATTGTGAAGTTTACCTTCCCTTTGTTGATTAATATGTTCTAGCCCTTTAGTGAAATATTTATGTAGAAACATACTATAATAGGTTGTGTAAACTTTGATTTCTAGCAGTTTGAGCCAAGTGTTTAAAGATCTAATTTTTCATTTTCTATCATAAGTTTGGTGTATCACTTTGAACACTTCTAATTTTTAATTTTTTCACTTCATGCATTTTCTTCTCCCTTTTCCTTTACAAAATTAGAAAGTTGTAAGTGATAACCAGCTAGGAAGTCGACCTTCTCTAGAGGTTTGGTCCCGTTTGAGGTACCCACACCTTAGGATTATTCCAATGTTTCACTGGATTGTTGAATTTCACATTCAACAGGGTGCAAATCCAATAGATAACAATCATATCCATAGGTACATAACAATCTAATGCATTGTAAGTGCCTTAATTTATCTCATAATGCTCCATAATTTCTTCCACAAATGACCCAATATTAATGGAAATGGTGTGAAATAATTTATTAAATACAAAATATTTATTAAAAGCAAACTATGTCAACAAGAAATGCTATAAAAAAAAAAAAAAAAAAACATTTACATTAATTTTATATAAGTCACACAACGAAAAATATTTTATTTAAAAATATGAAAAATCATCCAACTACATAGACATTAAAACATGTCAAGAGATGGTGAGAAACTTGTTTATAATTTCATTCAAAACTTTACAAGGAAAGGTTGTAAAGGAAAAAATTGAGATCTTCACCAACGCTACATATTATCAAAGTAATGCTCAAATGCACATATCAACTTAGCATCTCCACCACATCCATACCATCAATCAAATAATGTATCTTTTAGAAAGAAAAACAACCCATCAAACTTATCATACATCATAGCCAAGTTATCCAACACATCATGAAAGGCTTACAATTATTTCACCTCTAATAAATGTGTAGAAACAACCATTCTCTTACCCTCTCAAGTAGTTCATGACAACACCAAGGAAATTTCATCAAAACCTTGTGGATTTTTTTTGTTGCATTTATAGTGGGACCAATATTCATAGTAAGCACAATAAAGTTGAAGCTTCTTACACTCCCATTTTATCCCTTGCTTGAGATTTCAACAAACACAACAAGATGTAGTGTAGCCATAGCATTGGAATTAACACATTAGTATAAAAAGAAGTAAATTAAGTATGTTCTAAGTAGAAAGAAATATGAATACATAAATTTAAAACATATAAATATGGTTAATAATATAAGGATAAACATAATTATTGTACAACATAACAACTATATATAAGTATCTTGACTAGTTTCCAAGACCATGATTTAACTACACAATTAAACTTAAAGATTCATACCTTGTTCTATCCCAAGATACATACGAAATACTAAAATTCTTATCCTCACTTTATCCTCTAGATATTTTTGAATATAATATAAAATAGGATTAAATAAAAAAGCTAGCCAATAAGGACCCATTTTCCATGTATTACATTCCATCTCTTAGAGTATCCTTTATCATACATATTCCCATAAAAAGATAAATTTATGAAACTACATATTCAAGATTCATATTTCAAATAACATGTATTATCACTTAATGACCCTAATATATTTATTCTCAAAAATATGTCACCTAAGCATCCATAAAATAAAAAATAAAATTTAGGCTATTATAACTTTTTTCCTTGTCAACTCTTTTATACCTTTCATGACATAGGTTGATAATGATAATCTTAAATTTAACAAGTTATCCATGTTTTTAACCCAATTTTCAATACCCTTTATTAATTATATATATCCTATAAATATTGCATTAATGTTTTTTATCTAATATTTATATATTGTCTATTACTTATTCCAAATGTCTATTATAGGATCTTTGACTAATGAAGTTACATATGACAGCCTTCTAAGCTATAGATAACCTTCCTATTATACTAAATCATACTAGCCATGGATTCACAAAAGAGGCTCACAATTATTAGGGTACTATATAGTTTATATTTTTTAGATATGTTTTATTCACTTGCATCTCAATATAAACTTTAACATTTAAATAACTATTCATAAGAATATCTCATATCTTACATGTCACCAATCAATTAGGACTACTTGTCATACAAACATATTTACAAACTTAAACTAATGTCCAATAAATTTAAAATTACACTCACATAAGTCAAAATTTTCCTATCAAATTGCACATTCAATCATGTATTTTTCTTGACAAAACCTAACCTATCATCTAGTTGAGAAACTATGCCAATGTAAGGCAAGACAAAATTTTGATCCTACACTATTATGTTCTTTTAATTCACAAAACATAGAGTATATTAATATTTTTTAAAAAAGTTCAACACAAAAATACAAATATTTTTTTATAAAAATAGATTGCTTGATTATTCAAACTAGGATATACAAAAAGAAAATGAGACCATGATTTAGAATGCAAAACAATTCATTGATACATCTATAGCTTACATTACTTGTTAAAAATATATTCTCTATAAATACACTACCCATCCAAAACTATTACATCATATACACTAAAATTTTAATAAAAAGCTAAAAAATAATAATTAAAATTGAATGTCAGGACCACGGCTTAAATTTGACAGTTGACCCTGCTTGTCAAGAAATTTTTTTGTGATGGTCATTTATTTGAAGTTGCCTTTCAAATATTAAAGGTTATCTATTTTAAGAAAAATATATGTAGATTGAAAAAAACATATATAGGAATAATTACATAGAAATAACTAAAATTTTGCCTTTCAAGTAATACAGTCTTCTTAAAATTTTAATTGTATTTTACAGCTAAAATGACTAAATACGGTCATACGGCCATCAAATTTAAGCCCTTGTCAGGACATTCTTCACCAAGAATATTTTCAAAGCTAGAGAAGGTTCGTTGTGCATGGAATTGCAACCTAGTTTCCTTTGAGGAACCTAGGAAGGAGAAGGTTCTAAAGGCTTTTCAACATACCCATTTTGTTGATATCCTACAATTAGGATGTTCCATTAGAAAAATGCATTTTGAGACATTCTATCAATCAATTCAGGTGCCTTGTCTAAGCTTCCACATTTTTCATATCCTACAATTAGGTCATTCCATGAGAACAAATTTATTTGGCATAGGCTGGGAGAATCTGGCTATACACCTGCCAATTGCATTTGGTTGAAGTTTCTAAATCCTTTTCAACAAACCCATTGTGTTGACATCCTGCAATCAGGCGTTCCATTAGAAAAATGTGCTTTGAAGCATTTTGTCAAATAGTTTAGGTGCCTTGTCTATGCTTCCACATTTTGGATATCTAACAATCATGTCATTCCATGAGAATAAATTTCTTGGAGGCAATCTGTCAAATAGTTTACGTGCCTTGTCTATGCTTACACATTTTGCATACATGTCTGCTGAGGTAGTTGCAGCTACAACATCTGCAAAATTCCTCTATCATGATAGCATTTATCAACATCTATCAGTCTATAGCATGTGCAACAGCTTTTCTTGACTTATTTGTAATGCCCATTGGGCTTATTAAGTATGTAGCTATCCTTTCTTGACTTTCAGGTTTTTCATTTAGTATTATGGTTGAGTTATTGGTCATTGTGGTTGTGTGCCATAACTCCTTTGTAAATCTAGAACTCTATATATTGATGCCCTGCCTCTTCTTCTCTAAGGCAATTTGGGGCTTTTGCATATTGTTTGTTTTGTGATCAGCAGATCACCATTATTTGAATTCATCTAGTATCAGAGCCAGCTCAAGAGAAATCCACCAATCACTGTAGGAGATCCAGAAGAGATCAAAGTGCAGTTTATTTCGGTGGAGGAAGATAGCTGGACTAAAATTCTAGAAGTGTTGATTGAAGATTGCAATTCCTAGTCAAAGGAAACCGCTGTAAGTGTTGTTTGTGTTTTCTCTAAGTCGAAAGGAGATCCATTTTCAGGAGGCGGTTGTTTGAGAATTCAAAAAGAGACTGTCATGTGTAATTAGTGTTGTTCGTGTGGAGGCGTGTAAGCTGCAACAGAAGAGTTGGCGTATAGGCTGTATGCGTTCTTTTTTTGCCTATGTGAAAAAATAAAAAATCCAAACTGCAGAAGAGGAGAGTTGCGTGTGAATCTTCCTTCCTTTGATTTCCACGCAAGTCCAAGAGAAGGCTCTTTTTTACTTTAAGAGTTTTCAAAGTATTAAAGTTGAGAGGTAGCCATGAAAGTCATTCTCTCCATTTCTTTTAAAAGTATTTCTTTTAAAAGTCTTTTTTCACTTTAACCTTTATAAGGCCACATGAAAAGTAGTTTCTTAAATAAAATTTAGAGTATGATTTGAATTTCAATATTTTATTTTGAAATCTTTTTCATTTAGTTATATGAGAAAGTGGTATATTGAAAAATAAGAATTTTCTTATAGGGTTATCAAAAAAGTGTTGTTTTTTAAATTCAATATTGTGTAATTAAGTGCATTATCGGTTGCAACCAACACTTAATCTAGAAAAATCAATATAATATAAAAATATTTTTGTGTGGGTCCTATTTGAAGGGACAGGGAGAGTATCCATTTGCAAAGATCTCTCTAAAACTTGTGTTGAACTCTTGGGTCATTGTGCACATTTTTATGGAAAACATGGTAGGAAAGGTTATGTCTAACATGTTAATTCCCGTATTTGAAGGAGACAACTTTACATATTGGTGTACTAGGATGCAAACCTTACTCAAATCCAAAGATTTTTGGGAAATTGTACAAGTAGGGTATGTAGAACTAGATACAACTGCATTTAATGCATTAAATGATCAACATAAAAGAGAATACAAAGCAAGTATAAAGAAGGATAATGAAGCCCTATTTCTAATTCAAAGTGCAATTAATCAAGTAATTTTTCCTAGGATAAGTGGTTCTATTCATTCTCAGCAAGCATGGAAAATATTGAATAATGCATATCAAGGTGCACAAACTGCAAAATTACAGACAATGAGGAAAAATTTTGAGAACGTAAAGATGACTACTATTGAATCTGTGAATGAATTTCTAAGAAAGGTAGAAGGTCTAGTAAGTCAAATGAAAGTTTTAGGGAGGATGTAGATGACAAGCATGTCATTGAAAAAATTCTAAGGAGTTTAATTTCTAAATTTGATGGTGTGGTTTCTACAATTGAGATTTCCAAAGATCTCACAACTTTGCACATAGATGAACTAAGTGGAATATTGTTAACTGTTGAAGAAAGGATGAAAAGTAATGAAGAAGGTCTAGAACAAGCATTTTCCTCTAAAGCAAGCATAAGAGGAAAAAGAAACACATTTTTTAGGAATCAAAATAAAAATGAATACAAAGGTGAATCTAGTAATTTTAGAGGAAGAGGTAATAATTTTAGAGGAAGAAGTAGCAACTTCAAAGGTACTGGAAGAGGAAGAGGTAGAAACAATGGGGGAGACTATGATAAAAAGAATATCCAATGCTTTCATTGCAACAAGTTTGGACACTATGCATCAAAATGTTGGAGTAAACAAGGTGAAACAGAAAAAAGAAATGCTCATAGTATTGTTGAAAATAAACAAAATTTGTTTATGTCTTGCTTTAATGCAAATACCAATGAAAATAATGTTTGGTATATTGATTCTGGATGTTCTTCACATATGACATCTAATGAGCATTTATTTGTTAATTTGGATGAGAAACATCAAAGTACAGTAGTACTAGGAGATAATCAATCTCATGGAAGCAAAGGAAAAGGTACAATTGCAGTTACCATAGAATATGGTGAAGTTAAACATATCAATGAAACACTATTGGTCCCAGCACTAAAAAAGAATTTGCTGTCTGTTGGACAAATGCTAGAACAAAATTATCAAGTAACTTTTGATAAGAATGAGTGCATAATAAGAGACAAGTTAAAAAGGAATGCAATTGTTGCAAGAGCAAGGATGACAGGTGATAGGATGTTTCCTCTTCATTTCACTCATGGAAACCAAGCATTGAGGTCTAGTGAAATGAATGAAAGTAAAATTTGGCACCAAAGATACGGTCACCTCAGCTTTAGTGGGTTAATTTTACTAAAGAGATTCAAAATGGTTGAGGGTCTACCTTTCATTGAAAATACAAAAGAAGTGTGTGAAGAATGTGTTGTCGGCAAACAACACAAAGTTAGCTTTCCAATTGGTAAATCCAGTAGAGCTAAGCAACATCTTGAGATAATCCATACGGATTTGTGTGGTCCTATGGAAACACCTTCTTTGAATAAATCTAAGTATTTTCTAACCTTCATTGATGATTACTCAAGAAAAACTTGGGTATATTGTTTGGTTTCAAAATCAGAAGTGTTTGAAAAATTTGTAGAATTCAAGAAGTTGGTTGAAAAACAAAGTGGTAAATACATCAAAGTGATAAGGTTAGACAATGGAGGTGAATACAAATCAAATCAGTTTCTAGATTTTTGCAAAAATCATGGAATCAAGAGAGAGTTCACTACTTCCTACACTCCACAACAAAATGGAGTTGCTAAAAGGAAGAATAGAACCATTGTTGAAATGGCAAGGAGTATGATGAAAGAGAAGAATTTAGATAAAATGTTTTGGGCAGAAGCAGTATGTACAACAGTGTATCTTCGAAATAGAAGTCCTACAAAAGAAGTTAAAGGAATGACTCCTAAACAAGCATGGTCTGGGGTAAAGCCAAGTGTTAATCACTTGAGAGTATTTGGTTGTGTTGCTTATGCACACATACCAAAAGAAAAAAGGTCTAAGTTAGATGATAAAGGCCTAAAATGTATTTTTATTGGGTATGGATTCGAAAATAAAGCATATAGATTGTATGACCCAATAGGAAAGAAGCTTGTTATAAGTAGAGATGTGGTATTCAATGAAGCAATAGAATATAGCAAGGAAAATGAAACAAAGGGAAAAGAGATCATGATTGATGAATTTGAAGGAGAAGACAAAGAAAATGAACCTGAGTCTTCTAGTACAGGAGCAAGAAGGTATCAAAAATATCAAAGAAGAACAGAAAAGAATCATCCATCAACTCTTATGTTGGATTCAAATTTTGAGAAAATGTCAACAAGATCACAAGCAAAAGTGAATTATGCTTTGATGACTCAAATAATGGAAAGTAATGAACCACAAACATTTGAACAAGCTCAAGAAAAAGAAGAATGGGTTGAAGCAATGCATAGTGAGATAGAAACGATTGAAAGGAATGACACATGGGATTTGGTTCAGCTACCTCCTAGTAAGGAAATTGTTGGTACAAGATGGGTGTATAAAACTAAGTATAAATCTGATGGAAGCATTGCTAAGCATAAGGCTAGATTGGTAGCCAAAGGATACACTCAACAGGAAGGTATTGATTACACTGAAACATTTGCACCTATAGCACGCATGGATACTATCAAATTGGTTTTGGCTTTGGCAGCTCAGCAAAGTTGGATAGTTTATCAAATGGATGTAAAGAGTGCTTTTTTGAATGGATATATTGGTGAGGAAGTGTATGTTTCTCAACCTAGAGGTTTTGAAATACCCTCTAAAGTGCATTATGTTTACAGATTAAAGAAGGCCTTGTATGGTCTTAAGAAAGCACCAAGAGCATGGTATTCAAGGATAGACTCATACCTACAGTAGAAAGGTTTCTTAGGAAGTCAATTAGATCCAAATCTTTATATTAGAAGCTCAGATAAGGATATTTTTATCTTAGTTCTCTATGTTGATGATCTTATCTACACTGGGAACAATTTAGCTTTATTTGCAGAGTTTAGAGCAGCTATGGTTGATGAATTTGAGATGACAGATTTGGGATAGATGCACTATTTTCTTGGTATAGAAGTATGGAAAAACAAAGATGAAATATTCATGTCTCAGAAAAAATATGCTTCAGACATCCTACATAAATTTTAGATGAATAGTTGAAAACCAGTTGCAACACCTATTGAAGTTGGACTTAAATTGTCTAGCTTAGATGTGTCAGATCTAGTGGACCCTACTCTATATAGACAATTGATTGGTAGTTTGATCTACTTAACTACTACTCAACCAGATATCACTTATGTAGTGAGCTTGGTATCTAGGTTCATGTCAGAACCTAAGCAAACACATTGGAATGCATAAGAGGATTCTTCGATATATCAAAGGGACATTGAGTTATGGACTCAAATTTCAACATTCAGAGGATAGCAAGTTGGTTGGTTATACAGATTCAGATTGGGCAGGCTCCACAGATGACCGAAAGTCTACTTCTGGTTATGCTTTCAGTCTTGGTTCTGTAGTTTTCTCGTGGAAGTCCAAGAAACAACCAACTGTTTCACTTTCTATAGCCGAGGCCGAGTATAAAGCCGCAACATCAGCAACTTGCCAAACTGTGTGGTTGAGATGACTACTAGAGGATTTACACCGCATACAAACTGGACCTACATTGTTGTATTGTGACAACAAGAGTGCTATACAAATGACAAAGAATCTAATATTTCATAGCAGGACTAAACATATTGAGATTCAACATCACTTCATCAGAGAATTGGCTCAACAGGGATTGATTGAGATTGTGTACTATAGTACAGAATATCAGCTAGCATATATTTTCACGAAGTCTCTAGCTCGTGAAAGGTTCTAGAAACTTAGAGATCTACTTCATGTTCTTCCTAATGGGCATTATGGGGGAGAATGACAGCATTTATCAACATCTATCGGTCTATAGCATGTGCAACAGCTTTTCTTGACTCATTTGTAATGCCCATTGGGCTTATTAAGTATGTAGCTATCCTTTCTTGACTTTCAAGTTTTGCATTTAGTATTATGGTTGAGTTATTGGTCATTGTGGTTGTGTGCCATAACTCCTTTGTAAATCTAGAACTCTATATATTGATGCCCTGCCTCTTCTTCTCTAAGGCAATTTGGGGCTTTTGCATATTATTTGTTTTGTGATCAGTAGATCACCATTATTTTCCTTTATATCATTCATCGTTTGATGAATGTCCATACCCTGTTCCAAAGCTCCCATTTTTGCATAGGCTGTGAGGATGCTGGCAGAGGCTGCAAAGTCTGGCTTTACACCTGCCAATCACATTTTGTTGAAAGTTTCTAAATCCTTTTCAACAAAGACATTTTGTGCATATCTTGCAATCCTTGCATTCAATGAGACCACATTTATTTGAAGTATCTAATCAAACAGTTCGTTTGCCTTCTCTATGCTTCCACATTTTTGCTTACATGTTTACCAGAGCATTTCCAACTGTGATATCTGAAAACAATCGCCATTCCATTACATTTCGATGGATGTCCATAACCTATTCCAATGCTCGCATTTTAGCACAAGCCAAGAGTAGGTGTGCAAATGAAAATTGTTGGGGTCAAAAACTTGCATATGGAGATCTTACAAGCGGGAAAAACAAAATTTAAAAATTGAACTTTGTGTAGGAGTAACGGAGAACGAGAATTAACGGCGATGGGGAATGGTAAACGGGACGGGTTTAGAGGGCCCCACACTAGCCACCTAAGTAGTCAACGCTTAGAGTGTGTTGGTTAAGCCACGCCCAGATGGTGTAGTTGGAAATGCTCTCATAGACATGTATGAAAAATGTAGAAGAAAAGACAAGTACGTGAATTGTTTGGCTAAATGCCTAAAAGATGTGGTCTTATAGAATGCTACGATTGCAGGATATACACAAAATGGTTTGTTGAAAAGGTTTTAGAAAATTTCAAGCAAATGGAATGGCAGGTGTAAAGCCAGAATCCTCAACCTTGCCAGCACCCTCCCTACTTGTGCTGAAATGGGAGCTTTGGAACCAACTATGACGCCCATCATAGGATTAAGGATGGATGAATTTTGTGAGATGTTGTAGTTGCAACTACCCTGGTAGACATGTCTGCAAAATGTGGAAGCATGGACAGGACACGCGAACTGTTTGACAATGTCCCTCAAAGAAATTTGGTCTCATGGAATGCCATGATTGCAGGATATGAACAAAATGGATTTATTGACAAAGGTTTAGGACTTTCAAGCAAATGAAATTGGTAGTTGTAAAGGAATCATTCTTCCCGCCTGTGCCAAAATGGGAGCTTTGAAGCACGTATGGACATCCATCAAAGCATAATGAAGGGGCATTTTTGTCTTATATTATAGTTGGAAATACTGTATGGGAAATGTGGAAGCATGGGCGTGTGAACTGTTTAACAAAATGCCTCAAAAAAATGTGGTCTTATGGAATGAAATGTTCGAAGGATATGCACAAAATGGATTTTGTGCATCTAGACTATGATGCATAGTGTATATACATTGTTGAGTTATATTGTCAAAGACTTATTTTACGATAATATGGATATTTAATTGAATTGTTTTCATAAACCTACAAGTGTATGAAATGAAAAGTTAGAGGAAGTGGAGACAGAAAAAGATAAAAGGTGAGGAACATGTCAACTAAATTGAACAATGTTTGACCATTAGGAAATGGAAGCGAAGGGCTCACAATTACCCTTGCCATTTTGTATAGTTATTTTGTTTGGATTGATTGTTAGAATGTGACATCATGAATCAATCTAAGGGGCAATCAAGTGCATAATACATGAGCATGTAATTGATTGAATGACTAACTAGGAGCATCTAATAATTCATTATAGTGTCTAAAAGTGTATGAATATCTCCCTAGTTACTTGGCACAACACCAAAATTGATAACCTTGTACATAATCACTCCTCTACCTATTGCAACAAGATATAATAAGTTTACAACCTTTGAATGTTAGTTATCTTTCATAAAAAAGTTGATAAAACAACTATCTTCTAGCTTAGTGGCAGCCCCTTGTTTTTATTTGATAGTATTGAGACAACCCATTATCATTATTATAGTTTAGCTAGGATTTTGATTACAAATGTGATTAACCTTGAATCTAGTGTGGTTTCTGAAGTCCCTTTGAATGTTGAAGATTGTATCCTTATGTAAGCAATAAGGGTTTAAAGAAAGGACAACTCTCCTTGATTGCCAAATTCCTCTAATGACACCATTTCTTCCATGCCATTTTAACTATATTTGTATTAATAGTCCTCTAGTAAGACATGATTATTACCCTAAATTAATTGTTAGAACACAACATGATAGTGTCCATGTCTTGATGAAAACATTAAGACATATAGGTAATTTTTTACTATCACAAGGTTGGTGTGATTATTCTTATGACATAAGTGCAGTAGTCCTTCTAGGATAATTGTTTATGATTACATAATGAAATGAAGTAATAACTATGCAACATTGTTATACTACAATGACTATCTCCTTCCTTGATGACAACCTATTTTATATGTTTGACAATAATTTGTATTTAAATAGTTTCTCCCATGTTTATGAATAAAATATTGAGACCTTGATGAGAATGCTTCAATGGCATGAGATTATTAATGGAGAGATTATTGTTCTATGGATTACTAGGTGCATGGAATTCGTCATGATAATACTTCTCTCATTTATGGTAGTCATTGATTTTTTTATGATTATAATCAATATGCCTAGAGGTCAATATTAGAGCTAAGAGTAGCAAGATCCCAAGTTCCATGATTAGAATTGGTTTTAATGATGGAAATTTACCCTTAATAAGATAAAAAATTATAATATTTCCATAACAATTTGTATATTTCTTGAATATTATTGGTTACCATGATGCTTTTGACTTGAGAAGAATGATATAAA
The DNA here is from genome assembly GCA_007258455.2 of Sequoia sempervirens. NCBI lineage: Eukaryota > Viridiplantae > Streptophyta > Pinopsida > Cupressales > Cupressaceae > Sequoia > Sequoia sempervirens. The sequence continues at coordinate 344,278,895 of VDFB02047230.1, read as the reverse complement.
ACAACAAACAATAATAATATTTCTAAGATTGAGGATAGTCATGATTTTTGTGACCACATGAGTAATTATGTATATTATGATTATGGCTATACAATAGCCTTGGGATAATGTATTGTGTAGTTTACATAAGACTAAGGAATTAAGAATTATTGAATGGAGTCCCTTATTTTTCTTTTTAATACCATGATTGTCATCACTCATGTGCATGTCCTTCTCATTTATAAGTTTGCAAAACAATAGCATTATTTCCTCATAGATTTCAATGATACCATTTGACTAGAGACTACCTTGGAAGAATAAGACTATCCATAGAAGTAATATGATATTTTGTAACAATCCAACTTCCTTCATTTCTTGTAATATTCTTCAAGGTAGTTTTATAGCAATCAATGAGAAAATGAGTAACAAGTCTATGCTCCAAGGCACTTAATAATCATGAATATTACTATGTTTTGACATCCGAGGACCTTATCATAACAAAAAAATTAAAGTAGTTTATAACTTAACACTCAATAAAATCATACAAAGACAATTGTATATATTATTGATGGCAATATTTTGACTTAATGACATGGAAAATATCAACAATACTAGATGTATTTTGGGACTATCTCCTCTATATGTGTGTGGTATGCAATTTTTAAGTAATATAAGATTATCATGAAAATCCTCTTAGGTGATATTGGACTAGCCAATTGGTGATTACTATCCTACAAGAATAGAATGGTAGATTTTTGTATGAAGTGATCTTAGTCTTGATACTAGCATTTACGATACTCTTACTCTTGATGAGGCAGTCCTCTTAGTTTTCAACATTGACTTTTAATTGATGCCTAGCAATAAGGTGGAAACATTCATAATTTAGTACAATTAATTAAATCCTACATAGAACCTATTATTGTTGTTGTTTATTATGGTAACATTAATAAAACTATCTAGGCACATGAACATCCTAAAGATTTATACTAGCCTTAATAACCATGACTATCCTAAATATTTATGGCTTTAGTGATTTCCTGAGAGTATCCTTTATCTTATTATTGTTCTCTATAATGGCACAATGATAATACATAAGAAATTAAGTGAACATATCTAGCTTAATTATGATAATAACCTATTCTGATTGTTATCTTATGGAAACATTAGCGTTCCTACTAGTTTCTATGAAAGAATTATAACTCATTCTCATAAGAGGAATAAAACCTATAGAATTGATGCATGGCTTTATTTTATGTCTTTCTATGATAAAGTCTACTTTAAATTATAGTCTTCTTTGTTGTCTTTAACTCCCTCTTGAAATTCTTAGCACTGTCAATAATGACTCTATCCATAAAAATATTCTAAAGGTAGGATATCCCCCATGATGTTATTAAGATAGCCTAAGAAATATTATAGTCCATTAGTCATCATATAACATCTTGTGCCTATGTTTGATAATGTTATTGTAGATGAAGAATTGTTTTGGATGGTAACTTTATCCAGGCTAAGTATCTAGCCTCTATTTTGTTGAATTATTTCTTATGTTAATACTATCTTATTGTTGTTGTAATATCCCTAAGATGCCATTTATTTTTGAAAACATGGTTGTTCTCAAATGGTGTTGAATATTACACCTATTTTTTGACATATATTTCTTCTTTCTTAGTAGACTATTACCCTTGTGAGAAATGAATTTTACACTTCCTTTATAATCATAGAGTTGGTAATGAAGATATAACACACTATCTAGGGTTTGGTGAAAGTACTCTTCAAGGTTATTTCAATTGACCGTATGAGTGTTGAATGTTGACCACCCAAAGAAAACAACAATATTTACTATGTAGGACACTCATATAGGATGATAATGAATGTATTTATCTCTACAATCATACTTACACTCTAATGGTGAAATGTTAATTAATATGAAAAAAATATTCTTGATGAATTGAATAAATTTATTGGATCTAAGGAACGATGTTGACCTTTAAATAAATATTCCAACTACACAAAATAAAATTAAATATATTAGATCCTACACATGATTATACTAGTATGGATGTAAAAACATAAATCACCATACTAAATGATATAGTTTTTAGGTACATTTCACAAAAACTGAAACCTTTTAATTCTATCTCTACCCATGGTTGAAGAGGTATGCATCTACAACCTATTTTATCATAGTTTCTTGAAATATTAGGACACATTTATCAATATTTGTGTGTAGAAATAAAGTTTTTTCACTGTATGATATTTCCTTTGCATTGAGATTCAAAATGAGTTTGTAAATCACTACAATTAATTAACCCTAAGGCTAAATCCAATAAAACATTATGTTTCAAAAATATTTCCATATTGCAACACTAATTACACATTGTAAAAATCTAGTTTTATCTTTGTAACAACTATAGGGGGATTTTGATATCACGCATCAAAATGTGTTGGATCTTGTAGTTGTTGTTACACACCAAAAAAAATTCATCATATAGCTTTTATAAGGGTTATGGATCCTAATTGACAATTGTAGCTTTGTCATGATAGGTAGGTGAGGGTATTCAAAACATACCAGACTATCAATTTTATCCCCAAAAGGATTGAGAAAATATAGGTTATTGATGATCCACTAAAGGGAATCTAATGGAGCATTCAAGGTATGCCATATATTTAATGATCCATATTCAAACCTTCATTCTAAACTACCTTATTGCCATCATTTATTTATTTAAATTCTTGGCACAAATGTTATTTTGAAAGATAATAAATTGTTTTGATTCTTCAAGGAGGGCTTTTAAAGGTTTTAGATACTAAAAAATAACTTTCAAGCTATTTACAAGACTATTTAATGGTTTTATGAGATTTTTAAGGGGTAAATCTCATGGTGAACACTTAGAGACTTTTCTAATGTTTGAAAAATAGTAACATAGCATAAAAAGTCTCCTTAAACTCTCAAATCAATATTTTTCATGATAATAACTTAGATACTATCTAGGAAAGAAAATACAAACAAGATGTGGAAATGAGAACCCAAATCACATATTGCTAGGTCACAAACTAATACCTCATCTTGGAAAAATTCTAACTAGTTCAAGTATTTAGATCTCACAATCTAATAAGCTCATCAAGAACCAAAGAAAACTAGAACACTTAATCCAGGAGAAAATTTGATCAATAAATTTGAAAATAAATAAAGGGATTCATCAAATTATTTTTGGGAAAAATGGGTTGTAAGCAAGGCACAACATGTTTCTAGCTAGATTTGTAGGTAAATAGTAAAGAAAAAATAGTGACACAATCCTATACTATTAGGATTGATATTATCTTTCCAAGTAGGTGTATATGTGCTTTTTAAGTAGCATATGATGAGCTTCGAAATTGAATAGGATCACCTCACTCATCCATTAAATTCATAAGGAAATAATAGCTAGAGTAAGTCCATATCAAATAAATAATTTGATGAATTCTATCAAATCATTTAAACACTTAAAATATGTTGGATTGGGCACTTAAATGAACCATGAACTAGGAAAGTGGTCATAGAAATATGGTTTATGAATAAGACTTGTAAAGAAAAGCATTGAAAATATATAAAATGTGCCTCAATGTGTTATCTAGTGCAAGGTCTATTAGATGCATTCTAATGAGTTCAATATTTTTTCTTGTTCATTATTCTTATTTATCACTCTTTGAAACATTTCCAATACATTCCTAAAACTTTGTGATTAATATTTAAAGTATAAAGCATTGAAACTTGATAAATGATGGTTTGACAAATTTTTGCATCTTAAAATGATTCTTTCTGAAATATAATATCACAATATGATGAATTATGGTAATTATAGCATAAGTATTTTGGATAAAATAACCATGTAACAAAGGCAATAGAAAACACATAGCCACAAAACTATCATAGACTTGCCGCTACAAGAACAACCATGTGTAACTAGAGGCTTGAGTTATTGCAACCAAAGAGGTGGGATGACACACAACCATTGGAACTAGAGATGTAGATAATATTAATCATCAATAAATTCCCTCATAAAGGATGGGAAGGAATTCCACATTAGCATATAATGACAACATTGCAACAATTCTTTTATTGCATACACTATGCAATTTTTTTATTGCATATTGTAATGTCATAAAATTGCATCCCATGGTAATTTCAATTTGCACATTTTACCCTCGCATTTATGGTGCCTAGCCACATTTATGACAAGAATCTTATGAGTCAAAATTTTGTGATTTCAAATCCATAAGGACAATGACGAAGTGGTTGTGGTCTTCCACCTCATTTCTCATGAAATGATGAGTTGGACGAGCTTTTGTGGTGTGTGGATGTCCACGTAGTGTGCTAGCATCCTCATACTTTTGAAAATTCAAACAAGGAATCTTAGAGGTCTTGGCCTATGACACTTGTCATCATGGCAGGATTTTGAGCTTGTAATGGCTCTTCTCGCCCACGTAGGTACACAAAACTCATTCTTTCACTCTCATTTGCAAGACTTCTCACTTGAACTCTCTCCAACTTTCTCTCTTCATGCTCTTCTCTTCTACATTGTGTTTCTACAAAAAGGCTCTATTGGATTGAAGTCTCATCAATAGCCAAAGATTTCTTGCAAGAAATCAACATCATGTCTATCAAGCCAAGAGGGAGCCACAAAAATATTGGTAATGCTCTCTTGCTTCTTGTCTATTTTCTAGCATAATATGTATTGTGTCAATATTTTGTGATATGATTTCTCCTTTGTAGCAAGTTTTTCTTTTATCATTTTGGTGTTTATTTCGTGATATGAGTTCTCCTCGGTAGCAGGGTTTGGTTTTATCACTCTTGTTCCTATTTGGATTTATGTCTATTATTCTCTCTATCTATCTAGATGTTTGTGGAGGTGGGAACACTAGGGTTTGACTAAGGCAAGCCCCAAAACAGCACAATATTATCCTCATTCACCTTGTGTGCAAGCTATTTGAGTGGAGCTTTGTGGGAGGATTTGAAGTGTAGGACCTTTTGTATGTTGGTATCTTGCCTTATTTTCCATTTAACTATGGTCTTGATTTATGTTAAATCAATAGGTTAAACAAACCTCAAATTATGAGTAGTTAAGTAGATCCTTTGAGTTTTGTTTGAGGATTCATAGCTTTGTCTATATAGGATGCCAACGCATCTTTGGGACTACAGTGTGCCACACTGAGGTATCACTCCCATGCTGTCATCTTTTGGCTGAGAGCTTCTCCTTCTATCTCATAAATCTAATTGGTCTGCTCTTTCATTCATTGAAGTTGACCTTATCATTCTCGAAACACTTCTTTCAATACATTTTTACAATCTCTTTCATCTTGCTCATTTCATTTAAAGTCAAGATAGTGTTGAGATAGTTAAGGGAAATTCACTCCCTTTAGGATCTTATGTGTCCTAGAGACTTGGGAGTAGAGAATCCCCTTCTCCACACATACATTATGCCATCTTTATTGTGTACACTATGCCATATTAGAAGCATCAAGAGTGTATCAAGATGGATGCAACTAATAAAACTCTAGTCAAGATAGTTATATCCTCAATGAACATGGCATTCATGAATATTTTAAAGCAATAAAGTGGTTTATAACCTAAAGTAGAACTATAGAGAAAAATCTAGCTAAAATGATAAGGCAATTGAAAGAATATAAGGAAACAATGTTCAATTAGAGAAGTTTGACCTTATTTGTAAGGATATTGTAACTATGGTTGCTATGGGGAAGAAGAGGAAGTAGAGAAGTTGTTATTTGGTGAAGAGGAGACATTAGCAATAGGATAAAATAAGCCACTTAAAATTTAGAGCTTTCCAAGGAAACTTTGGAGATGAAAGATGCAAGAAATTCCTATGTAGAGGAAGAAAAAAAATCAAAGAAAATTAAAGATAAATCAATTACTAATGGTGTGTCATCAACCAACACATTCCCCAAGCTAAAGAGACAATATGAGGAGATGAACCTTGTGGACAAAGAATCACCTCCCATTTTATCAAAATCAAGCAGAGTTTCTAAAGAGTCCATGTATAAGTAGTGAAACCTTAATTAGGTTAGAGAAAGCAAGATCAAGAAGCGATTGTGTATGATATTTATGTTAGATATTACAAAATGTGTTCTTAGATGTTCAATTGCCTAGAGATAATGGTAGAGAAAGTACTTTGGTCAAGTAAAAAAGGAGTGAAACTAGAAAAAGAACCCATGATAAAGAGAGAGAAAAAGACCTGAGAGTAGAGAATAGATTGGGAGAAAGGATAATCCCTCACCATGAAAAATAAATCAAGAACATGTTTGCATCCTCCAAATATGGATGGACATATGATCTTAAGCTCCTTATTTTGGTAAATACACCAAGGATGCTAGTGAACATCTCTTTACCCTAGATTTCCATTTGAGTGGGGTTGGCATTAATTATGAATAGACCCAATTATATGATTTTTTGGAGACCCTCAATGATGAGGCCCTGAGATGGTGTATTAAAGAATACCTTGAGAATGATATAATGTGGAAATAATTGAGTGACTTATTTTTGACAAATTTCTATTAACCTAAGGCATGAAAAAAAACATAAATAAAATATGGAATATGACAAAAACTAGAAGGAATCATTAAAATATTATGAATAATGATTTAAAAGTGAAATTAGAAAACTAGAAGAAACTTGGAAAAAACCCCAATGAATTGGATGGTTTATTTTAGGATTGGCCCCTCACATTAAATAGAAAAAGTAGATGAGAATATTTCATCTTTGTAGAAGGATGTAGTATTTAATTGATCGCTAGAATAGAATCCTAGTCAAAGATATGGGAGAATTATATATTAGAAAATGATGAAATTAATAATTTCAAATTAGACTAGGAAAATGTAGTGCTAAAGTAAGAAATTCTAATGAAAGGTGACAAGGTTATGACATTTTCCACACCTAGAAGAGGTAAATTTTGGTCTAAAAATTATAGTAGGAAAGAACATCTAAGGAATAAATTTTTGATAATCAAAGCCATCGGGAGGGCTACCATGCCAAGAGGGGAACTTGATAAATCCCCTAAAAAGTTAGTAAGTATATACTATAAAATATAAAGTGACACAAACATAACACAAATGGGTGTCCAATGTTACTTCATGAAGAAGATGAATATAAAGAATTGGTTCATGGATTGACTAGGGAAGCATTTTTTGGATATGGGTATGGATAGAGCATAAGGTTTAGCTATAAGAGAATTGAATATTTATTTGGCACATGTATAGTGAGAACATCGATTGAGAAAAAGTATAATACCACTTAACAATATAGACTATGTGGTACCACCAATTCAAGATGCAAGACCCTCCATGTGTTACCATGATACATATTGAGAAGGAAGTAGTATGGGAGGCTACCAAAATAATGATAGAGGTATGTCAAAGAAAGAGAAAGTACCAAAAGGTCAAAATGTTGTAAGTATGGTAAATTGGGACATTATGCTAATGAATGAAAAAGAATAAAAAGAGGAAATTCTATGTGATTTTGTGGTGATCAATAATTTGATATTTCTAGTTGTACCAAATTTAATAGTTCTATAAGGATGTGTTGGCACCATGATCCAAAAGTGAATAATTTTCTTGTCTAAATATAACCTATGATGCTAAAGTAGTAATGAATAACTAAAATAGATGAGAAAATGTTAGACAATGTAAGAATCAAATATAGAAAAAGAAAATGTAGAATAGGAGAATCCTCATTGACAAAAGATAAATTGGAAAAATTATACAAAGGGAAAAAAACGAAAATGCAAGAAAAAGGCCATGTAGAAACTTAGAAAAAGAGAAAATGAAATCAATAATTACCTAGGGTGGGTTTATGAAAACAATTCAACTAAATACCCATGTTATCATAAAATAAGTCTTTGGAAAATACCTAATAGTGTATTTGCACTCTATGCCTCTAATTTTATGAAGCCAACATCATCTAGTCTAGATTGTCAAAATTTCAAAACCAAAACAAAACCAACTTTTTAATTTTTAGAAACTGAAAAATAAACCCTTGCTCCTTCCTTATTAGTATACGTTTGATATGGTGCACATTATTATAGCGCAACCTATTTTTCAAATCACTTCATTTAGTGTCACCAATAATATCCACAAGAACATTTTGGCTATTTAAAATAATAGAAATAGTTACAATCTCTCACAACTATTTCTCAAGCAACAATATTAGAGATAAAAAAATTTATCGTGTGACAATCAACACATATCGAAGATTCTAAGAATGTATCTAACAAACCAAAAGCAATTGCCAACTTTTCACTATAATGACAAAGAATAATTATTTTCCTTCATTTTCCACATCACTAAGTAAATATCTTGAATATGGAGAATGCTCTTCTACCTTCATCTCCCAAGCCAATCTCTCCAACTTTACATAGTTCTCATGCGTTTCTATCCCCTAAAAAAAAGCACACACTATTTTATGACCTTCAATCCAACTACATCCAGGGATCTCTTTAATTCTTTATCATTTATCAATCTCCTTACCATTTGAGCCTCACACCACCTGCCCATGCCGACATAGATGTTTGAGAGAAGAATATAATTAACACCATTTTTAGGATCCAAATAAAAAAGCAAGGTCACTGTAAATACTCCTAAACCTATATCCACATGTGATCTGCAGGCACCAAGAATAGATTTAACCAACATCTTATTGATAAAGTTTAGGGTATCTACCAGAGCAGTTGTAAGTACAACATCTCACAAAATCCTTCTATCCTTTATGCTTTGTGTATGTCCATACCTTGTTCCTAAGCCTCCATTCGACACAGGCAATGAGGACACTGGAAAAAGTTGTAGAGTCTGGCTTTAGAGTCGCCAATTGCAATTGCTTGAAAGTTTAAAAAGCCTTTTCAACAAATCCATTTTATGAATATCCTGCAATTAGGGTATTCTATGAAAACACATTTCTTTGAGGTGTTTTATCAAACAGTTCACATTGTTTGTCTGTGCTTCCACATTCTGCATGCATGTCTACCAGGATAGTTGCAACTACAACATTTGACAAAATTCATCCATCCTTATTCCTACGATGGGTGTGCATAGCCAGTTCCAAAGCTCCCATTTTGGCACAGGTAGGGAGGGTGCTGGCAAGGTTGAGGATTCTCACTTTACAGCTGCCATTGCATTTGCTTGAAAGTTTCTTAAACCTTTTCAACAAACCATTTTGTGCATATCCTGCAATCGTAGCATTCCATAAGACCACATCTTTTAGGCATTCATCCAAACAATTCACGTACCTGTCTTCGCTTCTACAGTTTTCATACATGTCTACCATAGCATTTCCAACTACACCATCTGACAAATTTCCTAAACCCTCCATGCTATAACAGATTCTTTGTTCCAAAGCTCCCATTTTGGTACCAGTTGGGACTGCGTTGGCAAATGTAAACAGTTCGACTAGCGCTTGGAGACCTATTTTTTGCAACGCGGGAATTGGAGCAATGCGCGGGTGGGCAGGAGTTAGTTTCAAAAAATTAAATTGACTGCCATCCACCAAACGACCTTCGTAGTGCAGATTCAAAATTAAGATGAAAACTTAACCATCGCAGTGACTGTTACCATGCAGAGTGGAGGAGCACAACTGAAAACAGAATGGGAAACGGGATGTTAAGGGGGGCCCCACATGCACACCTAAGCGGTCAAAGCATAGTGTGTGATCTTTAAGCCGGGCCCATTATAGGACCCAGACAGGTTGTTTCTTGTGAATCTCATTTTCAAGTTGTGGAGAGATATTGGTCTTATGAATCTCATTTTGGATCATCATGTACTGAACACCATAGGTTTTCATGTGATCGATTTCATTGATTTGTTGCTTGGGTTCTTCTCTTATAGTCTTAGTAAAAGACATAATTTTATGTACATGTATCAATATACTAAGCTCTTAGATCTTAGAGTGATCTTTAGATCTAAACTTAAATCTCGAGGGTTTATTCGTAATGGCCCTATTCATGTATTCTCTTTGGAAAGCAGGGCTTCATGGTTTGCACACTAATAATACAAATATTTCATCCCCTTATTTGATAAGAGATCTTCAATATCAATATGTATTCACAACCATTGGTTAATAGTAGGCTTCCAATTCATTCCATTCAGAATAATATGATAGCAAGTGCATTCTCATCAAATTTTAGATCAAATGAACATTCATGTATGGATATAAACAAAACCACATAATGACCATCTCATACAAACATAACATGTTCACATCATCTATACACAACATTATTGCTCCTGCTTATGTCACACATAAATAAGGTGGTTAGCTCTTGTATACCTCATGGGTATAGATGGTGATCAACTCATAAGTATGTCACCTATACATAAGGGTATAGATAGTGACTAGCTTAGGCATATGTCACGTATACATAATGTGATTAGCTTATACCCACATCACAAGTACATATTGTGACTAGCTTCTAGGCATACAACAAATATGCCTAGTGTGACTAGGTCATACGGACATCATACACACACGTATTGACTAGACTAAGCATGTATCATATATAGACAATGAAAATAATTTACACACATCACATATACACATTATGGTAACTTCTATATGTAACATGTGTACATAGGGTGATTATCTCATGCATTTATCTCATATATAATGTGAATAAATCAAACATTGCATGTTCAACTAAAGACTAACAAGTGAAAAAGAAGTGGTTGCTACCTTATTCCAAACATAATCCCCTTTACTTAATTAGGTACACTTAATCCCTTAAGTATATCCTACCCAAAAATAGGAATGTTGATACATCCCATACTCACTATAGGTCCTATCCTTTTTCCCAATCCATTACCATCTAGGATGAAAAGAAAGCATTTCATACTAGACATTTTATCATCATTGGCAAGGGCATAAATACAAAAATATGCATAACACTTGAGGCCATTTTCAAACAAATACATAGTTATTGAGTCATGCATACATTGTGACCAATTGACAATAAGAAGTGACTGTGACTCACTACATGAATATTCTTGTTACTTGGTTTACTAGCACTTACATTTTAGTATATTCTAACCAAAAATGTCATGTTAGTGCATCTTATGCTAAACCATAAGTCCCACCCCTTTTCCTAATTCACTACCAACTATATATGAAGACCAACAAGCATCACTCATCACCAAAAAAGGTGCAAGTGTAGCCACATTCAACACATAAGGCCATTTATAATATTTTCACAGTACACAAAACCATTAAAATTGGAGGATCATGACATTTATTATCATCATTCCATTGTTGAAAGTTAGTCATATTGAGTATGGGTTAGCTCATAACATCTATCACCTTCATGGTATTGGTGAAATCTAGCTAAGCCCTATCATACCAAGGGTAGGTCTTGGCATCCATCATCTTCATGTCACTAGTGGAAGAAAGCTAAACCCTAAGATATGAAAATTAGATCAAGTGGTATTTTTCAACTACGTAGTATTATTGAAAACTAGTTAAACTACTCATGTATCATTTCATGGATAGATCCTAGTATCTTCATGTTTGTTCTATTGATGAAAGTCAACTAATCATTAAGATAAGGTAGATAGCACCTAACATATATCTCCTACATAGCGGTGTCACAACTTCCCATCTAAATTAGTATCAAACTTGGTTTTGACATGTGGGGTTGTCTTACAGTTAATTACACATAATATAGATATCACAAGGATTCACAAATGCTAGTCAAGTTGATCTAGTAACATTCCACATAAAGTGGTCACTAAACCTATACACATGGTGTTCTAAGTCATGGGATCTAAATTAGTGGTCAACACATAAGTAACACATTGAATCCACACAAGTGTGCTTCTATTTGGTTCCATATACATAAAAAAAAGTACACTCGTGCAAAGTAATCCCAATTTTTATTCCACACATTTAACTTGTTACTTTAAACACAATATGTATTAGCAAGAATTAAACCCAATGCTGAATAACTCTAAAACTAACCCTATTTTATCAACTTACGAAGGGAAGAGGGGAGAGAGTAATGCAAAAAAAAGAGGGTGATGTTCGAAGGTTAGATTGTGTTTCTTTCTACCTAAAATAGTATGTAAATAATCAATAAGAATCATTAAAAAACTTCACACAACTTTCTATTATACCATCTCCTAGTGATAAGTATGGAGGTAAGGGTTTGATAGACACAAAAAGGGAAGAATTAATCCATAATTAGAACCCATAAAATAGGTTAACATGTAACATACATTTATATAACTAATGGTAAATTTTCATTCAAGGATAGAGGTAATAAGATTTAAATAAAATGCAAGAAGAGAGAGGAGGTGAAAATGTCAATCTTATTGATAGAAAGGTATAGGCCTATTTACAATTGTAGAGGATGCAAGAATATAATTATCTACTAGATAAATTAAGGAAGATTCCTTTACAATCAATTGGAAAAACCCTTTTATTGCTTAGAAAGGCATAGGAGAGAGATGGTGTGGAAAGGAGAGAAACCTTAGTTGTGGCTTGCCAAATTTAATGCATATCTATAAAGAATTTGATCTAAATTGTCAAAAATATTCCCAAAGTCCTTGCAATGCACCACATTGATTAATTTCACGAGGAAGTGCATAAACCCCCACAATTTTTTTTGTAAAACATGAACCACAAATGGTTGCCTAACAAAAAGGGATCTAAAATTCAATAGATGCAACATGGACATCACTTTTCCCTTTGGAAAATGTGAAGAAAGAGTTCAATAACCTTTTGGGGCCTCCATAGGTTGAGATGTGGTAGCTGAGGAATTCACTACAACATTGATGGCATCCCCTGGTAGTTATTCGATTATCAACCTTTTGCAAAAAAATGACCCTCATTCGAATATTGGTTTTTCCATTATTTTGGTTGAAAGGTATAAATCAAGTTGGGATATGGATGTATCCAATCATCTCTAAAATACCTACAACATCCTAGAGAACCCAAAAACTCCAAAAAAACTTCACTTCCTTTTGGTATTCATAGGGTATGTATTCTTGCTCTTTGCAAAAAATTTACCTTTGATTGTCTTTGGCAAAAAATTTACCATCATTTGGATAATTTTTATCATCCATATAATCTACACAAGACTCTAATACCTTTTTACAACTCAAAACCTCCTCAAAATGTTTTTTGATAAATAAGAGCACTCCCAATTCTTAGAATGTAACTTTATAGCCCAACAAGGTTCTACTAAATGACTCCCAAATAATAATAATAATAATAATAAGTATGTAGGGAAACCTATCCAAATTCTAAATTTACAAAACTTGTTCTAAAGAGCTCCCCTCCAAGGGAATCAAGCTTTCAAAATAAACCCCATCAATTTATTATTCAAAATTCAACTTGAGCATCCTTGAATCTCTTAGAGGCTCTTGTCATCAAAATAGAGGCTTATCTAAATACTCACCAATAATAATTATATTTTCTTACACATACATATTGCGATAAATTCACAAAAATCACAATGCTTACAAATCCACAATAATCACACATTTAAGTCTCTATATAGACCCACTAGATAAATATAAAGTCAAACTAGATCTATACAACCCCCATTTGGATTCCCAAAAGGAATGAAATATTGCTTTCATTAATTTCAACATATGTTATCTAATTATCCTATCATCCCATGTTGATACACAACATTGTAATTTATACACTTAATTTAATTGAATCTAATTCCTGATTTATATCTAGTTTACATGATAAACATCATGTTTCAATGTATCCTAAATTCATAACAACATGAACATTACCAAAATTAGAGCCATAAATAGAAATATACATAACAACATAATCAAAATAAATAAATCTAGTCATATTTCAGCACATGATAGTAGTTGTCAATATATCTTCGCAATGCAAGAACTATGCAAACCTCTAATATGGCTCCAAGTGATGTCTTACTATAATATGATTCAATGATATCAATAATAATAATATTATAGTGTTTCATCCTTTGTAATTATAATAATACATGCCAACAATCAAAACCATGTCATAAAATTTTCTTTCATTTATAATTTCCAAATGTAGGAGACTCATCTTTAAAAACTCTTTCCTTGATCTTATATTTAGACTTGTGAAATAAAACTTTGTATCATATATCATTGTCCTATAACTATTACTAATAATATTAATGAACTATTATTATAGCCTTTATAATGTTATTGTTTAATGATAATACATCATATAAACTATAGTGCATTACTCTTCTATAAGAAAGCATTAACTCATTTAGTACTTTAAACCATAATATAAACATAAAAAAGAAGTTACATTTTGTAACCATAGTTGACACATCCAATATTTATAACCTGAGGCAAAGCCATGTAAGGTTTGATCTATCTAGTTCAACAAAACTAGAAACACCCTTTAGGCACAATATTATAGAGTTGGGTCCCGTATTGCTCAAATTAAGCATACCTTTGATGCACTTGAAAGTATCATTTACGCCATGAAACTCTACATTCACAACAAATTTATAAGGGATGTATTAGTAGTAGTTTGTAGATGATATTATGAAACAATAATCTTATTTTAGCAATTCTACATCTCAAACTAATCTATATGTTATTCATATAACATTGTTTTTAATAAAAAACTAGCAGCACACAACCATGAAACCACCAAAATTCATAAGTTTCAATATAATTCATTTCGAATATCATTTGAAGTTACCACAACTAAGAACATAATCAATAATAAAACTAATAGGTCAATGGGTATAACATAAACCTTCTTCTCTATTATTTGTAGTGTGTCTACAAACAGAAAAAGACCCCACACTTTAGCAAGGAAAATATAAATAATAACCATAACTAACCAACTAAATAGATTAGCATCAAATGTTAAGAATATAAATTATTGTCATAACATATTGATGTAAGTGGATTTTTACCTAATTATCAACTTGACTTAAGATGCAAAGTCATACATGTTGGTATCAATTAAATATCATTAGAATAATCATTAATCATATCTACTTATTGTTAATAATAATGAGAAATACATTTATGTAGTCATTATCCAAATGGGACTTTGAACTAAAATTTTAACTCCACTTCTTCATCATTATTGGAATCTTTGATGACTCATCTATTCAATAGGTCATTACTATTTTTTTGGATGTGTAAGAGATTATTTTAACAAAAGAATGAGTTACATCAAAATGCCACTAGGACATCGTAGTTGACAACCAGTTCCAATTCCATTTTCCCATCTCCTATAAATGACCAAGAGATAACCAAAAGAATATCATCACACCTCCTAAGATAAAACAAGTTTACAAAGCTAAAGAGAAGGTGGTTGAATAGCCTCCTATGTTTCCTTCTCCTCCCCTTAGGGAAGAAAAGAAACCTATGGTTAATAAACCCGCTCCTACACAAACATAACTTGAAAATCATATTAAAAGAAATAGAAATGCTAGGGAGTGTAGGTTTCGACATTGTTCTCTTGCTTGAAGGTTAAAAAAAGAAAAAAAAAAAAAAATCAAAACCAAAACTTGACTAAACCAATACACGATAAGTCTCCCTCTTTGCCACAACAAAAGGATATTATACTGCAACATGAGTTAAATCTTTCTTTGGACATTATCATTTTAACTCCCATTGTGATTAACTTGGATGATGATGATGAGGTTGCTAAAATTGATGAAGAAGTTGATAATAAATTGAATACATTGTTTTCCTCTTCTATGAGCTTAAAAGATAATTCTCCTAAGAAGAGTGTTGAACTTGGTGATACCCTTAGTTCGACACTTGCTATTGCCCCTTTGGCTAGTTTTCCACCTCTTGAATATGATGAATAAGATTGAGATACTGACGACTTGTTAATAGGTTGACTCGCATGTGCCCTACTAGTATTTTCTTTATTTTCTTTTATGTTGTGTGTGATTGCATGTGTATAATGTGATCTCGTCATACATTTCTATTTGATGTATCTCTCTCTCTTTTTGTGCATTTGTCTATTTGTACCTACATTCTTTTTTATGTCATAAACATTTTATCCTTTTCTTTGTCTTGTGTTTTCCTTTTGGGGATGATGCAAGGCATCGAGACATTTAGGTCTCTTCCATGTTGACTCAAAAGGATTTTTCTTTATTTTTTCTCTCTTTGTGTCATTCTTGTTCTATGAGTATTTGGGGAATGATGAAAATCTTGAGCTTCTCCTAAAAAATGTAGCAAAGACATATTGACCCAAATCTATGGATCCCTCATGTGTTTGGAGTTTCATTTTTGAGGCAACCCCTTGTCCTTTTCATGACATAGCTTTATTTGGAAACATATGACTTGGCATAGGGCTTTCCAAATAGGCTCTCGTTTCCTCTTAAATATTGTTAGTATTTCTCATTTTCTACTTTAAAGTAATTGTTCACAGCATGGTGTTTAGCAATTTCTTCAAAGTGGGGGAATACAGTAGCATTATTCTTTTGCATTTCTCATTTTTGATGGTGTATTATTATTACTTCATGTTATGATTTTTTTTCCTTATGGTGACACTGGGTGTGATGTCCTTCAAGGGTGTGATCTCTCTTAGCATATTAGATTCCTCTTAGTGGCTTGATGCGACACACTACATGTCCTAAGTTGTGAATCTTCTATTATTTTATTGGTCCTCTCTTAGAGAAATTAGACATGATTTCCCCTAAGTTAAGACCTTACAGGAACTAAGAAAAAATCCTTTGAACATACCTTAAACTATTTCACAATTTTGGTTATATGGCCACCTTGCATAACACACTTTTCTTTCCTATGGAGCCATCTTGTATGTTCATGAGTTTCAAGCATACAAAGCTTTGCTTGACTCATGGAGATCAAAGTTCATTCTTGTGTGGCACCTTATCAACATTATCAGGAGGTATATCTTTGGTATGGTTGTACATATGGGAGCCAAACATGTGCGTGACTTTCCCATAACCACTTTCTTGTGAGTGCATACCGACCATGTGTGCATATGTGTCCCACCCTTTTTGATACTCACCCAGTGGACAACCTAAAGTTCTTTTACCTAAGCGAGAGCATGCAATTTTGGAAAATATCTTAGATATGATCCACAACATGCAAGAAAACAATCAAAGCTTGATCCACCCCTTTTGTTTTGTTTTTGTTTTTCTTTATGTCTTTGGCAATGTATGTGTGTACCTTGTTGTTACTTCATATATTATTTTCATGTGTGTTCTTGTGTTCCTATGTTGGTTTACTATGGGATTTTGATCCTAGGGGCTTGTGCAACCCTTTGGGTCATTGTTGTCCTATCTTACTGGGTGATCCCACAAAATTGGTTTACAATTTCTAGGAGATTTTGATTTTTTTTGAAATCACATATTTTTAGAAAATTATATAATGATTTAAGCCTTAAAAAGTTCCATTTCAAGAATTATAATTGAAGATGGTTTGATCAAACTACCATGGATCAAACCCCCTTGGATAGAACACTGCTAGTTTTAAACCATACCTATAATGGTGTCTCCTTTACACCTATCAAAATGCTGATAAAAACCCACTTTTATTTACCTTTTGGGGGATCAAATGAATTAATTTAAAATTTATTTTTTGTAAGTATGTATTCCTTATTATAAGCTTCACAAAAAGTATAATTTTAAATAAATTTATTTTTATTATTATATTTATTTTTTATTTCTTGTGAATGTAGGTTTTTCATGAAAATCAAGCTCTTTGTTCTGCACATGTGGAAAAATAGAATATTGTCAAATATTTTTTTGAAAAATATGAGTACAAAAGATATTAAAGTCCTTGATCCAACAAAAAAATAATAATTTAATTTTGATAGATACAAAAAAGGTTGTGTTATATATTCTGCCTATTTTTGAATTATAATTGGTTTGACTTCAAAACTTGATTAAGGAAAAAATATTCAATAAAACACTATGAAACCAATTGGAAGCACTAGATATCATACTTAAAATTCTAAATTCAAAAAAAATATAATTTTATCCTTGATGGAAAAAAAATTATGTGTTATATAGTGAGCGCCACTCCTTAAAAATGGTGTTTACTGAAAAAAACTAGTTTTTGAAGGGTATGGAAAAAGAAGCTAGAAAAAATCACTTTAGTGTCCAATTTGGCCAAAAATTGTAAACTGGTATTGTGGGATCACCCTACTAGCATTGGAACATTTGGACCCCTCTTGATGGGAGTTTTTCTACTTTAGTGTTAGTTTGAAACAAGTTCCTCCTTTCACTAAAGTTGGGGCTAAATGTAGCATAGAAAAATGTATCCCTTTACATTTTCACACTTGTTTAGGCCCTTGTGAACTAAATGGACTTAATTGTGCCTTATTTAAGGTATTTTAAATTTTTTTCCCACATTTTCACACTAATGTAGGGTTTTATTAGTTAATTGGACTGCTTTATGCTCAAGTGACCTTATTTTGTATCCACAGGCCTTAATTAATGCATCTTTTTGAGGATAATCCTGACATACATCAAGTGACCAACTAGAAATTAATGATTTTGGATTGTATTCCAAATTTAGTGATCTCATACTCATACACCACATTGGGTGTATGAGTCCCACCTAAGTTTCAGGGCCCTAATCTAGATTTCACATAAAACTAATCCTATTTGAAAAATGTGTCCCAAGCTTCGCCTAATGGGACTCATATGCCACAACTAGGGTATAAGTCTTGCTTAGCTTAGACCAAATTTAAATTCAAATTCTTGGTGGTATCTTATATTCCTAGATTTGATGACGACCTATAGTGTTGTAATTTCAAGAAATTTGGCATAAACAAGTATAAATACAAGGCTATTTCACTCATTTTTCACCTAGAAGTTTTATGCAAGCATCCTCATAGAAAATTTGAGATCACAAGAACTGAAAATAGTTTACAAGAGTATTCAAGAGTGATTATAAATAATTTTGGAGTATTATTCAACTATAAAGCATTGTGTCAAAGTCATCATGCATCATGTTTGTTTTTTATCTAACATTTGTGATGTGGGGTTTTATGATTCAAGCAAGCATTCAAGTCAAGATCCATATCATTCAAGCAAGAGCCAAGATCTACATTCATCATATCCATTTCATATAGGTTTGTAGCATCTTATCCAAGGTTTTGGTGAGTTGAAAGATATCATTTTGTTCATTCATTAAATTCCTCCTTTCTATTTCATTTCATTTCAAGGTTTGATTACCAAAATAGGGTCTGACCAAGGCAAACCCATATCCACTAACAAACATAAATTTTCCCCTCTTTTATGTGTAGTTGCAGATATATGTGGTTTAGGTTGAATATTTATTGAAGAGAAAGACTCAATAAAATTTATCAAGTTGCCAAAGTTGTCATCTACCTTGCAAGATCACAAAAAGTCATCTACAAAGCAAAATTTAGTGTTTTAGAACCAAAGATTTAACAGGAAGAAAGCTAGATGAAGTTTCTAAAGGAATAATTTTTTTAGATCAATCCTAATACTGGGACTAAATCACCACTTGTGGAATTTATGAGTACCAGTACACCTATTGTTAGAAATTTTCTATAGATCCCGATTCAATAGTTCCAAATTTCAATTTTGGGTAGAAACCATAAACTAGGACTAAATTTCCCCTACTAGCATATGAGTCCTAGTGTGCATCAAATCATAATTTCAAGGATTTTAGGTCTTCATTCAAGCCTCTTCAGGTTTCCAAGTGCACCTTTGTACTTTCTTAGTTTTTTTTTTCCAATTTGGACTCATTTCTAGGTCATTTACTTCTGTGTTGCATATCATTAGATTTTTTTATTAGGTTTTTCATGTTACTAGTCTTTCCAAACCTTAGCTTGGTGGTGAACCCCTCTTTACTCTTTAATCACACCCTAGGTAAACCCTTAGTAGATCTCTTTCCTTCATTGCATACCTAGATTGAGATCTCTAGGGTTTCCTTGAGGGAAATGAAGTGAAATAGGAAGGTCCTTAAACCCTTGTTCCATCTCCCAAAAGGTGGAACCCTATTTCCTAGGTTTCAATAGCCAATAATACTTAAATAAGAATAATCACCCAAGTACATCTTTCCTCCATCAAATTCTTCATATTCAGAAAAAACAATCTCTATTAAAGATCATATGGAAGGATGCACCCAAGTCAATTAATCATGCATCATTACCTACACACGTTGCCAAAGCTATAATGAATGCATCACCATCTTCCTTCTTAGGCTCAGATTCAAAATAAAATCTCTTCTTGTTCTTTTTCTTTTATTCTATGCAATCCTTATGAATATTTCCAAGCTTATCATAGTTCTATCAAATGACTTTAGACTTTCTAGGAGATTTGGATCTCCCCTTGGACTTGGATTTATCATACTTTTCATTCTTATTCCCTTTTTCCTTAAGTCTTCCATGAAC
The DNA here is from genome assembly GCA_007258455.2 of Sequoia sempervirens. Lineage (NCBI taxonomy): Eukaryota > Viridiplantae > Streptophyta > Pinopsida > Cupressales > Cupressaceae > Sequoia > Sequoia sempervirens. The sequence goes on along the minus strand of VDFB02047230.1, from coordinate 344,258,551 downwards.
ATTTAGGGCCTCCTTGATAATTATGGATAGCTCCCTCCTCATCTCTTTATAAATAAAATAGCCCACTGCATATTCAGTCTTTAACATAACAAAATCACTTCTAATAGCCATAACAAGATAATCCCATGAATTAGGCAAAGAACAAAGCCAAATCTAACATTTCTCCTCCTCGTCTATTTTGACACCAACTAATACCAATTGAGCCACTAGCATATTGAATTCTTCTAGGTGTTATGTAATTTGTTTTCCCTCTTCCATTCTCAAGGAATAGTTTTTCTTTATCAAGAAAATCTTGTTCACTAAATATTTGGCTTGACACATCTCACCAAGTTTCTTTCATAGTTTCTAGACGGAGGTCTCCTCATGGAGATTGATTAAAATAGAGTCCACCAAGCACAATCTGATTAGACCCTTGGCTTTATGATCCATAACATCATATTGAGTAGCCAATGTAGGATTTGTAGACCTTGAAACATTCTCATCAACAACATCTCATAGATCTTGATCTATCAATAGATCATCCATCTTTAGCATCCACATTTCAAAATTATTTCCAAAAAAATTATCCACCTCTATTCTCCTTGATGAAATTACCATCTAAAAAATCTTGCAACAAGATCCAAAAGTATCTTTTACAAAAGCTCCCACTCAAGTCTTATAGATTAGGTTAGAAAACTCAACAACCCACAACTGCAACCAAAGGTGATCAGACTCTAATACCACTTGTAAGGAAGCTACGGTAGAAAAACAACTTCTTAAACTAATCTTGAGAGGAGAATAATGAAAAACTTTATAGATCTTTTCAACATTTACAAAAAGTTAAACAAAAATAAACATAAATATCATGCATACCACAACAAAGTGTTTTACGTGGGAAAAACCCTTTCGTGAGAAAAACCCCACTCACCAAAATCCACTCAATATATTATTTACAAATCACAAAGACTACAATTTACTTGTAGAACAAGCTTCTCATAGGAGTATCACCAACCAAAGATCCAGAGACAACACAATTGCTATGAAACTCTCAAAATACATCACAATGCATAGTTGTAATACACCACCTTTATAAAATAGGGTTACCTTCTAGGTAAAGACAAGCCAACAAAATATCTACCATCATATTTGAGACCTAATGATGAACTATCCAAATTTACAATATATCATTAATTTAATGTATGTTGACAATTTAATATATTTTAAATTGTTTTTGTTAACATTTTTTTTCTTAACACACATTTCACTCCACCTCATGCTACCACTATAAGTTACTCCTATCGGTGTAACTAGTATAGATATATTAAATACATCCTAACAATAGTAAACCTTATATAATTGTAAGGTTGAGACACATTTTCACAACACTAAGAAATACTCCCAAGGGTGATACAAAATTAGCTACCAAGAAGAGAGTAGAAAACCCATCAAATTTTTTGACTAGATCATGGAACCAAAAAAAAAAATGGAAGGACCTAAAACCACAAAAATGACTGTGAAGGTGATTTGAGCCCAAATTTCACGAAAGGCCTCAAAAGAGGTGTTGGATTGTGTTGTGGGTTTGTTTGATTTTTTTATTTTTCTTGAATTGGTGTATGTTATTGGCTTTCATAATAAGTTATGTTTATTTTGTTTCTTATACATTGATCACTAGGCATAACTTATAAATTAAGAGTTAACATATTGTCAAGATTTGGTTCTCTATCATCCATCATAATTTTATTATATATTTTTTTAATAGATGAATTAGAACTTATTCATACATTCAAATTAATTGATGATGATGATATACCTTCACCTCTAAATGTGCTCATTAGATAATTTATTTTCATGTGTTTCCTTCATTTTTCTTTTTCTACTTCACTTAGCTCAATTTTTTCCCACTTCTTCCTTCACATGGTAGATATAAATTCTTTCTTGATACACAAAATTGTCAATTATATATTAATTAAAAAAATTAATTGCACAAAACAAATGATCATTGGAAAAGAGCATAAAATTCATGACTATACACTCTTCAAATATAAAGAATTAATTATGAGTCAAAAAAGGTCAAGTTGTAAAATCTTTTTGATAGAAAACAAGATTAACTAAAACTCATAATAAAACCAAAAGAATGTAAAAATTGAATAATTAATAAATTTGAATTTAAATAAATCCATTTTAATGATAGAAAACAAAAGACATGCATAAAATGCATATAAACCATGTATAGCTAGAAATGTGAGACCAAATCATGGGTTACATGTTTTCTTTCTTATTTTTCACACTTTTATATTTCCTATATAATACCTTCATGTTATATAATTTTCTTGCATTATCTAATATGCATATGTTATGAAATGTGAGCATAAATTATACAATATTCTAGTGTTATTCAAATTTTAGTCTTATAGACTTGGAATGTGTTTGGATGACCAAGCTTGAGGGTTAGACTTATCTTTAGCCTTACAAAGACCTTTTTCATATCTAGTAACATTTTTTATCTTCAATGTCATCATATTACTCATATTATAACAAAATTTGACTAAAATATCATCAAAATGTCTCTCCATTACTTAGCTTCTAACCATGTAATTCTTTACTAATTTAAATATACTAGTTAAGATTTTTTATTTTTATTTTCTTTTACTAATATATTCTTATTCCATATATATATATAATTATATAATTTTTATTCATTTATCAAATTTAAAATCAAATTTAAAAAACATATCTAATATATTTTATATACTTATTTTTATATGCACTTAAAAATATTTTTTGTTTAAGTTATGTGATGCTTACGGATGCAAATTTTAGGATGTACCCACCTTAATTAATAAAAAATTATATATACTAAACAAAACAATTTACAAGTTGTAGTATTCACTCTTACCTATATTTCTATATCCAATTTGAAAAAATACCTAACAAGAAAAAGGGTAGCTCACACACAATGCTATGCTATATTTGAGTGATAAAATAGGAACACTTTTGAGTTTTCTTAGCATTTCACCCTCTAAATATTAACTATTTTAAAAATTATTAGTAGTCTAGAAACTAGATTCGAAGTAACATAATTCTTATTGTTATCATACCTTCAAATTTTGAGCATGCACATCTCAAATTACTTATCCAAGATTATGTTTAGATAATTTCTAGAGACATGTGGCTACTTTTGACTCCCCTTTTGTCCCTCATTTATATGCACTTACCTTTATATCATTTTCTCTTGCTTTACATTCCTTATATAATGTTGTTCCGTGATGTGTTTTCCTTATATATTATTATAGTAACTCTTGTTTATCCTTTTTCCATGAATTTAATTTTTCATTTATGATATTTATTATTATAAATTATTTAGGCATGTTAATGTGATTTTAATGCCATTTAAGAGTTATAACCCATATATGGATCCCAAGTAACTAAAACCACAAGTGTAAATCCACATAGTGTCTCATATTTTTATATTGAGTATCTAATGCTCTTGTGTGATACTATAAACCATTAGTGGATACGAGACAATTCACCGACAGAAAATTCACCCTCAACAATTCACCATGGGAAAATTCACTACCATGACAATTCACCACATGAAAAATTAATTGCATGAATTTTTGGCAATTAATTTTCCATGGCAGTGAATTACTAGTAGCAGTGAATTTTCCTGTGGTGAATTGTTGACGGTAAATTTTCCATCGATGTATTGGTGGTGGTGAATTTTCCTAGAGCCAAATGTGTCATATCATATAACCCCTTGCATATTACATGTTGCACTCTTCTCCATCTTTGCGATACTCAAAAAAATGCAAAATAGATGGGGATTATCTTTACTTAAACTTCTTGATAGCAATAATGAAAAATTATTGATATTTGTTGCCAAGTTTTTATTTATATAATTCATTAATTAATAATGTGAACAATTCTAAGAATTTCCTGAGAGGAAATATGAAGTTGGGTCTAATTGCTTCACTATGATTTTTTTATAAGTATAATATCATCCAATTTAATATACGTAATTAATTCTTATTTGAAGAGTAGAGGATTGAAGGGGTTGTGATCCTAACTTCATATTTATCCTATCAATTCTCACTTTTTGACGATTCAATGGTATTATAAATATATTTCCTGTAGGTTGACTTATTCAATAAGTTAACAAAAACATTTAGAATGGTCTATAAGCTTGTAATACGAAAGATAGCATCCAAAAAATTCACCACATCGACAGAAAATTCACAATTCACCACCAACAATTCACCACGGAAAATTCACTGCAAAATATTAATGCGATTAATTTTCCATGATGGTGAATTGTTGGTGGTGAATTTTCCTTGGGGTGAATTTGTAGTCTAATTATCGACAAACACACATTAACTTGCATGACCAATGATAGTTTAATGTAGCATCATCACATACACATTTGAGGTAATAGTACATTTTTATTTAATGAGTATAATAAATATTTTGTATGATAACATTTTAAAAATAATTAAATATATAAATAATCCAATAAAAAATATGTTATACTAGATTAATTTCATGAATATTGTATGTGTAGGTTAGTTTTTTCAATATTTAGAATTTAAATTGTCTAACTCATCATTTAGCATAAAAAATCTAAATAATTTTATTAAGAAATTGTATAACATTTTTCAATAAACCTTATAAACCTAAAACAATTAATTTACAAAAGAATTATTCAAGTTAAAAATATAACCTACCAACTAGAAAAGATAAAAACCTATTTCAATTAAAAATATTTTAATAATAAAATAGCTCAAAATCTTACTAATTTTTTATTTCAACCAGTTTGAATAACAAAAGCATAGATGCGTTAATAATATGGATCATTGCAAAAACTAATAATCAATTCAGGCAGCTAGGATTGTCTCCCCGGGACCTCCAAAGAACACGTAGCGACCCCATTCTGGATTAGAATTGTCAATGAGAGTTAAATTATAGCAAAGTGGTTTCGTTGCAGCTATAAATTCTTGAGGGTATAGAAGAGCATCATTAGAAGTATGCATTTGGATGTCCCTAATATAAGCTGCATGTGAGAAGCCCTCTTCAGGAAAATGACCACTACCCATGTGTGTTTTTGAGAGTGGGGTTCCTATATCATTTGTGGAATATACAACTTCCCCTCCATATTCCACTACATTGGCTGATTCAGTCAATGAACCAAATAATGAACCAAATAAGGATCCAGGCCAATAACCCACAATTTTGTTGTCGATATATAAGGACCATATTGCCTGGCCCTCTAGAATTTCCTGCATATTGAAATTTTTATTCTTAGTTTTTTTTTTTCTGAATAATCAATAATCATAGAAGAAAAAAAGTAAGTGCTATCATGCCACTTAAATTCCTTACAATAAATGATCTAAACTATCTCTCTAACATTCAAAATCAGTGTTTTCTATCACTAATGAAATTTAATTGTATTTACAGTTGAAAAGTCGTGTTCTTCATTATTTACATCTGTGTAGTATCCTGTATTATTTTTCACATATGTTTTATGAAAATTTAAATAAAAACATAGGATCTTGTCTTAAGATGAATGCCAGACAAATACTCCACCATAATATATGTTTTCCTCCCTTTTGCTAATCAGTAAAGAAATATACGTTTTACTCTATTGAAGCTGTTACTTACTCTGTTTACTCTTATCAGTATTTCAATCTGGTCTTTGCCATACTCAGATACGCGTTCTATAGGTTGGCCCGGATAGTATTGTGAACCGTTGGACAACACAAATCCTGGGCAGTCTAGATTCCTGCAACCTGTTTGGACGTAATTATCAGCCTGCATCAAAAAGGTATCATATGTTCATGAGTAGTCTGTATATCGTAAACTTGGATACAAAGACAATATCATGATAGTCAATTTGAATAGTTACCGTCCAATATACAAATAGTCTAGGTCGGGAATCGCCATAATGAGATGGGAAGACCTGAAATTACATCATATATTGCAATACCAGATTATTGTATAGTAAAGTTTCCACGCTCTAATAAATTAGATTTATATGCATTTATATAACACTTACTTCCCAGCCAACTTCAATTGTTTGTTGTGTTGCCAGTCCTGCATCACGGATAAGCCACATTTGACCAAGGCTAAAAACACCATCGGATGCCACGTACGGTTGCCATACATTGAACATTCCTTGTGCTTTATACACTCCCTCAGATGAAAAAAGGACAACGGCATGCTTCAAAATAACAGGAAACATCATGCTTTGAAAGTAAATTGGATTGTAGTAAGTTAGGAGATTTTTTTTTCACTATGTCAAATTATAATATTCTTATTAAGATTCAATTTTTTATTTTTTTGACTCATATTTTATGAGTGGTGATTCATATGAACCCATCTCTTAAAAGAATGAATGGTTCACATAGCATTCATTTCATTTAGGTAATGTTCACAAGGATGAAGTATAGGAATTACCCAGGAGATCATTCATCTCAGTACAACATTGACTGTAGTGTGCTTAACCTAGATGCAATGAGTATTTAGTAGATCATTTGTTCGCATGAGAGATAGATTCATCTGAACTACTACTCATGAAATGCAGGTTTATGAGTTTGACTCAAAAACTACACAATCTAATCCTAGTAGCAATATTGTAATCCAACTAATATGAAAAATACCCTTCTAAGTGAACTATTCATTTTTATTAGAGATACATTCATTTGAACTATTACTTATCCTAATAACAATACCATAAATAAACCTTGTTAAAAGACAAGTCTAATTTATTTTTTTTATTTTTTTTATATTTAATTTGATTTGACCCCTAGCATTCACAACTTTTACCCTTCTACTTGAGTTACCCCAAAGTTGTGAGAATTATGTTTATACAGAGAGAGATTTTAACATAGTCCATTTTTCTTTAAAAAGGACTTCAAATATGATAAATTGTTTTTAAGGTTGACCACATTTAAAAAAACAAACTTTCTCCCTTATAGTAATAATAATAAAATTAAATTTCTCATTGGATATACCTGATGAACCTGATTCCAAGTTTCTATCATTTTTCTCCTCAAAAACATATCTACAGATCCTGCTGCTTTTACGTGTTCGTACTTTATCTCCATAACAGAGACTGTTCCTTCTGGACACCTTTTCCTAAGCCCACTGCCTGAGATATTTGAGGAGAGTTCCCCTGCTTGAGTATCCCTCCAGTCTATATTTGAATTGTTCTACAATTGCACAGTCTAAATTAATAAAATTGAGACCATTCAATGATACGATATAAAGCCGATAGAAAACTGTGGTATAGCAAATAAAGACTATTAAATTAGTGTATTCCACTACCCATAAAAAGTAGGATTTCGAAAGAAATTTTTCGAAGGTAGATTATTAGAATGAACCATCCTATACGGGACTGGAACCGTTATCCCTGGTTACTGATTAAATAAACATGAACCATCTAAATGGAATAGAAACCACACATCTATACAACTTAAATGATTTATGAGATGTGAGTTGTAGTTTCTATGCACCTGTTTAATCGATCTGTAACTTATCATGTATACATCTTTTATTCAAAGACATTAAAATTTACTATCCTCATCATAGTCTGAAAGAAACTCCTTTCTACAAAGAATAGAAAATCTTACCTTATCATACCCATATTGTTGTTTTCCAGGATGGAGGGAGATTTGATCAGTAAATTTGACACAGAGTATGCTGTCTCCATTGTCATGCTACATAAGAAAAGAACTACTTTTATAGCCATGTTTAAATGGAAACAAATAATAGAAATAAAAAAGAAATCGGCTTACTTTGTATTTGTGAACAGCTGGTGGATTAACGTAACTGATATAATCATTGATGTTCATATTGCCCACTTCAGCTGGGGATACTAGAACCACAAATGGTACACAGAGCACATAAGTAAAAACCAGATGGAACATATGAAATTCCATTGGTTAAACTGAATACTAATCTGTAGACTATCACCAATACCAACAAGCATACCTAGAGATGTATATTTATAACGAAGTCTAAATTGTTTGAGACGACTTAAACATATCATTAGATTAAACAGTACATAACAATTTTACTAATTCGCACCCAAAAGTATAAAAAAATAAATAATAATAAATAGTTGTGAGTCAATTGATATTTAGCAGTCAAGGGCGGCATGGAAATGTTCTTGTGGTTCTCCGCACTTGCCGTGCCAAATTGATCCATCGATTTGGAAGTCTTGGTCGATGGCCCTACGTGTAATTTCTTACTCCCTCCCTTCTAAACTAATAGTCAATTCAAACTTCATTATTTGGGTTCCCACGTTTTGTGCACGCCATGTTGAGGTGACGTACGTAAGGAATGCCTTTGCCAAAGGGAAAAGAGTTTAATAAGTTGAATCTCTAAAAACCTAGATAGCTGGAAATGCAATGAAGTAACAGGTATCCCTTCAAAAATATAGCAAATCTGCATTGCTGGGAATGTTCATTGAAAACTTATGACGTCAAGCTTGATGACACCCTATTCTGTCTCCGCAGAAAATACGTGCATTTTCTGCCTACCTCGCGAGACATAGCAGGGCCCAGACAATGTTAGTTTGTAATGATCCATTAAAAGGATGTAGATGGCAGCTCTTAATTCGAGGGGTGGTTGGTTTTTGTGATTTTCATTTTTCAAGCTGTAGAGATGTTGGTCTTGTGAATCTCGCTTTGGATCGTCATCTACCTTACACTATATAAGTCGATTCCATCGTCAATTCATTAATTTGTTCTTGGGTTCTTTTCATATTAGGGAACTCTTCCAATAATACTCACATTATGTAGTACACCTAGTTTCCCCATTTCATTTAAGTGAGCACAAGGGGAGAGGGTTGAAGGGCATCCTAATTTAATTAATTGTTATGATTCATTAAATTTATGTTATCATGTTTCTTGTTGAGATATCATAGTAGACCTTCAAATAATATTTGATCAAATAGTTGTATATTAGAAATAATTAGTTGTGTATGAAGTCATTTATAACTGGCATGTCTATAAAAATTCAGTTGTTATATCCATAAATACCATTACTTTGTATTTATTGTTTATTTAGTTCATTCATTTGTATACTCAAGTACTTCTATCCCTACAAGATAGACATTCATTCAATTCAAGACAAGCATCCGACCATATGGGTTAGACATCTATCTATATGGAACATGAGCTCATCTATCTATTTAAGATAGAAATCTATCCAAAATAAGAAGGAATCTATCCGTAAGGATAGATATGTGCTCTAGTGAGAGTTTTAGACTCATCAGGACCATTTGAGTTCTAAGTCACTCTTTGAAGACTAACTCTCCTATTGGGAGTGCACAAAAGCCACTATCATTCAAGAGTATAATTGTCAATATATGTATAATAATAAAGACTTGGATCTTGCATAAAAAAAATTCCTACAACCTTGGGGAAATCAAGTATTTTATCTTGATAATTATACTAGATTTTTTACTTCCTCTTAATTGAATAATTCTCTCGATTGATTAATATTGGAAATTTCATTAAGTTGACACAATATTTCTTGGAAATTCTCTAAAACCCATTCTCAAATGCCTTCATACTAGGTACATCCTTTATTTCAAGGACTACTTATACACCACTTCTAAATAGAATCAAGATGCATTATATATGTAGTTTTATTTTATAGGCTATGTTTAATGTGAACTATTTATGTTGGTACAAACCCTTTCTAGGGTCCCTTATCCCTAATTAGTTCCTCTATGACTACTAGGTCCATGAAGGAAAGCATATAAATTCAAATTAGTTGGTTGCCATGGCCATCACTTTTTTTTCTATTTTTGTTTAAAGCCTAGTCTTAATGAAATAAAATAGCATCACCCTTTGAATTAAGTAATGGTAATTCTATTCAAAAAATATTAAATTCAAAAATCACTTTTAAATAAAACTAAATGAAGGTCTTATGAATTACATGATGGTTTTCTAAGTTTAATCTAACATCTTTGGATTTATTTGAATTATTTTTTTAATTTTCCATCAATGGGAGATTACTCATTCCTTGGGGGTTAGTGCAGGATCGTGGGGGTCCAAATTACAACCTTAAGAGGCAATGAGAATTTAGAAAAACAGAGTTAGGCAACTTGACATAAAAAATTGAATAGGTTGTTAACATAATTTGAAAAATATGTAAGAACAATTTTTTAACAAATTGAATATAGTTTCTAAGATACTAGTCCTCTTTTGGAAATAAGTAAATCTATGTAGTGCCCCTCCTCCCAAAAAATAAAACTCTACAAGAAGAAATGATATCTATAAATATTTGTAAATTAATAGGCCAAATCCTTCAAAATTGAATAAAAGCCCTAAAATATTCAATATAGCTAGCAATTCTAACAATTTTTTGTCAATGATAAATGTGTACATAGGTAATATCATAAACATATTCTATAGTCATACATTTATATTTATGATTACATAAGCAACCAATACCAAGTGGAGAATAGTGTGCACAAGAAACTCTATTAAATATAATTTATATTAAGAGAATGAATAATAATTATACACAAATAAAAAATGCAAAATAACAATATCCTCATTGCTAGGTGAAATAAATAAATATATATATATATACACACACACAAAGTTTCAACAAAGGTGATTACACACATTTTTTTACTATATGATACCATTAAAAGAATAAGTATCGAATGAATATTAGGAAATATTTACGAATTCAATTGCATGAGACAAGAAATTAACCACAACCATTAAATACCTAAAACTAAAATTGTTCATAAAATGACTTAGAGAGCATAAAATAATATATAATAGAGATAAAAAGAGAGAACAACACAAATTTACGTGGAAAACCCCAACTAGGGAAAAACAACCGGAGAAGATCCACCACTTTCCTTTTATTAACCATCCATATAATAAATACATTATCCTCCCCCATTTACATCCAATGCATCGGCTTTTAAAGCCAGTGTTTTCTCGTAAATAACCACTTCAATTTCTCTCGGGAATAACTCCCCAAAACTAACTATAACTTTATTCATGACTTATAACAAATTAATCAAGTGTAAATTTAATTTTCATGATACTTGACTCTTTACTTGGTAACAATTCCATCTAAATTAGAATTACCTGCAACACTTTTTGAAATATTAGTACATTAATATAAATTGATAGTAAAAATGATAACAAATAAATAAATAATTTCCTTTGTCAAATATATATATATACCATGGCTTATTAATTTACAATGTTTACATATATCATTTCTTCTTGTAGATTTTATTTTTGTTTTTTGGGAGGGGCACTACATTCTCCCTCACTAGTTTCAAGCTTCCTCCTGGAAGCTTCCAATAGGATCAATATGCCATATAGTTGATTAACCATTATTTAATAAAGCCACACTAGGGATTAACCATTATTTAATAAAGCCATAGTTCCACCAACCAGCTAGTATTATAGGAACTAATTTGAGGTTCATTGATAAAGCTCTTAAAGACTTCTGAAATGAATGCACAATAATTAAAAGAAGGAGAAATAAAGTGTAGAACTCAACATGCATGAAAGGATAAAATTAATCATAAAAATAAAATTATACCCCAATCATAACCATTAACATTAGGATGTTATTTTCAAAAGTTAAGGAATTTGGACTGAAGAGTCCACCACCCCACATGGGGAACAAACACCCCAACTATTAAATTACAAACTTGAAATAAAATTAGACATTAACGATGACCCCTACATAATGAATTCATTCACCGAATTCTAGTATAGGGGGAGAAGGGAGATTCTCTTCCCTCTTGGGGATCTACAAAATAAATTTCATCTACAACTTCATTATCAACACGCAATCACCACCATTACCATCCCTCCAAAACCTCCACACACCACCACTACCATCCATCCAAGAACCTCCATTCACCACAATAACCAATGGCCATGGTTTTCCAACATCATTCACAATTTCATAATTTCATTTTTTCCATACACTTTTTTTAGATTCAAATCTAGGCACATTCTATTGAGTTTTTGCAATTTGAGGAATTTGCTTGATATCTTGGACATACTGCAATTTGGAGAAGTTTTATTTTTATTGGGAGGCTTCATTTTCAGTTGCATATCATATTTTGGGGGTTTCACAATCAGTTCCTATCAGATATATTTCCTCTTGCTTGATTTTTGTTTATGTCTTACATTGTAGAATCAGGATTTGAGCTTCTTACTCCTCATAATTATCACACATGGAAGGTGAAGATGCAGAGGTTACTAGAATTCCCTAGAGAATATGAGAAGTTTTCACATAAAAACAAATGTGATGAGGTGATGGGCTTGATTGTAGTGCATGTTTTTTACTCTTTATTCTTCCACATTGAAGAATACTACACCAACACAGTTATGTGATAAGTATAAGGATTTGTTTGGTTCTATTAGTGATGTAAGAAGCTTGCAATTAGAAGCTAAGTTGGAATCTCTTTCCACTGATTCCTTCCCTAAAATTGAGGATTATTTGGAAAATTTTAATTCTTTACGTACTCAGTTAGTGGCATGTGGGAAAGATAAAACTAACAAGGAATGCATATTCTTTATTTTGTCTAATTTGAAGGGTGCATTTGCATATTTTTCCAGTTCTTTCTATTCCACTATGGATGGGTTAAGTGATAATTTTGTCATGCCATCATTTAAGACCTTTCATGAGTGATTGACTAGGGAACAATCCAAACTTAGTCAACACGATGTCTCTACTAAGTCTCATGCATTGATGTACAATCCATCTAAGGGGAATGGGAAGAACAAGAGAAAACCTAAGGCATGATCTAGTGAAACTTCCACCACCTCTTCTAAAGAGGATAAATCTAAGAAGGAGAAACCCAAATGTACCTTTTGTAGGGGTTTTGGGCATAGTGAATAGGTTTTCTACAAGAAGGAAATCCATGAGTTAAACAACTCGTCAAGGAACATCATATTCCCATTCCTTATTCATCCACTAGTTCACATTCTTCTTCTTCCACACATGAGGGAACTTCTCACACTAGGATTTTAGGGATGGCTATAACAAATTTGAAGGGTAAGGGTCATGCTTTAATTACCACTCATGTTGATAGACCTGATGGATGGATTCTTGTTTTGGGTGCCTCTGCACATATATCTTATTCTTTTGATCACATTATTCTAGGGTCACTTAGAGCACCACCCTTTGATGAGGTCTTGACTACCAACAATAATGGTGTTCATGTTGTTGGGTTGTGTGATCCTGATTTGGGTACAAGGTGTGGCACTAATGCACTTTTTATTCTTGAAATGTTCCATAGCCTACTCAGTTTATCATATTGCATAGGATGGAAATACAGTTGAGTTTACATCTGGATTAGTTCTTATTCATAAGGAGACAAGAGAGATCATTTTTGTAAGCTTGGTTTATCATTAGTCAAAGGTGTATACCTTCTCCCACCTCTATCATGATGATGATCCTTATGTTCATGATTCCCTTTATTCTAGAGTGGGTAGTAATTCACATGATGGCTATGGTGGCTAGCTGAATTTGGCTCTTCTTTGTGTGGCTCTATCATCTCCTACTTCATGTCAAAGTTACTAGTTATTGTGAGGACTTCAACAAAGTAGGATATATTCAATTTTCTAGATTTGTGGTTTCAAGACTACTTTGTTTTAGGTATTGCAGACTTAGCTTCTTCTATGGGTTTAGAGGACATGCTTGAGGGGGTCACTCTCCTCTTTGTAGATTCTACTTTGGAGGACATTATTAAGTCTCCTCATTCTATCATTTCTACCATGATTGGAGATTCTAATTTTGGTGAGAATTTATTGGAGGTACTTGATTCCTTTTTAGAAATTTCATTTATGAGACTTCTTCCCTCTTATTTCATAATTGAGTTGTATTTTCTTCCACATCTACCATTGGATCTCTTTCTTCCTCAGGGGAGACATGTGGTTTGTTATCATTGGATAATATTTTGGCTTTAGAATCTCTTTAGTGGTTTTGATGACACTTCATTCAAGAAGGGAAATCTAGTCTCCATTTTTCCCTTCATTGGAGGGGTCATTATATTGTATTCTTGTGATGGATGTAGTTCTAGGGGCTACTAATGTTTAGACCTCCACTCATCACTTCCATTACTTGTACATGATTTTAATTGCATATTTTTTTTGGAGAGGACTTTTGTCCCATGAGGTTTTCTCCTTTTCTCTATTTGTGAGATATTACATTTGCATTTGTATATGGGTAGCTAAAATGGCCTAGTATCTTGCACCCATCTTTGAATTTTTGCATCATTTGCATAATAATATTCTCCCTTAAGTTGCACTTAAGTGGGGTTGATGGTGTGAATTAAAATTCTCTAGTAATTTATTTCACTAAGTACTTAGGGGGCATATTTACATGATTAAGTTTACTTAGGATATTTAAGATTCTTCTAGAAGTCTTTTCTAGATATTTTGCATCATTTCCTAGGTGATTAGCTAGTTGTCACATGTCATAGGATTAACACACATGTCACAGTCATGTTCAATCCTATTCCTCAACCTTACCTATTTATGCAAGGAACTTGTACATTTATAAATCATATTCTAGAATAGCATATCTTCATTCATTCTCATGTTGCAACACTTCCTTGTTCATATGGATGGTGTCTTTCTTGGTTGATCCATTGAAGACTGCTACTTCATTTGGATTATTTTTCATTCATATTTCCAATATTTTGTTCCTATTTGGTTTGTGGTGACTTCTAGAAGCATTACAATATGAAATCAATTTTTGAAAGTGTTGTTGGATGTTCAAGGAACATACCCATGTGATCTAAATGTTGATGATTGGCATCTTTAGTGTTGCATTGAGTCTTGAGTTTCTTTTGTGGGTTATCTATGGATATCTAGCTGACAGGGCTTGTTCTCTTTCTTGAGCTTTATGGTTAATGGTTTTTGGTAGCGTATAAAGGTGTGTAATGATGGACTTAGGTCCTAAACTATCTTTTTGGGGACCACGTAGTGTTGATTCATTTGGAAGTATGATTTTGGGTTGACTGGTTATGTGATTCATGTTTCATCTACATGTTTCCTTGTTGTCGACTTAGGTTGATGTACACCAACATGTGAATTGCTTTGGGTCACATTGAAAGATGCAATAAGATATTTTTTGGTCCTCTTTATCCTCGAGATATGACCACATTATGCTATTATGGCTTACCTATAGAATCTATTGTTGATATCCCCTCTTGGCTGACCTAATTGAAGTTTTGAAGAGTTGTGGTGGATATAAATATAAGAACATCTCAGATGAAAATTGTATGGAAATGTGAACAAGTGCAAATGTGGAATATATTAAATATACAATAGATTTAGTGATAAAATGTGAAGAGGAAAGATGAGACGCACCTTGATGCCTTAGTCAACAGAGTGAATTATTCACATATAGTGTAATTATTCTATTAAATTTTGTATTTTTCTTTGAGATAGTGAATCTCATCAAGTCCTTGTAGCTTTCCCCTAGAGTTATGCTTCATTTGGTTCTACAAGTCCTTTTTGTATCTTACTCTAAGGTAGTGTGCCCTAGTTTGCAAGTCCTTTTTGGTAGTGAGCCTTTATATTGTGAGTTAACTCTCACTATGGTTTTTCCCTCATTAGGTTTTCCATGTAAATTTGATGCCATCTTGTGAATGCATGTTCTTGTCTCTCTTATCATTTTTGTTGAACTAATTAGAGTTGGGATTGTTGTATCATTTATTATTGAAATTTCTAGGCATTTAAACTATTATATCATTATGTTAATTTTCTTTAGAGTTTGAGGTTTGAATTGTGCCGAGGAATTCATGTTCTGAAAGGATTTTGATTAGAACAATTCACCCCCCATATTATTATTTAGGTGTGCTCAAAAATTTGTATGAGAGCAAAGTGCCTTTGAGAATCCTAATAGTTGAGGTGGACCTTGCACTTGAACACATGAAATCTAAAGCAATGACAAATGATATGTTCTCTCTAGAACTAGATCTAAATTCAATGGAACTTGAAGGTTGGGACATCAATCCTGATGACTATGAAGTTGAATTTGAAGGAGAGCTCCATTCCACTCTTGAAGATTTAGATGAAGCAAGAGAAATAAATTTGAAATATGAGGTCATGCTTGAACAATCAAAGGAGAGAACCATCAAATTGAAGGAAAAAGATGGAGAATCAAAGAAATAAATTAGAAAACTGAAAGCTCAAATGGAAGGAGGTAAAGTATATGAGACTAAGCTCAAGGAGGTGGAAGATATGATCAATAATTTAAAAGCTAAGGTTGAAGAAGGAAAAAGGATTAAGGAATGTTTGAATACCAAGCTCACTAAAAAAACTAATGAATGTTCAAATCTTGAGGAAGAGATTGTCACTCTGAGAAAAGAACTTGAAAAATAAAATAGAACAAATTGACAAGGTGAAACATAGGGGAAAAGGGTCTTCTTGGACAAGGTTCACCAATTAAGGGAAAATGTAGTTTAATAGACCTATTTCCCTTTGTTTAATTAGGAAATGAGATCCACACAATGAAATGACTATCAACATTGAGGTGAGTCAAGTTAAAGTGTGAATCTTGAAAGTTCCTTTTTGTGCAAGGATGGGGGTCCTCATTAAACAACACTTTGGGGAGAAAGATTAAAAATAGAAAATCAAACCAAAAATGCAAGCTGCAAAGTTCATCTAAGATATTAAACTCAATTATGATGGAACCAAAAATCAAAATACAAATATATGAGAAAGGGAAAATGATATGTACTAGTCACCAAAAGTGCTTTTTGGAAGTTGTACTGAGACTAATTCGCCCTATGGAAAATGGGTCCTGGATAGGGCTCTATAAAAATGGTTTATGGGTTCTTTGATCCTGTGTCTGCACTCCCAGATTCCTGATTCTCATACTTTGGAAAGTCAGAAATAAATATTGTAGGTGATTTTCAATGGAATTACAACAATGATGAGTTCAATCATGGTTTTGTCAAGGATAGGTGGCTCAATCATGGGTTGAGGCATATTGCTAATGGATAATTTTGCTATGCGATTTTCCTTAAAATTTTGGTATGATTTGAAAAAGAAGTCTTCACAGGGCCTAATAGGTTCAATAGGCTTAAGAAAAAACAAATCTAATGAAAATTTCCCATGGGAAGGTCACATAAGATTAAAGCCACTATGATACATAGTATTTAGATTTCATTACCAAAGGGAAACTTCAAACATTTATGTGCAATCGACGGGAGGGAATTCATGGAGTGAAGCCATGAATAACCTAACTTCACACAAAACTGATCCAATGTCAGGATGATAGTGAATGAGACATTTAATATTGTTGGTCCAACCTTTAAAGGTAAATTTATCGAGCCAATCATAGGGCAAGCAAAAACATTAAGCATTTTGATCCATTCTTTCAGTATTTCATATGTATCATGATAATGCTCATGCACAAATGGGAATTCTTCAGTGATCACATTCTCTACATAGATGGGATCAATTAATATCCCATTAGTAGGCTTGTCATTGATTATTCCAACTATGTAAAGAGGACCATCGAGTACATGTTTTATTATGTCATTTTGTGAGAAAGCAATATCTAGGGGCATTTTGGTTTTCCCTTACAAGGTTAAGCTTCAATAAAGTTGATCGAGGTATGTATATTATATTCTCTTTATATTTGAAGGTCTTGTTAAAAAGGTCAATGAGGCTATAGAAAATTTATATTCCATGTTCACCCTTAAGCATTTTTCTTAGCTTAGCTAGCGTATGAGCCACATCAAGAGTGACAAGATTTTACATTTTTTCTAAGACTTCATCTATTCTTACGATTTCTTGTGGGATATGAAAAACATCATGCATATTGATTGTAGGTAAAGAATTTATTGGAAATGAGGCATGCAGGCTATGATCCAAAGAGGGTTTATTATCAACACTATTAGTAAAGAGTTAGAAAACCCAAGATCCATAGTGAATGGTGTATCATGGGATGACATGAATTGTCTTGAACTACATCTCACAATAGTATTGCTAATAGGAGACCAAGTTGTAAAGCTCATGCAAGTTTCAAAAACTCAATGTCAACCCAAAATGGAAAGAGGGTAAAATGCAATGCAAGGACCTAGAATGCAATATGTAAATGCAATTTTTAGATTCTAAAAAGGTAATTTTTTTATTACACTATGCAAAAGCCTAAAAATATTGTCTTGTAAATGAAAAATTTAAATCACACAATGTACTAAATTTATCAAATTAAGCTAAATATGATCAAATGGAAGAAATATAAATTTTGCAAACAAAAACAAAAATCTGAGAACAACAAAAAAAATGCAAAAGTGAATACTTTAATGTCTAAAAAATCAGGAAATGACCTTGATTAGGGACTCATTCGCCCTAGGGTGAATGGGTCCTAGATGAGGGTTTAAATTTTTTTTTAATTGATTTCTAAGATAATTTTAGTGGTTTCCAAATTTTGATATGATACAAGTTACAATTTTATTTTTTTGTGAATTCAATGTTGAATGCAAGTGCAAAATGTGACAAAATGAAAATCTAGAAAACCTAGTTTGATATGCAATTTTGTTTCAATTTTCAAATGCAATTGAATATTATGTGATGCTATGTTTTTTTTATTCAAGGGGTAAACGCTTTTGACCGGAGCTATGAACCGGATACAACCATTCAACAATACCACCCCAACGGGGTTTGAACCTTGGTGGCAAGAACAACAGTACCACCTATAAACCATCACACCATGCCAATACCGGCATTATGTGATGCTATGTAAATGATATATAAAATGACTGATTTTTTTGTGTTTTTCAAATTTAAAGAATGCAAAAATATACAATCCTAAAAACCCTTAAATGAAATGCAAAGTTAAATGCAATCTAGACACCCTAAATGGGACTAAATTGAATGCAAAGAGATGAAAATTATTGCTCTAAATCTAGGGTGAAAGAGGACTCCAAAATTAGAAAATTTGCAAAGATCAAACTCAAGTTCACTAGAATGAAACATCAAAAAGTGAGGTTCACCAAAATGGGATAATGGAAAAAGGGGATATGATGGACCTATTTTTCTAATTCCATTCAAGGAAATGAGATCCAAACAAAGAGATGACTAACAACCAAAAATGTGAGTCAAATAAAGCTATGAATCAACAAATTTCCTCTTTACGAGAGGATTGGGGTAAGATTCAAATAGCACTTTGGGGAGAAAGATTAAAATCATCAAACAAACTCCAAAATGCAAGCTATAAAATGCAAATGAAGGAAATTTCTTAAATATGACAAAAACAGTAATCAAAAGGAAAATTTGGAAAGGGGAGAATGATGTGTACCATATTTTATCAATTTTTCACCTACAACTTAAATTGGCAGAGCTGAAGTGGCTTGTTCTTATTTTGAGGTGAAAATATTCTAGCATATTTCTACTTTGATTAACCATTGCATATGTTAAGTTTAAGAGAAAGAGTTTAGTTTTATTGTGCAATGCGTTTTAACAAAAAAGAAAGCATCTAGTTTTCCATTCAATTCTTTATAGTACAAAAGAGACTACATAAATTATAAGATGTTGCTTCGATTTAGTTTGCAGTACTATTTCTTTCACTTTACAATGTTCCATTCATTTTGTAAAGGAAGTATACATATAATTGTACAAGATTGCAAAAAGTGTTGTATTCATATTCATTGAAAAGAAAGGAGTAATCAAATGTCCCACACAGTCCATGGGAGTAGCTAGACCAACACAACATAGGGAATGTACTATGCATCTAAAGGTAAAGAAAATAAATGAAGAATATAAGAAGAAACATAAACATCATTGCCTAATTGAAGTCTTCAGTTGGACTTCACTATTGTCGCCCCTCCTTGCTCTCGGTCTTGAGTGAACCAGCAACATGATGAGAAGAGTTGTTAGAGCTCCGAATATGAGTCTTCCTACATGCCCTATCACCATAAATATAGTACATTTCCTATGATGGGTATGTGCAGGATCATCATGGAAAAAATAGGCCCTTAAGTGGCAAAAAATTAAGAAAAATCAGAGTTATGCAATTTGACATAAAAAATTGAATAAGTTATGTATATTATTTCAAAAATGTGTAAGAACAAAATTTGTAGAAAATTGAATGTAGTTTCTAAACTACTAGGTATGTTTAAAAAATAAAAAATCTATTTGGTGAAAATTTGAAATTTCAATGCAGTGGTAGTTAAATTTCAAGGAAAAAATAAGAAGTAGGTGAAAATAAAATGATAATATTTTTTATAATATTTTAGATATAAGTAGAGAACTCATGCCCCAATGTGATGCATATTTTTTTGTAATTTTTTTCCAAGTAAATAATTAATTATGAAATTTTTATTACAAATTTTTTAAAAATATTAAAAATCGTATGTTTAACCACCTTAACTTGGTCAAAACTTCATGAAATTCATTTTTTCTTCTTTTAATCCTATAGTATGTGAATCATAGAATTTTATACCATTTGAAAGCTATAGATGTTTTTCAATCAACTTATCAATCAAGACTTTAGTTGTAATTTGAATAGAAAATGAATAATAATTACTTATTAAACTCAAAGTAAAGCATAATTTATATCGATGGAAAGTTGAGTATCTTCTTTAAAAACCCTTTTCATTTCATCAATTTTGGGTAAAAAAATAGTTGTCAGCCACATACCCATCATATTGCCACTTTTTGGCCCATCATGATTCGGCACATACCCTGATGTATTGTATCATTTGAACAATATCAAATGTATGCAAGAGATACTGAGAGATAAAACATCACAAGAGCTTTGAGCTTCATTGTATTTTATCTAACATGTTTGTTCACTGTGTAGGTATAGGAGAAATCATGTTGCTGATTCGTTTCAGAAGACATCATAACATGTGGTGTAAAAATGGGCTCCTGCAAGGGTTGATCCCAACATGCTTCCCCTAATTCTTAAGAGGGTAATGAGATGGGAATTCATGTTCATAATGCTCATAAGGAAACATTCAACTAAAGGAGTAACTCATAAAGCAACTACAAGAGCTTCAAGCTCATTTCTCATTCATGATAGTCAATCTAAAATTGTAATGAAATGAAAATCAAGAGTGAACAATGGCTCATTCAAATGATAAATGAATATGTAGAACATAAATAAAATAACACTATCTCTCATTGAAGGAGTCTTGTTTGCATAGAATATTCTCATGTTGTCAAGGTTTTGCTTCAGTAAATGGTGTTATCACAATGATTTTACATCTTCTATTGTTACCTCACAAATATTTCATGTTGTTTATGTTGTTGAGGTGCATACGTTGAAGATGCAATCATCAAGAAGCAAGGAGTAGATAAACAAGGCTTATATTTTAAGGATTATTAAGGAGTGAAAATGAGGATACAGATAATGCCATCATCATCCCAATAATGATGATTAAGGGAGTAGATAAGTCTCAGTATGAGTTATGAAAGATAAAAGCCTTTAATGGGAAGGTTTGAAGTTTTGTATAATTTTTTGGTAATTTCATGCATAGGCAACATTCTAAAACTAAAGGAAAATGGCATGTTTCCTATTTGAAAGAATATTTAGAAAATTGAAAGAAAGTAGGGTTCAGGACAATCATCATTGAGTAAGGGTTTATCTATGGAGGGAAAGAGGAACATATTTCACACTTGATAGTATCCATAATTCATGAATTAACATGAAAAACAATGGATGAGTTAGGTTCATCACCATAAGACTATGCTAGTTATGAATGGAGCAACTTCAAGAGGGTTTTAGGGAACTATTTGCATTATTGAAGGAGTATGCAAGCTAAATTTTTATTGTTATTAGTTTTCTTTTGGTGGTAGCCAAAGGCTAAATTTTGGGTAGCTCAAAGGTTTAGGAAACCAAGCAATAATCATTTTTGGAATTTTTAGAAAATAAATCCATAAGTAACATTAATAAACCCACAGTCTACTACAGAACATCAAAGAATGCTCAAACAAGTACAAATATTGGCCAGGTTTTTAAGGTCGATTATAGATAAAAGAAAATGAAGACATAGCCATAGTGGAGAGTCTCTCTACATTTTGAATAAATCCAAGATCTGTATGTGATGGAGGGAAAGTTTACTATTCTTTTCTTTTAGAAAATGCAAGTGAAGGTGGATCTATACATTGCATTTCGAGTTTAAAGCCACATGTACATGGAAGAGTCACAACAAATATAAGAAATACCCATAGATCAACAAATAAATCAAACAAAGTGACTAAGCTTTGAATGAAAGTAAGATAAAATATTTTATGTTCTCCCACAGTCACTTTTGCATAGAATAGTTACAATAGAGGCAATGGCCTCGAGGTCAAATCTCCATTTCAATATTTTTCTAAAAATTGAAATTCAAAAATGGATTTCTTACTTTCCTTGGAGGTTTCCAAAATGAAAAAAGAGGTGTTTCTTCACATAAGATGTAAGGGAAGAAAACTTACCCATGGCCTTGCAGGATAATTGACCATTTTGCAGCAGAAAACCCATTGCCCAACTGCCCATTTAGGCTTTAGAAATACAATCATGGTTGTCTCAAAATGCAGGAGGCATCGACAGTAGAAACACATGAAAAAATGCATCAAAATTTGATAATGGTCATGGATTTTAGCCTCCAAAAATGTATCCAAATACGTGAAAATGAATGAAGAAACCTTACCTAGCTTGCCTTCACAAGAATTCAACAGAAGATCCTTGAAAATTTCAATAGAGGATGAAGTTTGATCCTCAAAACCCTCATGGAAGCATGTGCAAAGCTCAAAAAACTCAAAACACAAAGTAGAAATAATGTAAGGAGTTAGTGATTCATGAGCTTTCAGTCAAGGGTTTTGTTTTTCCCTAGTCATGTTTTGGCGACCCATATGGTTTTTTTTTTCATTTTATTTTAAAATGCTTTCCTTAGTTAATACCTTATGGTATTATTTGGAGATTGTTGTGCATTTTGTAATCTTAGGTTTTAGGAGATTAAGATATTATTTTTTTTAATTTATAAAGAAAATCTTGAAAAATCCCATATTAGTATATTTTCACACTTTGTGGGATATACTCAAAACCATATAAGTCCTATTATTTTGCATAAACTAAGTCATATAAGCCTTGTTTTCTTTGCAATAAATCAAATCGAGTTTAATTGGAGCCTTTCTATTTTGTAATGTTGAAACTACAAATGATGTATAACATCATTAAGGCAATATTCCTATAAATTTCCTTAATGTTTGTTATTTTAAAATGTAGTTAGTGGTGATAGAAGCTTTCTTTTTTGAGTTTCAGTTCACTTGGGTGAAATGGGAAAAAAATGGGGAAAATGGGAAAAAACTAGGAAAACTAGACCTTTTGTTTTCAATTTTCAATCAATTTTAGCCTAACTTTTTGGGTTTTTTGGGATGACCCACTTTAGATAGAAAATATCCATAATTCTCATTCAGTTTGGATTAGTTTTGGGCACTGATTTTGAGACTTTTCTTTTGAGCTCAAAAATAGGTTGGAGTTACTATTTTGAGATGTAGTTCAGCCATATTTTTCTATTCTCATTATTGGAGACACTTTGGAGCTATAAGTGTGAGAAAAACTTATGTTTTTTTCAATTCAAAATATTGTTTCTTCCTCTCATGTTGATTGGCAGAGAGTTTTGTAGACACTTTTTTACTCAAATTTTGATCTTGCTACTCCTTCAATTTTAATAAACAACAAAGCTTTCCTTCTCATATTTTGTCTCATATTTGCAGTAGCAATTTTATTTTCATTGTGATTCAAAATACTGAATCCTTTTATGTCTTGTTATTGTAAGTTTGTGTGCATGGTTTCATATAATTTAGGTTGTGTGATTTTGTTTAGTTCGATCCTTCATAAAAATTATTGTTGAGTTGTATGCTTCAAGTGAGATTGTGAGGGTTAAAGTTTTGAGAAATTGTTTGTGAGTAAAATCATCAAAATTAATTTAAATTATAGTTAATCATCCTTAGGTTTTAGGATTTCATTTTCAATTTTCCTTCTAATCCTTTTCTCAAAAAAATCATTTAGATTAGGTGATCTACTATGGGAACCAACCCACTTTAGAGATTCATTCTCACCATAGGTCACACACAACTTGAGAGTGTTTCCATGTTTCAATAGGATAGTTAAGTTTAGCTTGGATAAGGTGCAATCCTAATTGACAACAATTTTTGGCATGCCCGGTGGGACTGTGAAACTTGTTTTGGAGAAATATTTTGAATTTTTAAAGTTGTTGATCTGGTATATGTAGCATTTTCTAGCCTTTAAAGGTTTTAAGATATACCTGGTGACTTTATTCTCTAATTTTGCATGTAGATCTAAGTGCTAGTATGTAACAAAAATCATCTATTCATTCCTTTCTCTAGCTTTTCAATCAATGAATATGTCAATGTTTCATGAAAAAATGTCATACCATCCACCATATGATGAAAATATTTCTTGTTCATCTCCATATCCACCATATCAGGATAATCATGCTACTGATTTCAATTACATGGATTCTTAAAACCAACATGCTCAATATAATTACCACCCACCCACCCCTGCTCAGCCTCCATATCAACCTTCATATACTCAAAACTAGGTCTAAGAGTGTGAAAAGGAGGAGATTGGAAGCATAAAAGGTATGTTGTCTGACTTCATGCATGACTTCACAAATCAAGTAGAGGAGATAAAGAAGCAACATGAGTACAATCAACAACAAGAAGAAATGGCTTATCAAGCCTATGTCTATGAGCAAGAGTTAGAAACATAGAGGCATGAATTCCAAGCAACTCATGCAATTCCAGAACAATCTGCTCAAGAGGAGGTTCATAATTATAAGTTTTTGAGTTTTAGATAGAATAAGCCTCTTAGTATTCCTAAAGTTGAAATTCCAAGTTTTAGGCAAGATAAGGCCCTTAATTCCTCAAGCCAACCTCTTAATATTGAAATACCAAGTTTCTGAAGCCTCCATCCATTGCAGGTTGAGGAAAATGATCATATTCAACCTATTATAGTTGTAGAGTAGCCCCTTGAGCAATAGTTTTCCTTGCAAGAAACCCAAGAAGCTGACCTCACTAGTGTCTTTCCAAATCCATCTTTTGGGAAAGATATTCCTAGGTTCAAAATGCTATGCTTCATACTGGATGAACCTACTCCTAAGAAATTTTAGTCTACAATCTCTCTAGAGTAGCCTCTTGAAGAGCCTATTTTCTCCCTAATAGTCCAAGAATCTCCCCAAGTTTCCCTACCTGAGGAATCCAAGGGTGAACCCTTTGATAATAATACCTTACTCCTCATCGAGAAGCTTAGAAAGTCCAATCCATTATGTTCAGCTTTGGATGTTTACCTTTTACAAAAAAAAATATTAAGCAGGAAAATAATTCTCAAGATGAATCTTTGTTTGTTTCGACTAATGAGCTTCCTAGTTTTATTGAAGAAGATGAAAATGTTTCATTGTTCATCCTAGAAAATCAATTGGGGTATTAGGATGAAGGGGTAAAGGAGGCTATTTAGGAAGATAACTCCATGTCTTGGTTTGGTGGGTTGCCCTCTTTTGTGCACAAAGTTGAGGAAAAGATACTCAAACCCACAAAAGCTGCAAGTCAGTGGCAACAAAATATTTTGAAAAACCAAGTTCAACTAGAGCAGCAGAATATTAATGATTATTTTGAGGTATCCAGCTAGTATAGTGATGAGAAAGATGTTTTTATCTCATCCACAATAGTTTTAGAGCAGCAAGAAAATGTAAAATAATGTGAGGAATTTCTAAATGAGGAGAGTAAGTGTGATTATGAAGTCTTGGATCAGCAAGAGAAATGAAAAGATGATCCTTTGGTGGAGTCTAAAAAGATTGATGAGTGTTTCCATGAGAAAATACATGACATTAGCCCCAAGTTGAATGATTTAGAGCTTGAGGAGGAGTTATTTCAAGCTTAAATTGAGCTTTTCTACTCATGCTTAGATGTTATTCCAACATCTTTGGAGGAGGGTTACCTTGAACAACAAAAGCAAGAGGTGTAGGTGGTTGTTTTCCCAAATGAGTCACTTGTTATGGAGTAGCCTAACTAGCAACATGATCTTGACTAGTTGGAGGAGCTATCTTTTTGTTGCACAAAGGGGTTTGAAGTGGATGTGCCAATTAAAGGTTTGTTGGAGGGGACTCTTTCATTGCCTGAGCACTTTCCTTCCTTCATTGAAAAAGAAAATCCAGATTCAGAGTGTTTCTCCTTGAGGAATAGTGATTATTTTGAGCCTAGTCAAACTCTTACTACTTAGAGCCTTCCAAGATTTGATATCTTTGATGAGTTATTAGCTACTCTAACTAAAGAAGAGGGTGCATTGACTATGGAGGAGGAGCTAACTAGGCGAGCCATCATGCAAGGTGAGGATGATGTTATTTCTAATCACTTGAATTGTTTTCCCTCCAACCCAAAGCCTTCAAGGAGATGTCCTATTAGAAATATAGCTCGGTTGGAAACCAACAAGAGGGAGCAGCCTCATAGTGAAAATGTTGATCTCGAGCATCAAGGGAGGTATCAATTTATGCACAATCAACCCACTTGTTCATTTGATCACCAGTAGTTCACAAATCAAGATAGGTGAGGAAGTGATTACTTATTCCTCCTTAGAAGGGTGTTGTAGCAAATTGTTGGATATTTGATTTTCCTCTATATCTTTTGGTTGACTCACAAGCGTATAGAGCATTCCAAGTTGTAAAGGAGTGGAAGCTATGTTTTAAAACTAGTTAATGGTTTTGTCTAAATACCATCTACATTGGTTAGTATAGATTAGAGTTAGTGTTGTTGTTAATAAGTTGTTAAAAAATAATTTATTTTAGTTATTTTCCTTCCCTAAGTGTTGTTGCACATGTTTCTCTAGCCACCAGGGCCTTCTAATTTTATTTCAGTTTGGTTTTGTTTTATTTTTTGTTGCTGTTTGGAGTCGTTTACATTTTAGTTTCATGGTTTTATAAGTTTGAGAAGGGTCATATTTGACTCTGCACCCAATGAATTGTTTAAGGAAATTAGTCTTTATGCTTAGCAGGCAAGCATTCAGCAAAAATCACCAAAAAAGTTACCAAGTTTTCACCTACAACTCAAATTAGTAGAGCTGAAGTAGTTTATTGTTATTTTGAGGTGAAAAGATTCTAACATATTTATGCTTTGATTAACCATTGCATATGTTAAGTTTAAGAGAAAGAGTTCATTTCTATTGTGCAATCTACTTTAATAGAAAAGAAAGCATATAGCTTTCCATTCAATGCTTTGTAGTATAGAAGAGACTACATAAATTATAAGATGTTGCTTCCATTTAGTTTGTAGTATTTCTTTCACTTTACAATGTTCCATTCATTTTGCAAAGGAAGTATACATAGAATTGTACAAGATTGCAAAAAATGTTGTATTCATGTTCATTGAAAAGAAAGGAGTAATCAAATGTCCCACATAAGTTGTGGAAGTAGCTAAACCAACGCAACATAGGTATGTACTATGCATCTAAAGATAAAGAAAATAAATGAAGCATATAAAAGAAACACATCCATCATTGCCTGATTGAAGTCTTGAATTGGTCTTCATTGTTGTCGCTCCTCCTTGCTCTTGATCTTGAGTGAACCTGCATCATGCTGAGAAGAGTTGTTAGATCTCTAAATATGAGTCTTCCTCTGTGCCCAATCAACAAAAATATAGTATATTTCCTATGATGTATTGTATTATTTTGCACAAATATTAGATGTATGCAAGAGAGCCTGAGAAATAAAACATCACAAGAGCTTTGAGCTCCATTGTTATTTATCTTCGAACATGTTTGTTCACTGTGCAAGTATAGGAGAAATCATGTTGTTGATTCATTCTAGAAGACATCATAGCATATGGTTCAAAAATGGGCTCCCACAAGGGTTGATCCCAACATACTGTCCCTACTTCTCAAGAGGGGGATGAGATAGGAATTCATGCTCATAATTCTCAAAAGGAAACATTCAACTGAAGAAGTAACTCATAAATAAAATGCAAGACCTTTAAGCTATTTATTCATTCATGACTATCAATACAAAAGTGCAATGAGTTGAAAATCATGAGTGAACAATTTCTCATTTGAATGATCAATGAATATGTAGAAAAAAAAAAATCACTATCTCTCATTGAAGTACTCTTGTTTGCATAGAAGATTCTCATGATGTCAAGGTTTTGCTTCAATAAATGGTGTTATCACAATGATTGTACATCTTCTATTGTTTCCTTAAAAATATTTCATGATGTTTATGTTGTTGAGGTGCATACCCTGAAGATGTAGTCATCAAGAAGCAAGAAGTGAAGCTAAAAAAGGCTCATATTATAAGGATTGTTAAGGTGTGAAAATGAGGATAAAAATAATTCCATCATCAACCCAATAATGATGATTAAGGGAGTAGGTAAGTCTAAGTATAAGTTATGAAAGATGTAGACCTTTAATGGGAATGTTTGAAGTTTTTCCCAGTCTATGGGTAATTTCATGCATAGGCAACATTCTAAAACTAAAGGACAATGGCATGTTTCCTATTTGAAAGAATAGTCAAAAAATTGAAAGAAAGCAGGGTTCAGGACAATCATCATTGAGTAAGGGTTTATCTGTGGAGGGAAAGAGGAACATATTTTGCACTTGACAGCATCCAAACTTCATGACATAAAATGAAAAGCAATAGCTGACTTAGGTTCATCACCATAAGACTATGGTAGTTATGAATGGAGTAGCTTCAAGATGGTTTTGGGGCACTATTCACATTATTGAAGGAGTGTGCAAGATTAAATTTTATTGTCATTAGTTTTCTTGTGGTGGTAGCCAAAGGCTAAAGTTTGGGTAGCTCGAGGGTTTAGGAAACCAAACAATAATCATTTTGGCCATTTTCAGAAAATAAATTTCCATAAGTAACATTAATAAACCCCTAGTCTAATACAAAACATAAAAGAATGCTCAAAAAAGTATAAATATCAACCAGGGTTTTAAGGTTGATTATAGATAAAAGAAAATGAAGACATAGCCACAGTGGAGGGTCTCTTTAAATTTTGAATAAAACCACAATCTGCAAGTGATTGAGGGAAAGTTTATTATTCTTTTCTTTTACAAAACACATGTGAAAGTGGATCCATAGGTTGCATTTTGAGTTTAAAGCCACATCTACATGGAAGAGTCACAAGAAATATAAGAAATACCTAGATATTGACATAAATGAAAAAAATAGAGTGACTAAGCTTTGAATGAAAGCAAGCTAAAAGATTTAATGTTCCCCCACAGTCACTTTTCCATAGAATAGTTACAATAGAGGTTGTGGTCTGGGGGTCAAATCTCCATTTCTATATTTTTCTTTCAAATTCAAAAACTGATTTCTTGCTTTTCCTAGAGGTTTCCAAAATGCAAAAGGATGTATTTCTTCACATAAGAGGTAGGGGAAGCAAACTTACCCTTGACATTGGAGGAGACTTGAACATTTTGCAGAAAAAAACTTGTTGCCCAAGTGCCCATTCAGGCTTCAAAAATACAATCATGGCAGTCTCAAAATGTAGGAGGCATCGACAATAGAAACACATGAAAAAATGCATCAAAATATGATACTGGCCACAGATTTTAGCCTCCAAAAATGCATCCAAATAGGTGAAAATGAATGAAGAAACCTTATGTAGCTTGCCTTGACAAGAAGTCAATAGAAAATCCTTGAAAACTTCAATAGAGAATAATGTTCGAGTGTTAAAAGCCTCATGGTGGCATGTGCAAAGCTCAAACAACTAAAAACATCAAAGTTGAAATGATGCAAGGAGTTAGGGATTTGAGACCTTTGAGTCTAGGGTTTTATTTTTCCCTAGTTGTTTTGGTTGACCCATATGGGTATTTTTTTCATTTTATTTTAAAATGTTTGCCTTAGTTAATGCATTATGGTATTATTTGAAGACCCTTGTGCATTTTACAATCTTAGGTTTTAGGCACATTAAGATATTCTTTTTTTTCTAATTTTAAAAGAAAATTAAAATCCCTTATTAGAATATTTTTCACACTTTGCGAGATATATTAAAAACCATATAATTCATATTCTTTTTCATAAACCGATTCATATAAGCCTTGTTTTCTTTGCAAATAATCAAATCGAGTGCAATTGAAGCCTTTCTATTTTGTAATGTTGAAATTGCAAATGATGTATAACATCATTAAATTACCTTTATTCCTTTAAATTACCTTAATGTTTGTTATTTTAAAATGCAATTAGTGGCAATAGAAGCTTTCCTTTTTGAGTCTTAGATCACTTGGGCGAAATGGGAAAAAAGGGGAAAACTAGACCTTCTATTTTTAGTTTTTAGTTAGTTTGAGCCTAATTTTTTGGTTCTTTTGGGTTGACCCACTTGAGATAGATATTTTCCATCATTCTCATTCAGTTTGGGTCAATTTTGGGTACTAATTTTGAGGCTTTTCTTTTGAACTCAAAAATGGGTTGGAGTTACTATTTTGAAATGTAGTTCAACCAGATTTTTGTATTCTCATTATTGGAGACACTTTGGAGGTATAAGTTAGAGAAAAACATATGTTTTTCTTAGTTCAAAATATTGTTTCTTCCTCTCATGTTGATTGGAAGAGAATTTTGTAAACACTCTTGTACTCAAATTTTGATCTTGCTACTCCTTCAATTTTAATAAACATTAGATCTTTCCTTCTCATCTTTTGTCTCATAATTGCAGTAGCAATTTGATGTTCATTTTGATTCAAAATATTCAATCCTTTTATGTCTTGTTATTGTAAGTTTGTGAGAAAAGTTTCATATAATTTAGGTTGTGTGATTGTGTTCAGTTTGAGCCTTCATACAAATTATTGTTGAGTTGTATCTTTCAAATGAGTTTGTCATGGTTAAAGTTTTGAGAAATTTTTTGTGAGTAAAATCGTCAAAATCAATTTAAATTTTGGTGAATTATCCTTAGGTTTTAGGATTCATTTTCAAGTTTCCTTCTATCTCTTTTCTCAGAAAAGGCATTAGATTAGATGATATGCCAAGGGAACCAACACACTCTAGAGATTCATTCTTGCCATAGGTCACCCACAACTTGAGAGTGTTTCCATGTTTCAGTAGGATAGTTAAGTTTATGTTGGCTAGGGTGCAATCTTGATTGACAACACCATCCACAAAAAGTCACTTTATGAAGCTCGTTGAGGACTCATTCACCCTATGATGAATGGGTCCTAGCTAGGGCTCTACAAAAATTCTTTATGGGTTCTCTTCTATCATGTCTACACTCTTGAATTCCTAATTTTCACTATGTGATAGACAAAAATAAATCATGTAGAAGAGTTTTCGTGATATGAAAATTTTTCTTGCAACTTTCACAACTTTGTAACTTTCTTCAATTTTTCTCTTCAAAAGATCTTCCACCTAAAATATGCAATCACACATCAAAGAGAGAGAAATGTTGTTTGTTAGGTGAATGGTCTGTTCTCTTTTGTTGTTTCTGCACTCTCAGATTCTTGATTTTCACTGTAATATAGTTGGAAATAATTCTTGTAGAATACTTTTAATGATATGTTAAATTTTCTTGCAACTTCGACAACTTTGCAAATTTCTTCAATTTTTCTCTTTAGAGGATCTTCCACCTAAAATATGAAATCACACATCAAAGAGATAAAAATGCTATTTATTAGGTGAATTTGGGTTTTCCTTGGTCAAACCTTGTTTTGGTAATTAAACCTTGACATGAATAAAATAATGAAAGGAATGATGAATGAAAAATTCTATGTAACAACTCACCAAACCTTTGTTTGAACCTTGGAATGCAAATATGCAATTAGCATGAATTGGATCCAATGGATGTAGACCTTGATCATGGAACTTGATTTCAAACAATTCCTTTGATATGACTGAATAGATCTTGAACTCTGCATCACCATATTAGCTCAAACAACATTGATGAAGTAATAAATCTTTGACATGACAATGGAATCTTGATTGCTGAAATAGAACCTTCAATAATCTACTCTTTAATGCCTTGAAATTCTCTTGAAATTCTCACTTGAATGCTCTAGGTGCTCATAAAAACTTTCTTTCTTGAAAACTCTTCTAGGTGAGAACATGTAGTGAAATAAACTCTTATTTCTATGTAGATTAAGATTAATTCTCAAAATTCAAATCATCACAAGCTAAGTTCTAAATATACATTTGAAATCATTGAAAAAAAATACCAAAAACATAATTTGAATTTAGGTCCTAGGCCTAAGTGATGACCCATTCACCTATGGTGAATGGTTCCTAGGTCATTTACCTAGTACACACATTTCTTAATGTTAAACACTATGTTATGGTATTTATGAATATCGGGTTTTCTCCCTCAAAAATTGTAATTAATTAGGCCTGGATTTTAATTAAAGGGGCCAATTAAGGAAAATTAAGCTCAATTAATTAATAAAGCCCTAGGTTAGTGTCAAGGTGTAAAGGTACACCTTAAAACACCAAAAATAAGGCACAATTAAGTCCATTTTATCATTAATTATTCATTCCCAAATTAAGTGTGAAAATGGATACTTTTTCCTACACTACATTTAGCCCCCACTTTAGTGAGAGGATGAGCACAAGTGAAAATTGACACTAAACTATACATGCAGGACACTTATTTATGTAACAATGACAAAGATACACAATCAAACAACATCAAATACCAGGAAGATCAAGCCTAGACTGTCTGATCACCGAGGAAAAAATCTAAGATTCCAGTTTTGTGCTCACTCTGAGGTAAGGGAACTTTAGGTTGTCCACTAGGTGATTCTCCCAAAGGGGTGGAAAATGAGAGAATCATATTATTCTCTCATACCATATCAAATCTATCCTCCTGATAGCTTCAATAAGGCACCACAAGAAAAGGTTTCATGCTCCATAGGTCTTAACAAGTTGTGTTATACTAAGCACCTATGAAAAATGAAAAAAAGAAATTATCAATGTTTGACCCCACTTTAAAGTGGTTGCTAACACCAATGTTGTGAGAAATTTCTTTAAAGTAGCCAATGTTCAATCCTAAGACATGGGAGATTACTCAAAAATCCCTACACTAAGTCATATGTTTCTGAAATGGAGCCATGTGAAGAAAAAGGAAGGATGGGTTCCCCCAAAAATACATAAGGGATCTATGGATTGAGGGTCAGTATATCTCTACGACAATGCAATTATAGAGCTCGAAAAATGTCATCATTCCCCAATTACTTAAAAAACTAGAATAATGAAACATAAAGAGAGAAAACAAAGAAAAATCTTTTAGGTTAACATGGAAGAGACCTAAATGTCTCGATGCCTTGTGACATTCCCAAAAGGAAAACACAAGACAAATGAAAAGGAAAAAAAAAAATTATGACATGGAGAAGAATTTAGATACAAATAGAGGAATGCACATAAAGAGAGAGAGATATATACATCAAGTAGAACATTACAAGGGATCACATTACATACATGCAGTCACATAAAGAAACATGAAAAATTAAATAAAGAAAAGTACTAGTAAGTCACATGTGAGTCAACCTATTAGTAGGTTTTCCACATCCCAATGTTTATTGAAGTATATATGGAAGGTTGAAAACTAGCCAAAGGAACAATATCTAGTGCCAAAGCTAGGACAAGGATGTCTAACCCCTTTCCCCCGCTAAGAGAAGAACAAGGGCAAGCCAAGATGGGTGATGAGATGAGCTCCTTGCAATGAAGAAAATTATTTGCAATGAATGTAAAACATGTAATAGTGAGGGTGTTATGAACCTATAACTATTACATGAAAAGGAGTGAAATGCATGTGTTAAGGGATTATTTTTATGATATCAAACTGCTCAAATATTATTTTTAAAGAGCAACACTTTTCAATACTATGCCCAATTCATCTATGATATTGATAATGAGACTTGTTTGTGTTCTTAGGATATGGATTTGGGTCTTCTCTAATGGGTGGTAATGTTATTAGTCCTTGATTTAGAAGTGTGTAGAAGATTCTTTCATTTTCAGACATGGGGCATCGAAATTTGATTTTCTTGAGTTTGTAAGGCTTTTTGTTTCATGCTTGATTCACCAATTTTCTAAGATAGATGTTGAGGAGGGCCTAAGATTCCCTTATCATCCTTATGAGGCATTGGTTATTCCTTAGAAAGGAGGACACTTATGTCAGGAGGAGGATTTTGATATCCTAATCCTTTGGTTTCTTCAATAGGAAGTTGCTCTACAAAAATTTTAATTTCATGCTCATTACTTATATCACATACTTGTTTAGTTAAAATATTAAATTCTTGGCCTAAGTCTCTTCTAGATTGATGGGAGTATTGATCACTTTATTAACATAAGATGGATAGGTATGCACTTGATTAGAGGAGCTAGGTTCATTCCATTTTGAAAGTTTAGGCTTAGTTTGTGACTCAATTTTAGGATGTAAAAGGCCAAACATGTCAAGTTGTGTTGGTTGTTTCATGGAAGGATAAAAGGATGCATTATTCTCAAGATTGTTAAGGAAATCATTTATGAACTCATGCATGCTAGCATCATCTTCTCTAATGATGTCAACTTCATGAGGAAACTCATTAGGATTTGGTTGAGCATGGTTGGGTCAATTTCTTTATAATCATTTCCAAAAAAACAACTTGAAACATCAACCTATGAGAACAAGGGCTTCCACATATTTCTTAAACATTTGTCCATTCTTGGAATTTTTAGATTTTTAAAAAGGTAATTTTCTAATTACACTATTCAAAAAAATGGAAATTAAGTCTTGTATGCAACTTCAAAATCAATCAATGCACTAATTTTATCAAATGAATCTAAGTATGATCAAATTGAAGAAACAAAAAATTTGCAAAGAGAAATAAAAATCAGAAAAAAAAAAAAAAAAACAAGAATGCACAAATTAATGCTTTAATGTCCATAAAATCAGAAAATGGCCCTGATCAGGGACTCATTCGCCCTAGGGAGAATGGATCCTAGATCAAGGTTTTTAATAAGTTTTTTACATATTTCTAAGTTAATTTTAGTGGTTTCTAGACTCTGATTTGATACATCAAGTTAAGATTTAAGTTTTTTGTGAATTCAATGTTGAATGAAAGTGCAAAATATGACAATGACAACCTATAAAACCTAATTTTATAAGCAATTTTGTTTCAATTTTCAAATGAAAATTCATATGATGTAATGCTATGTAAATGATATGCAAAATGACTTTTTTTTTTTTTTAATTGTATTTTTGAAATTTAAAGAATGCAAAATATGCAATCCTAAAAACCCTTAAATGAAATGCAAAGTTAAATACAAACTAGATACCCTAAATGAGACTCAAATTCAATGCAAAGAGATGCAAATGAATGACAAATCTAAATCTAGGGTGAAAGAGGACTCCAAAAATTAAAAAATGTAATGATCAAACTTAGGTTCACCACAATGAAACATCAAAATATGAGGTTCACCAAAATGGGATAATGGAAAAAGGGGATATGATGGGCCTATTTTTCTAATTTCATTCAAGGAAATGAGATCCAAAAATGAGATGAATAACAACCAAAAAGGTGAGTCAAATCAAGATATGAATTATAAAATTTCCTTTTTATGCAAGAATGGGGGTAAGATTCAAATAGCACTTTGGGGAGAAAGATTAAAAGCATTAAACAAACTCCAAAATGCAAGATATAAAATGAAAATAAAGGATTGTTCTTAAATCTAACAAAAATAGTAATCAAAAGGAAGATCTAATAAGGGGAGAATTATGTGTACCATTCAACAAAAGTCACTTTTTGAAGCTCACTAAGGATGTATTCACCCTATGGAAAATGGGTCCTAGCTAGGGCTCCACAAAAATCCTTTATAGGTTATTTTATGTTGTGTCTACACTCATGTATTCTTGGTTTTCACTGTCAAACAACCAAAAATATATCTTGTAGAAGAATTTATGTGATATGACAACTTTTCTTGCA
The DNA here is from genome assembly GCA_007258455.2 of Sequoia sempervirens. Taxonomy (NCBI): domain Eukaryota; kingdom Viridiplantae; phylum Streptophyta; class Pinopsida; order Cupressales; family Cupressaceae; genus Sequoia; species Sequoia sempervirens. The sequence continues at coordinate 344,222,671 of VDFB02047230.1, read as the reverse complement.
ACTTTGAAAACTTTACAACTTTCTTCAATTTTTCTCCTCAAAGGATCTTATACCTAAAATATTTAATCACGCATCAAAGAGAGAAAAATGTTGTTTGTTAGGTGAATGAGGGTTTTCCTTTCTCTTTGAACCATATTTTGGTAATTAAACCTTGAAATTAATAAAAAAATGAAAGAAATGATGAATGAAAAACTCTATGTGACAACTCACCAAACCTTGATTAAACCTTGGAATGCAAATCTATAATTAGCATGAATTGGCTTCAATGAAGGTAGATTTTGATCATGAAACTTGTCTTAAAAAATTCCTTTGATATGCTTGAATGGATCTTGAACTCTACATCACCATATTAGATCAAACAACATGCATGATGCAATAAATATTTGACATGAGAATGGAATCTTTATTGATGCAATAATCTTCTATAATCTGCTCTTGAATGCCTTGGAAATTCTCTTGAAATTCTCATTTGAATATCCTTAGCTTGCTTGAAATCTTCTAGGTCAAACATAATGAAATGACCTCTTATTGATAAATATGTTAAGATTAATTCCCAAAATTAAAATATCGCAAGCCAACATCTAAATGTACATTTGAAATCATTAAAATACTGCCAAAAACATAGTTTGAATTTAGGTCCTAGGCCTAAGTGAGGACCCATTCATTATATTGTGAATGGGTCTTAGGTCACTTACCTAGGACACCCATTGTTTAATGTTAAAACTATGTTATGGAATTTATGAATCTTGAGTTTTATCTCTCGAAAATCATAATTAATTAGGCTTGGATTTGAATTGAAGGGGGGAAAATTAAGGATAATTAACCTCAATTAATTAATAAATCCCTAGTTTAGTGTGAATTTGTAAAGGTACATCTTACAACACCAAAAAAAAGGAAGAATTAAGTCCATTTTATCATTAATTATTCATTCCTAAATTAGGTGTCAAAAAGGATACTTTTTCCTATACTACAATGAGAATGCAAAAGAGGAAATGATTGTAGCTGAAAATTGTCTTTTAGAAGAAATGGAAAAAAAGGAACACAGTGTTGTACCCAACGGTGATGATGAAAAAATTATGGTTGCAAAAATACTAGAGAAAGAGGTAATGAATTACTTTTATTATAGTTCTAAAGAAGAAGAATTTTTTTATGATTATTCAGATTTTTATAATGTATGTTGGTCAGAGATGAATTATGTGAAAAGAGGGAGAAAGAGAGGAAGAATGAAAGATGGAAGAGAGATTAATTTGCAAGGATAATTGAGAAAGAAAGTTCAGTTAAATAAATTAGAAAGATGGATTCAGGATGAGCATCAGATCTACAAATGTTTATGAGTCACACTCATGAAACATTTCTTTCCACCTGGGGTGTTTGATGGAGGGGCATCTAGGGCATAAGAGCAATCTTGCATCAACCAAAAATATTTTTTGTTTCATTTTCAATAGGGACTAATTGGATAGAGTTTTCTAAGTATGAAGAATGGATTTTAGTTTTGATGTTTTAAAATATTACTGAAGTTCAGGCTTTGGGCCTCAGGCTTATCTCTAATCACTTGCCAAAGATGAAAGTGTTAGTCATTTTCTACTTAGTCTAATCAGGTTTTGGACCTTGGGCTTGTGGCTTACTCTTTGTTGTAAGTGGTCAAACATCAATATTTCATTTTGAGTCTTACACCTTAACTTAATGTTAAAGGGATGTATGAGGTAAGAAGAAACTCTAAACCCCAATACTTGAATGGGTGGAAGTTGGTGTTCAAGATATGTTTTGGGCTTCATGAGTTAGAGATGATGTTTTTACGTTATTCAAAAGATGGTAAGTAGTATGATGGATAAGTGAACTCTGACATCCAATAAGGAAATGAAAAATTGGTGTTTTTCACTATAGAGTTTTGAAGGGACGAGTGATGGTTTGTGATAGATGCGAGGGATGGTACAAGGTAATGGGGAAGGCTGATGGTTGAACCCTGACAAATTTGGAGAAGATTCAAACTTTGGTGTTCAAAATTGTCTCATAAGATCTATGTATTTTAGGTATGAAGTAAGAGGGATTGGCAACCACGACTTTTGATGAGTATGCCAAGTGGCAAAATCCTGCCATTCCATAGGAAGCATATTTTGACTTGGTTTGATCAGCTCAGGGATACAGTGTCATGACATAAGGCAATAAATAAATAGATGATTCACACTGTTGTTGTGAATCATAAGTTAGTTTAATTAGATGATGATTTAAAGATGAGAAAGATAAATATATTAGATGGTTAGGTCATTAATATTTAGAGCAAAAAATAGAGTTTAAAATTGGATTGTGTCAATAGTTAAGTGAATGGAATGATGGCACTAAAAAAGAGATAAGCACTCTATTTGTGTCTTTTTTACTAATTGGAAGTAGATGGCGGTAATAAGGAAAGATGGTTGAAATAATTTAATACAAATACACACATTAAATGAAGAACAAACCCTAGGTTATATTTTTCTAAGAATAGAAAATATAGTTTATCTAGACAAGGTTGTTGGAATCAAGGTTAAGGAGAAATCTTGTTGGAGAAGAAAAAAATAGAAAAACGATATAATCCCATTGGAAAGGGGAAGTAGGGTTAGCTTGGATGGGTTGTAAGGTTCATGAGAGCATTGAGTAAAGTTTGGCTCTGATTGGAAGACTTGGAGATTTATGCAATTTGAAAGCCCATGTGATGAATTTGTAATGTTGTAATTTTCATTTTCATCAAGTGATAATATAAGATATTTGTTTCCTTGCATTTTTTTGTGCATTCTTTGTTACTATTGTGAGTTTGAGATTGTAAGGGGAGTTCCCTTCATCAAGACCTATGGGTGGCACAAGAAATGGATATATTTTTGAATATGATCTTCTCATAGTAGGTAAGTGTATGAAGGAACTTCAAAAAAATAAAAATAAACTACCTCTAATGATCCTATGATTCAAAGGTTGACAAATGATTTTATATATTTAAAGAGTAGATGACTAAAGGTCAAGAACAACCTATCTACCAAGATATATCTAAAAGATGTTATAGAAACAAAACAATAATAACAAGCCTCTAGGTTAAACTTGTTTTCTTTTTAGGTTAGTGAGAAAAGGTCCCTCTAGTATTGAAAAGAATAATAATATTATGGCATGTAATATTAAATTAACCATAGACCATGATGGAGATTGTTGTCTTAAAATTAGTATGTACATCAAAATGTTAGCTATGAAAGAAAATAAATAACCTATTATTAAGGAAGATACTCCAGATTATCTTGGAGATGCAAGTGTACATTTCTTGGAATATGAAATTGACTTAAATAAAGGGGGAGATGTATACATTTTTCTAAATAGCCTTCACATTCACTTCTTGAAAGTACAATTCTTAGAAAAAATTCCTCCACTATTGTAAAGAAACTTGAATATGTTAATCCAAAGGTAAGCCCTAATAAATTTTCTTCCCCAAGGTCAAATAAAGATATAATTTCAAATTCTTTTGATATTGTTGAATATTGTAAGAACACCAAATTCTAGATTTCATAAGCCAAATATTTAAGGATGAATCTTTTTGGATAAGATAGGCTTGTGAAATATTTCAAACATGATTCTTCCACTCCATCCCATCTACATGCTCAATCATCTTACAATATTGACAATATAGGAGAATCATTTACTCATTCCTCCTTTAAATATAAAAAATTGGTGTCTCAAAAGCCATTTGATAAACCAAACCCATTTTATGTTTCTCTATTTCTTTCATAATACAAGCTAAGTAATTGTATTATAGACTTTGGAGCATGAAATAACATTGTGTACTTAGGTTTCTAAGGCTTTAGGTCTTTCCCCCAACAAATCCTAGGGTATGTGCAATATCATGATAGGCCAAAAAGTGGTGATATTATGGGTATGTGGCTGATGACTTTTTTTTTACCCAAAATTGATGAAATGAAAAGGGTTTTTAAAGGAGATTCTCAGATTTCCACCAATATAAATTATGCTTTACTTTGAATTTAATAAACAATTGTTATTCATTTTCTATTTGAATCATGACTAAAGTCCTTATCGATAGGCTAATTGAAAAACACCAATAGCTTTCAAACGGTATTACATTTTTTGAATCTAAAACATGTTTCACATTCTATGATTTGCATACTATAGGATTAAAAAAGAAAAATTAAATTTCATGAAGTTTTGACCAAGTTAAGGTGGTCAGACATATGAGTTTTCATGTTTTTTAAAAGTTGTAATAAAAAATTCATAATTAATTATTTACTTGGAAAAAACTTACAAAAAAATATGCATCACATTTGGACATTAGTCCTCTACTTATATTTAAAATCTTATAAAATCTTATTATCATTTTATTGTGGTTATGGTGGTCAGACACACACCTTATTTTTTCCCTGAAATTTAAGTACCACTACATTAAAATTTTGAATTTTCACCAAATAGATTTTAAAAATAAAAATAAACCTAGTAGTTTAGAAACTACATTCAATTTGCTATAGATTATATTCTTACATATATTTTTGAAATAATATAGATAACTTATTCAAAGTTTAATGTCAAGTTGCCTACTCTATTTTTCTGAATTTTTTGCCACTTAAGGGCCTACTTTTTCCATGATGATTTTGCATATACCCCCCATGAGAAATGTTACTCAATGGATTCAAAGATAGTACCATTAGTAGGTAAAATAAAAAATTTACAAATAGCTCTAACCAAATATCCGAACAAAAGGCTTAAATTGACTATTCTTGTAGTAGATATATCAGCCAACTATAGTATGCTTTTGAGCTATAGCTTTTGTAAAGACATGGGAGAGGAAATACAGCTAGATTGATCTCACACAATCATCACCATGGATGAAAAGGTGGCAAGGCTTGAGCTTGAACCATAGGCCATGTGAGTGTAAAATTCACCAAGCTCCCTTCAGGTTTTATTTTTGCTAAGTACTGGTCCATGCCTCGAATGAACATCATCAAACCCTTTTGATAGATAATTGTTGACCTTAGCCATGTGTCCACTCAACACTCTCTACAGGAATTCTCCCCTTTGCTCTTCTACCAGATCCCACTATGCTCCCACATGTCTTCACCATGGGCTATTTCTAACTTCTCCCCTTCACTTCTTCGTTGGGCCCTGTGCACGTGCCACATAGCTCTAATTCGTTTGAAGATTTGGAAGGCCCCACAAGTGGCATCTATAACAAAAATTGATGCCATGTGTCATTCTAGCACAAGCTTTCACCAAAGGAATGGAGGGACGAGCTATGAGTTGTTCCATGCTCCCATCTGTCTCATTCTGGATGCTTCCTCAATACAATGGATGGAGTGAACTATGAGTTGTGATAAACTGCCACATGTTATAACTGCCTATTCATGGAGGTGACACTTTTCTGCTTTAGACTTTTCCAAGACCACTACCATCATTTGCAGGGGATGCACCTAGATGGGGGGTGACCAAATTCTATGGCCTAAATATTTTTCTGTTGTAACAACCAAGAGGAACCTTATTACTTCATCATTGCTTGTGGTATGAATCTTTTTAATTACTACTCACCAAGCAGTAGAAATGCTCACTATAAATGTTGCTCTTTGCTTCTGAGGAGTTTCAAGTTTGAAAGTTAGAAGATTACATGTTACATGTTTCAAGTTCCATGGTTTTAAGAATTACAAGATTTTAGAGAGAGATCAAGCCTTTTTATTGTTTAGATTATTCCAAGAACTCATAGACTGTACCATTGTTTGGCCTCTCTATTTTCTTATGCTATCTAATAAACTTTATACTGTGTCATTATTGTTTGAATGGTTCATCTACAGAACTTCTAAAATTTTAATGCAAGTTTGCTAGTTTAGATTATGTCTTTTGACTCCTCCTTTTAGTAAATGGGTGTGAAAATTATTTTATGTCACTGAATGTACTATTCATACTTCAATCTCTATTTTTTGTCATTCTTAGGACATAAAATATTGCTAAATGGGCCCTTAGATCATATCAAAAAGATATTATTTATCATGCCTTTTATCTAAATTCTAGTACATCACCTTAATTAGATCCTTTATTTTTATATCTACTTCCTTTTCCCATTCCAAAAACCCAATTACAGAAGAAGTTGACTTCTTTAAAAATACAGAGGTCACTCAATTTTGTACAATAAGTCCCCCATAAACTGAGTTTCCCACAAAGGGCTATTACCTTATCAAATTTTGGTATCAATAGTTTTTCTTTTTCCTAGCACGCCCAGTGGGACTAAGCTTAAATGAACTTAAATTTTAGGAGGGTGTATGAGCCATTGACATGTAACTAGATCCCAAATAGTGAATAATCTTGGTCTATTAGTACCACCATTAGGGACAGTAAAAGTCATGACCAGATTAGTGAATGTTCTGCTTCCTCTGCCCTTTCTGCTAGCCATGTTACCTGCTGCTAGCAAAAATTGTGTGGCATGGGATGTCAGAAGTTCTCTCGCTCCACCTATAGCACCTCCCATTTGGGCTACTATTTTTTCCTCTGATCTAAAGGCCATACCTAAATTCACTAGAGATGGCTCAAGGACGTCATCTGAACATCTACAAGATGTGAAGGATGTATGTTTGGTACATGGAGTAACAGACCAAAATATAGCGCTAAGGTTGCTCACCACCTCTTTTAGAGCTGGGGCACTAGATTGGTACCACACATTGTTAGAAAATTATATCAATACATGGGATGAGCTCAGAGATCCTTTCTATCAAATATTTTTGAATGATGGAGACCAATCCTCGCTATACTATCAACTTTTGGCCATAAAGAAATATTTGCATGAAGCCATGACTAACTTCAATGCCTGGTTTCATACAAATTGATAGAGAATCCAATTTGATATATGTCTGCCACCTAAGCTAGCATTCATGTTCTACTTTAAATCTATCAACCCTGACATTTCAATGATAATCCAATCCTTGGGAAAGACCACTCTACCAAACACTTATAGCACCACTGTCAAGGTGGAGAACAATTTGATAGATGTTGAGAAGTTGCTACCCTAGCCCATCATGCCTATATTTCCCATAATATCAGTTCCTACTCAAGAGATTCCATCTACTAGCATGTCGGTTCCTCCTCAATCTATGTACACATATTAAAATGCACCCCAGAATGTTCCTTCTACATCCAAATCTCTGAAGGAAGAGATAATCGATCTCAAAGAAATTTTGTGGACTATTGTCAATGAAATAACTGTCATCAAATTAAATCAGGAAACATCTCTGAAGCCAACCTATCAGAATTATCAAGGTGGAAGGCCTTCTTATCAGCAGACCCAATTCCAAGGAAGCCCCTGCATGAATCTATAAGTGCAAACAAAAAATAAAATAGTACCAATTCCTTCTCCACTATAGAGTGCTAGCCTAAACTCGAGCTAAGAATTGACTACAGGGAAAAGCAATTTGATTGATGACACCAATCCCTGGTGCTTCCCTTGTGGTGACTCATATATGCCTTATAATTGTTCGTGCGACAATCTACAACAAAAGGTGGTAGAACAATGCATTCAAGGTGCAACGTCAGAGCCTAGAAGCTATGTGTGTACCTCTTCATAGATGGACAATGCGGTGCTCACCACACAAATACAAGGGATGTCACTAGAGAAAGAAGAAGAAATTGTTCCTAATCATGCACTCTTCTCATGGATGGAAGAAGAAGATACAGTGTTTGAAAATGATGTATCTAGATCACAAAAACTGCAAGTGTAGTCTGATTACAACACCTGCTTGAAGAGGAGATTCATGGGTGAACTAGTCACCCTACAACCAGTCAGTTTGCAGCCCAAAGTTTCTTCTGACCAGATGCCTAGTACCTCTGCAGTGGTCACACAATGTCTGCCATAAGGGAAATTACTATAACAAGAGATAAGGAGTAGAAACCTCTGAATCCTCCACCATTTAATGTGGTGGAAAAATTAAAAAATTCATCCACTAATGTGTCTTTGTGGGATATCTTAGCTATTTTGAGACAAAAGACATTACTAAAAAAGGATCTCTAGGAGGATGCAAGCACCATGCCAACAGAGTAGTTGCTCAAAGGAAAGGTTGTGTATCAATCACCTCCTACCAAATTTCTCACAAATAGCATGATGGAAGCCCCTACCGAGGTAAGAGATAAACTGAAGTCTCAAACCTTCTTCTTAACTCTCATCATAGGGGAGAAATTATTACATAATTCCATGATTTACTCTCGTGCTAGCACCATAGTCATGCCCAAGCAGATAGCTGAGGCCTTAGGGCTTACCTATGAACCTTTAAAAAGATGGATTATGCAACTTGATGGGAATTAAGATGAGACTGTAGGCCTAATCAAAGACCTCCCATTAACTTTGTTTACTTGCCCAAGTATCACCGTCCCTCAAGACACTGTGATCATAGATGTCCCCCCTATGTTTGGTCTCTGCCTATCCCAAGAGTTTACTTCAAAGATAGGTGGATACATTTCTTTGGACTAGTCACATTTGATCCTAAGGGCCAAGCATGGTGTGAAAATGAAGATAGAATCCAAAGCTCTACATTCGAAACATGTGGCTGATGAAGCCATGATTAACTTTTAGGCCGCTCAAACCTCTATCACCAAGCAAGAAATGTATTGTGTTGAGTTGCTAGAAGAGGAAAAAGTGACTAGAGATTAGATCGATCAAGAAGACAATCTCTTGAGTGAACATATATATATTGATCCATTCAGCAACTACCATCCTACCAAGTTGGGCACCTATGTCATCTATGATGAAGATCAAGTACTCTCGAAGGTCATCAATGAACTAAAAAGTGATCAAGCTTCAGAGCTATAAAAATTGCACTTTGATGGAGCAAGATGCAAGGTTGGCATAGGAGCTAGGATATGCTTAACATCCCCACAAAATGAAAAGATATTGAGGTCTTTCCACTTCTAGTTCGCTTGCTCAAACAATGAAGCTGAATACAAAGGATTAGTGCAAGGTCTCAACTTTGCAAAATAGATGGGCATCAAGCATCTAATGGTGTTTGGAGATTCTGAACTAGTAGTAAATCAAGTTTGAGGGATTTTTGTACCCAATAATGTCTTCATGCGATCCTATAGACACTGAGTTTGGGATCTGATTGAGGGCTTTAAAGCCTTCAACATTCAAATGGTGCCCCGAGAACAAAATACAGAGGTGGATCACATGGTAGTGATCGGATCCCAGTTTGAACTTGCCTCTAACCTCATTCACAACAAACACTATGTATGAGTAATGGTCTGACTAGCCATTCTAAACAATGACCAAATCTGGAAAGTGTTCAGAAGTGATGAAAACATTGGCTCATTCATCTAGTAGTTGGGAGAATTTTTTGACCAGCTCCAACCAAAGATCGGTGAAGCTTATGAAGGGAAAATCATTTAGCTAAGATCCAACAAGCTTCTAAAGGGATTGGTCACTCTCAAAAATATTTTCAGTTGTGACAATGCAAGGAATTACAAGAGGAAGTTTGTAGTGGACAAAAGGGACTATGTCAATCTTCAGGTCAGAGATGGGAGAAAGCTTAAAGTCAAGAAGGATGTCCCACATCATGATAAAGAAAGGCTCATTGACTTCTATGAAAAATATGGAGTGGTGGCCTAGTCACAAGATGACCTCAGGGGATATGATCCTAATATCATCCAACACACAATAGAGCTAGCAGAAGGTGCAAATCTGGTCTGCCAAAAATAGAGGCTAGTGAATCCCAAGATTGAAGTGCTAATGGTGCAAGAATTAACAAAGCTAATCCAGTCATGGATTGTCTTCTCAATTAAACACAGTATGTGGGTATCCAATCTAGTCCCAGTTCAAAAGAAGAATGGAGATATTCATCTATGTGTGGACTTTCGAGACCTGAATAGAGCATCCATGAAGAATCATTACTTGCTACCTTCAATGGATTCAATCATGTAGATAGTGACAGGATCAGAGATGTTTTCCCTGTTAGATGGTTTCTTTGGTTACAATTAGACCCAGGTCAAAGAAGAGGATCAACATAAAACAACATTCACTACAAAGTGGGGAATGTTTGCATATGTTAAGATTCCTTTCGGCCTCTCAAATGCAGTAGCCACCTTCCAACAAGCCATGGATATCATTTTTAGTGAACTGATCAACAAGATCATTTTGATCTATTTAGATGACCTCATAGTGTTTAGAATGATCATTTTGATCACCTTGAGATGGTTTTTAAGAAATTCTAGGAGTTCAAGATATCTCTAAACTCAAAAAAATATGTCTTCAGAGTACCACAAGGCAAGTTATTAGGGAATGTAGTGTCCAAAGAAGGGATTTCAATTGATCTTGAGGGGGTAAAAGCAATCAAAGTGCTTCCCCTTCTAATCAATAAGAAATGCATCCAATCCTTCTTGGGAAAAGTGGATTCTTTAGAAAGTTTATTTCTAATTTTGCGGGAATAATCAGGCCAATCACCCTAATGCTAAAGAAGGATCAAATATTCAAGTGGAAAAAAGAAGCTAGAGAAACCTTTGAAAAAATTAAGGATGCTATTTCCTTAGCCCTCATGCTGGTTAATCCAAACTTATCAAAGGAAGTAGATTCATAATGTATGTATTTAGTAGCAAGACAAGCATTGCTACTATCTTAACTCAGAAAGATGATGAGGACAAGGGAGAACATCTGAAAGAATTTCACTCCCATAACTTGAAAGAATATGAGACAAACTATAACTTTGTAGAGAGGCAAGTGTTTGTAGTAGTAAAGGGACTCAAGAAGTTCCAACACTTAATCTCTTGCAATAAGGTGATCATTTATGTCATGCATTCCAGTGTGCATGAATACATCATGGAAAAAGAAATCACTAAGAAAAGGGACAATTGGATCACAAAGATCCTCAAATATGACATTGAGGTCAAACCTACAAAGACCATTTAGGGAAGAGGACTGTGTGAATATCTTGCACATGATGAGGAAATGGCCACCGAAAAAGAGCAGCTAGAGCTAGTCCTAATGGATGAATTGGTTTCCAAAGGTTGTTGGCTGGCAGAAACAGTAAGGTGCATGTATACAAGAAAATATCTGCCAGGCCTTCCTTCTTAGAAGCTCATAGATTCTACCACCTATAGAATAGCGGATATGCACTCATGTTAAAGGGATCCTGTTCAAAATAAATTTTAATGGTGTTCTATTATGGTGTGTTACCATAGAAAAAGCAAAGAAGATCCCCAACACCTTCCAAAATAGTTCCACTAGTGGATACTTCTCCACCAAGACCATCACCATCAAAATCATGTGTGTAGGATAATTTTGGCCAGCACTATTCAATCTCCTATTCCTTGGTTAAAGCTTGCAAAGAATGTCAGTTCTTCACAAGAAGATGAAAGAATTTTTCAATGCCTCTCAATCCGATAGTGGTTGACGAGCCATTTGCACAATGGGACCTTGAATTCATTGAAATGATCAACTCGATGTCTAGTGTAGGACACAAGTGGATTCTGATGGTCATAGACTACTTCACTAGGTGGACCAAAGCCATACCATTGAGGAATCCAATAGAGGCAAAGATAGTGGACTTCCTAGAAGAACTAGTGACAAGATTTGACCCACCTAAATCCATCATCTCCGACAATGCCAAATATTTCCTAGGCTCTAAGGTAAGTCAATTCACACTTACGCATGGCATTTTCTTAAAAACTTAATCAAATTACAACCCATAGGGGAACAACTTAGCCAAATCAACAAATAAGAATCTAGTCTGACTCCTCAAAAAGATTGGTTCAATGCACAAAAGGGAATGGCATAAAATCCTCCAAGTAGTACTTTGGGTAGACTGCATAACACCTAAGCAAGTCCTCAAGACTTCACTATATGAGCTAGTATATGGAAAAGAAGCGCTATTTCCTAACTTCTTTGAGATTCCATCACTACAATTACTAAAATCTCTCGAGGTGGAACAAAATGGTGCAATGGAAGTGCAGCTAGATAAATTACTAGAAGTGCAAGAGAGAAGGGTAAAATCCCTAATAGCCATGACTAACCACCAATAGGTGGTTAAATAATGGTTTGACAAAAAAGCATCCTATCAAGGTCTAAAGTGTAGAGACTTAGTGCTGAAGTTTAATGAAAGGGTTGTGAAGCTGGGTCAACATGAAAAATTTGACATCCTTTGGGAAGGCACGTTCAAAATAATTCATGTAGACACCTGAAAATGACCTAGGCCTGCAAGCTTCATTTTTACCACTTTCGTCCTAGCATGATTATGACATTCAATTATGTCCTTGGTCCACATTCGACTATTAATTAAATAGTTCATAATTATTTAATTAATTCATGTCCTTTTATTCTTCATGATTATTAAATAAATAAATTTTATTTATTTATTAAATACGTCATTAATTGTCTAAGTCTTCCCTTAATTAAATAAATTTCTTAATTTATTTAATTCCCCTTTTGTCATATGTTTCTTCCTGATTATTAAATAAATGAATTTCATTTATTTATTTAATATGTCATTAATTGTCACAATTAAATAAATTTATTAATTTATTTAATTATTTAGTCTTATCTTCTAAATTAAATAATTATCTTTAATTATTTAATTACTAATTCCACTTTTCTTTCATTTTAAATAAATGAAAATATTTAAAATGATTTCATTTTTATTAATTCCCACTTTCTTTTTTTTTAGTAAATAATCTAAAAAAGATTATTTACTTGTCACACAAAATTATCATTTTGAATTAATTAAATTCAAAAAGATATTATTCTTCCAAAAATCAAGTAATTGTATTTAATCTAATCTTGCAAATCAGGCAATCCTTATCTTCTTGATTTTTGAATATCTTTTGTTTCTTCTAATTAATTACCTCACTTATTCTCCATCGTTGATGTGATTTTCTCAAATTGCATCTTGGCCCCTCATTTAAGGATTTTTCCCTAACCCTAATTAGAGATTATCCTGCAGAATCTTGACCATTGATTCTAGGGTATTTGTCATCTTCTCATCTTGGCCATACATTCAAAATTGCAGTTTCTATAAAATAGCAATTTTGTTCTTATTTTGGGATCTCATGCTCATTCTATCAACTTAGATTTTACTATTGTCATTTGCAGTCATTGTCATTTTGGTCTATTGTGAGGTCATTTCTTTTATACAAATCCTTCAACATTTGCATAGGGCTTTGGCATTAGTCTAGGTGCTCATTTGAAATATGAGGGCCTCATTCGATTTGTTACAAACTAGAAGGTGTAACAAAGGTGAAGCATGGAAGATGAAGATTTATGGTAACATTGTTCCTTTTATTTTCATGTTTATTTCCTTTGTGCTTTGTTACTTCATGGGATTTTGATGTTTATTGATCTAATAAGCTAACAATCTAAATTTTCCATAGATACATTTGGTGAACCCGACTCCATTTTTCTAGTTTTTCATACGTTTTTTTGTGTTTTCGACTGTTTTGCAGGTACAGGTACAGATCGACACATATTTTTTAAAAAAATCATGACGCATTTGATGCGTCGCGATGCATCCACTGACAGAAGAGTCGCAATCGCCCTGATAAGCTGCAACTGACATTTTGAACAATGCATCTGATCTGTCGAGCTGCATTTGAAGCCCTGAACGACACATCTGCTCTATCGCGCCGTATTTGACTGGTAAAAAAAAAATAGTTTTGACATTCTGACTTTCAAATTTTAGGGTTTATCTAGTTTCTGGTTTCTTTTCTGGTTTTCTGGTCTTCTGATTTCCTAGTTTTTAATTCCTGCATGTTGGCTAGCTTAGGGTTTTGTGTTACTAATCTTCGTTTGTAGAGTGTGGCGGTTACTATTTAGGTGTCGAAGATCATTGCATAAAGAGACTACTAATATTTTGTTTGCAGATTCGAAGGTCCAAGATGGAATAGAACAAACATTGTGCTTGTTTTTCATAGATTAGCAAACATTTAATTTTGGTGCACATAAAAAGAACACTCATGTCTTCTTTGCTTGATTGTGTTTGCAAGATGGTAGGTGAGTATGCTCTCACTTGGTGACAACCTTGTGATCAGAAAACTAGACCCATCTTTATTTGTTATTACCTTGACTTGGTATATCGTAGTATCCTCTCCCCTCGCACTTTTGGGTGATCTTGGGTGTAAGAGAAACGGTTACCAACTCTAGAAATTGGGCCTACTTGGGGATTTCATCACCCCAATGCAACTCAAACCAGCAATGGAGCTAAAGCCAAGCTACCTCTGACCGATATATAAATGTAAACCTTAAGGGAAAACCTAAGGTTGCTTGTGCGGATGTGTCATATGAATGGAGTTGTACTCCCTTAAACCCTATTGAGCTTAACCTCTTTAGGCTGGAGTGCCACCTTAATGGTGATTAATCTCTTGCCCCATGTATGGCTACTCAAACGGGGGTCCCGAACTAAAAACCTTTGTGTAGTAAGCCAAAATCCTTCTATTTTCTAGTGCAGCACCGGTCGGTGTGAAGGCATCCACACTTTCACAGTTTGTAGTAGAGGTGATCAGCTCGCCATGGGAGTTTCATGGGGGTTGAAAGCTTGGTTGGCCTAAGAAGAGAGTGCACTGTAAGGGGGAGCCCGTGCAGCCAAGCTTCTGAATTCACGCGCTACAAATATGTGGTTGGGGAAACCCATGTGGAATCTAGCGAATATTGTCATTGCCTAACCTAGGATTGTACTTATCTGATGTGTGTTTGGTTACTTTTCAAAATACCATGTTTGTCAAGTGCTTTCTGGTTTCATCACAGCCTCAAACAAAACATTCACCAAACAGATCAAAATTGACATCAAAATAACAAGAAAATCATTTTGAAGCAAAACTATGTCGCATCTGTCAAACCACAATTGATTTTATGCACCGCAACTGCTTTGTTAAACTGCATCTGACACTCAGAACGATGCATCTATAGGTGTCACAATGCATAGAACACTTAAAAGCTACATATGCTAAGTTGAGTCACATTTGACAGTCCAAAAGCCGCAATTGAAACAAAAAACCGCATCTGCTAAACTGTGCCGCATTCGTAGCTTAAAGTGACACATTTGCTTGTCAAAATTCAAAAGTTCATATTTGAAACCTGAGGTCTTCAACTTGTCAACCATTTGTCAAACATTTTTTTTAGGGAGATTCTGTCAGAAACCAAGTCTAAAATTGCTCAAAGTTTCACCATTAATTTGCATTCGTCACCATAGGTTTCATATTTCATTCTTTAGTTGCATACATTTGGCATTAGATTATCCCTAGGTTCACATTTTGCATATTTAGGATTAGGAAAATCTTAAGGACACTTTGCAAAGACATTGTTTTCAAAATTAGGCCCTCTTGGACTAAGTTATCAAACCCCTTTTTAGTCATTACCCTCTTTTGTGAGATTTTTTTTCCAACTCAAAAGTCTAGTTAGGAAGACTCACTAGTCATTTAGACCTTGTCTCCTTGTCATTTTCAACAAAGTCCTTTAGCAATCAAAATAAAAAACAAAGTTCAAACTTAGAAATTCTTAGATAACCTTGTCTTACATTGCCACACATTGCATATCCTATTCATAAAAATCCAAAAACATTAGTCATTCTAGTTGTCATTTTGAACTTAGACTTCACATAGTGTCATACTTGCATTTAGTTGTCATTCCCATTTGATCAATCTCATTTATGGTTGAAACTAGACTTCAAAAACAAAAGAGACAAATGGAAAACTTTTGACAAGACCCTCCGTTTACTAGCAACAATCCTCCACATGACCCAAACTGGACCTTTTACGATCCATTTTTAGACAGTCAACCTCCAATGACAACGCAATCCTCATCAAATAGTCCATTCGAACAATTCTTGCAAAAAGATGAAAATGCCCAACTACTTCAGGAAAACTTAGAGGCATTGGCACAAGACCCAAAGGCCTGTCAGCTTGCCGAAGAAATGGTCTGTCATGATAGAGACAAATTCTTAGCTATGCTCTTGAGTGAAGGAGCTAAGTTACCACAAGGATTTGGCATTAATTAACATGCTAAATTTGACACTTCCTGACTCTAATTCCAACAACACACATAACATGTCACATAGTGGTCAACTTCCAAACACTACGAACAATACTTCCTTTGGGACCACAACGATAGTGCATACCACTCCCAACGTCCCAAACACCCCCAACATCCTAACACCCCAAATATCACGATAGTCAATGCCACGACAGTAAATTCCATGGGGGAATCATCAAATCACAACAATCCCCCATTGATAGCCCCATCTACTACCATGAACACAACTTTATCATATCCATCCAGTGGTATTTCACAAAATCCTTTGGGAGGAGGCACAAGACGTGTATTTATCCAAGGACAACAACAAAAAGTTAACACGACAACATAGTCAAATGTCATCGCCTCCCAAGGCACAAACACAAACATTCCCCTTGTGCAAAACCAACAATTCACACAAGGTGGCCAAGTAACACAACCCATGGCACCATTAACGCATCATAACATCCATGGTCATCACATTCCCCAAATAACGACACACATGGCTGGGGGACACATCCCAACCTACTCATCTAACATTCACACTCATCAACATGCACCCAATCATAACTTCCAATACCAACAACATGTCAATCCGCACACGTCAAATGACCCTAAGGTGGACGCCCTCAAAACAAGAATGAGGGATATGGAAAAAACTCTCCAAAACATGTACATTTCAGGCAAGAAATTAGAAAGATCATATGACCTAAATGTATACCCATTCAACACAAGCTTATACATGCCTCCATTTCTGCCAAGATATGTGTCACCCTTCACAAAATATAGAGGAAAAACAAATCCCATTGAACATGTTCGCGAATTTGCAACCAATTGTATGGACATCGCCCATGAACAAACATACTTGATGAGACTTTTTTCTAAAAGCTTGGTGGGTCAAGCCCTTGAATGGTTTTCAACTCAAAAGGATATCCAGACATGGGATGAGCTTAAACAAAAATTCATAAGAAATTATGCGTACAACATCGACATGGATACTTCTATCACTAGCTTGTGCAATCTCACGCAAGAAGATTCTAGTGAGACATTTATTCCATTCTTTCAAAAATGGAGAAGCCTCGCTAGTCGATGTCACATTGACATTCCTAAAAGGGAAAAGGTTGACATGTTTGTCTAAACACTTCTAGGGCCCCTAAAATTTGCATTACAAATTCATTGTTGCACAAACTTCACAGAATTAGTTGAAAAAGGGGTCTAGATTGAAAAATCCCTTATCGCAAAGGGAGAACTGAGATATGGTTCCAAAAACACAAATGTTAATCCAACCACCAACAAGAACAAATATTGGGTTAAAAATAAACATGTTACAAGCGACGGCATTCTTGATGCCAAGGCTACAAACGTTGTAGGTCCTATACTGGCCCTAAAAGGGGTTCAACAACAACGCCAACCACCAACGACATTGACACCCCCTCCTAATGTCCCTTTCAACAATCAGAACAGTCAAAATAACCAGGGACAATATCATCAAATGAAACAATTTCCTAAAGGTCGCACATACACTCCTTTGGGTGAACCCATTGAAAAGGTCCTTAAGAAATGCCTCCAGCATGGGGTTATCATACTTCTGCAACCAAAATCATATGACCCAGGACAATTCAAGCCAGCATGGTGGAATGACAATTCACTTTGCGAATACCATCGAGCAAAAGGGAATACAACCTCTAACTGTCGACAATTGAAAAACATAATACAAGATCTTATCGAAAGTCACACCATCGAAGTAGGTGGATCACAATTCGCCTCTAATTCAGATCATACTATTCAAAAGAATCCACTGCAGGACCATGGTTCTCATAATGCTTCCACTTTAGGTCCATAGAATCAAGCTAATTTCACCCGAGTAAAGTAGAATTATTCTAGTGGACCTACTATAAACAATATCCAAACTAACAATGAATACATCAATACCATTACGATTAGAAGAGCACCCTAATGTAATGCTACTACTCGCAGTGGAAAGGTCACTATAGCTGGTCCACCTCCCGCTAGACAAGCCAAAATCACTATACCAGGCCCATCTACTAAACAATCACAAATTTCTCCACCTGCTAAATAGACAAAATCTATCCCAACCACACAGCAATGGAAACGTAAGAGTTAGTTCAACCTCATTGACCAGCTAGGAAAAACTCTCGTGCAAATATATATCCTTGAGCTGCTTCATATCTCTCCCGCGCACAAAGAAATCCTAGATAAAACTCTCCTAGAGTCATCAGTGTCCAAGGACATCGATGTCAATCAATTTGAAACTATGGTGGGATATCTCACTACGCCGCACCATATCACCTTCTCAGATCAAGATTACTCATCACATAAAACCAACCACAATGACACATTACACATATAAACTTTTATCCACAAGCACAAAGTTAGACGGGTTTTAGTAGATGGCGAAGCAGGATTGAACATATGCTCCCTCAAATTGGTTAAAGCTCTAGGGTTCTCTGATGTGTGTGTAGACCCAATGAAAAGTATAGTGATCAAAGCATACGATGATGAGGAACGCTCTTCACAGGGCATTATCTCTCTCCCTATCAGAGTGGGACTGGTCATTGTAGACACAACCTGTCAGGTCCTGGATTTGGAACTACCATATAACATATTGCTAGGTCGTCCATGGATTCACGCCTTAAAATCCATCTGATCCACATACCACCAATGTCTCAAGTTTCCATTTGACGGCACTGAAATAACCATATATGGAGACCCCGACCCTTTCCAATATTGTATAAACTTAAGGGGTATCTCCAAAAATAGAGTACCTATTAATCGAGAAGCATCTGGCTCCTCGTCATCCAAGTATATCGACCCTTCCACACTCACATCATCTTCCACATATGCTCCATCCATGTCTTCCGCCATACCACCACCTTCCACTACCTCTAAGACTGAATCCACTATCAAAATCTAGGACCTTGGCTACGGAGAATTCAAACTGCACACAGCATATAGCATAACAACAATTCCCAGGTCTCCCAAGGACTATGGTCGGCCATGTTTCAGAATGGAACCTCAAGAAACCTTCAAAGTTCCACTGAATATAGTTTTTATCAAGTGGGGAGACATGAGTGAGGAAGACCTTGCTGACATCACAAGATGGATCTATAACGATACTGTCACATTACCCCCATTACCATTTCAAAAATATGGCAAAGGTTATGACATAATGAAGGCCAAAGGCTACGATGGTACTAGTGGCCTAGGAAAAAATAAAACTAGTAGAAGGGAACCCATAGAAACTTTTCAAATTCTGAAATATCTTGGGTTAGGGTTTGGATCACTCAATAATGACAATCGACGTATCTCTAAACTTTTAAATGAGCGAGTACAAGCTTCAGATAGTGTCGAGACTAATAGGGAAACCCTCACCGAAATTGACTCCCACGAGTGGGAATTTCACTCAGAACGATCCCTAAGTGACTGTTGTCTTGATGATTTGTTTGTCGAACCAGGGGAACTAACCTCTAAACAACAGTTTTGGCAAACATTCAAAATTGAATAGGCACCAAATAGTCAAAGTCCTACTATCACTTCCCATGCCATACAACACCCGTCATCTAAACCCCATTAGTCCAATTCATCTGAGGTATCAGACGACATTGACAACTAGTGCTCTACAACCTTCACTCCTTATTTTGACAACGAATATGACACTAGTGAAGGAGAATATTGGATAGAGTCCGATGTTGAGTTGGATGATGATAATATTATCTACAACATCACTGAGTACATCTGCATGCTATCTGCATCCTCACCCCAATTCACCAACATAGATGATGGCATTACCTTAGTTTACCCTGACCTAGTCGATTGGGACCAACAAGGACTGCCAGTGCTAGATACATTTCAGAATGATGAGGCAATTTCTGAATTCATGGGACTGAGAGAAGGCATACCCAGTGGGGACCACAAATCAGGATTTGCTATTGATTTAGACTGCATGACATACTTCGGCGAGACTATTCAGTCCTCTAGTCGCAAAAGTAAAAGTAAGAATTAAAAAAAAAGTGAAACGTCTCTAGGTGAAAACCGAAAGGCACCTCTTGATGATAAAATAGTAAAAATAAAGGACATATTTGCGGGTGAAAACCTCTCTAAGGCACCCAAAGATGGAGGACTAGACTTTCTCCCCGTGCAACAGGAGAAATTGGCCATGCCTATTGAGGACACAATAGAAGATAACATTTCAACCACAAAAGATCCCAAGAAGGTCCTATTTGTTGCGTCATTGACTGACAAAGAGAAACTAGAATTTCATAAATTCTTTGCAGAACAGAAAATCAACTTTGCATGGTCCTATGTTGACATGCCAGGATTGGACCCCGAACTAGTTCTGCATCATCTGCCACTATTACCTAATGCTAAACCAGTCAAGCATAAGTTGCACAAAATGCACCCTTAAGTGGCTTTATTGGTCAAGGCCGAGTTAAAGAAATTACTGGATGCTAGATTCATAAGGTCTATAGATTACGCTGAATGGATTTCCAACCTAGTGCCGGTGACAAAGCCAAATGGACTGATCCGCATATGTACAGATTTCTGAGACCTAAATAAAGCATGCCCGAAGGATGACTTTCCTTTGCCCAACATTGACATCATAGTTGACCTAACTGCAGGACATGAGATGCTATCCCTCATGGATGGTTTCTCCGGTTATAATCAGATTCGCATTGCTCCTAAGGACCAACACAAAACAACATTTACTTGCCCATGGGGTACATATTGTTGGAATGTCATGCCATTCGGTCTCAAAAATGCAAGTGCTACATACCAAAGGGCTATGACAACAATCTTCCATGACATGATGCACAAAATAATGGAAGATTATGTAGATGACTTATTGGCCAAATCAGCAACTAGGAAAGATCATTTGAAAGTACTTGACACAATTTTCAAGAGACTTGAAGAGTACAAAGTCCGACTAAATCCTAAGAAGTGTGTTTTCAGAGTTACATCAGGAAAACTCTTGGGATACATAGTTTCCTGAAGAGGCATAGAATTTGATCCAGCAAAGGTCAAAGCCATCATAGACATGCTTCCACCCAAAGGAATAAGTGAGCTAAGAACTCTACAAGGCAGGCTACAATCTATTCAACGTTTCATAGCCCAGTTGGCAGATAAGTGTCATCCATTACAGTATCTATTGTGCAAGGATATTCCCTTTGTATGGATAGACAAATGTCAAGAAGCTTTTCAGTGAATCAAAGATTGCCTATTGTCAACACCAATCCTCATGCCTCCAATTCATGGAAATCCATTGATCCTATACATCTCAACTACTAGTTCAGCACTGGGGGCATTACTGGCACAAAATGATCATGTAGGAAAAGAACGAGCTATCTATTACATTAGCTGCACACTGATAGGGTATGAGTTGAACTATACATACATTGAACGTGCTTGCCTTGCTGTTGTCTTTGCATCCCAGAAATTAAGACGCTATATGCTCAGTCACCAGACACAGCTGGTTGCCAAGATTGATCCACTTAAATACCTCTTAAGTTGGGCGGCATTACCAGGCTGGTTGGAAAAATGGTTATGATACTAAGTGGGTATGATATACAATATGTCAAGCATAAGGCAACAAAGGGACAAGCAATAGCAAATCAACTGGCAGATGCACCAATTCAAGTCACTCATCCACTAGTAACTGATTTTCCCGATAAGTCCATTTTTCATGCAGAACCGGCGGTACCATGGAAGCTATATTTTGATGGGTCTCATACTGGTCATGGCTCAGGCACTGGAATCTTGTTTATTACACCACAAGGGGACTCAATTTCAAAGGCATTCTGAATTGTTTTCCCTTGTACAAATAACATTGCCAAATATGAAGCACTAGTGATAGGTCTCAAAATGGTAATCAAATGGAAAATTCAAACGTTTCATGTATTTTGGGATTCCCAACTTGTTATCAACCAAGTAAATGATGACTATGAAAGAAAGGATGAGAAGTTGCTTCCCTACAAGAGGATGGTTGATAGTTTCTTGACACACTTCCAATTGATTTCTTTTGAACAAATCCCCAGGATACAGAATAAGGCAGCTGATGCAATGGCTACTATCGGTTCTCTCTTGGACATCCCTCAAAATGTATCACAATTTGAGTTCTTAGTAGAACAACTTTTAATCCCAGCATATGATATCCCAGAATCAGAAATGGTTTGCGAACTTGTTGGTCCTAGCTCTCCATGGTATCAAGACATTTATGACTACCTAAAATCATAAACCCTCCCATTGAACCTAACCAATAACCAAAGGAAGTCCTTCATCTCAAAGTCTGCCAAGTATGCCATCATCAGTGACACCTTGTACCGATGTAGTTTTGATGGCACCCTCCTTAGATGTCTAGAAACTAATGAAGCTTGTACGACCTTACGGGAAGTTCACGATGGTATATGCGGATCTCATTCGAGTGGTCCTACCCTAGCCAAGAAAATAATGAGACTAGGGTATTATTGGCCAATAGTTGAAAAGGATGCAATTGAATATGTGAGGACTTGTCGCAAGTGTCAGATTCATAGTGACCTAATCCACGTTCCAGTACAGGAACTTCGACCAATCACTTCTCCTTGGCCCTTCACTCAATGGGGACTCGACCCCATGGGTAAGATTCATCCAACCTCTTCAAATGGCCATAAATTCATTATCACTGCCACTGAGTATTTCATGAAGTGGATCAAAGCCATCCCATTGACATATATTACTGGCAAACAAATATCGAAGTTCATCCTTAACTACATCATTTGCCGATATGGCCTTCCACAGTCCATCATCACTGACAACAGACGTCCGTTCAAAAACCAAGATGTTCAGGAGTTATGTGAGTGATTCCATATCCAACACCACTTTTCATCTCCCTACTACCCACAAGGAAATGGTCAAGATGAGGCGTCCAATAAAACCATTGTCAAAATCCTCAAAAAGACTGTCAATGACACTAGCCGTGATTGGCACATACAACTCAACCCTGCTCTATGGGCTTACTGAACTAGCATTTGTACACCTACAAGAGCCACTCCTTTTGCACTAGTCATTGGCGCTGAAGCCATCTTACCCATTGAGGTCAAAATTCATTCGTTACGAGTGTCCCTGAAGGGTCTAACCAATGAAGAGAAGTATCGACAATCACACTTGCACGAGCTGGAAATGTTGGAAGAAAGAAGGAAAAATTCATTGAACCATCTCCAAGCATATTAGAACTGTCTTTGTCACAGCTACAATAAGAAGGTTATGGTCAGAAATTTTGACATTGGCGACCTAGTTCTCATGCAGAATCCCAAGAATCAAGCCGACAAAGAAAAGTCGGGAAAATTTGAACCAAACTGATTGGGTCCCTACATTATCACATCTGTTTTCGGCTCTGTAACTTATCAATTGGAAACTCTAGATGGAGAACAATTGACAGAGCCCATCAATAGTTTACATCTCTGAAAGTTCTACGCATAGCATCAGAGGACTGAGTTGGAAACCACAAAATACAAAAAAAATTAAAAAAATGATGAAAAATGGTCACCCTGATGAAAACTTGACAAACAGGCATCTTGGTGACATCAAAAAAATCAAAAAGTCAAAAGAAAAATAATTCGTCCAATAGTGAAAACCTAGCAAACATGTGCTTTGGACAAGTACCGTGGTGAAAACTTGGCAAATAGGCACCATACGTAATTAATCATTGCTCTGCCATCTACTATCACTTTGTCTAACTCGGCCTAGGATGAAAGGTATTTTTTCCATTATTCCGCAAATCATCACCACATCCTATCCTACCTATCATAGTAGATAAATGATTGACATCAAGTCCTGACGACTGTCCATCTTGTAAACCAGCAGTATCTCGTCCATGTTTCTTAAAATGGCTAAGTCTTGGACCTGACTGGGGGAAAAACCTTTTATCATGAAACTGTAGTGGATGTCACACATGATCTTGGCAATTGGAAAAAAGTCATGAAAAAAGACAAAAACATCATAAAAAGTCCTGAAAAAAGATAAAAACATCATAAAAAGTCCTGAAAAAAAGACAAAAACATCATAAAAAATTCTGAAAAAAGACAAAAACATCATAAAATGTCTTGAAGAAAACCACAAACAAAACATCAGACTGTTCGAAAAGCGCAAACGCGTTGTCACCTCTTGTCAAAGTCAGTCATATCAATCAGTCTTTGTCATTTGTCCGAACTACATTGTCTCTACGCATTTGCTACGTAGGCAAGACTCACATTTTGAGTCCTCGAGACATTAGGTCAGTCCTTTTAGGTTTGAAAAAATAAAATCAGGACACAATCTTTTCTCATCAAGATAAAGTCATTGGTCATGTCAAACTACGAGGTCTCTGAGTGTATGACGTAGGCAAGGCCATCTGTTGATGAGCCCCCGAAGCCGCACTAGGTCAGTCCATTAGGGTTCATGGCACTACACTGGCACACACGTCAAAAGTCTTCAATCATTTTCCACATGTGAAAACTCCTAGAACAAAGTAAAATAATCATTTATTCAACATGGCAATCTCATCAACACATCACTCATATCATCAAGGCAATATCGGCATATGGTCAAACACAAGTCAAACTCGGTTAGAGCAAGTCAAATCATCATAAACTGGTCAAACTATCAAATTTTGGTTAGTCTTCAGATGAGTCCTTTTGAACGATAACCTTTATCATTTACGCCTTAGGATGTGTCCTTCCTAGGCGTCGTCATCGTCATTCGACATTTTGAGTGATCCTCTTGACATTTAAAGATCACTCTTCATGAAATAATTATTCTTCAGATGTGTCCTTCTAAAGAATCAACTTTATCATTTATGCCTTAGGGTGTGTCCTTCCTAGGCATTGTCATCATCATTCGACATTTTGAGTGATCCTCTTGACATCTAAAGATCACTCTTCATGACATCAGCATTCATTAGATGTGTCTTTCTGAAGAATCAACTTTGTCATTTATGCCTTAGGATGTGTCCTTCCTAGGCATCATCATTATTTTGGGGAACCCCTTACGACCATTAGGGATCAAATCCTTTCATCATCGGCATTATTCAGGATGTGTCCTTCCTGAATTCACCAATTCTCGACATTTTCCAAGGTCATCAAAAATTTAAACATTTCGACATCTCGACATTATCAAACATGGCATCTTGGCATTAGAACAATGGATATCCAGACACACTTGGCAAACACTTGACAATTGTCTTTTAGTTTTTATCATGATATTAGTTTTTTGGCGAGATCCCACTAAGCAAGATTTAGAGAAGTAGTGACGTATCATGTCAATTGACACGCATGACTACTAGTTTCTCAGTGAGGTCTTGATCTTGGGATTTAGAAAAACAATGACATATCATGGTAAGGGCTTTATTTTTTTTTTGTATTTTTTGACAATCATGCTACTAGTTTCTCAAGGATGTCCTGGAAACAGGATTTAGAGAAGCAGGGACGTTTCAAGATTTGTCCTTGTATTTTTTTCTGCATGTGGTTGATTATGGAAAAAATACTGGGGCAAGCACGCTCCTAGTATGAGTCATGACCATCCTTGTCTGTGGCTGTCTGTCTTACATAATGGTATGACCTTGCACACCTTGATCTATATCATATCATGGTGTTTCTTGGCCATTACAATAGTCCACCCAATGATGATTAAGAGTAATAAATACTAATGTCCTATGGTAAATTTTTGAAGGATTTGGTCTAGGAACTAACATGCATTTTCATTAGTCTGGTCATCTTCTCTCATCAGTTTTGTCATCTTCTCTCGTCCATCTCACGATGATATCCTGTGACATCCAAAAACATAAGTGCATACATGATAATATAAACATTACATTAGATCCATACATATATTATCCATGGCATTAAATCATATACATAATTGCAAACATTGCATTATCATAATCATCAACACTGCATCTTTTACTAAAATACATTATGCACATCATTATCATTATCATCACATATAAATAAGCATTGCATTATCATGACATCAATATCACAACATAAGCATCATAGGACATACATGACATCATAAACTACCATCATATATCATACATATCATAAAGCATTAAATCAAAGAACATCACATAACACATGTAGGTCACATCAAAACTACATCATCATATAGTATCATCTCAAAAATGTACAATGTCACAGGATAAAGTCAGGAGATATCCCAAAAATGGAGCTCGCAGGCTCAAATAATATACATAGTGTGTCATAATAACAAAAGGCCCCTAGGGTAGACTCTCATCATCCCCTCGAGGCGAAGAATGTGGCAGTTGAAGCTCTGTCACTGGCTCTGAAGCAATAGGTGGCCCTGTCGCAACCCCTGCCTGTGCCACTATCATAACTGAGAAGGCAGGTGTCATCTCAATAGTATAGAACATTTGTGATGTCACTACGGCTGGACTTGAGAAGTAGAGGGATCAACCACTGGCGGCTATACCTGTCCTGACCTCTGCACTGAACCAGTTGACCCATGACTGTGCCCTGAATGGTGACTCAAAGTGTGTCTGCGGGAATGATGGGACTTATGCCCTGAAGTGTGCCCTGTCGAGGTAGACCCTCCAGCACTGGTTTGAATCCTATTGCCACTGCCTGATCTGTGTCTGCTACCTATCCTCATCTATGATTAGGACAAGGTAGGATCCCATCGCTTTAGTGGCACTACCTACTCGTATAGTTTCCTATACTGTCCTAGCCTTGTACTCACCCTGGCAAGCTCACGAGCCATGTCTCCCATAGGCCCTGTGCATAATGCTGCAAAATCGGTACACCACTAAGCTGTATCCTACTGACAGATCACCGCCTGATCCTGCTCTACTTGGGCCACCTCCAGAGCTGACTGCAATGATCTAACCTATGTTGTGCTCTCATCCAATCTATGTTGGAGGTCGGCCACCCTCTGAGCTAGAGGGTATCTCCTCCTCCCCCTCTACCATCTGCCATCAGAGTAGTCTCTTGGCCTCATCTATGGCATCATCCTCCTCCTCATCATCATCGGCCTCTGTCTCCTTCTGCCCTCTCACCTTTGTCTCCTCCTCTTGCCCTGCCACCTCCGTCTCCTCCTCCTACCCTCTCACCTCTGTCTCCTCCTCCTTACCTCCCACTGCTGCCTCCTCATCCTTCCCAACCACGTCCACCTCCTCCTCCTGACCTCCCACTGCCAACTCCTGCTCTTTCCCTCCCACCACCACATCCTCTTCCTATCCTCCCTCCTCTCTCTCCCCCTCCTCACCAACCTCAGGGATAGCATCTAGTGCTACCCTCACCACACGTGGGTGCACTCTCCTAACCTGCCTCTGACCATCCCATCATCATCTCCAGCCATCTTCACCATCATCTCCATCCCTCCCTCTGTCTCCATCCCTCCCTCCATCTCCACCCCTACCCCCATCTTTGCCTCCATCTCCACCCCTACCCCCATCTCTGCCTCTGTCTCCACCCCTCCCTCCATCTCTGCCCCTGCCTCTGCCTCTCCCTCTACCTCCATCTTGACCTCTACCACCTCGCCTGGCTCATGGCACCCACGGAATAACTGACCATCTATCCACTGGTGCTAGCCCGTCATGATCTATTAATGGCATAGGTCTGTGTGCCTGCCACCATAAATCATAATCCAGAGTCATCCCTGGATCAGTTGTTCCTCCCCTCCAACCCCAGGCCTGGGCCACTAACTTGTCAATCTGTTGTGTCACAAATGCCACTGGGATGGCTGGCCCCCATGCGTACTCTCGGGATGATCTGGCATACTCGGTTGTCCCCATAGGTACACCTTGCTGCTCTCTGAACTACCTAAGAACATGCTATGGTAGATACATCTCGATAATCAAAGACGTCTGCACTATCCTGCCAATAAGATACTTGTGTTGTCTGCAGAAACTGAGGTGCTCGGCCTTGTCGTCCCATGCCTCACAGTCTCTGTATGGCCTCCAGATAAATATCACCATGGTGTCGATCCTATGACACCACCAACCGGTCTCACCCATCTGTGTCTACTATAGCGTACCAGCATAGTAGTAAGCATAGGGCATCCCCTTGGCCAACTGTGGTCTCTCAATGGGAGGGCGGAATATGGCAATGTGCTCCTAGGCCCAGATCATCATCAGTGTCATCCCACAGGAGATGCTCTCTCCTCTCCTATAAGCAACATCATGTAGCTGATGGTAGAGTGTCCCAAGTAAGCAAGGACCCCAAGCGTAAACAGTCATGTCTCGTCGCATGCCAACCAAGACGTCTCCTCAACCAATTAGAAATCTATGTCCCCAGTGGTCTGGAATCAAGATACTAGCAATCAGAGTCTCCAAGAAGGCATCAAAGTGACCGTAGTTCTCTGCCATGAACTCCCACCTGATCTCATAGCCCTGAATGCCCAGTCCAACACCTTGACCTTGATAGTAAGCACGGAAGGTCTGCTTGCCATGCCACGGATCATAGATAATCTGCTCCCCTCGAATGGGTACCCAGAGAATCTGGTAGATGTCCTCCAAAGTAATGGTGGCCTCACCTATCAACAGGTGGAAGGAACAGTTCTCGGAATGCCATCGCTCACACAGTGCAGTCAATAATCCCCTGTTCGCCCGAATGGCAGGCATGAACGCAACATAGAATAAACCCAGTCACATCAATCACCGTCACTCTCGCAAGCCCAACTGATCGGAAAACCGAAAGGTGGTCTGTCTACTCTCTCTCGTATAAATAGCGGCAAGCTTCCTCTGCAAAAAAATGAACAATACATCAGTACTTCTTGGACAACTGTCAACATTATGAAAAGTATCTAAGGATACACAAACATCAAAATCAACTAAGGTCAAGGAAAAAGGAAAATGCGTCACATTCAGGCAATTGCGTTACAAAACATCAATTGCATCACATTGTACATCAAATGAGGTTCAAAATATTAGATGCGTCTCATTATCTCACTTGCATCATGAAATTTAACAGTTGTGTTGCATTTTGGCAATTGCATCACAAAGTCACAATTGCGTCGATCAAATAAGCAAATGCATTGCAATTTGACAATTGTGGCATCTGGACATTTAATTGCGACATGAAAAGTCGATTGCATCACAGAAATTGTCAAATGTGGCTTAACCAACCGCTGCAACTTATTTTTCCTTGGCACTTGCGTCGCGATGCATCAAATGTGTCGCACGTGAAAGCAATTGCATCTTACGTGAACGCATATGCGTTGCGGTGCAGACGTTGACTACCCTAGAAAGCTAAAAATGACATGCAAAATGATAAATTGACAAAGTGGGACAAGGGTACATACCGCTGGCTCTGAGCCCTCTGGCCACCTGAAGGTCATCATGATCTCCCCATGGTGCTCTGCTACTGGAATAACCATCGTCACTGCGCTCCTTTTTGCTCTGGGCTCTCGAAATTTGCAAAGTAAAAAGTGGAAATGAATTGACTTTTACCCCTTTGTCAACTTATTTATAAGGTCAAAATGACATTTTTCTTAGGTGCGTTACTACTGGAGGCTTATTTTACCACCTTTGACTTCCCCATTGACTACTTTAAACATGTCTAAATCCGAAACCAACTGTGCCATTATTTTTCTGAGCATTAAATTGATTTATTGGGACACTTTACAAATTTTTTTGTTGCCAACCCAAAATTTGAAAAAAAATTCGAGGGGGCAATGATACTCCATACCTTTACTGGGGCATTCCATTGACGTATTTTCTTTGTCACAACGTGACAAGCGACATTATGACAAAGAGGGGCAAAATGTAGACACCTGAAAATGAACTAGGCCTACAAGCTTCATTTTTACCACTTTCGTCCTAGCATGATTATGACATTCAATTATGTCCTTGGTCCACATTCGACTATTAATTAAATAATTCATAATTATTTAATTAATTCATGTCCTTTTATTCTTCATGATTATTAAATAAATAAATTTTATTTATTTATTAAATACGTCATTAATTTTCTAAGTCTTCCCTTAATTAAATAAATTTCTTAATTTATTTAATTCCCCTTTTGTCATATGTTTCTTCCGATTATTAAATAAATGAATTTCATTTATTTATTTAATATGTCACTAATTGTCACAATTAAATAAATTTATTAATTTATTTAATTATTCAGTCTTATCTTCTAAATTAAATAATTATCTTTAATTATTTAATTACTAATTCCACTTTTCTTTCATTTTAAATAAATGAAAATATTTAAAATGATTTCATTTTTATTAATTCCCACTTTCTTTTTTTTTAGTAAATAATCTGAAAAAGATTATTTACTTGTCACACAAAATTATCATTTTGAATTAATTAAATTCAAAAAGATATTATTCTTCCAAAAATCAAGTAATTTTATTTAATCTGATCTTGCAAATTAGGCAATCCTTATCTTCTTGATTTTTGAATATCTTTTGTTTCTTCTAATTAATTACCTCACTTATTCTCCACCGTTGATGTGATTTTCTCAAATTGCATCTTGGCCCCTCATTTAAGGATTTTTCCCTAACCCTAATTAGGGATTATCCTGTAGAATCTTAACGATTGATTCTAGGGTATTTGTCATCTTCTCATCCTGGCCATACATTCAAAATTGCAGTTTCTATAAAATAGCAATTTTGTTCTTATTTTGGGATCTCATGCTCATTCTATCAACTTAGATTTTACTATTGTCATTTGTAGTCATTGTAATTTTGGTCTATTGTGAGGTCATTTCTTTTATACAAATCCTTCAACATTTGCATAGGGCTTTGGCATTAGTCTAGGTGCTCATTTGAAATCTGAGGGCCTCATTCGATTTGCTACAAACTAGAAGGTGTAACAAAGGTGAAACATGGAAGATGAAGATTTATGGTAACATTGTTCCTTTTATTTTCCTGTTTATTTCCTTTGTGCTTTGTTACTTCATGGGATTTTGATGTTTATTGATCTAATAAGCTAACAATCTAAATTTTCCATAGATAAAATTCAATGAAAGGAACGTAATGCATATGAGTTAGAGACCATGGAAAAAGAAGCACTGGGAATCCTAGTCAACAAAATTCACCTTAAATTGTTTAATTAAGCTTCCATATCCTACTCTTGTAAGTAAGTTAATAGTGCTTTTCCTTTTCTTTCCCCTTTGTTTTTGTTGGCTGGTCTCTTTTTACTTAGTCTATAATTTGAGGTGGAGAGGAACAAGTAACCCATCATTGCATAAAGAAAGAAAAATAGGCGCACAACTCAAAAGAATAAAAATATCAAACACCCACGTGCAAAATTGAATTCATACATATATGTTGAAAAAGAAAAAGTAACCCATGTTGCGAAATCTAGAAGAAAATAACGAGATGATTATATAAAGTTATATTTTCACTATATATATGCTTTAATATTTACATTATCAAAATGGCTCAAGGTCCATGCTTCTAAAGTGTATCGCTATATTCTTCTTCCTTCATATATTCTATGAGGAGCCTTTTTTCAGGAATATATACAAAAACTAATTGATTGATATGAGTTTGTTTTATAAATAGAAAGTAAAAAGAAAAACATAAAGGTTTTTAGTCCACAATGTGGGAAACAATAATAGATGCATCGACAACAACACCCACAAGGTATTCATCCATAGGGTCATCATCACCAGTAGTAGCATTATCCAAGGAAGCAAAGGCCAAAGGAGGAGGGAATACCAGGTTCCTGAAGTTTTTGTACTAGTCAATATTGAAGAATGACACCACGTTGTAAATATGGAAGAGAAAGTGGCAGTTAAGAGTGACCCTCTTATGATCATCTTTCAACTGGAGGCGAGAGCCAGTCAAAAATGGCAGCCATGGTAGATAGCGTGCTCTTCAATGAACCTCTTAAGGTCATTGGCTATCAAAATGCCTCCACCATATGCAGCATTTTCTATCACCTCCTCGAGGCCATTCAAGTACTTCTTGGGAAAAATTTCCTTGACCAGACACAAAATCAACGGCTTACAGAATCCAATATCAAGCATAGAAGCAACAATATGCGAGCACACATTACTGTTAACTCAATATTTTTTCTCGTATTTGAGGAAGTCCCATCCCAAAACCCATTTCATGGCTATGATAGCCAATGAGTGCTTATTCTTCGCCATCCTTTTCAAATTCCTGGTTGAAATCTCTCCTAAAAAGGTCATTTGAGACTTAGGAGAAACTAGCCTAATTGGGGTATTCATCCTGTCAAATGCTCTGCAAATACCTTAAAACCATCTCTGCAAAATGCCTAGCTCTAGCCTATGGAAATACAATGCAATTGCTAATGCTAAACTACTAAGCCAATCAACCTATTATCGACTTTTCTCAAATCACTAAGTGTGATTTTGTTACTACTTAGGTTCCTATTTATAGAAAAAAGTGAGGAAATGTGTGGTGATTTTCTTACTATAAAGGTGATGTTGAGCGAGTACCAAATTGAAAGTTGTGTGAAGGCTTGCTTGAAATTCTCACCTAGTTGCATCTATTGAGTATGACTTGTTGCATGCAAAATTAATAAGGGATAATTAATTAGCCTAAGCCGGTGGCAGTAATTGGCAGTGTTATGCATGACTAAATGTTGAGGTGTCACTCTCTAGGTGTTTTACTTATTCCAAGACGGAGCTCATATCTTTTCAAATGTTGATCACATCTTTGGCTTAATCATTCCTTTTGGGATATTAATTGCCAACTCATATGAATGCTTAAGTGGCTAGCAAAGCCTCAGATCAAGTTACAAGAAAATTGTGTTGTACAATACAATTGCTAATTGTAATTATGAGTTTTTGTCATATAAAAATGGCAAGTAATTCATCTTACACAATCCAAAGGGTTGGTGGTACATGTCGAATTAAATACAAAAAGGTAACTCTTGTCTACCACCTTGAGAAAAAGAAGCTAAGTTGCATGTAAAAGGTTCATGCACTTAATAGTTTTTTTCAAAAATGCTACTCAAAGCAAAAAGTAGTTTCTAGTGCACAACTAGAGCCAAGGTAGAAATTGCAGATAGGTTCATGCTAAGAAGAGGCATCACACAGTAGAAAAATGGTAGAAATTTCAAGCCAAGAAGCTCAGGGAGGGGCAAGGAGAAGCTTATTTAAAGCTATGCAAGGAGCACCATTCATCAATGTCTTTGAAAAAATTTGTTATGCCACATTGGGTATTCCAAAAAAGCCAAAGTGGGTAGGTACACAAGAACTAGATAAGCCCAAAAGCTATAGAAACCAAACCCTAATCTAGGAAGATTGGGATAATATTCATGATCCCATTCTTGCAAAGAAGCCAAAAGGATTGAGGGAGGTGACCTGTGAAAGAATGGAGGTATCCAAAATGATAATGTCAATGATAAAGAAGATATGGTTCAATGAGCTTCCACAATATATGGTCACATCTATCCATTATTTCCTAGAATTAGTTGATGTGTCCATTGAATGTTTCAACCCTAGCACCAATAATATCAAAGATCAAAATTTGACCATAAATATCAGCTCAGTGGCTATCTGAAATATGTTGTGTATTCCTGATACAACACAAAGAAGAATGAAAATAGAGGCATTCACTCCTACAAAACGGGAAAATATATGGAGCACAAGGGATAAGGCTTTGGATTTTTATAAAAAAACACCAAGAGGGTGGAGGATAACCAACAAAAGCTACCAAATATCCTAGCGCAACATGGTGCTTTCAACATGGACTTGCAAGATGCCTTTTCAATGATGGATTTTGTTTGTGGTCTAGACACCGACAAGGAGGTGTACACTTTTCAGTTGGGCCTAGCTTTCCAACTTCATAGGAAACAATCTTACTTTTGGTATGATTTTGCAGAATACCTCTCAAAGGAGATGATAGGGAAAATTAAGAGTTACCAAGCTAAACAGAAGCTTAGGTTTTCTTCCTATCTTTCCCATACGTTTTTGCACTAGAATCTTGATTTATTTGTGAAAAATGTGGAGTTATCTATTTTTGATGAAAGCAACTAAAGGAAGCATAGATTTTTGTTTGGACTCCTCTCCTCTCTTCCACTTTCGCTATTATACATTTTATTTTTGTACTTTGATTCTACAATATTTGCAAGAAGAGGATGGTATGAACCAACTCACTAAGATGCAAATTGGGTATATGCAAAACTTCATTTCAGATGTGACTAGTTTTTCAGAGTAGATTTTACATTCATCCGAGTGTGAGGCTACATCGAGGAACCATTATGCCTTTTGACATGCATTACAAATCAATTGCTAGCCCTCAAAATCTTCTGGCAAGCGTGTTTTATTGATATTACCTTCCACAATGGAAAAACCAAGAAGAAGGGATCCTTCATTTGCCCAAAAAGCTTCAAAATAGTGACCATGAGAAAGAGGCAAACATACCCATTGTTGCGAGCAAGTTGGTTCATCTAGGATTGGTTCTAATTTGAGACAAATGGAGTTACAACCCTTTTAATGATTTACTGCATGATCATATCAAAGTAACTCATAGTCCTCGGTTATACTGGGAAAAGAGGCACAACCCGCTAAAGGATGAGGATGAATTGTTGGTTGACCTAATCAACATTCCAACAGAAGAAAATAGGCCACCATGGAATAAGTTTTATTTTGTTACAACAAATTATAAGGACTATAAAATGGGAACCACCCTATTTAATGAGCTAAGAAGGGAACAAGAATGGAGTGTAGAAAAGATTAGAGCCTTCTGGGTGTATCGCCAGGAGACAAAATAGCTTGATGGACCTTATGAAAGTATGTCTGATGATGAATAGTTTGAAAATTTGTCAAATGATGAGCACCCTACTTCCGACTCA
This sequence comes from Sequoia sempervirens, assembly GCA_007258455.2. Classification (NCBI taxonomy): domain Eukaryota; kingdom Viridiplantae; phylum Streptophyta; class Pinopsida; order Cupressales; family Cupressaceae; genus Sequoia; species Sequoia sempervirens. Next base: position 344,187,929 of record VDFB02047230.1, on the reverse strand, counting down.
AGCGCTAGCGAAGGAAATGACTCTAATGAAGAAGATAAGGAAAAGGAGGAAGTTGAGAAATCAACCTCCTCTACTCAGCAAAAGAAAAAGTCCATAGGGAAGCCTACCTATGTCACTTCAAATGTGCAACTAAATATATCAAGAGCCACACGGACACTCACATGGGATTTGAAAGCAACAAGAGTGCCCCAATAGCAATAGTCACAGACTCTAGAGGAAAAAAATGCCACACCCTCTAAGTGACAATGTGCAGAGGCTATTATGAATGAGGGTTCACAAGAACCTGCTACAAGCTAGGAGCTCGCAGCAAGCTAGGAGTTTGAAGCAAGTGAGGAGCCAACAAAAAACAAAGAACCACCACCAACTAGTCAACAGGTAACATTCACTCCTCCTCTTCTTACTTCTCAATCTTTTGTATCTTTTTCTATTCCTATGGCACCCCTTGCTACAACTATTGAACCTTCTTTCCTTGCCTCTACCATAATGTTTGTGAGAGGTTTCTCCCAATTCACCTAGATAGGGCCATCTATCTTAACGCCTCCACAGACCTTGACGCTAGCCACCACTATCCAAGCTCTCCTTTCCTCCCTTTCTAAGGACTCGGCCGCCATTGGTACCCCTATTTCTACTGCTACCTCGGGTCTGACCCAATATGCCTAGCAAACAGATTCCATAATGACTACCCCATCACCACAACAACTGATGAGCCCTTCTACTAGTTAGCAAACCAAACTATGGTAGGTTCCATTTTTCTCCTTGAAGACTATCAATCTCCCACCAAAGAAAATTCAAGGGCCTACCACACTTATATTTCCTTTTTCCCTACCTCCTAGTGCACCTATTGTAGGTGGGTTAGTTCAATTTCCAAGCCAATTCATAGTGCAGGGTGATGCTACGAAGGAAGCGTGAGCCCTCAAGATTCAAAAGAAAAGGGCTAAGGAGGAAAAAAGGAGGAAAAGTCTAAGGTGTATACAATTTACAATGAAGCACAACAAACACTAAATTTTTCCACCATGTACCCGAATGTTGTCAAGCCATAGGGGGAGATGCTTCCGGATGATTACCACATGCATGTCATGGGGCCTGATCTGACCGTAGCTCGGTCGCAAGACAAGGTAGAGCTCATGGAAGAAACATAGTGAGTGGTGATGGCTAACTTCCTTTGGTCTAGCTTCCAGCTAAAGAAAAAGGAAGAGTAGCTGAAGCTTGTGAAGGAGAGGGTCAGTTTCCTAGAGACCAAAGAGAAATTGTTGGAACCAGAAGTTGTGTGTTTGTTAGAAAAAGTGCAAGTAGTAGAGGTAGAATAGAGAAAACTCCTAAAGGAGTTTGTAAAGCTCCAATTTGTTGACCCTACCTTGGTCAATATGCTGAAGAAAGAGAACCAAGACCATCTAAACTAATTCACCCTAGTAGAGTAGAACCTACAATAGAGAAATGAAGAGCTAGTATCTCAATGCACCAACATGAGAAAAAATTAGAACAGAGGGATGCAGACTTTGAGGCCCAAAAGTTCCAATTGGAAAAGTAGCTTCAAGAGATGAATCTCTCTCTTGAATTAGAATTAACAAACAAGATTCGGGTCAAGGAAAACTAGTCCAAGGAGCTAAGCAACATTGAGGGAGTAATTGCATCTGCAAACAATAAAATTGTGGAATTGACATAGAATGTAAGCTCGAAGGATGCAGAGATTACCCTTCTAAAGAGTTCCCCCGAGGCCCTTGGTGCACAGTCCAATCTCATCCCAGTAGCTCAGCAACTATATATTTCATATTGGGAAAAGGTTAAGGGCTTCTTCCTAACTCTGCAACCAACACTTTGGTTCATCTCGAAAGCCACAAATTTGAGTAGGGATATTCATAGAACAATAAAATAGTTCTCGTGGTTCATCACTAAAGGGTCCTTGAAGCAAAGAGTTTGCTAAATAAGTTATACATGGTATCTGAAAAAAACTTGGCAAAGGTAGGGATTAAGGATCAGAGTGTTATTGACCATACAACAAAAAAATTCATCCATTATCACTTAGCCATCCTGTGTATTAATGCCTATGCAACTACCTTAAACAAGACCATAGATGGAATCTAGGAAAATTTCTCTCAGCTAGCTAAGATGGGTTTGTCATCCTTGTTTCTTGAGGATGGGTCGATCACCACAGCTGAGCAAATTGCAATAAAGATTGAAGAGAAGGAGCAAGACCCGACAATTTTATAGAATTTCAACCAACCTCCTACCACAACAAACATTGAGGGAGTCATTCATCCAGTTTCTCAACTATTTTTCCAATGCAAGGTAGGGGCCCGTTTACCTAAGGTACTTCCTTTTAAAGAAATGCTCGATCTGAGTGGAGTGTAAGAGAATCTGTACAATATATCAAAGTTGTCCAAGGATGACTTTCTGCCCTTACAAGTGACCCTTTCTAAACTTTGAATTCATCATCCTATGAATTTCACTCTAGTCTATGCACTAGAAATTTTTTGGGTTACTCGTTCCTCAAAGAGAAAAGCCCCTGATAGTCGCCAAAAGTTATGAATGTAAAATTCACAAAGCTTCCTTTAGGTTTTATTTTTTCTAAGTGCCAACCCATGCCTTGAACGAACATCATAGACCCCTTTTGATAGACAACTGTCAGCCTCAACCATGTATCCACTTAGTGCTCTTAGAAGGAATTATCCCCTTCGCTCGTCTACCAACTCCCGCTATGCTCCCACATGTCTTCACTGTGGGCTATTTCTAACTACTCCCCTTCATTTCTTCATCGGGCCTTGCCCACTTGCCACATAGCTCTCATTCACATGAAGATTTGGTGGGCCTCTTAAGCAGCATCTATAACAAACATTGCTGCTACATGTCATCCAGATGCAATCTTTCACCAAAGGAATAGAGGGATGAGCTATGAGTTGCGCCATGCTACTATCTGTCTCATTATAGATGCTTCCTCAATATGATGGATGGAGTGAACTATGGGCTGCGATAAGCTGCCACATTTTCTAACTACCTATTTATGGAGGCAACGCTTGTCTACTCGGGACTTTATTGAGACCACTGCCATCATTTGTAGGGGGTGCACCTGGATGGGGGGCAACCAAATGCTATGGCCTGAATAGTTTTTTGTTGCAATGGCCGAGAGGAATCTTGTTGCTTCATCATTGCTCAAGGTATGAATCTTTTCAGTTACTGCTCACCAGGCGGTAGAAATGCTCACTATAAATGTTTCTCTTTGCTTATGAGGAGGAGTTTCGAGTTTAAAAGTTAGAAGATTACATGTTACAGGTTACAATTTTCGTGGTTTTAAGAATTACAAGATTTTTCAGAGAGATTGGGCCTTTTTATTGTTTAGATTATTGCAAGAACTCACAGACTATACCATTGTTTGAACTCTCTATTTTCTTATGCTATGTGATAAAATTTATACTATTTCATTATTGTTTGAATGGTTAATTTCTAGAAGCTCTATAATTTTAATGTAAGTTTATTGGTTTAGATCATGTCTTTTGACTCCTCTTTTTAGTAAATGGGTGTAAAAATTATTTTATCATTGAATGTACTATTCATACTTCAATCTCTATTTTTGGTCATTCTTAGGACATAGAAGATTGTTGAACAAGCCCTTAGATCATATCAAAAAGATAGATTTATCATGCCTTTTATCTAAATTTTGGCGTATCACCTTAGTTAGATCCTTTATTTTTATATTTTCTTCCTTTTCTCATTCCAAAAACCCAATTACAAAAGAATTTGGATTATTTAAAAATCTATAGGTCACTCAGTTTAGTGCAATAAGTACCCTATAAACCAAGTTTCCCACAAAGGGTTGTTACCTTATCAATTTTTGGCATCAACAAGCCAAATTACTTGTCTTAAAATATGGTGATCCAAGAGTTGACATTATCTATATGGAGACATACCTTGCAACATATATGATTGCTTCCACCTCTAAAATATAGATACTTCTAGATTGATTTTAAATGACATAGCTTTTTGAATTATGAACACTAAAGTTTTATGGTAGATGTTCCTCTTTTGCTTCATGAGCTAGTGTAGTGTTAATTTCACTTGATAATTATAAATTTCATTTTTATTACAAGTTAGGTTTTAGAAATACCAATAATATATTAGAATATAAAGCTTTAATCCTCAACTTGGCCATATCAAAAGAGAAAGTAATAAAAAGGTTGAAGAAATTGGATGATGTTAAACTAATTTTCAAATAGGTGATAAATGTCTTCACAACTAAGAATAATAGGTTGAAACACTATAGGAACAAGGTGTGGTATTGTATAAAACATTATGATACTTTATTTATTGATATTGTTCCCAAAGAGGAAAATACAAACCAGATTCACTAGCTCCTTCATCTTCCCTACTTCTCCTACATCTAGAGTTTGAAAGATAATACATATTGGGTGAAAATAATATATAGGCCAAATGTTCTTGATAATGTTAATCATTGATAGGTATTCAAAGATGATAAAAAAATTATGTACTTTCTAGAAAAAAAATAAGAATGTTTTCTAACCTATACTTGGAAGGAAATTCTTCTAAACATAATAAGAAGATTGAGGGAAAAATTAATTCTTATGATGATAGTAATGTAAAAATGATCTAATTGAAGGGAAATAAGTTTCAAAAAAAAAAAAAATCTTTGAGGAATTTTTTGATAAACATGGCATGCACATTTAACATAAAATGAAGAAATTAGTCAAAATTATCGTATTGAGTATTAAAGTGTGAATATTGCAACAAAAATTATTCCAATGAATATATATAGGTAAATTTTATACTCCTGAAGAAAAGGTAAATCTAGTTTCTTTGCTAACTAGATATAAAGATGTCTTTTCTTGGTGTTCTAGTGATCTTAAAAAAATTACAAATGGAAAGGTACAATGTCACATCCCATTAAAACTTGGAATTGTTTCTTATAGGAAAATAAACATTCTTATAATTCAAAAATAAAAAAATCCATTCTTAGTGAGATTGATAATATGCTGAAAGTTGAGATAATTTATCCTATACACAACTCCACATGGGTAGCCAATATTGTCCCAGTAAGGAAGAAGAATGGAGAAATAAGAATATTTGTTGATTTTAGAAATTTGAATCAAAATTATTTGAAGGAAAATTATCCCCTACCAATGATGGATCATGTACTATAAACTATATCTATTTTAGGGATGATTCCAATGTTAGATGTTTTTTCATGGTACAATCAAATTAGTGTAGCTTTGGAGGGTCAACATAAAAAAAAACTTTTCCACACCTATGCACACTTTTCTTATAAAAGAATTTCATTTGTCCTTGTAAATTTTGGGGCTAAATTCTAAAGGTCTATAGACTTATCCTTTGGTGAAAAGAAAAATCTAGTAGTATTTTCCAAAAGAGTTCCAAGAATATATATAATTTAAAGATATTATTACAAAGATATAGAAAATGTGCATTTCCCTAAATCCTAAAAATTCAATCTTTATTATGACTGAAGGGAAGATTTTGGGACATATTGTTTCAAAATAATGTATCATGATAGATCTTGAATGAGTGAAATATATTCAATGGTTAAGCCTCCCAACCAATAGAATAAACACTAGGTCCTTTGGTTAGGTGAATTTTCTAAGGATAATTTTCCTTTTTTTTTTAATGTACATTGCAAAAATGATGAAAGAAAAAAAAGCATTTAAATGGAATGATGTTGGTAAAAAGGATTTTAGTGAAATAAAATAATTTATTTCCAATTCTCCTACCCTAGTGCATTGTAACTTTGATAAATATTTTATTATTTATTATTATGATTCTAATCACATCTTGTTGGTAGTATTTCTTCATAAAAAGGAATAAGGGATTGAATCCCCTATTGATTTCATGAGTTTCACATTGAATAAGCATGAACTAAATAATTCACCAATAGAAAATATTCTTATGCTTCATTCATGGCGTTGGGATTTCCAGGTGATGGTCTAGTATATCTCAAAGGGTAGCTAATCCTTACAATCAAAGACCCTAGGTCAGTGGCCAACAAATAGGAGATGACTGATTGGAAAGCCTATCCTCTGCACTTTAGGCTTTGCAGAACCAAGGTGTGTATCCCTATACATTAATGAAAATCATCACACTACAATGGTGGAAGGCCTTCAATGGGATAAATCATCTACACAACCTTCACTACTAGCAATGGCTTGTGGTAGTGTGGAAAGGGAAACATGAAAGAAAATCTAAACTAAGAAAGTAGGAAATGGTTTGAATTGAAATTTTTTTAATTTTTCCCTAGCTTCATACTTTGTGAATCTCCTTGACTAGTGCCTAATGCACACGAAGTTGGGAATGAAATAAAATCCTACAACAGACCAACCATGGCTTCTCATAACCCTAAAAACTTCCAGCAAGAAACTGACAAAAGAACAATAAACTTGTTATTTAATTATCCACACTACACCACAATATCCTCATTATATCTATGCAAGCAATTACACCACTCCTTGAATGATAGAAAAACTTAAACATAACTCAATCAACAAATGTGTTTGATGCATCAACACAACCCTTGATTATATGGATTCAAAAGATAATACATACAATATTTCGAGAACATAAAAATTGACATATACAATGAATCAGAATACAAATGTTGTATGGTAGTCATATGTTGTTATTACAAAGCATGGCTCATTACATTCCCTATCTATGTCTAAAGAACTTACCCTATTCAATTTGACTCAAAGCAAAGAATTACATAAAGAATAGAAAACAAAATTTGGTAGGGAAACACTACACTAGACCTCTCAAGTTGGAGATTAGAAGTTTGAAACCAAAACAAAAAAACCAAATTTTCCTTTATAGTGTAGGCATAACTTGGAACTGAATTCAAAATTCTAAACCCTAACCAAACTAGGGTTATAGAAGAATGAACTCTGATTAGATTACAAACTGCAAGAATTGCCCCAAAAACTGGACCAAAAACTAGCCATAAAGGCCTTTAACATCTTGAGCACACTCCAACATTGATGGAATTTTGAAAATAGACATGGCACCCCCGAAAAAGAATATAACCACACCTTGACAAAGAATGTAACCACCACAACACTCCAAGTAATAAATGGAATTGCTCAGCAATCACTTTGGCTTTGGAAGAAGCATAAGAATACAATCTGAAGCCATCTAGAATCAATCTGGAAGCTAAGAAATGGATGCACCATTACAACACAGTCAATACCCATGAACAGGAGCAATTAACCATTGGGAAATCATACTTTGAATTATGGCCATTGATTTGTATTACTTGCACCAAGATCCAATGCCTATCACTCAATGCACATAACTTTAAAACCTGACCATCAAATTTAAAACCTTAAAATATGGACCACTCAATCATCACCATCACAACAACACATGACTCACAACAATTATTTTAATCATCCAATCACCCAATCAAGTTGTGTCACCTATTTCCTTTCGTCATCGTCCACCATCGTCACCCTCTTGTTGGGTCCCACCATCATCATCACTGGTGAACATGCATCCACTGTGGATTAATCTCCACCACTCTCCACTAACCCCATGGGACCAAGCTGAGATCCACCAAAAAATTAGCAAAACTAATGGGTACCATCGAATCCTCTTGATTGCAACCATTGATCCTTTGCCACCAATCATGATGACATCACATTCCACTACTGCGTTTGTTGCCTCTATAGGTCCCACTAGAGACATGCGCCACCAACCCACTAACCCCACAAGATTTTTCAAAGAATTATTTTATTCACGTGAGGAACGACCAAGATGCATTCAAGGAATTCACTTTATTGTCTGTCATTTGATCGAGGGCCCACCTGGACATTTAAAGGATTAATATGCACATTTGTATAAGTCATGAATTAAAAGGGGGCCACCTAGGTAAAAAGATTAGGGGATAAAAAAATTTTAGGCCCATGACATAGGAAAATGAAAAAATATTAGAAGGGACCATAGTTGGAAAGGCAAGGTAAAGGAACCGGTGAACACACGACCACCTAGACATAACTTATAACTTGAATGACCAAGAACATGGCACTAGAGGTCAACATGATTTTAGAAAAAAGTGCAAGTTAAGGGTTTAAGGTTTAGGATATAAGGTTTTATGCACTTTATGAAATTTATGAACCCTAATCAGACAAAATGGAGGAAACATAGAGGCACAGGGGGAAAAAATGAATGAAATGGCCATGGATTTTGCAAGTACCACCACATGGTAGTAAAAAAAAAAAGGTTTTATATCCTTCATTCCCATGCCATTATTTTTGTACCTAGTTTGAATGTTAAATCTATTTTGAAAACATAAGAAATAAGGAGTGACATAAGAGGATCCTATATTTCTAAAGTATAGGAATATGATGTTGAAATTAAACCAAAAAAATTGGTAAGGGGTAAGGGTCTATGTAAACTGATTGAAAAAAATATTTCAGAAGAAAATGACAATGTACCTCTCACTCTTTTTTTTGGAAATATAGATGAATTGTTTTCTAACATTTTTTTTTTACTTATGGGGAATACCCTTAGATTTTCTCCTAAAGAGAAAATAAATTTGAAGCTAAATGCTACTAAGTATGCTATTTGGAAAATTAATCTTTATAGGAAAGGTGTGGATGGAACCTTTTAGAGATGTGTAGACAAAGAAAAATGTAAGATAATTTTGGAATATTTTCACAATGAAGCATGCAAAAGACACTTATTTGCATTAGTTATAACATCCAAGATCCTGACAGAATGTTTCTATTAGCTAGGTATGTTTAGGAATACTTATAATTGGGTTTCTAAGTGTGAAAAATACATTGAATTTTTATGTATGCCACAATTGGTAGTCCTTCCTCTAAAGCCAATCATCATTGATAAACCTTTTCAACAATGAGGTTTGGATTTCATAGAGCTTATCAATCCTCACTATGGTGCAGGCGATACTAACATTTTGACTACTATAGACTATCTTATTGAATTGATGAAAGCAATACCAATGGAGCATGCTACAACTAAAATGGTGTGCAATTTCACTAAGGAAAATATTGTAGTAATATTTGGAATACCAAAAATATAGTCATAGTTAGCACCCCTAGATTTTCCTCTACATAAATATATTTTTTCTTATGATTATAGTGTCAACTTGTCTCATTCTTCTAATTATTATCCTTAAGGAAATTTTTAGGCTAAGTCAAGTAAAAAAATTGATTACCATTATTTTGAAATTAGTTGATTAAAACTAGAATAATTTACATAAAAATATATATGATGCTCTATGAGTTGACCAAATAATTACAAGAGTTATAGGTTTGTCACCTTTTGAAATAATGTATGGAATTGGAATTTTTTCACCTATCTCTCTATAACTCTAAGTTTCTACATAAATTTACAGAGGATGAATAGTTCCAAAATGCATTGGAGAAGAAGATAATGTATCTATAAAATATTGAAGAATAGAGAGGAGTGGCCAATAAGATAGTTGAACATCAAAAGAAAGAGAAGTTGTTTTTGGTAAGAAAAAAAAAATAAAAGGACTATTTTTTTTGGTGACCTGGTTCTACTATGGGATAGGGGAATATAACCAAAATGATCCCATGGAAAATTTGACTCACTCTAAAGGGGCCCTTCTAAGTTTAGACGATAAATTAGAAATAATGCATTCTTTTTGTCATATCTAGATAGAACTCCACAACCTCTTTCCTATAATGGGAAATACTTAAAGTTATACAACTGGTAAGTGGGTTTTCCCCCACCTTATATCATAATTCCCTTTCCTATTTTAGGGTTTTTTTTATGATTATGTGCCCCAATGAAAAGGGATTTTTGCTAACCAGAGTTCTATGTTCTCTTCATCCTATGTAATCCTTGTCCCTAGTCAAAGATGGTTGTTACCCATTTTTTTCATTATACTCAAGCCTCTAACTTTTAACATTAATCTCAAGTCTAGTTGGTTTGACCCTTTTTTTTATTTCCTTACATCTCCAACTTAAGAGTTTCTTTCAAATTATAAGTCATTGTTTCCTTCTTAGTAAGATGACATTTTCACACTAAACACACATAGAATCCTTACAATAGACTCTATCTCTTTGGAAATATTTTCAAATACAAGGAGAAGTTTGAATCCCAAAGCTTTAATAATTAGGTCATGACATACTAGTTTTCACTCAACTTTGTTGTATTTTACTGACACTCACAAAAGGACATGGTTTTTTATCTTAACTTTCTAAGATATAGATACTCATTAATCTCACACTGCATTCACACACTTTAATCTAAATATTTTATTCAAACTTTCACAATGGCATAATTTCATAGATTTTACAAATCATACATTTAATTTTATAGATTTTTCCTTATAAAAATGAGAAAAAATAAAGGGAAGGAAAGGATCTAAGAAAAAAAATTCTCAATGATTACACACAAATATCCTCACAAAACAATGGAAGGATACTAAATCAATTTATAGTTCGCAATAATTATTTATAGCTACATATAGATTATGCAAAGACAAACAAAATTTATCACGCAAAGAAATTAACCATACACATCGAAATTTTTATGCAATAGTTTGATATTCCAAAGAAAATGATAAATGTACATCACATAATATTTATAAATAGGACTAGTAGGCAATGGGCCTCTAGATCAAAATTTTGTAAAAGGAATAAAAAAAATCTCACATAATGTGAAAAGAAATCATGAAGGGAGCTTTATATATTAGCGATTCTCCAACCTAGGCTTGTCCAATATAAAAAATTTATAATCACCTAAAATAGAAGATCATTTACCCTCTTATAGATCAAGAGATCAAGGTTGGTTGCATTTTAGTAATGGTCACAATTTATCTAGAACAAGATCAACAATGGAAAAGGTAATAAGTTGCACATTGGTGATGTCATCAATTTGATAGTTGGCATGAAAAAATCAAGAGGCTTGAACATTCTCAAAATATATTAATTATTTGAACTATAGTGGAACATTTTATACTTGTAAAATATTTTCAAAATTAGCATTTTCTTAACCAAGCAAGTTGGATGCAAAATCCCCATAATTTTAGTAGGGTACAAATTCATTTGTAGGAACATCAAGTTAGAAAACTTATTGAAGCAAAACATATTTATGCATAAGTGATAATTAAAACTCTCATAGAATCTTCTTCAACTATAATTTTTTTTCTTAATTCTTCCTACCTTGTCAAATATTCACCAAAAGAAACCATAATCCTATTTATATATTCTCTCCCTAAATTTTATGATACTCTACAATTGAATCTATACTTAGTATATATATTTGAGATAAGGTTTATTTCTATATTAAAATTTTGGGTTTCTTAATTATATTCCTTGATCATTATTTTCATCTTTGTCATTTCACCAAGAAAATATTCATTTAAATTATCAATAGGATTATTCAGGGAATTTACTAAAAATTCTTTGAATTTTACTACCTCTACATCATCCTTTTTGAGGACATTGGGATCATTCACCTAGTTTGTTAGAGCATTTGGGTAAAAATACAAAGTTATGTCACACTTTATAAAGGAAACAACCAACACTGATTCAAATTTTAAACTTAAATCAATAAAAAGTGCCATACATGTTTTGAATTTTGAAATGATGTAAACTAATAAAATGTGTATTTTTAGTATATTTATTTTTATATTTAAAAAAATAATAATAATTTTTTTTTTTTTAAAGCCAAAAGTGGTAGTCCACTTATAATTATATTAATTTAATTTAATACATATTGTTGGTTTAGGAGGATATACTGGCAGGAAAGAGCTAGCAAGAAAACCCCCAGCCATAGTCTGTGTAACAGTTTTTACAAAACATTATAAAGACCCGAAAAGTCTTTTATAATTTACAAATTTTTATCCTACCCGATACAACTGAAACTACCTGATATAGCTGCACAAATCCCCATTGGAGACCAAAAAATTCCATGACAAATATACTGACTCAATGTATAACATTTACCCTAAAGCCAAAAACAACCCATGACACAATTACATCATACAATAGGCTAGAAAGATGCAGATTTGCTTCCAACTCTTTGGAAGCCATTAGCTGAACTTTCCTCATATTCCACATGCTTTCCAATATGCTAACAGTCATAAGATGGAACTGTTTTATTAATGTCGGGAACATAATGATAGCAGAACTTTCTTTTAACAACTTGTGAAGAGGCTGGGAGTTGCAGATCATGCATACAGACATGACTTCTCAAAAATGAAATTGCATGGAACTTTCTTTTGAAAGCATCAATTTCTTCCATAGAAATAGTCAGTCTATGTTTATTGAGAACCTAATATAGATGCATAGAAGTATCATGCATTGTTGACATTAACATACCTTGAAAAATCAATGCAAATCTCTTTTTATGAGACAAGAAGTGACGTCGAAACAGACCACCTATGAAGCCATCACCCAATGTGAAGTCATACTATTGAACACTATTTAACAGGGCATCATTTTCCAAGTATGCACTAACAACAAACTTGTTAGCAATTATCTTCAAAACATCAAAATTTTGAACTAGGTCCAAAATATTCGATAAGAAAATAGAAAACAAATTCATAGGAAAGATTATCCTTTGTAACTCTGTATGTAAAATATCTTCCCCAATGATAACTTTAATGCAATTTAAAATAGATCTACACTTAACTTTAAATACCTTCTGCAATTCATCCTTATCGATTGAAGCCGACAAGGGTTCCTCCCAAGGTTTAACTTTAACAAGAACTTTGTAATTGCGAACCTTAAACTCTGCCAATTCCATACTCTCAAATTTTCCAAAACACCAATAACCAAGAGAAAAATTGTTTGAAACAAATGAACAGAGTAAATATTATATAGCTGAAATTTACATTCGCACAAAATAACCATTGGAAACAGAACTTCACGTTCGCTCAATGTAAACATTGGATGACACCCAGTAAGGATAACACGGGTGAAGGATAATCAAGAGGACATTACAATTTTAAGATTTCCATACTATAATGCCAGCATTGTACTATGAATGTCACAAATAAATGACTTTATATCCTTCAGTAATAACCATTGGAAACAGAACATCACATTTGCTTGATGTAAACATTGGAAGAAACCCAATAAGGATAACATGGGTGAAGGATAATCAAGAAGACATTACAATTTTGAGCTTTCCATACTATAATGACAACATTGTACTATGAATGCTGCAAATAAAATGACTTTATATCCTTCAGTATCTAAGTACCTTTATAAAAATTGTTTTACAATTTTACCAATACTTCAAACCACGATATCCTCACTAGATACACAATCTTCCATCAAATTTGTACTACATAATTGCTTAGATAGCTACGACAACTTAGGCCACACATGTCAACATATGACATGAATTTTAAATCAATCCTGAAATCCTACCAACTTAACACAATAATCAGCAGCAGTACCCCACTGATGGCATAAATACTGAGGCCACTCATACCATCATATGGCATAGCTTAAATGGAAACCCTTCAAACCACTATATCCTTACTAGATACCCAATGTTCCATCAAATTTGTACTAAGGACACACATGTTAACATATGTCATGAATTTTGAACCAATCCCTAAATCCTGCCAACTTAACACAATAATCAACATCAGTACCCAACTGACAGAATAAATACTGAAGCCACTCATGCCATCATATGGCATAGTTTAAATGAAACAACACAAAGCCCTACAAACATATCATAGAAAACATTAGTAGTACCAAGCTGATAGAATATTACACGAAAATTTGACTTAAAACCAACTTTCATCAAATGCGTATAAGCCATAGTTGCCAAAAAGTACCATGACAACTGAAACTGCACAATCAACATATGAAAATTGCAACCTTTTCAAACTTTCATGTCAAATGCATACAAATCATAGATGCTTGAAAGTACCCTGAATCATAGTTGGCTGAAAGTACCCTGACAACTAAAACTGCACAATTAACATATGAAAACTAATGAACTTGATGATACAAAAAATGGCCAAAATACTTAAAAGAAACATTAAACCAACGAATGTTGAAGATTTAGATTCCCTATTTATCATGATTAATTAAATAAATTAGAATCAGGAATTCCTTTTTATTAATGGGAGCATTTGAATTACTAAAAGCTTTCTGCACACTTCCCAAATCTTTCAAATAATCAACAACTTTATTACCTTCACGATATGTATGTGTAATTATTGACCTTTCTAGTTTATCAATTAAGCACCAGAATTTTGAATTCACCTCATTCTAATTGCATTTATTATAATCAGAGAATTCCCTTCTATGTGCAATTTTGAAAAACCTCCTTGAATCGCTAGTTCCATACCATATAATAAAGCTTGTGCTTTAGAAAAATTGTTTGTGGCATTAGACAAGAAAAAAGAATATGTTGCTAGCACATCCCCTAATTCATTTCTAAAACATACTCCCACAACTAAGAGACCTAGGTTACCCTTAGAGGCCCCATCAAAATTCAATTTGACAAAACCCTTTTGTGGAGGGAGCCAAGAGACTAAGACTCTAAACATTAAACCAATGAATGTTGAAGATTTAGATGCCCTGTTTATATGATTAATTAAATCAATTAGAATTAGGAATTCCTTTATATCAATGGGAGCATTTGAATCACTAAAAGCCTTATGTACACTTCCCAAATCTGCTAAATAATCAACAACTTTATTACCTTCATGATATGTATGTGTAATTATTGACCTTTCTAGTTTATCAATTAAGCACCAGACTTTTGAAAGAACATAATGAAGATTCTAGTTTTGAATTCACCTCATTTTGATTGCATTTATTATAATCAGAGAATCTCCTTCTATGTACAATTTTGAAAAACCTCCTTGAATCGCTAGTTCCATACCATATATTAAAGCTTGTGCTTCAGCATAATTGTTTGTGGCATTAGACAAGAAAAAAGAATATGCTGCTAGCACATCCCCTGATTCATTTCTAAAACATACTCCCGTTCCTGAGAGACCTGGGTTACCCTTAGAGGCCCCATCAAAATTCAATTTGGCAAAACCCTTCTGTGGATAAAAAGACTAAATTCGGGAACCCCATCACCATCCACCCCATCCAAATATTTAAAAGTGAGGATCCTAGGCCAAGTATGTTGTTGTTGAGTACACCATCACCAATAGAGTTTTAGAGCCAAAGCATGCCCATTTAGATCAACCCGTTGCAACCCAAGCCCCCCTTCCTACTTCAGATGACACACATCCTCCCACTTCAATAGTTTCCATTTATGTGAAAGGAGATTACCAAACGAAATAAATTTTTGACAAATACAATCAAAGTCTCTGATGAAGCTGGTCAAAGTCGATAACACAAAACACTTGTATATTGGAAGTGCTTTGACCACCAACTTAAGAAGAATAACTCTACCAATAGTAGATAACCATCTACATGTCCAATGATTAACCTTCTTACGAAATTTCTCAATCACATCCTACCAAAACCCACTAGGAAGCGAGTGCACCACAATAGGAATACCAAGATTAAAAAAAGGGATGTGAAGCAATCTAAAATCTATGAATCATGAAAATTCTTTGTTGGATAGCCTTAGGAGTATTGAAAAAATAAATAGAAGACTTACTCTCATTAATTCTATACCCTAAATCCTTTAAATAATAGTCTAGAGTAGCCCTCAAATTAATAGCTTCCTCCACTTTAGTAATCCCCATCAAGGTAGTGCCATCAATGAACTGTAAGTGAGATTGAGTCAGAATCCCATTGCCCCAACACCACCCCTAGATCAATCCATGCTCAACACTAGACCTTAAAAATATCAAAATCCCCTTAGCCATCAAGATAAACAAATAAGGAGACAACGAATCCCCTTGCTATAGACCTCTAAAAGCCCCAAAAAGCTCTAAAGGCTCCCCATTGGTCAACACCAAGAAGGAAGATGAAGTGACACAACTCCCAAGCCATTCAATCCAATCACTAACAAACCCAAAATCCTTCAGAATCTTGAAAAGGAAATCCCATTTGACACAATCATAAGCTTTTTTATATCCAACTTAATGAACATAGCCTTTTCCTTGGAGGCATTCATAGAGTGCACAGTATCAGCCGCAATAACAATCCCATCAAGAATTTGTCTCCTAGACAAAAACCTTCCATGCTCCTTAGAAATCAACTTATCTATCCATGGCTTTAGGAACTTAGCAATCAACTTAGTAATAATTTTGTAGACCACATTATATAAGGAAATTGTTCCAAAAAGATCTAACATATTAGCACCCTCCTGTTTTGAGATAATTGCTAATAAAGTAACATTTAGGGCTTTAAGAATTTTCTTGTTTCTTTGGGACTCTTGAACAATTTCAAGAAGGTCAAGCTTGATAATCTCCCAAAACTCATAGAAGAAATCAATTGGGAACCCATCAAGTCCTGAAGCTTTTCCTTTTTCATTTGAAACATAGTAACCTTCAACTCCTCTAGAGAGATCAGTCTAATAAGAGAATAATTCATATCCCCCATCACTAAAGTAGGAATACACTCTAATATATACTCCTCTTCCACACTAGCTAAAGGGGAGTCCTTAGAAAATAGGGAAGAAAAATATATAACTGCTTCATTTCCAATCTCAATAGAAGAGAAAAGAAGATTTTGATCTTGTGACTGAATAAAAGAAATGGCATTGCCATGTCTTCTATCTTTGACCGAATTATGAAAGAAAGAGGTGTTTCTAGCTCCCTCTTGAAGCCATTCAATATGAGACTTCTTCCAAATGATCTCCTCCTAAAGCTCCCATTCATCCACAACTTTCACAACCTCGGCCTCAACTTTACACAACTCCTCTAAGAGCCCATGGTACTAAATCTAATGTGTTATGGAATCCAACTAATCTTGAGAATCCCTTTTAGCTTGAACCACATTACCAAAGTGATACCATTCCATTGTTTCAACATATATTTAATGAATTGAATCATTTTAGTAAAGGAGTACATAGCAGTGCTAAAAAATGGGTTTCCAGCACTGCACTAGCCCCAAACAAAATCATGAATAGACCCGTCTTGAAGCCACATGAGCTGGAATCTAAAAGAATTTTTCTTCTTAGAAAACCTAGATAAACAAGTTGAGAATTTTATTGGAAAATGGTCAGAACCCCTCCAATACAGGATCTCAGAGCTAGTCACCCAGTTGTTGCCAACCTAAAAACTAGAAACCAAAAACCTATCCAACCTTTTAGAGATAACATCCTTCCCAACCTCCTGCTATTCTAGGTAAACAACCCATTCCCGAGCGTGATTTCCACCAAATCCAAACATGCCATATTATATCTAAGGAGCTTAGAGGAATGATCTAAATGACTAGTACCACCCATTTTCTCCTCTAAAGAACAAATAGTATGAAAGTCCCCAGCCAAAACACAATAGAGAAATGGCTCTAGAGACTAAACATACTTAACATGTGACCACACAATAACCTTACTTGGGAAATTTGTAGAAGCATATATGTTAGAGAAGAGGATCTTCTCACCAGAATCAAGACCAATGGCAGCAAAAGAGATAGAATTTCGATCAACAATCCACCAATAAGGAATAATTTTGTACCAATCCCACATACAAGTGAGGCCCCCAGACCTACCATAGCTCCTACACACTGACACAGCCCATGACCCAAAATTTTGTTTGCCAAGTCCAACATAATAGCAATTGATAGCTTGGTCTCTTAAAAAAAACTAAGTCAGGAGTCTACACCCTAATTAAATCTCAAATAGCCTTTTGTTGAGGGATGTTATTCATACCCCTTATATTCCAAGAAAGCACAATCATTGAAGATTATGGGAGAAGTAGGCATCAATAGTCCACACCAAACCTGATTCCACCAAAGATTCCCCAACTAACTTAACTTTTTCCTGATCCTTCTTCCTTCTAGATTTCAAAGGCTTCTCCAGAATGCTCTTTTTAAGAGGTTTCTATTGCAATCCTAAAGGGGTAGAAAAATCCTTACTCTTTCCAGTCTCCTCACCACCTTTCTCTATTTGAAAACCCAAACCAAGGAGACCAAATCCTAAATAAATTCCTTGTACAAACAAGGATTCCTTCAACATAGCATTTGAGGTAGGAATACTCATGACCAATTGAGCTATAGGGTTACCAAAAATGACTGATTTCCTAGATATTCATGTTGATCCTCCAAGAGATGATCCATAGTAAACCCATCCACAACCTGCATATCTATAGGAACACCTTCCTCCTAAACCAATTCCTCTATAGCATCAAATCTATTAAATGTTTCATCCTCCTATAAATGTATTTGAGAGTCCTTTTCTAATCCCTACTTCTATTGCAGGGATTAACTAGGACAAAACCATCCTTATCCATTACCACCCCTTGCTTAAGGGATTTACCTTTATCCAAATTTTGAGTTGATTGCAAAGAGGCATTACCCATACCAAAATTGTTACTCTGGGGTACTTCCACTGAAGATGGCCATACTCATGAAAGATACGACAATGGTAGGGAAAGGTCTCATAATCTAGCTATTTAGTCCAAGAGATGGATCCAACACTCATATCAATCGAGTTAAAAAATGGCTTGTTCAAATCAATTTCCACACAAACACGAGCATAAGAGAAAATAATCTTAGATAAGGTTTTTTGTGAGGATCCAATGCATTTTCCAAGCATTAAAGAAATCATCTATAAAATATCATTTCTCCAGTATTCCAAAGGCAAACGAGGAAGATTAACCCAAACTAGAACCCTAGAAGGGAGTTCCTCATCAAAATTGAAGCCCATATTCCATGGTTTAATGAAAAGGCCCACCTGATTATAGAAATACAACCCTCCTTCAAATGAATGATTTCGATTAGTAATGCATGAAAAAATCACTAGAAAGAAATTATTAGTAGCCAACAAAATCTCGAAACCACCCTCTGGATTAATCCAAGTCTTGTGAAGCCAAGAGTCCAAGAAGGGAAGGGACACCATCAGTCCCATAAACTTATAGATCAATACATTATTACAATAATACTCGACATCATCTACTATGGAATCTAGTTGAAAGACCATCCTGGGATGATCTGACAATATTTCTAAACAACCATTAACCTTATGAAGACAAAGTCCACCATTATGAAACAAACCAATTCTTGGGTTTTCCATTTAAAACAAGGCACCCCCATTGGGTAGCACACATAACCCTCTCCTCTCCACACCAAATACACTCCTCACCAAAGGCTAAAGGCATGCACAGGCAAGTCCCAGCCATCCACTAGCCCAAAGCCTCCCCCTTGCAGCCAAAGGAAGGACCACAACACAAAACTAATGATGCACACTAATTTGCTATAGAAATCTATCCCAACACCACCAAAGACCAGGAAAACAAAGAGATCACACACCGCTAACAAAATGTCTCCATAGAAATGAAACTCTCCCTCTCGTACGTGTAACAAAATACCCACCCACACAACAACTGGTCAATAGAAAAAGTGATCTAGAAGAAACAAATTGCATGCAAAACCTTGCATCAACATGCAACCTGAGCCAAGGAGGCCGCAAGGTAGCATGCACAAGTTGCAGAGCCAATAATAATTAAACTATATGTATATATGAAAACTACACTTATGGATCTACAAAAGGGTATTTTTACACTTTAAAAAGATTGTCATTTACATGCATAGAAGTTGTTGAAACATCAAGTTTTTCAAATTAATTATTTTTTTTGGTAAATTGGCCACAAAGTGGCCTACATATGCATTTAGCCAACAATTTTTGTTGGAAAATTTTTGGACATATCTAAATTATCTAGAATGAATCTTATTAGATCATAAGTTTGACCAAAAATGATTTTTAATTATAAATACTAAAATTCACTTGTGCTAATAAGTTGGTTGAAAGTTTGACAAAGATTTATACTTCTACCCATCTATAATTGAGAATTGTTTTTAGAATATCTCCACTGAGATCATATAATGATTCCATCTCGCCTTTGCATTCCCCTACTATTTCTTTCTCCAATGTAATTTGCATCTCCCATGATTTTAGCTTTGAAATTTCATCAATTGTGACTCTTTTCCTTGAGTAGATTGTTGTTGTCAAGCTTTTTCAATAATTTTGATCCTATTTATTTTTATTTCACTCTACTCCATCTGGTCTTCACAATTCCTTCTCAATTTCTTGAATCTTTCTTCCCAATGATTCATTTCTTTATGTTTAGCTATTGATTCTCTTATTGTCTCTTCTCCCTCTTTGATAAGACTATCCACCTAGTTTTTAAGCATATTTTCTTTATGTTTCATACTATTTATGGCTTCCACTTTCTCTTTGAACAAAAAAATTGGGTGGGGTGGTAATACTAATACTACATGGTTAGGTTGCATCAAAGCATTCATTAAGTTATGTAAATAATTTATTGTTTCTTTTAGCTCCTTCTTTGTGTTCTTTCTCAACCTTTCAAATATTACCTCTAAATTCCCTTGTATGTCTTGAATTTATTGTTCTCATGTTGCATTCCCTATTTCAATGGTAGATATTTTTAACATCTCATCCTTATTCTTTTGAATTATTGACACTGCAAATTGAACACATTTATCCCATATGGTATCTTTTTGATTAAATATTTTTATTTTCCCTCTCTCCATTATAGAAGTGCAAAAGTGTTGGTCTAGAGAAAACCAAATGTTTTGCAAAGTTTCCTAAGTCTTGGTATATAATTTTTAGTGTACAACATATGATTTTTACGGTTCACATTTCTCCACTTTGTCAAATTTGTTCATGTGGTTCTGAGGTAATTTTGGTACATGTTGGAAGATTCTAAATCCAATGTTGCATGACTTGATTTCCTCTACAGTCAAAGATAATGTTGACAGAGTATCGGGATTTGTAATGGTAGAGTTGCAATGACAAAGTATATGTTGGAATGATTTGCATTGCACCATAGATGAATATTTTTCTCTCTGATTTTGATGAAGTGTTTGAGGATGTTAGTATTCTATGTGATCTAAGTGTAAATTATTTTTCATGGTCCATGTGTCGAGTTGGGAATGAATAGTTGGTTCAATTTATTTTTACTTCACTAGTTTTGCTATCTGGTCCTAACCTAAGTATTTTGGGGTTGTGCAGAGTTGAGTTATATATGAAGTAGTATCATAGTAGTGATTATGGGTCATTTCGACCTATTTTAATGGTGTATATATTTTGGTTTATTTCTCAAGGTGTGTATGTTAGTATTTTGAGCTAACAGGTTATGAGGATGCATGGTACATCTAATTAGGCCAACCTAATTGGTGTTTTTGTTGGTTGTGGTATATATACAAGGTTAATTAATTGTGTGGTGATTTTAGATACAATATAATTAACTATGTGTGTTAGATTTGGTGCAAAGTAGTGAAAATTGTAATTGTGGTGAAGTATGAAGTGTGGTAAGTCATTTTTTGAGCCTAATTGGAATTTTCTTCAACATTTTGTAGATGCATAATTTATTGGTTTCACTACTAGAGATTGAACTAATTAAAATACATTTGAAATTTTTTGAAGATAGTTCCAATTAGTCTTAGAAAAATGAATTGACACACTTCATATTTCACCACTTATCAACCTCTTCGCACTCTACTCTACACGAAATCTCACACACACTCAATTATCTAACATCTCACCTATCCACACAAGGAAAATTTAACCTTGTATATATACCATAAACATCCAAAACATTAATTAGGTTAGCCTTATTAGATGTACCATGCATCCTCATAACTTTTTGGCCCAAACCTCAGCCACACATGGTTGGAAGAATAAACCAAAACATATGACACATAAAAATAGGCTGACATGACCTATAATTACTCTCATAATTCCAAGCCTTATATAATTTAATTTCACATGACCTCAAACCCTTTAAGTCAACATTGTTGGTGAAGTAATAAAAAAATTAACCAACTATTCACTCACAACTCACAACATGGACAACCAAAATGTGTTCCACTTGGAGCATACACACTAATAACATTCACAAACACATCCTCAAATTTAATAAAAAATATATTCATCCATGGTGGAATTTGAAGCATTTCAATCATGTACTCTATACCACTAACACTACCATTAAAGTGCTTGATACTCTATCAACATTATCTTCGACTATGGATGAATTTAAGGCTTGGAACTTTAGATTTGGATTCATCCAACATGCATAAATATTACCTCAAAATCACATGACAAGATTCCTCATAGTAGAGCAATACAAACCACAAAACTAGCTCATTGAACATTGAAATTGTATACCAGGACTTAGGCAATTATCAAAAATATTTGGTCTTTTCCAGACCAACACTTCTACAACTATGAAATGGGATGACATCACTAACAACACCATATCTAATCATGCTTGTCAATCATTAGTTATAAATCAATGTATCAATTTTGAAATCAATGAAAACACCTTAGTAACATCATATGCTACATATTCATCAATCTTCTCAATGACAAATAATCTTCCAATAATAGTTCTAAAATTTTTTCTATTGAGGAAGCTCATAATTTGGATCAGTAGTCTAGAGATTTAGATGTTTGGTTCTTTAATTTATTTTAAAATAAGAGAGTTTGGTAAGGATGCTACAATTAAATAAACTAATTTTAAAGTCAACAAGTCAAAGAAGGATGATGAATTAGATTAAGATGATATTGGTAAGGTGGAAATTTTTTTGTAGGTATATTTAAAAAGGGAACTGGAAAATAAAGATGTCAGTTACCCTTTGAGTGTTTGAATTGTTGAAAGATAGGTCATTAGACTTCTAAATGTTCAATCAAAGTAGAAAATGACAAACAAAAGGATCAAAAAGGTAAATCTATCAAGAAGAGTTATTATGTTGATGATGAGGAATTAGACTATACTAATGATGGAAGTGATGAATTCTTGTTCATGGCTCTAAATGTTGGAACTAATTTTGTTAATCCTAAAATATGTGTGAATAAAAGTGCTCTCAAAATAGGTAACAATATAGAATGAAGTATGATGATGAATTTTCATGAAAGATATGAGAAACGCTACTAGATAATTGATAGTGGATGTTCAAATTATATGATAGGTGACAAGAGTGTTAGACCCATAGTTATATTTACACTAAAAGGTTGACTTGATAATGCCTGATACAACCACCAAAGTTAACAGATCCATGGGAGGTGGTTAGTCCATGTCAGAAATCCTGAGGGGAGCACAAACCAGTTGCCAACAATCTCCCTCTCAGCATTACTCGAGGGGAATCAAGCCTGACACCTTTGGATCTGATACCAATTTTTGGCCCCATGATTTCCATTGCACCAAAAGGTTGACCTTCTGGTGCAATAGAAACCATGGGGCCAACAAAGAGTAATTTTTTTAAACTTCAAAATTATGATAGTGGTCTTGTTAAGTTTGGTGATGATACATATACAAAGATATGTGGAAAAGGTTCAATTAGTTTTCGTGGTAAGAATAAAAAAAATGTTCTTTATGTCAAGGGTCTCTAGGATAATCTTCTCAGTGTAGGAAAAATTTGTAGTAGTGGCTACAATCTTGTTTTTTAGGAGGATGGTTGTGAAACCAAAAAAGGAAGATCCAAAATTCTAGTGGAAAAAGGGACAAGGATGAAAGGTAATGTTTATCAACTCAAAGGCATTAGTGTTAAGGGATTTATATCTCAAATAAATGAAATTTGGATATGTCACAAAATAATGGATCACATCAATTTTGATAACCTAGTGAAGATTAGTTCTACTGATTTCAATTGAGAGATCTACCATGGATTACAAAGCATATCAATGCAATATAAAAAGAGTGTCAATATGGAAAGAAGACAAAGAAGAGGTTCAAGACTAAATAATATTCTACTACATGACCTTTGGAGTTGGTGCATACAAACCTATGTGGACCTAACATAATAAGAAGCTCTCATGGTAATAGTTATTTTATGTTATTGATAGGTGATTATTATAGAATGACTCAAGTGACAATTCTCAAAGCAAAATCAGAATCTCTAGATAAGTTTAAAGAATTTAAATCTATGGTTGAAAATGAAATGGATTTGAAAATAAAGTTCTTGAGGTCTAATAGAAGTGTCGAGTTCACCTCCAATGAGTTTAATAGTTTTTGTGAATCTATCATAAGATAAAAGACACTTGTCAACTCCTAGGACTCATCAACCTAATGGAGTTTTGGAGAGAAAGAATAGGATGGTTTAGGAGGCAACAAGGACCATGATGAAAGAAGGTATTCATATTGTAGTATATATTTTTAACATAGGTCAAGAAAGAGTGAACAGTTCAAAGACTCCTTATGAACTATGGTACATGGAAAACCTCCTGCTGTGAAATATTTTAGAGTGTTTGGAAGTAAATGCTATATCAAAAGAGATGAATAAAAATTAGGAAAATTTGATGCAAGATCTGATGAAGGAATATTCCTTTGATATTCTACAAAGAGCAAGGCTTATTGATGCTACAATAAAAGTCTGAATAATTTTTTGAGAGTGCAAGTGTCAAAGTGGATGAAGAACCCAATCAAAGTTCAGCACTGATAGAAGGATATGAATCTGATGAAGCTCATTGCAGTGAAGAAGAAAAGGATGGAGAGAAAGAAAAAGATATGATAGTTGAAGAGGAAGAATCTCTAAAAAATATCCCTAAGAATCCTAATTATGTGTAGAAGAATCATTATAAAGATAAAATCATTGGAGAAAAGATCAAAGGTGTGTTTACAAGAAGAAAATCTATTATGATAAAGTAACATGTAACTTTTGTTTACTTTCAAAGGTGGAACCTAAAACTATAATAGAGACATGCAAAGATGATAATTGGACTAAATCTATGAAAGAAGAGTTGGTAAAAATTGAGAAGAATCAGATTTGGGAATTGGTCCCAAGACCAACAATCAAGAATATGATAGAAACTAAGTGGGGTTTCAAGAATAATTTGAATGAGGATGGAAAAGTTGTCAGAAATAATGTTAGGATTTTTGTGTAAAGGGTACTCACAAGTGGAAGGAATAGATTTTGAAGATACTTTTAATCTAGCGGAAAGGATGAAAGCTATTATAATATTTTTGGATTTTATATCACATAAATACTTCAAGGTATATTAGATGGATGTCAAGCCTACATTTTTGAATGGTGAGTTAGAAGAAGAGGTGTACATTGAACAACCAAAATGGTTTTAGTTATCAAATGATTTTGATATGGTCCATAAGTTGAAGAAGGCATTGTATGGACTCAAACAAGCTCCTAGAACTTGGTATGCAAGATTGGATAAGTACTTATTACAACAGGGATTTAGGAAGGGTACTACAACTAACAATCTTTACTTAAGGTTAAGGTAGAACAAATCCTTATTGTGGTAGTGTATGTTGATGAAATAATCTTTGGAGGAAATGAAGGTATGTGTAATATGTTTATAGAGGATATGTAAAAAGAGTTTGATATGTCAATGTGTGGGGAGATGAATTTATTCCTTGGGATAAAAATCAGTAAATGAAAAAAAGCTATTTTCATTTCACAGGAAAATTATGTCAAGGAGATGTTAAGGAAGTTTAGACTGGAGGATTGAAAAATAGTATGTAATCCTATGGTTTTTGGTTGTAATCTTATCAAAAATTATGAATCCCTTAAGACAGATCAGAGCAAGTATAGATCAATTATTGGTAGACTATTATACCTAAGTACTACTAGACCAGATATCATGCATTCAGTATGTCTTGTGGAAATATTTCAAGAATATCCCATAGAATCACATGTGGTAGTAGTAAAGAGGATAATTAGATACTTGAAGGGCACTCCAGGATTTGGTCTATGGTATCTTAGGAATAGTGATTTCTCCTTGAGTGCATATATAGATGCAAATTGGGTAGGATGTGTAGATGATAGAAGAAGTACAAGTTGAAGTGATTTCTTTCTTGGAAGTAGACTAGTTTCTTGGTTGATTAAGTACAATTCAGTATCATTATCTACTAGAGAGGTAGAGTATATTATTCTAGCATCATGTTGTACACTGGTGTTGTAGATGAATTAGATATTGAAAGATATCAAAGTATCATATGCTAAACTTATTTCTATCTTGTGTGATATAAAAATTCTATGAATATTTCAAAGAATCCTATAATGCATTCAAGAACTAAGCATATCTCTATCAGGTATCACTTTCTAAGAGAGAAAGTTACATAGAATGAAGTGAAGTTGGAGTATGTGCCTACAAAAGATCAAGTAGCAGACATTTTTACCAAGGCTCTTCCTAAATGGGTATGTGCAGGATCATCATGGAAAAAATAGGCCCTTAAGTGGAAAAAAATTTAGAAAAATCAAAGTTAGGCAACTTGACATAAAAACTTGAATAAATTATCTATATTATTTCAAAAATGTGTAAGAATAGAATTTGTAGAAAATTGAATGTAGTTTCTAAACTACTAGGTATGTTTAAAAAAAGAAAATCTATTTGGTGAAAATTTGAAATTTCAATGCAGTGGTACTTAAATTTTAGGGAAAAATAAGAAGTAGGTGTCCGACCACCCTAACCACAATAAATTAATAATATTTTTTATAATATTTTAGATATAAGTAGAGGACTCATGTGATGTGATGCATATTTTTTGTAATTTTTTTCCAAGTAAATAATTAATTATGAATTTTTTATTACAACTTTTTTAAAAATATAAAAACTCATATGTCGGACCACCTTAACTTGCTCAAAACTTCATGAAATTCAATTTTTATTTTTTTAATACTATAGTATATGAATCATAGAATGTGATGCATGTTTTGGATTCAAAAAATGTGATACTGTTTGAAAGTTATAGATGTTTTTCAATTAGGATATCAATCAAGAATTTAGTCATAATTTGAATAGAAAATCAATAATAATTACTTATTAAATTCAAAGTAAAGGATAATTTATATCAGTGGAAAGCTGAGAATCTCCTTTAAAAACCCTTTTCGTTTCATTAATTTTGGGTAAAAAAATAGTCATCAGCCACATACCCATCATATTGCAACTTTTTGGCCCATCATGATCTTGCACATACCCAAATATACTTTTGAGTATCTCTGGAAAAAGTTAGGGGTTATTTCCCCTCCTCCTTTCAACTATATTCATGAGAGTGTGCATCTATCTAGGAGAGCATTTCAAGATACATTCTTTGTTTGGACTAATGAAGACTATATCTCAGGGGGAGTAGGTACTACTTTTTTGATTGGTGGAGTTAGGTGGAGAATACTTTGTGTTCCTAAGGGGGAGAGAGAGAGCAGAAAGTGAATGCAAAGAAGAGAGAGTAGTAAAGAGAAAGTGTGTAATATAGAAGAAAGATAAAATAGATTTTTGGTGTTGCCTAAAGTGAAGTGTGCAGGTGATTTCAAAGGGGAAGATGCTGCCCTTTGCCATTGATATTAAAGGGGGAGAGAATGGTTTATAAATAACAAAGGTAAAGGGAGAGAGAATTTGTGATGACCCAATAAGGGAGAGTGTTGCTTGATGTAGAGTTATTTTTGTTGATATTTTTTTAGTGTTGGTTTTTCCATCAATTGACAAGGGTGGAGATTGTTGAGAGATTGTTGGTGTTGTCATTGATTTCATGACCCAATAAGGGAGAGTGTTGCTTGATGTAGAGTTATTTTTGTTGATATTTTTTTAGTGTTGGTTTTTCCATCAATGACAAGGGTGGAGATTGTTGGAGATTGTTGGTGTTGTCATTGATTTCAACCTCTAGTATGGTCAGGGAGTTGGAGAATATTGGTTTTGTCACTTGTGTTATGGTTTGATGTGACATTGATATCAACCCCTAGTGTTAGTGTGGAGATTGTTGAAGTATTTGTTGAAGAGTGTTGCACTATGTTATCATTTGTGTTGTGGTTTGATGTCAACCTCTAAAGTATTCATGATTATAAGTGTTTGTGTTATTGATTAGTAGTACAAATGTTGTGGATGTGTTGAGAAGGTGCTTGTGGTGTTGTTGATGCAGCTAGTTCACTTGGTTTCCAAGTGCTTTTGAGAAAATTTGAATAAAAGAGTGTGCAAGGTGATAGAGGTGTTTTTTTTTTGTGCTCCAAATTTTTTCATGGTTGAAGTTAAGCCTATGCGGTTTATATGTGATGATTAGAGATGTTGAAAGTTGTTATATATAGGGTCCCAAGTTTTAGATTGTGTGGCAGAGGAAGTTGTGTTTGAAAGTGTATTAGCTATGAAGAAATTTATCTAGGAGAAATAGAATTACTCTGCATTTATCTATGTTAAAGTTTCTTGTCTTGTAGATTTGGGAACATGCTAATATTATACGTACCTTCCTTAAATTGGTGTATTAAGTTTTGGGTTGATCCACAAGTTCATTTCATGTGTTGGAGTTCAATAGTAGTGTATCTAGTTGCATAGGATAATAGTATTCTTTGTTTCAGGTGGTTGCAATAGTATTACAGAGTAGCATGTTGATGTTGGAATATTCCAATGTACTATATAGTGTTTTCATGTAGTCCATAGGATTTTTATAGATGTAGCGAAGTGTGATGTTAAGTGTTATTAGTGTTAATTCAGGTTTGGTTAACTTGGTGTGTTTGTGCTATGTGTGGAACTTCTTCATGGATTATGGATGGAGAGTGAAGGATTTTGGTGTATATTTGAGTCCTAGTTAACCCATGGTGTGGTCCACCTTCACTTCTTTCCACTGTAGAAGTGTTTGGTGCTGACCTAGTTGGTGTTGCATGTTTGAGGTGCATACTTTTCATTGAGTTCAACCTTAAATAGTTGTCTAAGGTCATAGATGGTATAAATACAAGGTGAATTGTTGGAGATGGAGAGAAAATATTGTGATATGTGAATGTTATCAAGTGTGTTGAGTTGAGTGTGAGCTTAAGTGCCTATGACTTTGGATGTAAGGAGAAGAAAATGTCTACATTTTCAATGTGCTTGAAGATATTAGACACAGTGATTCAAAGGTTGCAGATGGTGCAGAGTTGTAGTGGTGGATTTTTCCTATTTCTTTGAGATAGTGAATCTCTCTCTAATAGTCTTCTTATATTCTTCTTTCTTATGGACAATGAGTCATTTGGGCAGTGAGCCCTAGGTAGTGACTCATTCTTTTTTTTCTAGGTATTGATCCCTCTGATTGTGAGCCTATTGTATTCAGTGTTTCTATTCATATATATGTGATCTAATCTTCACCATGGGTTTTCCCTAATCAGGTTTTTCCATGTAAATCTAGTTTTCAATTATGTACTTGGTTGCTGTTGTGTTTTTCTATATGTTTACATTTTTCTAATGCGTAATAAGGGTCTAAAGTTTGATAAGGGTTTGAAAGTTAATGAGGGATTGAATGTTATAGATAAAATTGAAGGTGAACTAGTTAAATAGAAAATGGCTACTAAATGGAATAATTTCAAGAGAAAATGATATTTAATAGAGTTTAATAAAAGTATGGTGATTTGTAATTCAATATTTTTAGACATCAAATAAAATTTCTTAACCTTGGATATTTATATGTTAGGCGAGGGTCGAGTAAATCCTAACAATATTGAGATTGCAAAGGAATAATTCAAGAAGAAAATCATCAAATTATTGGCTAATAAAAAATTTACCGATAAAGACACAATTGAAAGATTATGAAATCTATCAAAATATCTTGCAACCTTTCAAAAGGAGATAAAAAAAATTGAGAAGAAAGATGAAGATGCAAGTAATGCTAATAACATATGGAAGGATAATTTTAACAACACAATTGTCCCAAATGGAAATGTTATCTCACAGATGATTACCAAATTGAAGAACTTCAAAGAAAAAAATGATTCTTCTCTAAATAAAGTCTGAGTCAAAGATGAAATGATAAAGCTTTAAATAAAAGAAGAAGATGATGACAAGAAGAATGTCTTAATTTCAAATTATTTTTATTTAAGATGAAATAAATTTTTTATCATTTTTTGATTAAAAGTTATTTCTCTCTTCCATTTTTGAGAAATGGTTACAAGAAAGAAATTTTTATTCACATGTCTTAAAAAAAGACTAAATGACAATGCAAGGGAGGTATTTTGGAAATTTAAGTTAGAAATTAATAAACGTGGGTATGATATAATCTCTATGATTTTGTAGTTTGAAAATATTTCTATACAAATTGTATGCATATAAGACTCTAGGCTCTTTTCTTGGAGAAGATTAATACAAAAGCTAGTTAACTTTAAGTCATTTCTCTATGAAATAATGTTTTTTTTTTTTTTTTGATATTTTTATTATCTACCTTTGTGATAAATGATTTGTATGGAATATTGATGACTCTTGAATGTGAGATCTCTACTATTTAAATAGTTCTTCTCTAGTTACATAAAAATTTATAAAATATCATCTTGATTCTTAATATAGTATAAAGTAGTTGTGAGACCTTGTGCTCAATTTTAGATCAATTTGGTTTTAGAAAATACCTTTCATTTTTTTAGTTCAAAATAATATTTATTTATTTATTTTTTATTGTACAAGGGAGTTGCACCTTCCAAATGCAGAGCAAGGTTGTCTATCTAATTGCAATCCATCCAAATATAGTAGACATTTTTCTCACCATTCCTTGGGAAAGTCACATTTTTCTTATATATTTCAAAATAAAAAATAAATTTACCAACATGGTCTAATCAAATTACTTTCATTTTATATAAATAAAATAAAATTTATTATGTGGTGAAATTATGCTTGCACTACTTGGGAAAGTCCATTTTTACATTTTTGGCAAGTGGTACATGTAATCACACTAAGAATAAAGCCAAAATCCTATATTATTGGGGGAACTTTTTACTGAGTAATTTTAGGGGTAATTTTTCAATGGTTGAATTATTTATTTTCCTTTATTTATGTTATTACAACAAGTAAATTTCAAATTGGATTCTTATCTCCATATAATTAGGCTTTGTCAAGAAAATTAATCTGGACCTATTTAATGGGAAACAACTTTCTAGGTTATCTAAGAGAAACCATTTTTGAACCTCCTGATGTTAATGAAAAGAAATGTGAGAAAATCAATCATTAGAAAACACATAACTACATATTTTAATTAATCTCTTTTGATTTATAATTTTATATTGAATCATCCAAAAACTTAAGGAGGCTTGGGAAACACTTGATAAATTGTATGGGAAAACTAATAAGATTAGGGGATATCAAATTGATAATGATCTGATGAATCATGATCATAAATATTTTAACCACATTCATGACTAAGTCTCTAATATTAAGTAACTATGAACATAGTTAAAATATTGTAACATCATTAAGAACAATTTAAATTTATTGTAAATGTGTTATATAAGCTTTTTCTTGAGTATTCAGTATTTTTTCTAGGTTTCATACCCATTAGTGTTTTATGGGATCTATATATGTTGATCCTAATTTTGATAACTTTACACATATTCTAATCTAAGAGGATGAAACCTTAATTCAAATGACTAGAATCAAATCTTCTAGGTTGGCTAGTGAGCCTAAGGTACATAAAAAAATAGGGAGTCCTAAAAGGAAGAAAAACAAGAAAAATAATAAGCTATAGAAATATTTTAAATTCTCTCCCTTTTAAGGGGAACCATCTAAGAAGAAGAAGCCTAAATGTGCATTTTCAAGAAAATAGGGCATGATGAATATAAATGTTACTCAAAATAAATTGATAAGTTGAAGCATCTTCTTAAAAAGAATCAAATAAATTTTCCTTCAAAAATGTTCAAAGAGGTTCATTTTATTTTTCTTCATAAAAGTAAAAGAAGAAAAATGGGAAAGCACTTGTTGCAATTAGATATTAGAAGTTAAATAATTGGATACTTGATTCTAGAGCTTCTTATTATATGACTTCATCAAAGTGTATGCTATCTTAATTTGAGTCTTCTTCATCACCACACATCTTGATGGCTAACACATTTATATATTTTTGGGAAGGGTTATATTGACATGGATGATAGATCATTTTTTGATGTTCTTTGTGCTCCTTCATTGTCAAACAATATCATTTTTATCTATCAAATCTCACATAGTGGAGCAGGCAAGAGTGTTGATTTTACACAATATTATATCATAATTGAAGATTTTTATAGTAGAGATATAGTTATGATTGGGGAGGTTAATCATCAACTTGAAATCTACAATTTCTTACATTTTTCTCCTACTTTACCTTTGACTAATTTTCACATACAAAATTCAAGTGTGGAAAATTTTGAGGAAATTTAGTATGTTCATTTCAATCTTTGTGTTCTCACATCTGCTAAGGTTCTAGAAACATGTATTGATATTCCATCTCCTTTATCTATTGTTGCTTTTGATGAAACTAGTTTTTATACATCTATGTCTCATAATGATTTAGTCCAACAAGCTATTAATTATCTTCCAAATACAACTACTTGGGATTAGTACTTGATAAACATTTTAGGTTTTTTGTGTCCTATCTTGCAGCTTTGGAGGACACTATTGATCATATTTATCTCCTCTTTGATGTTACTTCATATGGAGTTATATCATCTCCTTCATATGTTTTTGGAGATAATTTTGACTCTCTTATATCTTCTTTACCTAATCATTTTTCATAGTTTTGTGTTAGTGTGGAGATATTTTATTGACATTTGGAGGAGACACAATTTAAAAATGGCTTAACACATATCGCACATCCTAAATGAAATTTTTCATCATCGACATTGTCATCATTAATATAATTGCATTTCACATCATTTTCACTAATTAACTCTATTTCTCTCTATTAATTGAATAACCTTACATTATTTAATTAAATCACTTTTTCATCATTTATCTAACATTATTCGTCTTGATTAATTAATTAAATATTAATTATCTAATTAATCCTCTTTTCCCTTTCAAATTAAAAAATTAAATTAATTATTTAATTCATTCAACACCATCCATTTAATAAATAATATTTTATTTATTAAGTCAATTTATCTTGCATGTTCCTCTTAATATTAATTAATTAATTTAATTAATTAATCAATTACCTCCTTCACATGGACTAATCAATCTATTTAGTTAAGTGATCAATCAAATATCTTAACTCACACTCTCTCTTAGTCAACTGAAATTGACTATCCAATCTATCTAATGAACTATTCAATCTAAATCAGTTCACATCCACTCACTCTCAGTCCTCTAATCAATCAAATGAGTTAACTCATCAATCTATTTCCTCTCAATGGTTTCTTAACCATTGATCCTAATCTTTCACTTTTTATTCTTGATTGATCATTTGAAACTTGAGAATCTATAAAACAACCCTCCCTTCTCAAAAAAATCTTAAATTTTTATAGTGAAGCACTAAGCAATTGATTGTTGAGCATATTAAGAGTTATTTGTCATCTTATTCTATTTTACCATTATCATCATGAATTGAAGCTTTTTCACAACAATGGAGGCTTTATATTGATCCAAGCAATCCAAAATTCAACATCTATATGAATACACTCCAACATGGGATAGCATAATTGTATTTCTTGAATTCCTTTATTGTTTCTCATTTATGTTTACATTGCTTATTGAATTCATGGTTTTACATTTCATTTCAAGAGTATGGTTTGGATTTGATCTTGTTTTGAATTCATTCATTTGATTTCATTATTGTATTCCTTATGCATGTTTTCCCCCTTACATTAATTGGCACACTTAGTGGGACCTAAGTGCTTAACTATAATGTTTTCATCAAGTTTTGTGAGTAGTTGTAGGTTTTGGGTCACTTTCTTGAACTATTTGGTTGTTACTTTGGAATATATATGTGCTCATCTCATTTTTGGGTCACTATTGCATGAATTTGATCATGTTCATCCTATTTATGGGTTGTTATTGTCATAATCTAGTTGTGGTTGTACTTTTTATTTTACTATCTAACAGGGTTTTCTGACTATGTAGGAATAGGTCTTCTATCTTTCTAATAATGACCACTATTGTAAGAATGTTCCACAATCATCTTAAAGAATTGCCACAACCATCCTAAGAATGGTCATAGTCATCCTAAAGAATGGTTTCCATTGTAAAAAAAATGTCCCTCTATTGTCATATCTTCAAACGGTCATATCTTGGTCATCCAGAAGTATTTTTTAGTGCTTTTCAAAAATTTGTTGGAATTTGATGCTCTTTTCAATGGTGTGGGTGGTTTTCAATTTTTGTATAGTTAAATTTTCCCTTGATACACCTAAATTTAAATCACATTGTAATTTTGTCTAGGCTGTAGGGACTAGATGCTTAATCAATTGACTAACCCTATCTACCTTTTTTTTCTATATTTTGTAATATTTTTTAACATTGTTGATGTAGCTCTTGCATGGTGATGGCACTTTTTTTTTTGAAACAACTAATCATTTGCTTGTAGAGTCAACGAATGATCAAAGGCACTTAATTTTCAAAAATTTGTTAGATGTTGCTAATTTTTTAAACATTTACATTTGGTGCTCTTAAAATGAATTCACTTTCAATTGGTGCAATAAAAGTGAAAAATACAACTTGAACATTTAGATTTTGTGCTCTTAAAATGAATTCACTTTATTTGGTGCACTAAAATTGAATAAGACAACTTGAAAATTTATATTAGGTGCTCTTAAAATGAAATCACTTTACATGGGTGCACTAAAACTAAACAAGACAACTTGAACATTTATGTTTGGTGTTCTTAAAATGAATTCACTTTACTTTGGTGCATTAAAATTGAACAAGATAACTTTAACATTTACATTTGGTGTTCTTAAAATGAATTCACTTTACACTGGTGCAATAAAACTGGACAAGACAACTTGAACATTTATATTTGGTGCTCTCAAAGTGGACTTGTTTTCTTTTGGTTTATGAAATTTTGCTTGAAGTCTCAAATATTTAAAATTGGTGCTTTTAAAACATGAATTGTTATCTTCAAACACCTCATTTTTGGGATTAAAATGAAATTACCATAAATTTTCTATTGTGTCAACCATGTTTGGAAAAACAAGTGTGTATCCTCTCCCATTGTTTCTTTGGACAATCCTAGGTGATGAGAAACACTTTGGGTTTCACATTTATATTTGCATCATTACATCAGTAGATCGAGCCTGCCTATGAGACACATCCAAAAAGGAGAACTCAAGGGCAACCTAAAGTGGATTTTCCCTCATGCCACTATAGAAATAAGTTAAGAAAAAAGTAAAGACTAACTGTTCTTAGCCTTTTCTAGATAGTTCCATTTAGAACAGGGAGGTACCTTTGCATATAAGTGCCCCTAGTAGGATTGGTTGATTGCTTAAGTGGCTTGTTGTGTGCTTGCAATGTGTCGATCCCTTGAGAAGTGACTAAATACCATAGTGTAGAAAGACACCTTATTGATTGAGATATTATTCTTGGTGACACAGTTCAGTGCAAGGGATGTGCACTGTACCTTGAAGATACTTTACTCGCCATATGAACTCCCTTGAGTGACACATAAGTCCTCATCTTAGCATAAGCTATTTATAACTTTCTAGAGAAAGGGTGATTTTAGTTATCCTTCAATTCTAGGAGTACCCTATCTATCCCTACAATTGCTTTGAAGGAGCTTCTAAGTTGCGGACCTAAAAGTGTTTCCATTGGCCATCTACCTTAGGGATAAAATTGCTTGAAATGTTTTCAATGTTGTTACCAGTGTAAACTTGGGCTCCTTTGGGCCTATTATCAATAAAACATATGGTTGGTCCATGCACTTTTTTTTCTGTGCTTTATTACTTGTTGTATCTTACACATAATTCTCAAAACATGAAATCAAACAAACATTAAAAACTTGCAAAATTATCAAAGAAAATACCATCACAAAATTCAAAACTATTGAAACAGAGTCAATATTGTTACTTTTGCCGCTACTATCTCAAAAAATTATTGCAATCAACCTAAATTCTACTCACTATTATTGAGTTGACTACTATTGTTATCATTGTTGCATGACATTCACTGTCAAAATAGAGTCACTTCTAAAAACTTTTCCACACTTGTCTTAAAATAGAACCGATATTGACCTAAAATCCTATTGCTATTCTTTAAACAAAAGTTGTTATAATCCTTCTTGCAAGCTTGCCTCAAATTTTTCAAAACAAATGATTTTCAAACATTCACCTAAAAAGTAAATTCATTTATCAAAGAACATTATTGGACCTTTTAGTCAAAATCCAACATCACCATCCTTCATTTTTGGACTTGGTTTACATAAGATTCATAACTATCATCTTTTGGACACAACATTCACGCCATATTTTATCAACATCCTTCAAAATCACCAAAACAACAACCAAACATCAACATAGTCTTGGACACATATTGAACCCAAGAAATCAAACCATTATCTTGCTAGTGTTTTTAGAGCAACCTTTACTTGCAACCTCATTTCTAGTTCAAGTAAAGCAAACACCATATCCTCTAAAACATAGCAAAACATCAATTTGAGTCTTTTGAACTATTGTGTTATAAACTAGCATCAAGTCTTACCATCCAACATCAAAATTGATCATCCAACTATCCCTAAAACATGTCAATATCAATCTATTATCCAAATCTAGTTCCACTCTATACACCCATGGGGTCGTCAGATACTACAAATGTTAATGATATATCAACTATGGATTCCCCTAATCAAGGTTTTAGTGTATCTTGTCACATGGAATATTTCAATCAAAATCCTCATTCATATCAAAATCACTCTTATCAAGGGTTCCAAAATCCTCATCAAGCACAAAATATACAACATTAAATTTCCCTAAATTCACTTGAGAAAATAGTTGACACACTTGAACAAAATTAAAACCTGGCACATCATCAACAACATGTTCAAATTCAAGACATTACATATTAACAACCACAACATCAACAACAAGATCTAAACTTACAACATCAAAACATGACATATCATCAACACCATGTTCAATGTTAAGATATGGAATATCAATAACAAACAAACATCATTCCACAAACACCTCAACATGCACATCAAAAACACTGCCAAAATCATCAAAACATTGTTTCATATCAACAAAAAAATTTATTTCCACAACATCAAGTGAATCAAAAACATCAATCGGTACAAAATAAAATCTCACAACATCAAAATCATCAATCTCAAAACCAACAAGGAATTTTTTCTCAAATACAAAAATCATCTCCACCACAACAAGCCTTAAAATCAAACTACACTACTAAGCATAAATACACTCCTTTAGGGGATCCAATTGAAACTTATCACACTTCCAAAACCATCACGAAGTGGTGAACCTATCATCAAATTCTCATGGTATGATGACAAGGCCTATTGTAATTACCATGGAGTAAAAGGTCATGATGCACCAAAATGTGTTAAACTCAAAATCTCATACAAGATCTTATTGATCAAAGAAAAATATCTATTGAAGAAAACACTCAAATGTTGACCACTAATTATAACATTGACAATATCTCAACCTTAAATGTTAAAGGAAATGATCAAGATCCATCCACCAGCGATCACATTGAGGATGCCTTTACCTCAAATAATGGGCTAGAAGACATAGATAATTTTTCAAAGCATGACCAGATTATCCATCAATGTATAATAATGATCTATTTAAAAAAATATTAACATCATTTGATCCCATTGTTGAAAAATTTGACAAGATCTCTACCTCAATAGTTGAGGAAAACAACCAAGATCCATCTACCAATGATCATGTTTACAATGTCTCTACATCATCTAATGAGAAAGATGACATACCTTAAGAATTCATCCCAAAGCATGATCAAAATCAATCACCAAAATCAAGCAATGATCCATTCCAAGGTATATTGACATCATTCAACCTCATGGTAACACATACTGGTGATCAAGAGACTCTTAATCCAATACTTATACCCAATGCAGAAAATTTAAGCCAAGAACTATCATCCATATGCTCACATTTCAAGGAAATCCAAGGATTCTTTCCAAGAAATCCATTTTTTTAAATTAGTTTTTCTCTTGGCCCTTAAGCTTTGACCTCCCATGTTGTTCATCCAAAGTGGGCATTATATGCATCTAAGGGGCAAGTTTGTCTCTCACCAAACTATCTCATGACCCTATCTGGAAACTACCTCTCTAGAATGATATCAACTCAGCCTATTATCCAATGAGTCTACCTGGAATAAGGTAGATAATCATGATTATTATCCAAAACCTCAAAAACCATCTTGATTAACTTTTTAGTACAACTTCATCTTTGCCTTATTTTTTTGAAATATTATCCTTTGTGGATGAAAGAGGAACATCATCATCATCACTATGATAATCATAGACATATTCATATTCTTTTTCCTTTATCCCCAATTCTTTGACTGCTCTAAATTTGGCTTCTCCTTTGACACTCTTTCTATCATGAAATTTGTTTGCATAGTGATCTCCTTTGCATATGTAACAAGTTGGCTTACAATCACTTTTCTTTTTTATGGAATTTCTTATGTCTGAAAAACCTTTTTCCAAATTTCTAGTATGGTTTTCTATTTTTGTTAAAATTTATCTTAGGAGTCTGCAAATTGCATTCAAAACATTTATGGTTTTTCTCTTTTTCTTGATTTCTTTGAAATACTATTGCCTGCAACCCAAATCTTGAGAGATTTATTTATGAACAACAACAGAAATAATGCGGTTAACTTGTTTAACCATCTTCTTATTTTTATAGGACTCACAAATTTCTTCATTGACTTCTTTTATGAAGGTGTACATTTATGGAAAAGGGATTTCCTATAATTCCTTGTCTATTATAACTAGATTTTTCATGATTCTATTCAAATAATAATCTCCAATAGGTAGAAAACTTTTAAGAAACTTGTAATACATTCCTTCATAATATTGTTCATGCCCACTATAGTAGAAATTGAAATAATACTCCTAAAAGTATTCATCTAGTTTACTCAGATCACAACATTTATTGTTAGTAAACCTATGATAATCCATTCTTTTTATAGCATTTGTGTGGCCTATAAACATTTTTATCAGCTGGTTGTAGAATGTGTCAAGACCTACATTGACAAGGTCTTCTCTATACTAAGCATCAAGGAAATCCTAAGTTCACTGACCTATGTCGATCATAGCATTCAATTATTGTAATATAGCATTTCTTTGGTCAATTCTAGTAGAAGTACTAATATAGTTTTATATCCATGCCCTCAATGCTTGAATACTTCTTAGATTGGTGATTGGATCAAATGTATCAAAGTTTGTCCAAGGAGGTGTTTTAGCTCTAAAATTTTGGAGACTATTGAAAGGATTTTAGGGACCAAAAGGTGGAGGATTCCCATTCACCATATGAATTTTTCCTTTAAACCTTTTGTATTGACCTATTGAGGGATCCCATTACTTCTCAACTTTAGGCTCTTTCAAAGTTGGATCTAGTATTCTTTTAGATATAGCTTGAATATTTTGGAAGCTAGTATGGTTAACAGGAAAATTGAGAACCTTAGGGGTTGGAGTATGAAGCCATTTTTCTACTTGATCAATGTTTTCAGGCCGAGTATCTTGATAAGAATCTTATTTCTATTAGATCAGTGTTACATGTTCTATAATGGTGGTTACAAATTCCTGAAGAACTCAAGTGGTATGTTGAACAACTTGAAGTGATTGTTGTTGGTTAGCCCACCATGCTTTTGCATGAGCTTTGAAAGCATCAAAATATTTATGCAAAGCAATGATCTCAAGTCGAACAGTTTGTTCAAAAACATGGGTAATTTGATGCTCAAGTCTAGTCAGACAAGCTAATAGATCATGGGAGTTCTAGAGTTGACTAGATTGGAATTCCTCACAACTAATGTCAGCTTGCTTTTCTTGATATATTTGATCTTTATGTAATATCAAAGTCTTATGGTGACCAAGACTAGACCAATTTAGGAGATTAGAACTAGAAGGTACATCATTTTCTCCTAAAGCATTGGCATGATATGCCTAGAACTAGATCTAATATTTCCCTATGGGGTCATATTGCATAAAAACATGAAACTAGGGAACCACATGTGCTAGGAGTGACATGCAACCTTGAGGTGTCTTAACTTCAATATCAGATTTGTCCAAACAATTTGGCTTAGGAAATGCTACTAGTTTGGCTAACATCATTTTATAGGAATGCATGTGACATTTCCCCAAAGTGAAAGTGTATGGACAATTATCACATTTCATGATGCTTGTATCAATCTCAAAATAATGCACATGGTTGCATTGAGGTCAAATAGTGGATGTTGGCCCTAGATGAAAATACTTAGAGGGGGTTATAGTTTTAGATGGAAGTAAAACTGTACATTTAGTACTTAGTTCCCCATGAAAAAAAAAATCCCTTGGGATAACACATAGGGTAAATTTAATGGGAAATTTCCCATTAGCACAGAGACCTTTGTCATAAGAATGAAATTTAGTGAACTATTTTGGTTGGGAATTTCTAGGGAAAATAGGACAGAGATGACATGGAATGTCATTCTAATAATAATTATTGAAAGGTTCAGTGAACCTAGATGATTGAGCTCTAGCAAAGAGTGGTTGCTCAATCTAAGAATTATAACTTTCATTGGAAAAACTCTTTTGAGATGAAGAATTAGATTGACTGAAATCAATTATAGCATGATTTCCTACTTCTCTAATTTGTAGATTTCTGAGTTGAGAGGGTTTTTCTTCAGTAATTCCTTCTTGAGATAACTCAAGTACCCATTGTGGAAGCTTGATATATTTCCATTTTACATTCTTTGGAGCTCTCAAATTCGGTAAAACTATTGGATGAAGTCTATATAGTGTTGTACTGCTCATTGGGTGGAAGACTCTTTCTAGGATCAAACATAAAAGGCATGGTAGTATTGAACAGTCTAAAATGCATAATGAAATGTAAGGTATGCTCTATTCAACCAGACTTCATATTAAGATTCATGGTTCAAAACTTGTAGGTCAACACATCATTCAAATTATCATCTTTAAGACTTATAGAAAATTTAAAGTAGAATCAAACAAGACTAATTTGTATGTCATAGCATCACAAATAGTTCCTGATATAGCATCACTGAGTTGGGTATGTCTAGCATCCTTTAACATCATAAAAATTATGACAGGTAAGCCCATTCCATAATGACCTTTGATGTTGATATGTACACAAGATAGATGCATATATTGATACGATTTTGAATCTTATAAATCCATTTATCTATATTTCATAATCTCAGTAGCAAAAAAAAATTACAATTTTCCTTCTACACCATTAGTGACTCTGTGCTACAACTCAGTGACTTTACACAATTTTTCAGACTTATAATGCATAATAACTTTAAGACCTTGGACATCAGGGTATATTTCACTAGGAATTTTAAAGGGAACTTTAAATATTCTGAATGGATTTCTATTTTCTTGAATATTATTATTACTTCCAAATTCATTTTTTTCTAATTGAGCAATGTGCTATCAATTTGAGTAATATAATTAGAGAAGCTTACTTGTTCATCATGATCTTTGCTAAAATATTGATCCATTGAAATTAATGGATTTGTAAGACTAGAACCAACTTCCTTTGAGATTTCTTTTTCCATAATTGCTCCTACTTTTCATGTTGACCAATGGTTTTACTACCTCTTTCTCTCAATACAAGACTTACGGCCATGACCACATTACTCACTTTAGGTTAATATGAAGAATAACAGTCTTTTATAGAAACTGACCATGTATCTAGATTAACATTAAGATAGCAACAACATAAAAACAATATATATATGCCATTAAATCCATTGATGTAGAGTAAGATAGTACAAATGATAATTGATAGAAGCTTGATGGCTCTGATACCAAATTTTGAGTAGCTGAAAATAATGTGCACTATCACATTACATGACATATCTTATCCAAGAAAACATTTTAACACAACTTATCCTATAAGCAATTTTTTGATTCTCCAGTTTTCACATAGTGCAAGAGAAGAGCATATTTTTTGCTTAGGCACACCTAAGACTCGATTGATATTCTAAGACCTCATGATAAAATGGAGAGAAAAATTTCCTTTATATAGTAGGAGTGAGAGAAGAGTCTCAAAGAATTTATCATCACCCTACACATGGAAATAGATTCCATTTAATACAAGATTCCTTTTGACAAGGAAAGACACCACTAAAGAGGACAAACTACTTTACAACCAAAAGTAGATACAACATAGATTCCTTTGATGATGAGGGAATACTCATGTTTTCTTTTTTGTAGTGGACTTACGGATTTGATCATGAGTTGTCATCTCATTTTTTCCTTTATAAAGGAAAATTAAAGTAAAACCTGTAAAGGATAGACCCCTTTACTAGTCATCATTTTCCACCATTCCTTGAACATGTCGAGGAAAATTATTGTCATCATGTGGCTCCCATCCTGAGTAGGGTGATATTGTGGTGTGCTTGATTGTCTCAAAGAATGTAGTTCTATCCTTTTCCACATAATACATTGTACCTTACTTTTACAACTTCCACTGATATTTAATGTCCTTGCTTATGGATGTCCCATTTCTTCTTGCTAGGTGGTATTTTGAATCCAAATAGGACTATAGGTGTTGTACAGGTGTTGAATTCTAGTACCCAATGTACAGTTTTGAAACTAGTTTCCTTCTCATGGTCCATATCATTGGCAAAATTCTCTATTAATTAAGTTATCTTCTAGAGACTAGAAAGTTAGCTTCCATAACTTACCTTCATAACCATTAAAGGAGAAGTTAAGATTTGGTTTATTTTTTGGACCTTAGAATAAATCAAGTAATCTTTGATGATTGCATTCTTCATCAAGCCATCTTTCTAGTCTCAATATTGAAGGGTTTATAAAATGGACTGGCCATGTTGTGGATAAGTAGGAGGAACATCAAGATATGCAGCAAGCTCTCTGTCCACATTTTCAGTAAGGAAAGTTTTAGAAATACTCTGAGAATTCCATAAATTTGTTGTGGTAATAATTCTTGTGGCTTTAAACATCATTCTCCTCTCATGGAGATAATCATCTGATATTTTATGTCTCCTATCTCTCTGATGATAGGGACTTGAATTGAATGCTTTGCAACTAGATTCAAACCATCTTTCTTCCCTTATGCAGATAATTCTAACATTTCCTTCTTGAGAGAGAAAATCTACAAATACATTCTTGTGACAAAGAATGTTCTATTTGGAAATCAAAGTATCCAAAAACCGTGCCCATCATAACAATCTTCCTCTTTTTACGTTATCCTTAGATTCACATTTAAAGAAGCTAGGAAAATTCTACAAATCTAGATCTTAATAAAA
Organism: Sequoia sempervirens; assembly: GCA_007258455.2. Taxonomy (NCBI): domain Eukaryota; kingdom Viridiplantae; phylum Streptophyta; class Pinopsida; order Cupressales; family Cupressaceae; genus Sequoia; species Sequoia sempervirens. Next base: position 344,144,750 of record VDFB02047230.1, on the reverse strand, counting down.
ATGGTTGATCAACAATAAACAAATAGAATGAATTTTAAAAATTCACCACAGTAATCATTTCCTTTTGAGTACTATGATAGTTGAGTTCACTTCCTTTGAAGCTACCTAAAATATAGCATGCCACTTCTTCATGATAATCAAAAATTTATTTTAGAACTCCTCCCCAACTTTGCTCACTAGCATCAGTTTCTACTATCTTGTGACCAAATCCTTGTAGTCATAATGGAGGTAGTTGAGAAGGTTTATTCTTGATTCTCTAAAAATAAGTATTACGAACTTTTTTACATGCAAGAGGATTCTTTCTAAGAAATTTTGATGCAGGAACATCCCAAGTTTCAAGCAATCTTGCATCAACTAAAAATATCTACATTCATGTTTTCTTGCATTTCAGTAGTTAGCTGTCAAGACCCAGTCTCAATATTTCATATTGCACTGTATCACATTGTAACATCAAAGCTCATGGAGAAAGATATATGATCTTCATAGCAACATATACATCATATCTAGAATTCTAGTGCTTTGGAGATTCCAGTATGAAGTTATTGCTAATAGAATATCAACTGCATTTGGATAGAGAGCATTCACTGAACAATCTTCATTATTCAAGTGTGCAAACCTATCCCATGAATTGTGGAGCTCAAGAGACCTTTCCATAAGGCTTCACATTCATCAAGGAACATTTTTTTTTATCTACATCATGTTTGTCCAAGGATCAAAGTAGAATCATATATTTTGGATGACCTTTCACACATTTCATAACTTAAGGTTTGAGACCTCTTGAGGCTGACAAGGACCTTTTCTAGAGCTGAGAATTAATATATATAGGCATAATTTAGTTGTATTAAGTAGTTAGTGAAGATAGAGATAGAAGTGAGAGTTAAGGGTTTCAACCTACATTGTATTTTTGGGATTAATGCCATATCATTTTGTAATTTTGTAAGTCAGAAGGTAGGGCATGTTGCTAGTGAATAATTGATCATTATCTATATTTTCATGTGTGATTGTTATTCCAATTATTTTAGTTTTCAGTGTGTTTACTCTTGGTGCAAGGTTGGACATTCCTATTCCTAGACCCTAAATCCTTGACTACACCAAGTGGTATCAAAGCAAGGTTGTAGACCTTGGGAGAGCAAAGCGAGTTTGTAAACCATCGGAGAAGAGAGAAAAGTTGAGCAAGGAATTTCATAAGATATTTGTGTGGATATATTGTCAACTTAAGGCAACCTACTTGTGTTTGTCAATAGATCACTAATTGTGAGGCAGTTGCGACCTTGTAGCCAAATGGCCAACTTGAGGTAGTTGCACCAGATCCTAGGAAGAGATGTCACCGAGGAGAATCCATACTAATATTAATGTTACTATAAAAAATGATGAGATGATGGAAATGATACAAACAATGAAAGTGAGATTGGATGTTGTTGAAGAAGACAAAATAAAATGCTTAAACCCTAGACCTAATGATGAAAGTGATGATGATGAAGTTCAAGTTGCAAATCTAACTGAAGAGACTATCAAAGAGGAAGAATTAGATCAGGTGAAGATATTGAAGGCTATTTTGAAAATTGGAAAGTGACCTAGAATTGAGATTTTGATTTATATTGGTAACCTAAATCCTAAGGATTTGATTTATTGGATAAATTAAATTGAAGAATACTTTGAATATGAAGAAATTGAAGATCCAAAAAGAGTGAGATTTACAAAGAATAAGCTGAAAGGACATGCTGCAATATGGTGGAAGGAAGTTCAATTGGAGAGAGAAAAAGGGCAAAGAGAAGATTGTGAAATGCGATAGAATGGTGACAAAATTAAAGAACCAGTTTATACCTACGGACTGAGTTGGAGGTACTGAAGAGGTTGTAAAACTTGAGACAAAAGGAAAAGACTGTGAAAGAATACACTAAGGAATTTCATAAGATCATCATTAGGATAGGACATAGTGAAACAAGCAAGGAGAAAGTGGCAAGATATATCAATGGGCTAAGGATGAACATCTAGGAAGAGTTGAGTTTGGTAAGGATGAATTTGGTAGAGGAAGCATATCAGTTTGAATTAAAGGTAAGGACAAGCTAAAAAAAAAGACATGAGCAGAGACAGAGAGGAAGATGACGTATATTTTAGAGAGGAAGATCACATTCAAGAGGAGAAGGACCATATGTGGAGCAAAGCAAGGAAAAAGATTCACACCATAAGGAAGAGAATGATTCCAATTCATACCATAAAGGGAGAGATGGAAAAAATTCTTACCCCCACAATAGAGGAGGATATAATTCTTACTATAATGATGGATACCAGAGAGATGAGAAAGGATATGACAAGAGAGCTTTCAAAGGAACTTATTTTAACCACAGAGGTGAAGGACCTAGAGAATTTGAGTGTCACCAAGAAAGTAAGAAGAATGAAAATCATGCAAGAATCAAATATGCGGAGGAAGAACCAGTGAAATCACCAAGTTTTGGAGGGATTCCTAAGAAAGGAGAATTGTTATTCATGAGGAGAGCATTGATCCAAGAGAAAGAAGTACCTAGGGAAGCACTACAGAGAAAATTTTTGTTATGAACTAGATGCAAAGGAGGTAAGTGTTGCAAAGTTATCATTGATAGTGGTAGCATAGATAACCTAGTTTCTGAGGAAATGGTGGAAAATTGAATTTGGAAAGGAGAAAACACCTAAAACCCTATAGGATAGCCTAGATTCAAGATAAGCACAAGATACTAGTAAGTGAGCAATTTTTTGTAAAATTTCATATAGGGTCATATCATGATGAAGTACTGTGTGATATTATGCTAATGGATATATGTCATATGTTGTTGAGTAGACCTTGGCAGTATGATAAGAAAACTATACATGATGGGAGGAACAATGCCTATACCATAGCGTCCAATGGAAAGAGGATCACCTTGACACCTTTGGAAGATGACCCTAAAAGTGAAGTATGTGGAACAAATAGAATCAATTTAGTAGATGAAAGAAATTTTTGGATGGATTGAGTCATGAAAACATGTGTTTTCCTTTGATTCAAAGGAAGTACAAAGCCGTAGATGTAGAGGGAGTCATAAGAGAAGAATAATCACTAGAGAAGGAAGTCACTATACTAATAATAGAGTACCAAGATCTTATATCAGACAATGTGCCAGATGGATTACCACCAATCTAGAGTATTAGTAATAATATAGATCTTATTCTAGGAGCTACTTTTCTGAACAAAGTTGTACACTGGATGATGCCAACAGAGAATGTGGAGCTAAACAGATAGATACAGGAACTGTCAAAGAAAGGATTGATCAGAGAGAATATGATCCAATGTGTGGTACCAGGTGTACTTACACCTAAGAAAGATGGAGAGTGGATGATGTGTATAGATTCAAGAGCTATCAATAAGATCATAGTGAAGTATAGATTCCCATTTCCTAGGATGGATGACATTATGGATAGTCTGAGTGGAGAATTTTTTTTCACCAAGATAGATCTAAAGAGTGGATACCATCAGATTAGGATCAAAGAGGGAGATGAATGGAAGAATGCTTTCAAGACAAATGAGGGATTGTATGAGTGGTTTTCATGCCATTTGGAATAAATAATGCACCTAGTACATTCATGAGGCTGATGAATGGAGTATTAAAGAAATTCTTAGGTAAGTTTGTCATTGTTTATCTAGATGATATTCTGGTTTTCAGTAAGACCAATGAAGAACATTTGGAGCATATCAAGCAAGTATTTTAGATGCTAAGAGAAGAGAAGTTGTTGATAAACATCAAGAAGTGTAATTTCATGAAGAACTAGTGTGTTTTGGATTTGTGATATATGTGGAATGATCGAAGATGGATCCTAAGAAGGGGGTGATCCCACAATACCAATTTACAATTTTTGGCCAAACTGGACACTGAAATATTTTTTTCTAACTAAATCTTCACTTATGGGCACCTATAGCGGCTAAACCATGAGGAATTTGAAGATGATACAAACTAGAGTTTCATGACATTTTGTCTTTAGATTATAAATATTATTTTTAAATTTTTTTGGAATCAGATTGCACTTTTTTTTCCATCTCCTTCGAAAACTAGTTTTTTTTAGAAAACAACACTTTTAAGGAGTGACGCTCACTGTATAATGCATAAAATTTTTTCCATGAAGGATAATATTCTAATTCTTTCAAATTTAGATTTGTAACTCTGATATCTAGTGCTTCCACTTGGATAGATAGTGTTTTATTGAATATTTTTTCCTTAATCAAGTTTGAAAGTCAAACCAATTAAAATTGAGACATAGGAAGACCAATAACTCATAACTTTTTTTCTATGTATCAAAATTCAATTTTCTTTTTGTTGGATCAAGGACTTCAATATCTAGAGCACTCATATTTTTTATTTTTTTTTATAATATTCTATTTTTCCACATGTGCAGAATAGAGAGCTTTAGTTTTAGTGAAAAACCTATGTTTAACAAAAATAAAAAAACAAATACATAATAAAACCAAAAAATATTAAAATTAAAGTCATTGGATAGCTCATTTTGAGGACTACCTAATTCTAGTTGGGTTTGTGAAGTATCCTCCATTTTCATTGTAAACTTGAGCTTCAAAACACAAAATTTTGGACCTTTTTGATACCAGAGGATGACAAGGTGGGAATAAGGGGGTCTGAGTGAACTAGGGGGTGTTCAAGCAAACCCCCTCTAATTTTTTTTTTTTTGGTGGGAATGGATCCACCTTGCATTTAATTGGTTCACACAAACTAGGGTTCATTCGAACCCTTTTTTGGTTTGCTTGAACCAAAGGGTTTGTTTGAACCCCAAAAACCATTTTTTTTGTATGGGGTCATTTTTTGCCACTTTTCCTTCCTCACTCAAATTGTAAACCACTTTTGTGGGTTTACCCAAGGTTAGAGAAATAGTTGAATGGACTACACCTATGAATGTTGGAGAAGTAAGATCATTTTATGGACTAGTGACTTTTAACGGGAAGTTCATCATAAACTTTAGTGGTATTTGCACACCTATGATAGAGACAATGAGAGGTGACTAGAAGGAATTCAAGTGGACATCTAGAGCACAAATGAGTTTTGAGTTGTCGAAGCAAAAGGTGATAGAACAACCTTTGTTGGCACTACCAAACGTTGGTAAGGTATTCCAAGTAGATTGTGATGCTAGTGGGAGTTCAATAAGAGCTATGTCAAGTCTGGAAGGGAGACCAGTAGAATAATTTATTGAGATATTGAATGATTGTAAGAGAAGGTATTCAATTTATGATTAGGAATTCTATGCAATAGTACAATCCTTGAAGAAATGGAGACATTATTTTTTACCTAAGGAATTTGTGTTGTACACAGATCATCAAGCTTTGCAATATTTGACTAGTTAGGGGAAGTTGAACCAAAGACACATGAGATGGGTAGAATTCTTGCAGAGTTACACATTTATGTTGAAGCACTGAAGTGGGAAGTCAAACTATGTTGTAGATGCATTAAGTCAAAGAAGGAGTTTGTTGATAGAGATGAGAATGGAATTGTTGGGTTTTGAGGAACAAAAGTATATGTATGAGGATGACATTGATTTTGTGGAGGCATGAAAAACTTGTAAGGAACTTGTGGATAGGAATAGAAGTAGATGGTTGGATTATTTCATTCAAGAAAGTATGTTATTCAAGAAAAATTAGTTATGAATCCCTAGAAGTTTGATGACAGATAATTTGATCAAGGAAAATAATTGTGGAGGATTATCAGGAAATTTTGGAATTGATAAGACTATAGAATTGGTGAGTGAGAACTATTTTTGGCCATAGTTGTATAAGGATGTCAAGATGTATGTTCAAAGTTGTAGGATTTGTCAAGTTACAAAGGGAAACAATTAGAGCGCTAGAAAATATAAACCATTGACAGTACTGGAGAGACCATGGGAGGGCATTAGCATGGATTTTTTGTTGGGATTACCTAAGACATCAAGAGGATTTGACTCTATATTTGTGGTTGTGGATAGACTTTCTAAGATGGAACATTTCATACCTTGTAAGAAGACCAGTGATGTGGTACATGTTGCATAAATAATTAAATAATTAAATAATTAATTACACCAACATTGTCGACCTATTTTTTAAGGAGATTGTGAGATTGCTTGGACTACCAAATAGTATAGTATCAAACATAGACACTAGATTCATTGGGTATTTCTAGAAGACATTGTGGAAGAAGATGAAGACCGACCCCCAAAGGACACCATCCATCACAAAGATACATAAATGAATTCCCCCATAAGAGAGGAAGAAAGAGACCACAGATCCCCCTCAGAATGAAGTAACTCCAAAAGAAGTGAAGAAACTGCATCTCCTAAAAGAAGTGAGAGGGAAGAGACTGAATGAAAGAAATCTCTAAAGGTGGAATAGGTGTAGCCAAATATGTCTCCATAGAAGCAGGTGTGACCTCAACAAATGAAGAAGCCGAAGTAGGTGAAGACTCAATAGAAACCTCCAAAGATGTATGATCAACTAGATCCTGCTGCACTAAAACAAAAGAAGCAACAAGTGGTGGAGGAGATGGAATAGAAGGCTCAAGAACAAGATCCGAAGTTAGAACACCAATGTTCAAGAAGCCAAATCTCTCCTCTAAATGATGATGCACACTTGAAGTGTGAGGAACAACTTTAGGAATAGAAGCACCACTAGTAGCAAAATCGGTGAAGGAATACAACTGAGATGAGTGATCTACTATACCAGTAGCAATAACTGCTCTACTCTCCAAGTCTCTGATGATAACCGAATTAGGTGTGAACTCCACATATCTCCCATTACCCCCATCTATTATCTGATAGATGGAATGAATGTTATTTTTCAAGTGAGGGACACATAAGACATCCTGAAAGGAGTGATGCCCAAAACTAATAGACCCCTTCCCTATAACACTCATGTAAGTGTTGTTTCCCATCAAAATGGGAGACATAGTGCAAGGCTCAAAGGAAGTGAACATAGACTGTGAAGATGCCATATGATGAGATGCTCCTGAATCTAGAAGCTACCTCCCTAATCCAATACCTGAAGAAGCACAAAGAGCTTGTCCCTTCATATCTAATGAAGTATGTAAACCAGCTGTGCCTGTGTTATGTTGCTCTGAAGATGAAGAATGAGAAGAAGAAGATGATGCATACATCCTAGAAGGAAAATCAATCTGATGTTTCTGAAGAAGGTGTTTTAGCTCATCAATATCCTTCTTATAACAATTATGTTCTGCATGTCCTTCCCTCTTGCAATATGCATATGTAGAATTCTCCTTCCTAGATGATTTCCCCTTAGAAGAGGAGGATGAATCTGAGGACTCTTTTGCTGCTCATGAGGTTTGGAATCCTTTTGTTTTTGTTTCTTTCCTTTTCCTGTAGAAGCCTTCTGATCTCTAGGCTCCTGTGATGTAATAAGTTCCTGCAAAGAGGAAGAAGGTTTCACCATGCCCAAGCTAGCTAAATTAGCTTGCTCTTGAGTGAGAGATGAAGCAAAGTGATCAAGAGATGGCATAGTGAATCTCATACCAAGTGCATCCCTAGTGGCATAAAAGGTAGAAACAAAAACTAAATAATCTGGTCCAAGCTTAGAAAGAATGGACAATATCAACTAAGAGTCTTCTTTCTGAACACCACACTATGACAACTATAATCTAAGAGACTTGAGTTTGGTGAAAAACTCTTGGATGCTATCAAAATCCATAGGATTTAAGCCAATAAGCTCATTCTCTAACTAAAACCCTCTCATAGTATCCTGCTTCCAAAACAAGGACTCCAAAGTATCCCATATCTCATTTGGTGTAGTGCAAGATTCAATTTGGAAAAGGAGGTCAGATGAAATAGATAGACATAATGTACCATAAGCTTCATCACACCTACTAAATCATTTTCTCTTTTCAGTAGCACCTGTAGGTTCAATTTATGTACCCATGGTTACCCTATATACAACCCTTTATGTTTCAAGTGAATCTCCATTTGTTTTTTCCAACCAAAATAGTTGAATGGAGTAAGGAGTGCAATGTTGTGTAAATCCATGACTTAAAATAGAAATATATACTCTCAAATAGAAAAAAATAATGCTTGCTGATCTCAAAAAAACCTAATTGCACACTTCCCAAGAAAATAATTGAAAAGGTAAAGGATGAGATTAAATAGAAATTTTAGATACTTCATAAAAAAAAATGAAAAAATAGGTCTAAGATCTGTGTAGAGCACTGAACCAACTTTCCAACGCCTACTCGTTTTTGAAAAATGGAACTAGAATGCAAAAGTTAAGCCTCCCAGAGTGAAAATTAAAAATTCTAGCTTTGACAGGTGAAAAAGGCATCAAAATGAAAAAAATAGGAAATAAACCACCACCATCAGATCCATTGTCAAATCAACTTTCTGGAAACTATTCATTTTCAAAAAAATACCTCTATTTTCCCAAGTTATGAAAAAATGAAAAAAAGCCCTATAAAAGGCCTTTTAGCACTAACAAGGATCAAAAAATTTAGCTCCTCTGGTTCGGCTCTTGGTCGGTCATATGACCAGCCGTTGGGTCTGCTCACAAGAAAAATCGTCAGGCCCTTGGTCACTCACGTGACTGCAGAAGGGGCTGAGCACGGGCGATTGGTCTGCCAAAGGATCTCCGGCTATTGTTTATGGCTCGTGGGGGCTGAATTGGTCACAGGGCTGGTGCTCAGTCCTCCAAACGACCTTTGGCTTGTGTGCAGGGGCTAGAAACCAGTTGAGCACCGCCGATGAGTGGTGAAAGCTACTATTGTGGGTGGTGGGTTGTGGTGGCCACCACCTGCAGGGGTGGCACATTTTTTTTAAACTAGTTGCATAGAAAAAAAAAACCAAAACCTTGGTTTTTTTTATTTTTTTGAATTTTTTTTGAAATTTTTGCCTCGGAGATCGTGCCCTGGGCTGTACGGCCTTGGGACTAATTTTTTTTCCTTTTTTTCAACTTTCACCTAAATCGACGAAACAAAATGCATTTCTAGGGTTTTTAGACGCTCTGATCGTGATGGCGATGTCCGTTTGAGCCCAAAATGCTCTAAAATTTTAGGTACCCCTAGATCTACCAAAAATCAACCTGACTTGAAACCTTTGCATAGAAAAGGATGCTGTGAGAGAATCTCTTCAAATCATGAACACGTAGCAATAGATCTGGACCTCTGATACCATGTAAAAGTTGGAAAACCAAATTCACAATCCCCAAGAATCACCTACAAGCAATCACCTATGACATGCAAAGATATTCAGAACAAAAATAAAAGATGTTCTGTAAACTCTCAGAGCTAATGTGCAAGAAAAAAAATTAGAATTATGATTATTGAATGAATTGTTTTACAAATAATACAAAAGCCTTCGAAAAGGAAATGATGCAATAAAGCAGGAAAAAGCAACCCTAATCTTATCTTGAGCAAAAAGACAACTCAATAAGATAAGATAAGAATTAAATGATAATTATCCTAGGAAATACATAATTACCTAAGTAAACTTATCCTAAAGTTTAATTAAATAATTAATTACACCAACACCCCCTCATAAGTGCAACTTAGGGAGAAGAAAATTATTATGCAAATATGAGTCTCGGCAACAAGGCCTGATCAGGTACTCATTTACAAATGAAATGCAAACTAAATCAAATGGGGTAAAGGAGAAAACCACATGGGAACAAAACTCCTCCCCAAAATAGAAGCAAACTAAGTGATGAAAAATGGAGGACTCCATAAGACCCCCCAAGGACACCATCCATCACAAAGATACATAAATGAATTCCCCCATAAGAGAGGAAGAAAGAGACCACAAATCCCCCCTAGAATGAAGTAACTCCAAAAGAAGTGAAGAAACTGCATCTCCTGAAAGAAGTGAGAGGGAAGAGGCCAAATGAAAGAATTCTCTGAAGGGGGGAATAGGTGTAGCCGAAGATGTCTCCACAAAAGCAGGTGTGACCTCAACAAATGAAGAAGTTGAAGTAGGTGAAGACTCAATAGAAACCTCCAAAGATGTATGATCAACTAGATCCTGCTGCACTAAAATAGAAGAAGCAACAAGAGGTGGAGGAGATGGAATAGAAGGCTCAAGAACAAGATCCAAAGTCAGAACACCAATGTTCAAGAAGCCAAATCTCTCCTCTAAATGATGATGCACACTTGAAGTGTGAGGAACAACTATAGGAATAGAAGCACCACTAGTAGCAAAATCAGTGAAGGAATACAACTGAGATGAGTGATCCACTATCCCAGTAGCAATAACTGCTCTACTCTCCAAGTCTCTAATGATAACTGAATCAGGCGTGAACTCCACAGATCTCCCATTGCCCCCATGTGTTATCTGATAGATGGAAAGAAGGTTATTTGTCAAGTGAGGGACACACAAGACATCCTGAAAGGAGTGATCCCCAAAACTAATAGACCCCTTCCTTGTAACACTCATGTAAGTGTTGTTTCCCATCAAAATGGGATACATAGTGCAAGGCTCAAAGGAAGTGAACATAGACTATGAAGATGCCATATGATGAAATGCTCTTGAATCTAGAAGCCATCTCCCTTATCCAATACCTGAAGAAGCACAAAGAGCATGTCCCTTCATATCTGATGAAGTATGTAAACTAGTTGTGCCTATGTTATGCTGCTCTGAAGAAGAAGAATGAGAAGAAGAAGATGATGTAGACATCCTAGAAGGAAAATCAATCTAATGTTTCTGAAGAAGGTGTTTCAGCTCATGAATGTCCTTCTTGTAACAATTATGTCCTACATGTCCTTCCCTCTTGCAATATGCACATGTAGACTTCTCCTTCCTATATGATTTCCCCTTCGAAGAGGAGGATGAATCTGAGGACTCCTTTTGCTGCTCATGAGGTTTGGAATCCTTTTGTTTTTGTTTCTTTCCTTTTCCTGTAAAAGCCTTCTGATCTCTAGGCTCCTGTGATACAATAAGTTCCTGTGAAGAGGACGAAGGTTTCACTATACCCATGCTAGCTAACTTAGCTTTCTCTCGAGTGAGAGATGAAGCAAATTATTCAAGACAAGGCATAGTGAATCTCATACCAAGTGCATCCCTAGTGGCATAAAAAGGTAGAAACAAAAACTGAATAATTTGGTCCAAGCTTAGAAAGAATGGACAATATCAACTAAGAGTCTTCTTTCTGAACACCACACTGTAACAACTATAATCTAAGAGACTTGAGTTTGGTGAAAAACTCCTGGATGATGTCAAAATCCATAGGATTTAAGCCAATAAGCTCATTCTCTAACTGAAACCCTCTCATACTATCCTGCTTCCCAAACAAGGACTCCAAAGTATCCCATATCTCATTTGGTGTAGTGCAAGATTCATTTTGGAAAAGGAGATGAAATAGACAGATATAATGTACCATAAGCTTCATCACACCTACTAAACTATTTTCTCTTTTTAGTAGCACCTGTAGGTTCAATTTATGTACCCATGGTTACCCTATATACAACCCTTTATGTTTCAAGTGAATCTCCATTTATTTTTTCCAACCAAAATAGTTGAATGGAGTAAGGAGTGCAATTTTGTGTAAATCCATGATAGAAAACATAAATATATACTCTCAAATAGAAAAAAATAATGCTCGCTAATCTCAAAAAAAATCTAATTGCACGCTTCCCAAGAAAATAACTAAAAAGGTAAAGGATGAGATCAAACAGAAATTTTAGATACTTGGTAAAAAAATATGAAAAAATAGGTCTGAGATCTGTGTAGAGCACTAAACCAGCTTTCCAATGCCTATTTGGTTTTTTAAAACGGAGCTAGAACACAAAAGTTACGCCTCCTAGAGTGAAAATAGGAACTTCTGGCTTTGAAAGGTGAAAAAGGCATCAAAATGAAAAAATCAGGAAATCAAACCACCACCATCAAATCCGTTTTCGAATCAGCTTTCTGGAAACTATTCATTTTCAAAAAATACCTTTGTTTTCACAAGTTACGAAAAAATGAAAAAAGCCCTATAAAAGGCCTTTCAGCACTAACAAGGGTCAAAAAATTCAGCTCCTTTGGTTCGGCTCTTGGTCGGTCATATGACTAGCCGCTGGGTCTACTCATAGAAAAAATCGTCGGGCCCCTGGTCACTCATGTGACCACAGAAGGGGCTGAATGGCCGGCGCGGGGCTAAGCACGGGCGGTTGGTCTGCCAAAGGACCTACGACCATTGTTTATGGCCCATGGGGGCTGAATTGGTCATGGGGCTAATGCGTTGTCCTCCAAAGGACCTTCGCCCTGTGTGCAAGGGCTGGAAACCAGCTGAGCACCGCCAGTGAGTGGTGAAAGCCACCGCTGCGGGTGGTGGGTTGTGGTGGCCGCCACCTGTAGGGGTGGTGCTTTTTTTTTAAACTGGCTGCACAGAAAAAAACCAAAACCTTGGTTTTTTTTTTGAAAATTTTGCCTTGGAGATCGTGCCCTAGGGCTGTACGGCCTTGGGACTAAATTTTTTTTGCCTTTTTTTCAACTTTTGCCTAAATTTATGAAACAAAAGGTGTTTCTGGGGTTTTGGGACGCTCTGATCATGATGGCAATGTCTGTTCAAGCCCAAAATGCTCTAAAATTTTGGCTACCCCCAAATCTACCAAAAATCAATGTGACTTGAAACCCTTGCACAAAAAAGGAAGCTGTGAGAGAATCTCTTCAAATCATGAACATGCAGCGATAGGTCTAGAGCTCTGATACCATGTAGAAGTTGAAAAACCAACTTCACAGTCCCTAAGAATCACCTGCAAGCAATCACCTATGACATGCAAAGATATTTAGAACAAAAATAAGAGATGTTCTGTAAACTCTCAGAGCCAATGTGCAATCAAAAAAATCAGAATTATGATTATTGAATGAATTGTTTTACAAATAATACAAAATCCTTCAAAAAGGCAACGATGTAATAAAACAGGAAAAAGCAACCCTAATATTATCTTGATCAAAAAGACAACTCAATAAGATAAGATAAGAATTAAATGATAATTATCCTAGGAAATAAATAATTACCTAATTAAACTTATCGTAAAGTGTAATATTTAATTTTTTTTAGCCCCCTGGGCTGCCTACAAGCCTTATTGGCCTTTCTGAAGCTGTTTTCACCAAATCGGTCATATTTTTTGCATACGATCTTCGTTTTTCACAAACGAGATACCGTTGGAAAGTTGATTCTGACGCCGATCCAGTGGTGTTATATTTTTTACTGGATCTTATTCCAGATTTATTTTGCAGGCCTTTGAACTCAGATTTTGTTGTTTTCACTCCGGAGGGCATGTCTTTTGACTCGGTGATCCATTTTTCATCATTCTTGCAGCGTTGGAAAGATAATTTAGTCCTCTATACATATCTGAGGTCTATTTTTTTTATTTATGCATGTTTATGATGCTCTCCTTTTACAATTATCGGCTTATTATAATAAATGAACTATGATAAAGTTCCATTTAGGGGGGTTTCTTGCATAATAAATTTGATTAGAGTGTTGTTTTTTCACTTTGATCTCCATATCCATTTTTTGTTGATGACAACTCACATGGGTTCTATTTGGTCTCCTAGTTTCTTTTGACCACATTTCTTGCTATTCCTTGACACATGTTGGATTCATCAATTCACACTTCAGTTGAGAGATTATAGTTCTTGATCCGCATTGGTTCAGATCTTTCTCAGTTTGAGGGCCATGTTTTTATGGTTATTGTTCCAGAGTCTATTTTTGGTACTCCTTCCCATGGAAGAGTTTAAGTCACAGTTTGGCATCGGCATTGAGATACACAACTTACAGATTTTGGAATGGGACTATGAAGCTAGTTTTTCAAAATAATTAATTATCTGAGAAGTGGCTGCAAATCAAGGCTCTAATACCATTTTAGAAACCAAGATCAGATTTGCAAACCGAAAAGACCTTCTATAGAAGAGAAAATCAGAAAAAATAGAGATTTACAAGAAGATGTGCAAATAATTATTATTCGAGAATTCAATAATTACAAGATATTGATTTTCTTTATAAAAGAAAAGATGCATAACCATAATCTTATCTTGAGCAACAAGATAGCTCAAAAGATAAAGATGAGAATTAATTAAACTAGGAAATAAATAATACCTAAGTAAAGTTATGCAAGTGTAATTAAATATTAATTACACGAACACCCCCCATAAGTGCAATTAAATAATTAATTACACCAACATTGTAGACCTATTTCTTAAGGAGATTGTGAGATTGCTTGGACTACCAAATAGTATAGTATCAAACATAGACACTAGATTCATTGGGTATTTCTAGAAGACATTGTGGAAGAAGATGAAGACTGAATTGAAGTATAGTTCAACATTTCACCCACAAACAGATGGACAGACATAAGTGGTAAATAGGAGTTTGGGGAACTTTTTGAGGTGTTTGAATAAAGATAAAGTAGGAAATTGGGATTTAATACTACCACAAGTAGAATTTGCATACAAAAATTTAGTGAACTAGAGCACATGGAAGACACCATTTGAGATTGTGATAGGAGAACAAACTAGAGGAGTAGCAGAATTAAGGGATATCAGTAATGAGAGTAAAAGGAGTATGGAGGAAAAAGAATTCATAGAATTCATGGGAACAATGCATACTAAATTCAAGGAGAATTTGGAGAAGTTTAACACTACCTATAGGGAGAGAAAAAACAAGAAGAGAAGACATAAGGAGTTTACAGTAGTAGAGGAAGTAATGGTATATCTGAGAAAAGAGATATTTCCAGTTGGGACATATAATAAGTTGAAGATGAAGTTTGGACCTTGTAAGATGATCAAGAAGTTTGATTCTAGAAATTCATATGAAGTGGAACTACTAAAGTAATTTGGCATATCACCTATATTCAACATTGCAGACCTAGGTATGTGTAGGATCATCATGGAAAAAACAGGCCCTTAAGTGGCAAAAAATTTAGAAAAATTAGAGTTAGGAAACTTCACATAAAAATTTGAATAAGTTATCTATATTATTTCAAAAATATGTAAGAATAAAATCTATAGAAAATTGAATTTAGTTTTTAAACTACTAGGTTTGTTTAAAAAAAAATATATATATTTGGTGAAAATTGAAATTTCAATGCTTGGTACTTAAATTTCAAGGAAAAAATAAGTAGGTGTCTGTCGACCCCTAACCACAAAAATGATAATATTTTTTTATAAGATTTTAGATATAAGTAGAGGACTCATGCCCCAATGTGATGCATATTTTTTTGTAATATTTTCCAAGTAAATAATTAATTATGATTTTTTTATTATAACTTTTTAAAAATATAAAAACTCATATGTCTTACCACCTTAACTTGCTCAAAAATTCATGAAATTCATTTTTTCTTTTTTTAATCCTATAGTATGTGAAGCATAGAATGTGACACTTGTTTTGGATTCAAGAAATGTGATACCGTTTGAAAGCTATAGATGTTTTTCAATCAACCTATCAATTAGGACTTTAGTCGTAATTTGAATAGAAAATGAATAATAATTACTTATTAAATTCAAAGTAAAGCATAATTTATATCAGTGGAAATTTGAGAATCTCTTTTAAAAACCCTTTTCATTTCATCAATTTTGGGTAAAAAATAGTCGCCAGCCACATACCCATCATATTGCCACTTTTTGGTCCATCATGATCCTACACATACCCACCTATACCAATATCATGGAGAGTCACCGAAGGATAGAGAATTTGGTTTGCTGGACCAGATAGCACATCATGTGGAGGAAATTGAGGAAATTTTAGCTAGTAGAGTTGGCTGTAGTATGAGAGGAAGGCAATACAGGGAATATCTAGTCAAATGGAAGGAAGACTAGAGGAAGATTCATCATGGATTCCTCAAGCTGAAGTGAACCGCATTAGTGTTCCTCTAGCCCTAGGAAAGTGAGAGGCTCACTTTTCTTCAACCTCGGGTGTTTGATGTAGGAGCATCTCAAGTTTCAAGCAATCTTGACTCAAGCAAAAATATCTGCATTCATGTTTTCTTGCATTTCAGTAGTTAGTTGTTAGGACCTAGTCTCAGTATTTCATACTGCATTGTACTATATTGTAATATCAAAACTTGTGAAGTAGGATATATGATTTTCATAGCAACATCTATATCATATCCAAAATTCAAGTGTTTTGGAGATTCTAGTATGAAGTTATCACTAATCAAATATCAGCTACATTTGGATAGAGAGCATTCACTGACTAGTCTTGGCTTTTCAAGTGCGTGGATCTATCCCATGACTTGTAGAGCTTAGGGGACCTTTCCATAAGGATGCACATTTATTAAGGAACATTCATTCGGATCTAAACAATTTTTTCCAAGGATCAAAGGAGAATCATATGTTTTGGTTAACCTTTCACACATTTCATCAACTTCAAGGTTTGAGACCTCTTGAGGTCAACGCGAACCTTTTCTGGAGCTAGGAATTGATATATATAGGCATCATGTAGTTGCATTAAGTAGTTAGTGAAGATAGAGATATAAGTGAGAGTCAATGGTTTCAACTCACATTGTATTTTTGGGCTTAATGCCATATCATTCTATAATTCTAGAAGCCAAAAGGAAGGGCATGTTTCCAGTGAATAATTGATAATTATCTATATTTCCATGTGTGATTCTTATTCCAATTCTTTGAGTTTCTATTGTGTTTACTCTTGCTGCAAGGTTGGACAGTCCTATTCCTAGACCCTCCATCCTTGACTGCACCAAGTTCATTCAAGATTATCCTATCCTTGGCTATATTTTGGTAAAAACCTACAATATAATTAACCATACCAAGAAACCATTGAAGTTCCTTATCATTGGTAACAGGTATATTGTGAATTTTGGTTAATATATGATTTTGGGCCTCCATTCTCCCCCAAGAAAGAAGCTTGATACCAATAAAAATAAGTTCTTCCTTGGCAAAGTGACATTTATCAGGGTTGAAAACAATCCATGTTGTAAGTAGATAGATAAAAATTGGCGTAGATTCTCAAGATGAGACCGAGGACATTGACTGATGACAAAAATGTCATCAATGTAGGGAAGAGTAAATTTGGAATGGGATCAAAAAATGGTATCCATGTGTTGCTGGAAAATTGAAGGAGATATCGTGATACCAAAATGAAGCACATTCCTTTGGTAGAGATCTTGTGGAACTAAGAAAACTATTTTAGGCCAATTAGAATGATCAATTGAGATTTTCCAAAACCCTTTGGTCAAATATAATTTTAAATAAATATTAGCTCCTTGTATGGTTTTCCAAATATGGTCTTTTAATGGAAGAGGATGTTGATTGGATTCAAGGAAAACATTTAATGGTTTGTAGTTTACAACAATTCTTTTCTTAGGGAGCTCATTTCCATGTTCATAATTTTTTGGGACATACATAGCATGACAACAAAAGGATGAAGAAGATGGAGAAGTAATATTTTTTGCAAGCAAATCAGATATTTGTTTTTTATAGATCTCAGTTTCTTCCTTACTACCAGATAGTAATTTGCATGGCCTTTAGGCATCTTATTATCCATCAGCATTCTTTTTCAAAGGAAGCTTATAGGAAAGTGAACAAGACAACTTAGTAAGATCTTTGGACATTAGCTTATCATGAAATTCCTTTTTGTGCATTGTCAGAATAATATCATCATACACTAGCTACCAGTATGATAATCTACCTACCTAAGTGTAGTGCATATAATCAAAATATCGATATACCAAGGGATCACCCTCATCTCATAGAGTCATACCATTAGGACAAGTCACAACAATATGCTCCCATGACCACACATGCAAAAGATTTATCCCAGCTGAAATGGAACTGCCAGCTCGATACACAACCTCATGCATGTCTTTGTTCAAATGAGCCAACATGTATGGGCCCAAAGCATAATAGGTACCATGGTCCATCATCTTCTCTATGCATATACCCCAACCAATAGGAAATCCTCTCACTCTACGATTGAGCATCAATGGCCCAATGATCAAACCTTCTAGAACAATAGCCATTGAATCCGCATCATAGACATAGGGAGTTAGGTCAATCTCTGAATCCACCACCTACAACTACTCTACACTCAGAAGCCTTTGCATGGCTAGAGTACACTATTGGACATTATAGGTAACTAGCTTGCCATTAATTTGGATCTATAGGATCCTCCATACATCCTCAAGATTAACAATACACTCTCTAGTAGGTAGATGAAAAGAAGGGGTCTCAAAATTCCATCTCTCAACCAATGCAGTCATCATGGCCCTGTGAGCCTGAATCTCAAGAATCCATGCAATTTATCAAAGACCAATAGTGTTAAGGGAGTCCCTCTCCAACTCATGGAACTTGGTAATGAAATCCAATAGCAATCATGGTTGATGCTCCCTAGAATACAATGGTTTGAGAATCATCTGCAAACATTCAGCCCACAACGTCAAAATTTTGCTAAAAAAAAAAATTATGAACTTAAAACTATAGACAAACAAGCTAAATCATTATTTTTTTATAAAAAAAAAAATCTAGGATAATAGCGGCACTGTTTACTATGATAGGGTATGTGTAGGTTCATGATGGGCAAAAAAGTGGCAATATTATGAGCATTTGTAGGGTATGTGGCTAACGGCTTTTTTTTAACCCAAAATTGATGAAACGAAAAGGGTTTTTAGAGGATATTCTCAAATTTCCACCAATATAAATTATGCTTTAATTTGAATTTAATAAATAATTATTATCCATTTTCTATTAGAATTATGACTAAAGTCCTCATCAATAGGATGATTGAAAAACATCTATAACTTTCAAATGGTATCACATTTTTTGAATTTGAAACATGTGTCACATTCTATGCTTCACATACTATAGGATTAAAAAAATAATAATAATTTCATGAAGTTTTGACCAAGTTAAGGTGGTCAGACATACAAATTTTTATATTTTTTCAAAGTTGTAATAAAAAATTCATAATTAATTATTTACTTGGAAAAAAATTACAAAAAATATGCATCACATCTAGATATGAGTCCTCTACTCATATATAAAATCTTATAAAAAATATTATTATTTTATTATGGTTAGGGTGGTCGGACAGACACCTACTTATTTTTTCCCTGAATTTTAAGTACTACTGCATTGAAATTTTAAATTTTCACCAAATAGATTTTATTTATTTTTAAATAAACCTAGTAGTTTAGAAACTACATTCAGTTTTTTACAGATTCTATTCTTACATATTTTTGAAATAATATAGATAACTTATTCAAACTTTTAGATTAAGTTTCCTAACACTAAATTTTTCTTAATTTTTTTCCACTTAAGGTCCTTTTTTTTCCATGATGATCCTACACATACCTAATAGTGGCTACTTTTCACAATAGCATGCCTGTTTTGATACAATATCATCTAATTTTAGCACTAGTGGTAAGTTTACAAAATGATTCAACTATGCAGTGACTTTTCACTATAGCAGAAAAATAATAGCGACCACTTTTTACTATAGTGGTTCACTTACATGACTGCATGGACTTTTTATGACTACAATAACCTACCATACAACACTAGTAGTAAAATTGAGATAAAAGCATTAAAAACAGAAAACTATTGATATGGTTCCAAAAACCTTTAAGCATTAAGTACACAAGCATGAAATGACAAAGGAAAAAATGGAAGGAGTACGTACCACAATCCCTATGTTGATTGGCCACCCTAATGAAGAAAATGTATCTATTATGTGTGGGGCACCAAGAATCCTTGCCATCAAAAATTAGAAATTGCCACAACTTGTTCTCCACAGGCAAGAATTCACTAAGGCTAAGAGTGCAAATGAGGAAAAATCAACCCTACTTTCCTATTTTAACCCCCCCAAACCCTAACTTTTACCCTGGGTACCCTCTTAGGTTTAAATTTTGAGCACCTTGGAACATCCAGAACTATAAATGTGGGCCCTATAGCTTAATTTTTTTCTTCTACACATCTAAACTACACTAGAACCTTGTCATGAGCCCGAGCATAAAAGTATTTTTTCTAGTCAACCTCTCGAGGGGGTAGCCCAACATCTTATTATCCTTCTACTAATAGCTAGGGCACAATGGGGCATATCAAATTTTTTAAATCTTCATCTAAGCATTGAATTCTTTAGAACAATGTAACCAGTACATTCTCTCAAAGAGGGGAAAAATGTAGATGTGTGAAATGGCTTAACACATATCACACATCCTAAATGAGATTTTCCATCATTGACATTGTTATCATTAATATAATAGCATTTCACATCATTTTCACTAAGTAACCCTATTTCTATCTATTAATTGAATAATCTTTCATTATTTAATTAAAACACCTTTTCATCATTTATATAACTTTATTCCTCTTGATTAATTAAATAATAATTAATTATTTAATTATGTCACTAACATACCTTATTCAACTAAATTAATTAAATAGTTATCATTAATTATTTAATTATTTCTAGGCGGGGGCCCTAGCTCGGTTGGCTAAGTAATTCTGTTGCGGCTCTGCTAGTCACGAGTTCTAGTCTCCCCCGTCCTATGGTATCGAAGGGCGTGTCGCGCCAGTGCCACCGGTCACGTTAAAAATTTTACCAGGCGCACTGCAGTTTATAGGGGGTCGTGCTACCCAATTCCTGCTGTCTAAAAAAGAATAAAAAAATTATTTAATTATTTCTCTATCCCCTTTTCAAATTAAATAATTAAATTAATTATTTAATTCATTCAACACCATCCATTTAAAAAGTAATTTTTTATTTATCAAGTCAATTCATCTTGCACATTCCTCTTAATATTAATTAATTACCTCCTCCACATGGACTAACCAATCTATTTAGTTAAGTGACCAATCAAATCTCTTAACTTACACTCTCTCAATCAACTGAAATTAACTATCCATTCCATCCAATGAACTATTCAATCTAAATTAGTTCACTCCCACTCACTCTTAGTCCTCTAATCATTCAAATGAGTTAACTCATCAATCTATTTCCTCTCAACAGTTGTCAACCATTGATCTCGATCTTCCATTGTTGAATCTTGATCGTTCATCTAAAACTTGAGAATCTACAAAACAACCCTCTTCCTTCTCAAAACAATCTAGAATTTTCATAGCAAAGTGTTGAGAAATTGATTCTTGAGAATATTAAGTTATTTTTCATCTCATTCTAGTTCACCATTATCATTAATAATTGAAGCTTTTGCACAATAATTGAGGCTTTGTATTGATCCAAACAATCCAACATGCAACGTCAATATGTATACACTCCAACATGGGATGGTATAGTAGTATTTTTTGAATTTCTTTATTGTTTCTTGTGTATGTTTACATTGCTTATTGAATTCAATGTTTTACAATTCATTTCATGATCATGGTTGGGATTTGATCTTGTTTCAAATTTATTCATTTGATTTCATTATTGTATTCCTTATGCATATTTTCCCCCTTACACCTTTGTATTTGGATCATATTCTACATCCATTTCTACACAATTTTGGATTTCAATCTTCATTAATTTGGCTTGGAACAACTAAATTGATTATGGAAACTTTTGGCATCAACATGGGGACACTTGAGAAAAATTAAAAGAAATCACACATCTTTATCTTTCTTTCCTCATATTCCTATAAGGAATGGGAAGACATAGTACATACATTCTTGGTTTTTCTCTTCCTAAGGCAAGGGGCATTCGACAAGATTGGGTCATCTTTTGTATTAAGTGTTAAGAATCTACAATCATTGTAGGAGAATTTAATATGAGGGGGGTTGCATGATGTATTTTGTTCTCTCTTATGGGGGGAATTTTTCCTCACATGGGGTTTTGTCCTTCTCATCTTCTAAAGAGCAATTTTCTTGTATTTTTTCCTTTTTGGGAAAGAATTTTGTCCCACAAAGTTTTCTTGTTTACTCTATTTGTGAGATATTACATTTTTATATGGGTACCTAACATGGCCTAGTAGTCAAGACCCATCTTTGAATCATTACATCGTGTCCACTCTCCCTAATTTTCCCTTAAGGGGGGTGTTGGTATGAATGGGGTGTTTTACTTACCTAGTTCATCACCTAAGACCTATTCACACTAGTTACCTATGTTTACTTAAGGGACACATCTAGGATACTTATAACTTTATGTATCAAGTCATAAGTGTAATGGTGTGAATTTTCACCCCTAAGAAAATAACAAATTTGCATCACCCTTAAACCTTAGAAAATTAAATCTGATGATGCAATTCCATGCTTTCCACCCTTTTCCCATACGCTTGGTACCTCATTTGTGTGTCAGTGTAGGGATTTTTTTAGGGACACAGATGTGCTATGTAGATGTCTATGTGTCATGCCATTATCTTGACAATATTATTTCCTTTGAAATCTATAGATCCATTACATTTCTCTATTACCTATGTGAACTATAATACCTACTACTCCCTTGACTGACATAGAATGGCTCCTTTACCTCCATTTTTCCTTTCAAATTTCCTAACCATTCATTATACCACACTTCTTGATTGAATTCACTCTACAAACTTTCTCTCAACCTCATTCTTAGCACTTTCAAGCTTCACCACCTCTCTATTTTAGTTGCAATCTTCTACTCTCTTAGCTCATCCTCTCCATTGTTGTGATAGTGTTGGTGTTGGAGAACTTGCAAGCTCATTCTTTCCTCTAATTTCCTTGAGAGTGCATGTTTGTGAGGGTGATATTCACCATTAACACTCACTTTTGCATCATTGTACTTGCATAGTAGCATATTTGTTTGTTTTATTGCTTGGTATTTCCATTTATATACATTTTTTTATCATCTTTCTACACTCATTTCTATCTGGTTGTCCATGGAGGTGGAAACACCAAAGTGGGGGGACTGATTGAGGTAGTCCTCTAAAAATAACCCCTAAATTTTCCTTGGTCTTGTGTGTATAAGTGCTTCTCGGTTGAAGTATTTGAAGTATCAAGTTGCACTAAGTTCTGTATCACTTTCTTACTTTCCTTATCAATTTGAAGATAGATTAGTTAAAGTATTCTTCTTTTTGTATTTCAGTTTCATTCATTTTTCTTTTTTTTTCATAGCATAAATCTTTGCTAGTCAATTTTTTAGCTTAATTCCTATATTTTTATATATGTTCCTCTCATTCTCTATTCATATGGAAACCAACACACTACTAAGATGCTAGTATTCCAAGTCAAAGTTCGTACCCTACGCTTATGTCCTTAGGTAGTGAGTTGTCTAGGTAGCAGATTGGAATCTAGAAATTAACTCATTTGACCCCCTAAAACATTTGGTCTACTAGAAGGAAAGTGGCAAGAAATTTTTCCTTCCTTTTTCAACCTTAACACTTTCAGCCTTTTTGATTCATTAAAAAAGTTTGAGGTAGATCAGGGCAACCTATTGTTTAGGACTCTCCCATGACCTAGAGTCTTGAGTAGTTGGTCCCCCTCCTCTACATTTTGGTGAACCCAGCATGAATTATTTTGATCATGTTTCTTGGTGTTGAAGGAACCTTCTCTCGTATTCTAGGCATGTTGTAGGTTTGTGCATTGCAAGGTGTGTATCCTTGCAAAAAAATATACAACCCCTAGTAGCATAGTTAGAAGGATCCCCTAGCATTTCCCTTCCTACAATTCCTCCTCCTTTCCCTATCTAGGAGATGGTCTTTCCACTGTAAATAATTGTGGACACTCCTTTCATAGAGAAAAATCCTCCTATCCCTTCTCAGTAAATGACTTCTAGCTCCTAGAGCTACCTAAACTGACTTGTGTGTGAGAATAAGCATCAGAGAAAGGCTCTAGCTATTGAACAAGCTACCTTACAGAAGGAAGAATTTTTACATTTCTTGTTGTGCCTCCTCCTTATGTCCCTTCTACTTCAATTCCACTCACCTCAGTTCTTCTTTTGACCCCTTCAACAAATGTTGATGACTCTCACCCCAAAAATGTGCAAGTGTTCATCCTTCCCTTGGTTGAGACCCTCTTTTGTTGTCCCTTCTAGACATCCCACCTTTTCCTAAGCCCATGGACATTTCGAACACCTTGGTGGTGTCCACTATAGTTTTATTCTCTTTTTCCTCACCTTTTGCTTTTTTTTATGGGGATTCTCCATCCTCCATTGAAGTGTAATTTGTAGGATGACCTCACTTTGAATGGAGGTTGAAAGAATGGATCACCTTCTTTAAGAGATGGTTCTACTTTTGCGTGTTCCATCCTTGTGATGGAGGTAGCCCTGGCATCCCTAGATTTCATCACTATCTCTCTAGATGAGGTTAATGTTGGATCTTAGGAACCTTCTTCTCCTACCTAGTTGACACATGGAACTCCTATTAAGTGCATGTTCAACTTGGTGGATGATGTCCCAACTCTATCAATTGTCTTTGCAAGATTGATGAATTTCACCTCACAAGATTTGAGAGAAGAAGACCTTGAGGGGCCTTCTTCCTTGGAACTTGTTGGAGAGTTAGAGGGTGCTCCTCTCACTATCCTACCCTTGTAGTATCATTTTTATTCCTTATACAATGATCTAGATTGGGAGAACAATGACCCCCTGGTTGATGAGGACTAGGTGAGCACCTTTTATTTATCTATAGATTATATTTGTGTGTGTGTTGTGTTTCCCCCATGCTTGTCTTTATATGTTCTTGGAGGACCCTTTTCACCCTCATAGGTGCTTGGATATAAGATTGAAATTGTTCCATAAAATTCTTATATATATATATCATCATTCTTCTATGTGTTGTTCCTTGATTTTTGACAATTGGGGATGATACAAAGCGTTGGGGGAATTTAGGCCTTCCTTCCATGTTGACCTAACTTTTTATTTTTACTTTGTCTTCATGTGCTCTTCTTCAAATCTAGGAATTCCTAGGATTGATGATTGTTCGATTCTAAACTACATATTACCTATTTATATATGAGAAGATCTCACCCTAGACTCCTATCTCCCCTTTTCCTTTAATTTCTTTTCTTTTTGTGATTTCATCATCTTTACAGTTGATTTGTCTTTCTTGATGCTTTCCTTTGATGTTGTGGTGCCTATGTGTTGTCCCTCATGTGCACAACACTTCCACATTTATATCCTATCATGTATCACAAGCTGCAACATCACTTTAATTCTTCTTTTCTTAGGATGTCATGTTCCTTTTTGTTCAACATGCACCATCCTAAGGGGGGGCTATTACCTCCTCTAATTTTCAATAAGGTTTATTTAGTGGCCAATGAATCCCTTGTTGAAAGTCCTTCATTTTTCAAAAATTATGTTCTTCAACAAGGACCCGTAACAAATTTTTTTTTAGAAATGAGTTCATGGAAAAATAATTTGAAAATTTTCCTTCAATAAGGGAATACCTTTTTTTGATGAAGAATTCTGAAAACTTACCCTTGAGAGGGATCATTATTTCCTTTAGATTCCTTTAAGAAAGAGATATTTCATAAGGATTCCTTGATTCTAGAATCATTTTCCAAAAATTTCAATGCTTTTTAAATGGAGTGTCCCTCTAAATGGGCCACTTGCTATATTGGAGGGTTCATAAGGGATGCCTTTGAAAACTTCTCCTTCAATTGTTAGTTATGTGATATTATTGTCTATCTGTGTGGCTATTTAATCTAACATTTTTTATCTATGAATTAACATGTTTCTTTGTAGGATTGAGCACCTATGAAGTCGCTTTCCAATTAATCTTGGAGGACTGAACACCTTATCAATCTTGCTTTGCAGGACTAAGCACCTATAAGGTCCTTTATAGCAAACTCTTCATGACCAAGCACCTATGGATTCCTTTCACATCTGGCCCCCTAGGACCAAGAACTTGTGGTGCCTCCTTTGTAGGACCAACCATCTGAAAAGTACTTTTCCTCTATAATACTAATCACATGTAGAGTCTTTGTTCCTCTTCTACAGAACTGAGCACTCATGGAGCCAATTTTGTAGGATCGATAACCTACAAGAACCTATAGAGCATTTTATTCACCTTTCACAAGACCAAGAACCTATGATGTGTTTGTTCAAATTACCTCAAGACCAAGTACTTGTGGTGCCATCTCTCTCTCTCATGTCAAGGTTTCCCTATAGGACTGAGTGCTTGTAGAGCTACCTCTTGTACATCTGAGTAATATTACATTCAACTTCATTGATGCTTTAGGTATATTCTCTTCAATGTATTTCCACTCTTCTTTACCTCACATTTGTTGACATGTATTCTCACTAAAGTGGGGGAAAAATATAATGGCATGAATTTTCACCCCTAGGAACATTCCAAATTTATATTACCCTTACCTTTAGAAAATTAAATCCAATGATGCAATTCCATGCCCATCGATTTGGTAGCCTGTTTGCATGTTGATGGAGGAATTTTACCAAGGATGAGTGTATGCCATGTAGACATCCATGTGTTGTGCTACCAGATCCTAATAAGATTCGTGCCTCTAGAATCTATAGAGGCATTACGTTTCTCCATTGGGTATGAACTGTAATGCCATGTGCTCCTTTTACCGATGTAGAATGGATCCTTTTCCTCCATTTTTCCTTTAAAATTTTCTAACCATTCATTCTATCACACTTCTTGATCAAATTCACTCTACACACTTGCTCTCAACCTCATTCTCAACACTTTCAATCTTCACCACCTCTCCATTGTAGCTACAAGATGGTACTCTCTTGGCTTCTCCTCTCTATTGTTATGACAACATTGGTGTTGGAGAACTTGCAAGCTCATTCCTTCCTCTACTTTCATTGAGAGCACATGGTTGTGAAGGTGATATCCACCATTAACACTCACTTTTGCATCATTTTACTTGCATAGTAGCATATTCATTTGTATTATTGCTTGGTATTTTCATTTTCATACATTTCTTTATCATCTATCTACACTCGTTGTTATTTGGTTTCCCATGAAGGTGGAAACACCAAAGTAGGGGACTGTGTAAGGCAATCCTCTAAAAATAAACCCAACATTTTCCTTGGTATTGTATGTGTAGGTAATTCTCAGTTGGAGCTATTTGAAGAATGAATTTGCATGAAGTTTAGTATCACTTTCTTACCTTCCTTATCAATTTGAAGATACATTAGTTAAAGTATTCTTTTATTTGTATTTTAGTTTCATTCCTTTCTTCTTTTTTTTCATAGCATGAAATTTCATAAGTTGTGTTGTTAGCTTGATTCCTAGTTTTTTAAGTTATTCCTCTCTCTCTATCTGTATGGATGCCAATGCACTATTTAGATTCCAATCTTCCATGTTGGATTCTATACCCTATGCTTCCATCCTCAATAAGTGAGTTGTCTATGTAGTAGAATGGACTCTAGAAATTAGTTCATTTGACCCCCTGAAACATTCGATCTAGTAGAAGGAAAGTGGTAAGCCATTTATCCTTCCTTTTTAGGCTTAACACTTTTATCCTTTCCAATTCATTTAGCAAGTTTGAGGTAGATCAAGGAAACTTGTTGTTTAGAACTCTCCTATGACTTGGAGTCTTGAGCAATTTTTCCCCCTCTTCTGCAATAACATTATGACACATGTAATTATCTCATATAATCATATGCATCACCTTGGTCTATATAACCAATGGGTTCTCTTTTTAATATTATCCATCATCATTGTATATTTGAATCCTTCAATAAAATAAAATTATTCTCCCATATTTGATCTCTCTTATTCTTCATATAAGCTCCAAGATCTTAGGTGGCTATATTCTTTAGCCAAATATTACATGGTACAAAGAATTCTCTACAAACTCTTACAGAGTCTTCCTAAGCATGCTTGTAGCTTGATTTTATGGGATCCTTAACTCTTTCATGTCTCCCTATGGATTTAAATAGTATTCTATTTATTTTTTGTTATATAGTATTTGATTCATATACGAAAAAAAGAGTTGTGTTCATAATTTTGAGATGTAATTTTTCTTCTTACATCATCTCTTTGATTAGGTGAATATTTTGTGTTATTTTTAATTATTAAATTAATTGGGATGCTTAACTCTTTCCTATGTCCCCATGACTTTTACAATAGTTTATTTATTTTTAGTGATATATTTTTTATTAATTAAATATTTTCTTGTCACATTGCTTATCATAGTGATGTAAGGATATGTTAAGAAGAATTATTCTCTTTAGTGTATGAGATTAAACCTACCAATGGTATGATTTAATTTAATTTCTAAATATATATTTTTAGAGTCTAGGACAATTCACCGCTAGCAATTCACCACCATCAATTCATTGTCAAAAGTTCATCACTAATAGTTCATTTTCATGAAATATTCATCACATATACAATTCACCAAGTCATCAATTCATCATTGTAGTGTATTCATCATGTATACAATTGAAGTATATGGGTCCCTCTACACTAAATTATTCCATTTGTTGTCGAACTGACACCATTTTCAACCATGCTAATAGTTAATACACTCTTGCAAAATGTGTCATTTGAGAGTAGTGTAATTGTAGAAACAAGCTTATTTTATCTTTTATATGTCATGGAGCCAAACCAACTACATCGACACATATTTGTGAGGTATAGCTCACAATATACTATGGAAAAGAATTTTTGGTCGTGAATTGTATACGTGATGAATATATCATGGTGGTGAACTGTTGGAAATGAACTAATGGCAATGAATTGCTAGTAGTGAATTTTTTGGATACTAGGCTTTTACATTAGTATTTGACGATCATATATGAAAAAACCTCATAGTATCTCTAAAATCAAGTTTTTTATCACTTCAATAAATAATTAACACTTACTATTTCATTTAAGGTGGGTAAGTGCATGGATCTGTGACACAATTTTGGCTCTTAAGATGCCACTTTTTTTCTAAAATTAGCAAAATCTTATTTACACAAGAAAATGAAGATAGTTACCCTCAAAATTTCAAGATGTAGAAAGAAAAAGAGTTGAAGTGCTCCAAGTATAGTTTCTAAGCTACTAATTATTTTTGAATTTAATGAAGATTAAGGGTCTCAAAAAGGGGGGGCCCAAAATAGGTCCTGCTTTATAAAAAAAATAGTATAGCGTCTAAGGGCTCCCCCCTTTTTTATTAAATTGTTTTAGAATTTCAAAAATCTGAATGGTGAGAAATTAGCTAACACCTTTTATTTTATCCTCATTCTTTCAGATAATTTATTAATGTTATGAATTTTGGATGTAGACACATCCAAAAAAGCTAAAATTTGACCATGCTCCCCTATAAATATTTTGAAAACTAATAAAAAATTGATTTTTTTCATCATGTGTAGAATGGAGGGTAGTTTTAAAAAATGTAATTTATTTCATGTTTCCATGAACGAGTAAAAATCTATCGTAAAACTAGCACATGTTGGTTTTTGACCATTACAATAGAAGTTATGGATCAAAAATTTAACTGAATAAAAACAACAAAAGAATTATATATTTATATAGCTAAGAGAGAGGTTATGCCATCATGGTTTTTTATAAACTTGCATTGAAAGACGTGCAAACATGAAAATGGACATAGACTAAAATATGAGGAAATTTGGAAAATCCTATCGATTCACTCGTCCAAAGCAAGTCATTTGGCAAGCAAAAAATTTGGCACTCACCAAATGGCACATCACATTTGGCAAGTGCCAATTTTTTCATGTGCCAAATGTGATGTGCAATTTGGTGAACGCCAAATTTGGCACTCTCTAAATGACTTACTTTGAAAAAAATTCTAACTTTCCCCTCTCTTGGGTTGACCACTTTGATAATGCTAAGTGTGCATGGTTTATGATCATTGATGGATAGTTGAGGTTTTACCTTTCATATGCTCTCTTCATCCTTACCCTAACTGGATAGTGCTCTATCTCTCTGAAGTCTCTCTCTCTCTCAGGTCTCACTCCAACCCCCTTTCTCACACTCCCACTCTCCCTCCCCTTCTACTCTTTTTGTCTCTCACTCCATCTCCCTCTCTTATGTTGTTATATTTCTCTCTTTGTCTCTCCCTCCTATCCCTCTCCCTCTCTCAGGTCTCTTACTCACTCCTTCTATCTCTCTCCCACTCCCTATCTCTCTAACTCCCTCCCTCCCTCCCTCTCTCTCTCTCTCTCACACACAACCTCTATCTCTCCCACCCCTCTCCTTCTCTCAGGTCTCTCACTCACTCCTTCTATCTCTCTCCACTCCCTATATCTCTCACTCCCCCCTCCCTCTCTCTCTCTCTCTCTCTCTCTCTCTCTCTCTCTCTCTCTCTCCACACACACACACACACACACACACACACACACACACACACTCCCTCTCTATCCCCCACTCCCTCTTGCTCATTCTCTTTGTCTCTCTCCCTCTATCTCAAGTCTCTCCCTCACACCCCCTATCCCTCTCTCCCTCCTAACCCCTCTCCCTCTCTCACATCTCTCTCTCAAGTCTCCCTACCACTCCCTCTCCTTCTCTCTCTCCACTCCCCCTCTCTCTCTCTTAGGTCTCTCCCTACCACCATGTCTCCCTCTCTCTCTCTCAAGTATCTCCCTCCTACACCCTCTCCCTCACTCTTTGTCAAGCCTCCTCATCCTACCCCCTATCCCTCTCTTAGTCACTCCCTCTATCTCTCTCCCACTACCTCCATCTCTCACCCCCTCTATCTATCTCCCTATCCTCTCTCCCTCTCTCTCAAGTATCTCCCTCCCACCACCTCTCTATCTCTCTCAGGTCCCTCTCTCTCATGCCCTCTCTCCCCCTCTCCCACTACCTCCATCTCTCACCCCCTCTATCTCTCTCTCTCTCCCTCTCTCCCTCTCTCTCAAGTCTCTCCCTCCCTCTCTCTCTCAATTCTCTCCCTCCCACCCACTCTCCCTCCCTCTCTCTCAAGTCTCTCCCTCCTACCCTCTCCTCATGTCCTCCCAATCTGTCACACCCACCCCTCATATCTATCTCTCCCACCCCTCTCTCTCATCACCCCTCTATCTCTTCTCCTCTCATATCTCCTCCCACTCTCTCTCTCTCTCTCTCTCTCTCTCTCTCTCTCTCTCTCTCTCTCTCTCCTTTGGGTAACTCCCCCACCCCCCTCTCTCTCTATATCTCTCTCTCACTCCCTCTATCTCTCTTTCATCCCTCTATCTCAAGCACTCACTCTCCCTCCCACTCCCTCTCCCTCTCTCAAGTCTCTCTCTCACTCCCTCTATCTCTCTCTTATCCCTTTATGTCCCACTTCCTCTCTCTTAGGTCTCTCCCTCACACCCCCTGTCTCCCAATTTGTCTCCATCTCCCTCTCTCTCTCTCAAGTCTCTCCCTCTCACCCCCTCTCCCTCTCTCAAGTCTCTCTCTATCCCACTCCATCTCTCTCTCTCTCCCTCTCCCTCCCTCAGGTAACTCCCTCCCAGCCCCCTCTCTCTATATATATCTCTCTAACTCACTCTCTCACTCCCTCTATCTCTCTCCCATCCATCTATCTTGGGCACTCCCTCTCCCTCCCACTCCCTCTCCCTCTCTAAAGTCATATCTCTCACTCCCTCTATCTCTCTCCCATCCCTTTATCTCCCACCCCCTCTCTCTTAGGTCTCTCCCTCACACCCCCTCTCTCCCACTTTGTCTCCCTCTCCCTCTCTCTCAGGTCTCTCCTTCCCACCCCCTCTCCCTCCCTCTCTCTCTCAAGTCTCTTCCTCCTAACCTCCTCTCTCTCTCTCTCTCCCTCTCTTAGGTATCTCCCTCCCACCCTCTCTCTCTATCACTCCCTCACTCTTAGGTATCTCCCTCACACACACCTCTCTCTCTCTATCTTCTCTCTCTCCCCTCTCTCTTAGGTATTCCTCCCACCCCTCTCCCTCTCTCTCATGTCTCTCCCTCCCACCCCTTCTCCCTCCCTCTCTCTATCTCTCTCTCTCAAGTCTCTCCCTCCTACTGCCTCTCCCTCTCTTAGGTCTCTTGAGTGCACTCTCTCACTGACTCCCTCTATCTCTCTCACACTCCCTCTCTCTCACTAACTCTATCTCTCCCTCTCCCTCTATCTCTCTCACTCCCTCTATCTCTCTCCCATCCCTCATCTCCCATTACCTCTCTCTCCCCCTCCCTCTCTCTCTCTCCCTCTCTTAGGTAGGAGGGAGAGACTTAAGAGAGATTTAAGAGTGAGAGAGATAGAGGGAGTGTGTGAGAGAGAGAGAGAGAGGGTTGAGGGTTTAGAGTTGAGTGTTGAGTGTTTAAGAGTTGAGGGATTAGGTTTGAGGGTAGAGGGTATTGAGTTGAGGGTCGAGGGTAGTGGGTTTAAGGGTTGAGGCTTGAGGGTTTAGGGTTTAGGGTTGAGTGTTTAAGGGTTTAAGGGTTGAGGGTATAGGGTTGATGGATTAGGGTATATAGGAAGGAATGCATGGAGGGAGAGGTGTAGGTTGAAGTGAGATAGAGTGAAGGAGAGAAGAGGAGGGAGGGAAAAAGATAGATGAGGGTTCATAATTGAGGAAATAGGGTTGAGGACCTATAGGGTTGATGGCTTTGCATATAATGGATTGGTGTCTCATTTAACTTAGTCACATGTTCCATAGAACTAGTATTAGTGTATGTGTATTCAATCAGAGTATTACTTTTCAAAGTAGATCACTATTATGGTTCATGTGTGTTATCGACATGCACAATTAGAATTGGATGGTGTTGAGAGTACAGATGAAGAACGAGCCATTAAAAAAGAATATCACCTTTATATTAGTGATGATCAAGAGCATGACACACTTTTTGTGTATATATATACATGTATATACATGCATACATATATATACATATACATATACATGTATATGCATATGCATATGTATGTATATATACATATATTTGTATATGTATGAAAATATGTTTATGTATTATTCTATTCTTCCATGCACAATATATGTATGTATATAAAGTGAGATAGAGTGAAGGAGAGAAGAGGAGGGGGGGAAAAAGATAGATGAGGGTTCATAATTGAGGAAATAGGGTTGAGGACCTATAGGGTTGATGGCTTAGGGTAGAGAGAGAGGGAGGGAGAGGGTTTAGGGTAGAGGGTAGAGGGGAGAGAAATAGAGGGATTGAGTGTGAGAGAGAGACTTGAGAGTGGGAGAGGGGTAGGAGAAAGTGACTTGAGAGAGAGAGAGGGAGTGAGAGAGAGAGAGAGGGTAGAGGGTAGAGGGTTTAAGGGTTAAGGGTAGAGGGTAGAGGGTAGAGGGTTTAGGTTTTAGGGTTTAGGGT
Organism: Sequoia sempervirens; assembly: GCA_007258455.2. NCBI lineage: Eukaryota > Viridiplantae > Streptophyta > Pinopsida > Cupressales > Cupressaceae > Sequoia > Sequoia sempervirens. Next base: position 344,111,706 of record VDFB02047230.1, on the reverse strand, counting down.
TTAGGGCTTAAGGGTTGAGGGATTAAGAGTTGAGGGTTGAGGAATTATAGTATAGATTTTAGTTGGGTTTAAGGGTTTAAGGGTTGAAGGTATATGGTATAGGGTCGAGGGATTAGGGTTGAGGGTAGAGGGTAGATGGTTTAAGGCTTGAGGGTATAGAGTTGAGGGATGAGGGTAGAGAGGGAGGAATGAATGGAGGGATACATGGAGGGAGACATGAGATATAGAGAAGGAGAGAAGAGAAGGGAGGGATAGAGATAGATGAGGGTTGAGGATCCAATGTATAGTGTAGAGAGTTGGTAATTGATGGTATAGGGTTGAGGACCTATAGGGTTGATATTTTAGGGTAGAGAGAGAGGGAGAGATTGGGAGAGATATAGAGGGAGTGTTAGAGAGAGATACTTTAGAGAGGGAGAGGGGGTAGAAGGGAGAGACTAGAGAGAGAGAGTGGGAGAGAGAGAGAGAGGGGGGGGGGTTAATGATAGAGGGTAGAGGGTTAAGGGTAGAGGGGAGAGAGATAGAGGAAGAGAGTGAGGGAGAGAGACAAACTTGAGAGAGAGAGGGGGTAGGAGGGAGAGACTTGAGAGAGAGTGAGAGGGAGTGTGAGAGTGAGAGGGATGGAGAGAGAGATAGGGTTGAGGGTTGAGGGTTGAGGGTAGAGGGTGTAGGGTTGAGAGAGAGAGGGTGGAGGGTTTAGGGTTGAGGGTAGAGGGTTAAGAGTTAAGGGTAGAGGGTAGAGGGTTTAAGGGTTAAACATAGAGGGTTTAGGGTTTACAGTTTAAGGATAAAAGGTAGAGGGTTTAAGGGTTAAGGGTGGAGGGTAGAGGGTTGAGGGTTGAGGGTTGATGGGTTTAGGGTTTAAGGCTTGAGGGTTGAGGGTTGAGGGTAGATGGTTTAAGTAGGGAAAAATTTATTGGTGAATCTTTTCCAATTGGAAAATTCTAGAAATAGGCCAAGTTGAAATTGGTGAATTAATCACACCTAGTAGGGTGTCCAAATACCCCATATTTTATGAATTATTGGTCCAATGCATGTCCATTCACCAACAATTTATTTTATGAGGCATATTTAAGCAGCAAATTTGCTATAACAAACTACATGTTTTAAATGTACTAACTAATATTTTCACCTGGAATCCTAAAAGCAATGTAATAAAACACCTACATATTTGCCAATACTATTAAAACAACATTATATCACAACCTATTTCACCAATTAAATTTTACAAATAGTTTCTTGTGAAGACCCATTTCGCTAATCAAAATTTATGAATAGTTGCTTATGAGGACCTATTTTTTCAATAACATTAAAAAATAATTACATTTGAGGACCCATTTCACCTTGAAAATTACAACGTATCGTTGTATAAGCACACGAGATTCACCAAATTTTTAATATACCATTTAAAAATCCCACAAAATTTTCCAAATATGGATTGATATAAATACAATCAAAACTACCATTTATTATTACACATTTCGTTAAGTTTTGAGGTTCTCGATTTGGAATTCAATTAAATCCAAAAACATAGACTTAAAGGTTATTAGAAACTAAGATCAGATTTGCAAACCGAAAAGACCTTCCACATAAGAGAAAATCAGAAAAAGTAGAGAGGTTGCAAGAGAATGTGCAACATAATATTATTTGAGAATTCAATTAATTACAAGATATGATTTTCTTTATAAAAGTAAATATACATAAACCTAATCTTATCTTGAGCAACAAGATAGCTTGAAAGATAAAGATAAGATCCTATAACATAGGAATTAAATATGCCTAAGTAAACTTATGCAAATGTGTAATTAAATATTAATTACACCAACAACCCCCCCATAAGTGCAACTTAGGGAGAAGCAAATTATTATGCAAAGATGAGTCCTGGCAACAAGGCCTGATTAGGTACTCATGTACAAATGCAAAGATAAGGTAGAGAAGGAAAACCCAGTGGGACAAAACCCCCTACAATGAGATGACTGCTACAAGAAGCACTGGAAGAATAGTGTGGAGTAACACTAGAACCGCAATCTGACAAGCAAGGAAAGATACTTTTGTCTACAACTAAAACCAAAACCAGAATCATGATAATGTGACAGCAGACCCGATGCCACAGAACACTAGAAAACTCACAAATTGGAACAACCTTGGAATCTATGAAGCAACAGGAGATGAGATGATGACAAAATCTGGAAACCATGTATCTCAATGCCGATTCCAAACTGTGACTGAAACTCTTCCATGGGAAGGAGTACCAAAAATAGACTCTAGAACATTAACCATAAAAACATGGCCCTGAAACTGAGAAGAATATGAACCAATGAGGATCAAGAAACATAATGTCTCAATTGAATTGTGAACCGATGAATCTGATATGTGTCAAGCTATAGCAAAAATGTGGCCAAAAGAAACTAGAAAACCAGATAACCCATATGAGTTTCCAACAAATCAAGATGGAGATGGAGATCAAAGTGAAAACTACACTCTAATCAGATTTATTATGCAAGAACCCCCCTTGAATGGAACTTTATCATAGTTCACTTTTGACAATAACCCATGATGCTAATGCATGCATAAACAAAAAATAACATGATGTGGTACTGAAATGAAGTAAAAATATTCAGGTTTCACCTTTCCAACTGCCAAAACATCCAAGTAATCTCCAAAACACCCATCCAGACAGATACAAAAAAAAGTGAATGGACAGCAAGATAGAGCTCCTCAATACCTTTCAAATGCCGCAAAGAGGACAAACGTTGGAGATCGTTGAAAAAAGTTATGAGCTCGAAATTCCAAAATAAATATCTAACTTCAAATAGAAAAAATAGTAGCTAAATAGAAAAATACTATAAAATAAACTGCACTACTGGAAAGTTCTTGGAACTAGCTTTCTGACTATATTTTTTTTTTGAAAATCTGAGTTTGGATGCAAAATTTATGCCTAAAATACCAAAACTCCTCCAAAAGGGTTTGGAGTTAAGCCTGGTAGCTAGGATAACTGCTAGCATTAACCACTAGCATTAACCACTAACGGTTAACCGCTTGCGGTTAACTGATGGTGGCACCCATAAACTCTGGTTTTTTAATTTATTTTCTTGAATTGTGTACCGTACCAAGCCGTATGACCCAAAAATGAAAAAAAATTACCTCCCAAAGTCACTATGTTTGATTTTTTTATGATTTGAAAGTCGATTTTGGGGTTTTTGGGTGCTTTGAACACGATGGCGAGGTCTGTTTGGGCTGAAAAAGCTCCAAAATTTTAGGTACGCTCTGGATCTAGAAACCCTCGTAAACTTCAAATCCTTGTAGATTTGCCAAACAAAGGTCTTTTTCGACGAAACGAAAGGCAAACTTTATTGTTCCAGTAGCCCTGGATTCAATGGAATGCTCAGATCTAATCCAAAATGCTTCATAAATAAGCTCAAGGAATGAAACCCTCGAGGAACCCCGAACACACTCTGCAATGAATTTCTCCAAAAAATTGAGAAGGGGTTGCAAATCAAGGATCTGATACCATGTTAGAAACCAAGATCAGATTTGCAAACCGAAAAGACCTTCCATAAAAGAGAAAATCAGAAAAAGCGGAGAGGTTGCAAAAGAATCTGTAACATAATATTATTTGAGAATTCAATTAATTACAAGATATGATTTGCTTTATAAAAGTAAAGATACATAAACCTAATCTTATCTTGAGCAACAAGATAGCTCGAAAGATAAAGATAAGGTCCTATAACTTAGGAATTAAATATGCCTAAGTAAACTTATGCAAATGTGTAATTAAATGTTAATTACACCAACAAAGGTGAGTGATCATTTATTCATAGTGTTATTAGTTATAATAATAAGATTTATTTATCTCTTTTCCATTATTGCTTCAATCTTAAAGATGATATTGAGTAGGGAATGGGATCTATATTATCTGTCCTTAAATAAGAAGACATTTTTTTCTAGCTTTTATTCGAAGTGAGAGATCAATATGTTAAGAGCCAAGGGTAAGACTCCTAAAGGTAGTGAAGGGACTAGAAGGGCATCAAAACACCCAAAACGTAGATGTACCATATAGTCTTACTGTGGAACTAGAAATACCTTTAATCCATCAGATCAAGATGGAGCTACATCATCAACTCTTCCACCAAATATTAATGAAAAATCCATTCATAATACCTCACTACCACTAGAAGGTCAAGGTGAGATTGTCATTAAGTTAAATCAGAATGTATCAAATGAGGATGGAAATACCACATAAGATGTTCCAAGGGATGCCTTGGCTAGCTAGAATGAGATAATTGACTTGGATTAGGAAGATGTTGGTAGCAAGAAAAGAAAATGCAAATCATAAATTTGGCATGAGTGGGAAATGACAAGGACTTTTCAGCTCGATTGGTTTTCAAAGTACCCATTGATTATACCAGTAGGGAAATCAAATGATATTGAAAGTGAAATACAATACAAGTGTATGATTTGTAGTTGGAAATGTGGAAGAGACAAGAAGTTTCAGTTAAGCTTGACACTATATAAAAGCATATCGGTAAAGTTTATGAAAAACAAATCATAGATAGAAAGGAACAATCAAGCATACGATGGAAATCAAAGGAAGAATGTCTTCATGTTAAGTATGTCATGAAATATGAAGAGAATAAGAAAAGAATTTCAAAGCTTGCTACATGTTAAGGTACACTTGAGGATCAATTTGGAAAAGCAGTGGAAATAGATAATCTGTCAAAAACTATTCAGATGAGTGTTGTTTTTCATATTTTTTCTAGAGGGAATCATATGATAGACTACCCAGAATATTATAGTTTATTATCTTTTTTGGGTGTTCATCACTTTCCCTTCTCACATTGGTCAATACACACTAGATGGGAATGGGAAAATTGTCTTGCTACAGTGGAAAAGAAAGATTTAAAGGAGAAAGTAAAAGATTCAAACTTCATTGCATTATCTTTAGATGAAGTTACTATGGTAGACAATACTTCTTGGGTCTATATATATTTGTATACTATAGAACATGTTTGCCAAGCTCATATTCTCTATGTTTATAAAATGAAGGACAGTTCAACATTGCAAAATCTATTTGAACTATTCAAGAAATATTTGAATGAAATTGTAGGTATGGATGAGTTGGAAATTTGAAAAAAGTTGGTGTGTGTAGGAGTCGATGGAGTTGTAGTGATGCAAGGTCAAAGGAGTAGTGTTTACACAAATTACAAACTACTTGTACACCATACATGCTTGGCATTCACCACATGACCCACATAATGAATTTAGCATTCAAAATTGTAAGCAAGTTTCATATAGTATCAAAAGTTGAAAATCTAGTCTACGAGATTCATGCATACTTCTGTCGAAGTCCCAAATGTTTCGTAGAATTTCAAAATTTTGCTGAGGAAATAACACCAAGAAACAAGCTTCACAAGGATGTTGATACTAGATGGATATGCCTACATGGACCAGTGTAACGAGTTCTTTCAGAATATCAATCCTTGATTGGATTGATGTATGAGCATTGCAGCATAGTAGATAAAGCTCCTAACCTGTTACATAGGTTAAGCGATATAGAGATACTCTTGAATTTAGCTAGTCTTCTCCCCATGTTGGATGTGGTGAATGATATTGTGAAGAAATCCCAAGATAGAATTATGTATATTTATGAATATTCCAATCTATGTAAAGATACATGCTTGACCCTCGATCATCTATATCTAGATCTAACACAAGAAGGCCCAAATTATTTCATGTGGCAGAAAATTACTGATTTGAATAATCCTAATAATTATTTATAGATTAATGCAAGTAGACCCTTATGTATCTATGTGCATGGATATGAGATAGCAATATACCATTGTAAGACAACTAGGAACTCTAGTAGAGAAGTAGCTATTAACAAGGAAGATTTTAATGGCATTGTTAAATCTGTTAGTGATAATTAGAAGGAAATTGCAAAATATCTTTCCTCAGAGATTCGTGAAAGATTCCCTCGACATGAAATACTTAAAGCCATGGGTATTGTGTATCCTCAATTTTGGGTAAACTGAGATAACCTAAAATATTTTCATGATAAAGTAAAAATCTTGATTGAACATAACATACAATGAGAAAACAATAGAAGGAATTTTAAATAAAGATAAGCTTAGACAACAATGTAAGAATTTTTCAATATCTATGAGGGACCAGTATAATTCCATGGGAACAAAGAAGGACTTTGAATCAGAATCAATAAAAAAGGTTTGGAAAAACTTAGGTTAGAGTGAAATATTGCGTGATACGATATCATAATATTTCAAACTTGTTGATTTATGTCAAACAATGATATTGGGTTGTTGGAGGATGAGAGATTTTTCAGTACATTGGAATTTTTGAAATCAAAGTTAAGAAACAAACAATACAAGAACTTGGAAAACTACTTGAGGATGAAAGGAACTATGTATAATGTCAAAAATTTCCTTCTCAAAGGGAACTCACAATTTGGATGTCCACATGCGAAGGGGCCAAGTTGTACAACACTCCAATTCCAAATGTTGGTACTAGTGGCACTAGCGGCACTGACAGTGGAAGTGGGACAAATTACAATGACACAATGAATATTGAATTTGAGACACAAGAAAAATAAAATGAAGATTGGACTAATAATCAAGATGACTCTTTTAATTTATCTCAAATTGAACGTCAATTTGAGGACCCTAACTCCATTTGGGAAATGGAAGTGAATTATCAGCTTTTAGGTATATATAATACACTTCATAAATTAGTTTCCATTGTTCCAAACTATAGTTGATGATACTTTATGTTGTATTCCATGAAATTGTAAATCATTGCACTTCATGAATCAAATTCCAAACTGTAGTTGATGATATTTTATGTTGTATTCCATGAAATTATGAAATTTTATATATTATAATGTATTCCATGGTATTGAATTTGATATGTGATTCTACATCATTTTTAAAGAAAAAAAATTATCACAGTGTTTCTTCTAAATTCCTCTTGCATTGCCAGTCACACAATCTTTGATAAATAACTAAAAGGAATATTAATCCATTCCTTGAACAGAAGCTAATAGTTCAAAATCCATAACTTATAAATAGTTGTTGATTATTTTGAGTCAGATGATAGTGAATACAATATTGCAAAGCCAGATAGGTTGATATTATATTCAAAATTAAAGATATTATAGTGTCTTTTCCTTTTACCTACATTGTAATAATCTAATTTGAAGTTGACGGGGTTTTACCCATTCCTAGTCTCTTAAGTCATATATTATTCCTTTATGTCTATTTACTCATTGGCCCCTTGAGCCTAGTGTTCTTGGTTGCTACCCATAGAATCCTTGTCTTATATGGGTCATAAAATTATTTAATTCTTGTTCTTTCCCTAAGTTTGGGTTTTAATATTCACTCAATATTGTTCATGTTATAAACCTAGGCAGGTGACCCATTTTATGTCATGTAATAAGTGCACGTGCTTATTAAAATCCTTTGTTATGTTGGGCAGGTCCCATTGACTACTTTCTATTGGTTCCCCTCCATCCCATGGGATTAAATTAATTAAATTAAGGAGCTAATAGGATAGTAGGCAGGTGACACCTAGACACCCTTTTGGTAGGTCTTATTACTGCTCAAAGGCACTGATGACTAAAGGGGTTCAAATCAATGGTTAATATTTTCCAATGGTTAGATCTAAGGATTTGATCCTAGTCGTTAGATCAGACAATTTGACCCTAGCCATTCCTCACCAACCTTGAGGGAATAAAATAATACTTTCTAAAATTCTATGGGGTCAATGGGTTGAAGACACATGTTCCACTATAGGTGTGGGGCCTAGTCTCCACTCACATACCTGATGCCTTAAGATTTTAAATCGACGATCCACATGCAATGTTGAGATTTAATCTCAACCATTCCCTACTCACCCCATGAGAATAAAATAATGTTTTATGAAAAGCAGTGGGTTTAGTGGGTGAAGAACATGTGGATTTCTTTTGTTGCTTGGAAAAGGTGTAGCCCATAGAACAAATGAGTTAGCATTCTAGGCTCCAGCCAGAAATTTTTTATTGGTTGAAGGATAGGTGAATGATGGCGATAGAAATTCAAACCTTGTTGACTCAATTTGAGTCATCCAAAGTTCCATCTCACAAGGAGATTGATGGTTGATATTCAAAATTTAAGATGTGAACATGAGTCATTTTGCTTCACGTGAGTGAGTAGTAATGGCAAAAAATACATCCAGAGCTGCCCAATCTCAATGTAAATGCACATAAAAGATTAGTTTTTTGCATAATTGAAGATTGTAAACAATTTTGAAGCATCTAAGAGATCGAGAAGAGCATTCCAGAGTTCAATGTGGTCAAAAATAAAATTAAGGTTTACTACAAGTGAAAAATTCATAAGTAAAGTTCTAAACAAACACCATTCTTTGTGATTTATCTAAACTATCTTGAATTAGGGTAAATATTCACTATCTTTTAGTTGAATTGGTTTGTGTGCTTTTTAGTTTCTTTATAGTGGTTTGAAATTGCATATAACTTGAGAATTTTAGTCAAACCCATTGAAATTATAGCTTTGAGCCATGCCCTTGGTTTTGAATAGAAAAGCTACATTTTGAACCTCTTTGTGTTGAAACCCTAAATTAGTTTGAGGTGTTCCCTAGGTTCTAAGTCAAATAGTCAGGTTTTAAACCACTTAGTATTGAAACCCTAAATTAGTATGAACTTATCTTGCTAGAAATGGTGCCTAAAGCACAAGTTTATAGTTCTTCAATTAAATCCAGACTTCTCTCCCAAGACATTGTTGACCAATTGAAACTCTGCAATAATAAAAAGGTTGAGGGAAGAGCTATATTTTATGGCACTAGAATTAAAGAAAATTAAATGGACAAGCAATGTTTTATTAAGGATGTTGAGTTACCCTTCACTGGATGGAAATTGTTCCAACATTGGTTTGGAAACATAAATCTTGGGGTTCCTATTTGCAATCATTGGAGATTAGACATGGGAAAGTTGGTAGTCCCCAATGTATACATGGATATAGATTTATTGAAGGAAATTGTTGTAAGGTATGACCTAGTTTCTAGAGTGGTTAGAAAATTTGATGGTAAAGAGATGTTAAAGATAACTAGAGAAGAAATTGTAGATATCTTTAGCTACATGAGTGGAACAAGGATATGATTCCTATTCTTTAGAAAGGAATAGGATAATACCAGGGTGTTGCTCATAATGACATTGTTACCTATGTACACCACTAGTACTAGGGTTGAGAAGAATAGGAATCAAATAAAAATTGGTAAAGATGAATTAGAACCCTTCCCCATGAATTATTTTGCTAACCATTTCAATAAAACTATGTATTCACTATGCCATATTACTGGTTTCACTCCACCCAACACCTTTCCAAGAGAATATATTTATATGGAAGCCCATTTGCAACATACAACATTCAATGTAGTCTATGAATATGCCACATATTTGGCAGAATGCATCCACAAGGGTTTGGTTGATTTGAAAAATGGAAAGGATTGGGTAAAGTTCTTGTGGTATTCTCTCTTGATGCATATGTTCTTATATAAAGGAGAGCAGACTTTTGGAAAGGATATGACATTGAACAAAAAGGAAGATTATATTGATCTACCTATCCAATGCTAGACCCAAGTTCTTGAAAAAGATGATCAGAAGTTTGATTACGTGGTATTCCATAATACCTTTGCATCAAAACTAAGGAGGTTCCTGGTTCATGACCCACCAAGGATCCCCATAGAGATCCATGATTTCTTGAGGCCAATGGAAGGGAGAACTAATATGAAATTGAGCCATAATTGGGGGGATATAATCCCATATATTTACAAAACAATATTTAGAGTCTATGGAACAAATTTGAATCCATTTGTACTACCAAGGGATGTGTCACTGAGGATTGGATTTTTTGAAATCCTGAGACAATTGGGAGGAGCTCAAATGGTACACCTGCTTGAGACACTGAGGAAGTGCTCATTCTTTCCTGAATGTAAAACATTTGCACATTTTTAAATGGGAAAGGGAGGGTGGACAAACGTGTTGCAGCTTCTTGCACCTTACAACTTGAAGACAATATGCCCAAGGAACCATGACCCTAAGGGCTTTATTTCCGCATTGAAGGAAAATAATAGGAGTGGAATTTTTGTGCATAATTTTTATTATCTTGAGGATGTATTAGGAATGTTTCTGACTTCCAAGAACAAGAGGAGAGGAAAGTGAAATATCTTACATTCAAAAAGATGTAGGAGAAATTTAAATGGTTTGAACCCAATTATGACCCAATTCCTAATATCAAGGGTGAATTCAATAGAATTATGTATGTTATAGACAATTTTGAGAACATAGTGGGTGTCTTGAGGGAGGAACATGTAGTAATAGAAAAATGGAAATCAATAGGAGTTGAAGAAGAGCTACCATAGTGTTGGAGGAAAGACCTTCCTTCCAACCACCACAAAAAATAAGAATCTACTCTAGGAAGAAGAAGACAGTAAGGAAGCAACAAACATTTCCAACCCCTACTACATCAAAGGAGTCAAGGAAAAGTTCTCTAGTGAGTTCAATACCATCACCTCCAAGAGGGACCCCACCTATTATGACTGATGTAGATTCACCCCCAAGAAGTCTTGTTCCATTGGGGCAACCATCACATAAAAATTGAAAGACTGAGGTAAGAGGGGCCATTGATTACCTTGGTACAAAGGATCAGGAGGATGATATTATTATTACTCCTAAAGAAATGCAGCAAGGAATTCCTTCTCCCATAAGGGAATTCACCTCAACTTTAATGGGAAGTGGCCTTAAACCTAGAAAGGCTGATCTTAGTGGTTTAAAAAATGTAGATGATCTGATACAAGAAGCATGCAACACATTCATGGAGGATGATCCTTTTATTTAAACAAAGACATTTAGGGATTTTTTGTGGAGGCAAAAGGCCTCTAAATATGTAGAAAATGTTGCTAGAGAGAGGAGCTTACATCCAAAATTACTTGAGAGTGTTATTCAAGTAGATGTAAGGAAGGCTATGAGAAAGGAGTTTTAGAATATGATAACTAAAGAGGGGAAATCCCTTGTACAAAAAAGTGGTGTGCTATTGTTGTCTAAATAGGATAGTGTTGATGTAGTGGTATTGGATACTATAAGGAGGTCCAAAATAAATTTATTTCAAACTGAGGAAGAGGCCAAATTTGCACTTCAAGGATCAACATTTAGTGAAGAGTGGGATGCCCAATTTGTTTGGTCATTGTCTTTAGGATCTAGGAAGCTAGAAGTTGCAAAACCAAGTGATTTTAGTGGGAAATTAGTCATAAAGAGTTGCAGATACTCCAACATTAGAAGTAGCTGACATGACAATATATGTTGCTAAGTTCACTAAAGCAATAGTGGAGATCCTCACTACTGATAGAGATATGTATAGGGGTAAGTACAATGAACTTGTTGATGAACATAATAAAATTCAACAAAGGGTTGTTGAACTAGAAATAGAGCTAAAACTAAGAAAGCAACAAGTGGAAACATTGAGGAAACAGGGCCCAACTAGCTCAAGTCATGTTGCACCCACCTCTCTAATGGAAAATCCTCAATCTCCTCCTCCACTAGAACAATCTATGGAAATAGTGCCATATAACCTAGTCCAAGAGCCACTTGAAGTTGAGGATCCAAGCACATCAGGTGTAACTCCATCAACTGAGCCCACTAAGGAACAATTATTGCTGCAAATTGAAGAATACAATAAATTGCTTGAGCTGGTTCAAAACACCATGCATGAGAAAAACTCAAAGATCATTCATACTATTTTGAAGCATCTAAATAAAAATATTCAAGGTAAATTAAATAGTATTCATTCAAATTTTTCTTTAATGCTACAAGCAATGAGGTTATCTCAGAGGGATAAGGAATTGGCTACCCCAATCTTAGATAAATGGGTTCCTAGGGCTAATAACTTGAAACTCATGGTAATTGGGGCTAAGCAGCAAGAAGATAGATATCCAAAGGTGATCCCAACTTATAAATTTGTTAGTGAGATTAAAGAACATAAGTTTCAATGGTTTGTTGCTCCATTAGAGTAGAAGATAAGAGAATTGAAGGATAAATTTGATGAGGTAGGTTTCACCTTGTTACCTAATATCCAACATACATATGATGAAGTGAAACCTTTACAAACATGGAAGGATCAGGTAGAGACCACTATTATTTCTCAAACATCTCACATTTGTGAGAATGTTGACATTGATATGTTGAAGAATACTCTTGAGAGTCTGTCACTCATCATCAACTTCCTTGAAGACTTTGATAAAGAAGTCAATTCTATAATGGAAAAATATGCTCCATATTAGAATAAGATGGATGAAATCATTGGATTTAATTGGCCATTTGATGAGGAATATGAGAAATGGAAAAGGATATTTATTGATGTATTGGATTTGTGAACACAGGGATGAAGGACACATATATATGGTCAAGTATAGTGCAGTTCTGGCCTTAGAGATTGTAATGCACAAAATATGTGTCTCCTAATCAACAACACCATAGGTAAATGTCGATCACTGATGACTTGTATTTTGGTCCACTTTTGTCCTCTTCTTTATATTTTTGTCACTTTGCTCAAAGGAATAAATATGTTGCAATGGTTAGAAGACTATTCTTTTCAACAAAGTTCCTTTTGTAAGGATGTTTTATTTTCTTCAACAAATGGAAATAATCTTTGTCTCATATATATTCCCTCAATTTGAAAGTGCAAATATAACTATAAAGAGAATATTTGTTATAGCAGTCAAATTAAAATGTGATATATGTAGTTTTCGACCTAAAGCTTGTTTTTCTCCCTTACTCTTATAAAATGGAAATCATGGCCATTAGTATAGGTCTCTTGTTGAATTATAGATCAAAATTATGCAAATTGGGAACATGGAGAGAATACATTTGAAGTCTATATCTTAAGTTTTGAGTTGAGCAAGTAAATTTTGTCAATTGTATGGTTTCCAAGCAAGTCTGAATAATAACGATAATCTTTTGAGTCTAGTGTCTCTCCATCTTTGATATTGTATCTAAATTATTAATGAAAATTTGATCAAATATTGTTTCAATAATCTTCATGGTCATTTTTCTTTGATGTGTGTTTTAATTTTGGCTCTGGTTTAATGAATTAGTTAAAATGCTTTGATTAAATCATGAATTTGTATACATATCTAGTGGATCTGATAAGTAGTCATAGAGTATGAGTATTGATTTGTGAATTGTAAGGAAATCTCATGAAGGTCTTGGTTGTTTGGAATTAAAATAACCTTATAGTTCAATTTGTTGTGTTTTGACTCCTTTCCCTAAGATATGGCATTGATCAAAGGCGTTAGATGCATTTCCCATGCTTTTGGTTTTCCCAATTCAGAACAATCTTCATAAACAAATTGAATTACCTTAGTTAAGGTTGGTATTGTGTGAATTCTCGGCTTTAGGTGTTAGATCTTTCAAAGGAATTGCCAGTTTCTTTAAAGGTTGCATCTATTTAGCATTAGAATGAGAATGTATCTATTTAGTATGCAATGTGTGGTATAATCATGTAGCAAGATTATAAGATACACATTGTGGGATCACCCTCCCAGGTTTTGTAGAGCCCAAAGTGCAAGAGGGAAGCATCTTTCCTCTCGTTCATTGACCAATCATTCCCTAAGTATTTGAGAATTGAATTTGGCAAATTCATAGATGCTTGGTGGGATCTACTTGGTTCTTTAAAAACAACCAACAAGTAACATATACAATAATGAACATCATCAATCATTTAATGTGTCTCTAGTAGTTGAAATTACTACCAAAATTTTTCTTCAAATGATAAAATAAATAATACAAATAATTGAACATCAACACATTATTGAAGTCTAAATTTGAGCTTTTTTATTTATTTTCACATGAAGGAATACATAAAGGAATTTTCAATGCAAAATATTTCTCAAAGACAACTCTACATAGAGCTGAGTTGGAACTTGGAAACTCATATTATCAAAAATCAAATTACTGTAACACCTTTTCTAGCAACTTCCACTATTCAGGTGGTAGAATTGTCATTTGTTCTAATTGATGTTGTTTGACTTGAAGATTTGTTAACAATTCATGATTGAAATTCAAACCTGACTTGAATTCTTCATTCAATTTTACATTCAAGGTTAGCAATGGTTTGATGGAATACAATAGTTCACCACATCTAGGTTCTAAAGAAACTAGTCCAAATCAATCTTCCTTGCACCCTCCATCTTCTTTTGAAAATAATTCTTTCCAATGAATCACTCATTTGTGTCAAAAGCCTTTTGGAAAACCAAGCTTTGTGAAGTTCCTTTCCTTTTCATCCACCTTGTTCATATTTTTTGTAGCCAAATGCAAATATTCCTTTGTTTCATGAATTCTCAAACACTTTTCAATGATAGATGACAACATCATTGATGTAGTAAGCTAATTAGTAATCCCTTTTGATTTCAAAACATTGCCACTAGCTTTGTAGACTATTTGTTGAACTTGATTTGTACATTTCTCTAATGCCAACACATTTTTATTGTCCACTAAATATTTGTTGAGCTTTTTATAATGTTCTCTGATAGCATCAATCAATTGGAACATGTCACACAAATGATCAATCCTCTACATTATTTCATCCCAGATCTTTTGTTTCATATGCCTCATTATTTCTCTATGAAATGCAGATAACTTATTTTGACAAGACTTAATTTCATTTTTTGCTTCCATCAGCTTTTCCTCAATTCTCTCATTTATTCTCCTCTCTTTCTCCAATTTTTGTAGTGGATTTTTCCTCATCATATTTCGTGTTGCTCTCATTTAGCCTTTACTTTAGTTCATTCACTTCTCTCATTTTGTTTATCCTCTTTGCTTGTTGATGTAGAGGAAGATATTTTAATTCTTTTTTTCTAATTCATTGCTCTTATTATCTACTCCTTTCCTCTTTGCTTTCTCATTTACTAGGTCTTCCTATAACTTTTCTATTTGAGTCTACAACCTTTTTTCTCTCCATCTTTCTTTATCAATGATGTGTACACCAAATCATTGTTCTTCTTTGATACATTAATTTTGTCAATATATTTGAGTCCAAAAAATCCAATTGAATATTGCTTACCTAGGATTCAGATTGAGCCATTTGATTTGCTGGTTTGTTTTAAACTATGGGAGCAAGAATTGTGTACTCCATGATCTCTTTATTTTTTTCAAATGTGGATAATACCATGGTTGTTGCAGAATCTGAAGTTATAGCAGATGTATTCTCCGTCAGTTGTTTCTTTTATTTTTTATTCAAGTTTGATTTCTTTTTAAACTCTTCAATGTAATCAAAACCTAGGGATGTAGGAACAATGGAATGCTTGAATGGTGAAGGAATAGGATTACTTGCAGTTGCTAATAATGTCACAACCACACTAATTGGTAGTGGGGGAGTGCCTCGAAATAATTCCTTTATGGTGGTTCCACTAGTAGTGTGACTTGGACATGTCAAAATCCTTTGCCTCTTTTGTATGTCTTGATCACCTAGTGTTTTTGTGGTATCATGTATTGTTGTCCTCTTGTGTGTAATTTTTTGTTGTAGCACATGTTGACCACTACTAGTACTATTACCCATACCATTGCCACGAGAGGTAGTTCTAGTTGCACTAAGCTCTCCACCATGGGCATGTCCTATTTGTGATTGTATCTAACCATGAGGATGAGGATTTGAAGCTCTAACAAATTGAATCATTTTGGCTCTACTTGTATGCCCTTGGTCTACTTTATCATCTCCAAGGCTGTATTTATCATCTGGTTTTCTATGTTGTACATCTATTACCATCCAAGGGCCTTGTCCCTAGGATCCCAAACCACCATCTTCATAACCAATTTTTTCAACTATGGCTGCTCTTGAAGTATATGCTTCTTTTGTGGCATCACTTAAATTAGCTTTGGCATGGCTTTGTTCTACTTCGTCCCTATCATTATTATATTCATCATCAATTTCTTTGTATCCAATTCCCTGTTCATTAGGATGCTCTATATTCCACAATTTTCTAAACTCACAATCTTCTTCATTAGCTTCATACTCTACAAGAGCTCTTGGATCACCTAGCTCCTTCCTCATAGACCAAAAGGAAGTAATTTTTTATCATGACTAATTTTTATCTATAGCTTCCTTCTCTATGGAATTTGGTTTTTTTACTCTACTAGATGGTTTATCACCTTTTCCATAAAAAATGTTGTACCTCCTAATTTTCTTTTGATGCAATGCCATAATTTATACTAACAACTGTTCAAAAGAAATACCATTCTCAGCAACACTTTTCTCCATTGTTATTTTGACCTCATCCCAAGAATCCTTGTTTCTCAAGTTTTCAAGAAGGGGTTTACTTTGATGTTGAATTCTACTTGTAGTATTCTTATTGGCCACAATCATCGATTTAATGGTGTCACATGGATCATACTTCTAGTGACAGATAACATCAAAATCAAAAGAATTCAAAAGATTATGTGCCACATTAAATGATTTTCTCTTGAATGTGAACCCTCCACATGAAAAAGGTAAAGAAGGAAATAAGATATTTTGTTGATTGCATTGGAAGTTTGTATGGTTGTACTCCTGGTCCATAAAATATTAGCACGGTATATTCTTCCATTAAGTACCAATCAGCCAATTGTATTGCTTTTCCTAGTTGAATGCAGTTTCTACATGACATAGGAAATCTAGGCATTGGATTATTTGTAATTGCTTGATGCAATGGAGAAAAAACCCTTTTTGTCACATGTATTGGAAGTTTTCATGGTTGTACTCTATATCCCTAAAATATTAGCATAGTATATTCTTCCATTAAGTAAAAATCAGCCAATTGTATTGCTTTTCCTAGTTGAATGCAGTTTCTACATGACATAGGAAATCTAGGCATTGGAGTGTTTGTAATTGCTTGATGCAATGGAGCCAAAAATTAGTCTACAAAATGATTATAGTTCCTTTGATAATCATGCATCCTTATCTCAGTGCTCCAATCATATATTGGAGCCATTTTATTTTCCTTAGAATTACTATAGGGTTGAATATGAAGCTTGTTGGTTTGAAACATTCCTCTAAATTTGAATAGAAAAAGATAGCACAAGTAGGTTGTGAACCTAAATCTCTTGGTGGAATCTCCTTTAATTATTAAAAAAAATTTATGTGTGGATTCTATAATGTGTTCAGTAAAATTATATTTGACATGTGGAACACTATAATAGATATTATATACCATTTCAAGGAGGCTTGCACCCACTTCCAAATTGATATCTAGTCCAAGGAAAAATGTTAGCATGGAAATAGTATTTTGAACCCATGGTCTAAAAATATCCGAATCATAAGGAGGATTATGATCACCTTTCAATTTGTTTCTATCCTGAACTATTTTATTTATGAAACAAGTTTTCTCCATTTCATCCACTACTTCATAATCACTAGCAAGCTTTTCTAGTTCAATGTGTATATTTCCAAATTCTTCAGTTGTAAACCCCAACAATTTTCCAAGTTCTTCTACATTAATGGATAACAATTCTTCTTTGTTATCTTTATTAACAATTACTATTTTGTATCTTCATAATTTTAGGCATAGACCATGATAAATTATGGGAAAGGGAAAACCTCATGTAACATCATGTGCCCTAATCTAGTTACCCATAGTGCACTAAAACTATTAACTTGCATCTTATTTGCAAGATTATTCTAAGATGAAAATCTAAGTTCTGAGGTATGCCTACCATAGGTTTCAGGATCATAAATATGATGGTATCCATCAATGAAACCTAGGGTTTTAAGAAATTTTGCATAATGTGTTTTTTTTATCTGACATTCCTCTAGTGGTAATGGTGGTAGACATGTTTATACAATGTGAAATTGTGAATTCCCTACTAGTCCTCCTTGATTTTTCTTAATTCTTAAGTCTCTCAACCCTAAACCAAAACTTCAAAGTTTGACTAAATAATATTTTAAGAAATGTCAAATGATGAAACATAGTTGTAGGAATTCTTTCACTTACCTGGATTTTGATTCTTGAAAAGATTAATGTTGATAGTTGTGGAAACTGGGTTACTAGAATTTCTTTGTTGGAAGTGAAACTGTGGAACCCAGAACAGGGTGGTGCACTACAATGAGCAAACTAAAGACTAAAATCTCCCCATGTGTTGATCCTCTCACTTAAAAATAGAATCACTTAGCAGTAGAAAGTTTGTTTTTTTCAAACATTAAATTCAATAAAACATCTATGTGTTGCTTCTGGACTACACAATTAGTACATAGCTGACAACACTTAAAACAAGCCATTTAGTCCTACATTGAAAACAAATTCTAAATCATTGATCTCTGTAAATCTAATGGTTATAGGGTGATTCTAGAGGTTTAAATTTGCAATCCTAGTGCTCTATGCATTTCATTGGGTGAAGCCACAATAGTGGTTTACAATTTGATGGAGGAAGGAAAACTGAGAAAAAATGGCCCCATGGAAAAAAAATTGGTTTTAGGGGTTCGAATGAACCTACAAGTTCGACCAAACCATAAAGGGGTTTGACCGAACTAGGGTTCAACCGAACCCATTAGCCACGGGGCCCACATTTATCGCCCAAAAAATTAAAGGGAAAATTCATATTGAGGGGGTTTGGATGAACCCTGGTTTGCTAGAACCACTGGGGGTTTGCTAGAACCCCCCTGGTTCTAGCGAACCCCCCTTTTCCCTAATTTTTGACTTTGTTCACACAAAAAACCTTTTTTACGCTTTGATGCTCAGGTTGAGGATGAAAATTGGGGAATCTTCACAAACCCAATTGGATTCAGGTAGTCCTCAAAATGAGCTATCCAATGAATATAATTTTAATATGTTTTGGTTTTATTATGTATTTGTCTTTTTAGTTTTATTAAACATAGGTTTTTTGTCCAAAATGAAGGTCTCTATTCTGCACATGTGGAAAAATAGAAAATTATCAAAAAAAATTGAAAAATATGAGTGCACTAGATATTGAAGTCCTTGATCTAACAAAAAAATAATAATTGAATTTTGATATATACAAAAAAAGTTACATGTTATACGATTGTGCTATGTCTGAATTGTCATTGGTTTGACTTCGAAACTTGATTAAAGAAAAAATATTCAATAAAAAACTATCTAACAAAGTGCAAGCACTAGATATCAGAGTTACAAATCTAAATTTGAAAGAATTAGAATTTTATCCTTCATGGAAAAAAAGTTATTAGTTATACGGTGTGCGTCACTTTTTAAAAATGTTGTTTTTTGAAAAAACTAGTTTTTGTGCGAGATGGAAAAAGAAGTGTAATTTGATTCCAAAAATTTTGAAAAAAATATTTTTAGAATCTACAGACAAAATGTGATGAGACTCTAGTTTACATCATCTTCAAATTCCTCACGGTTTAGCCGTTATAGGTGTCCGAATGTGAAGATTTAGTTAAAAATAAAAATTCCAGTGTCCAGTTTGGCCAAAAATTGTAAACCACTATTATGGGATCACCCCATTATAAAATGCAACTACAACCATACATCAAATGTTCATCGAACGGTTGAGTAATTTATAATGACATAAATAATAAACATGTGTTTTAAAGTTGTTTTAAACTTTAATGCGCTAGAATTGACATCAAGGCCAAATGGTGGGTAACTTAACATTGTAAAGGACTTAATAAAATAAATAATGATACCGAGAATCGGGGGAGAAGGTCAATGAAAAATAGAAATCAATAACATTCTAGTAAAATCTAACAAGAGTGACAACTTTCAGTGTATAATTTTTTTGTCAAATTTGATGGTGACTTTCTTTTTTCATTTATATTGCTTTATGTTTTAAATTTGCATGCAATTATTTCATAAATAGATAATACTTAATTTCTTAAAGGAAAAAAATGATTTGAATATATTCATAGACACTATACTCAAAAAATAATTCTTTACTATAAATGAATAATGGAGAATAACACAACCATTTATTTTATTGCAACTGAATTACAATGTCACATTATTACATATATTTTTAAAGATGTGTGGAGCATGCAAGTACCAAGCTCCTATTTAGTATAAAAAACATATGTTACTTTACATAATACAAATACAAATGTAAGCACCAAGCTTCTACTAGACTGTTGGTGACAACATAATACAAATGTCGCTCTAAAAATAAATGCATGGTGATGGGACTTGCCGAGTCAACCATGCACTCTGAAAATAAATGCATGAGACTTGTCTAGGAAAGCATGCACTCTCAAATACAAATGTGACTCTGAAAATACAAGTGCATGGGTATTTTCTGGTGAACCATGTTGGGGAAAGGGGAGCTATGAAGATACAAAATGTACTTATCTCCTTTGAGAACCAAAGTCATACAAAAGATGAGGGGTAGTAAAAATTCCCCCATCTTTTACACATAGCCTTCATACATTGGAATAGCACTTATCTCCATCAAAGCTCCTCATCCTAGTTTAAAACTTTCCTCAAAAGTCAAGTGAACCAGATCAACTTCTTTCTAATTCCACCCATTTTGAACTTGAAGGAAATTGGTCTTTTACTCTGTAACTACATAACTACAGGTGTAATGCCCTGTCATAATAACCTAAGGAATGTTGCAATTGGTATAATAATGAAATAAAAAAAAATTATAATACTAATATTAACTTAATTAGTTGCATACATTCTTTAAGTTACGCAATGTTACACTACTTGAGTTTCCATAGACGACTTTAGTATTTCGCATTGCATATATTTAATTAATCATAAACTTAAAAAAAAATAAACATTGCTTATCATTCAAAAATTCCATTCAAGATAGTATAAAGTACAAACATGTTTCTTACATTGCATTTGATAAGACATTACAATACTCATTCATCTAATGAGGTAGATCAATAATAGTTACAATTACAATTTACAAATGTTCACCTCATATACAATTGAGAGATGTTTTCAAATACAAGATTTACAATTTAAAATGAAGAAGTATACATATGCATCCAAGTACGAGCTCTCCATCCATAAAGCTCTCGTTGCCATGATCATAAACTGGGGACCCAACGGAGTAAGGTGCACATTCCACCCAACCATGTGGTACCTGTAGGTCCACCCCCTGTGCTAGGAGATAGTAATATGGTTACCTAGACATAATCTACTAACCCTAGACACAAGTACATAACTAACTGATGGTTACATTGCTTCCAGATTTAAGACAATCGAATATGCTAAGAACATAAGGTTAACTATTATTTTAGGTGGAGTGTCATCACAATATTGCAAAGGTTACCCTGGTGTTTCTTCCTAGGTTTTGGCCCCCAACTTGGGTTACCCTGGTAACCTCTTACGAAACCTGGCCCCTACTGCATACTATTGCGGAATCGAATGTCTTTTAAAGAAACAAGACATCAATTTTCCATTCCAGGCCTTCTCATCTTATACTCAAGACTGAACTAGCTCAAGAGTCATTAAGTGAGGCATAAACATCTTGTTAAAGATTTTAATTCTAACTACTATGTTTTTTAGTTATCAATGACTTACTAACTCTATGTAAGCTACCCTAACACCACTTTGTGTGTCGGCCCTTACACAGAGCCACTCCCCTAAACATAACATAGGAATTCTAAGTTCTCTATCTAGGGTAGACAAAGTGCACAAAATTCAACATATAATACCAAATATACCACAATGGACATCACAATCTGTTCACAAAAATTAGGTGCACTACCCTAGTTTGTTCAAACACATGAAACCATAGTAAAATTTACTCCCTTAAAGAGACTACAACTAGAAGACTTGAAATCAAATAAAAATAATCCCTATTTGCCCAATAAAAATTTAAAGCAACTTAAAGCAAATTCACATCTATCATTTAGATTTACTAAATCCAGTCAATCAAGAATTAGTAGTATAAAATTAATCATCTGATACATAATTTATCTACCATCTAACATGAAAATAAAATCCACAATTAACCCAATTTTACAATCATGTTAAAAAAAAAATACAACTCCCTATTACAATAAAATAATATAATATTCTTTTCATAATCACTTAAATAATTTACTTCCTCATCACATAATTATTCATAAATTAATTTTAACAAATATTAAATTACCAAAATCAATTAATATAATTAATTTAAATATATATATTACATATACTATATATTATATATATTTATTTATTTTTTAACTAATCGAAATTAAATTTAAACCACATGATTTTCTATTTGAAACAAACGAAACAAAATTTTAACAAGCAAAGAACCACGGGCCGTGCAATCTCCACTGTGGAGGGCGCGCTGCCTATGCGACAGCGTCTTCTCCACGGTTCTGTGGAGGGTGTTGCCTTTTGGTAGTCGTTCCCCACAGAGCCGTGGTGGGCGCTGCCTCACAGCAGCCACACCCCCATAGTGGGAGCGGCGGGGTTGGGGTTTAACCCTAGCCCCTCCCAATTAATATTAAATACCAATATTAATAAAAATGAAACTATTCTGAATTAAATTTTAGATTTTTACTTAAAAATGACAATTTGTGTTTATCATTTTTTTGCCAGTACGACGATTTCGAAATTGCTAGATGAATAAAATATTAAATACTATTTTTATAGTCCAATTTATATATGAAAAATATATAAATATATATATATTTCAACAGAGTTTTCTGATGAAGAAAATTAAGAAATTCCAATGGGTTTTTCAATAGGGTTACAATGGGGAAATTGGGAAAACTATAAATTTTCAACACAACATTTCCAATTAAATCCTAAATTATTCCCCTCACAAAATTTAAATACTTTCTACAGAGAGTATTCTACAAAAGTTTTTTGAATCCATCAAATCTTCACATGACAAATTACAGTGAACAATTTCTTTGCAAGAAGTACAGGAATTTAAAATAAACTAATTTCTTTTCACAACATTCCCTTCCAAAAGCAAACAAAATAAAATTCAAAAGAAGAATACATGTTTTCCTTTGCTTCAGAAAACTGACTGGTGAAGAGCTTTGCCTGTAGTTTCCAAATCCTTTCCCGAGAACCAATACCCAATTGCAAACCAGAGAACTTCCACAAATTTGCAACAATACCAAATAACCATAAACAAAAAAAATTTAACAGAGCTCAATTATTTTTCCATGAAGAATAGAATAGCCTCTGTGTTTTCCCAAATCCAAAATAATAATTTATCCGTGAACAACCTCAACCATAAACAATAAATTAAACTGGCACACATGTCGAGAAGTACAAAATATCTTTTAACAACTTCTCGGCAATCTTGCCTTTCAAGATTGCATGCATTTTATTTATTTAATAATTAAAATGCCATTTCCAAATAACATTTAATTTTAAATAAAATCTATTCACACATAATTTCAAAACAATTTTAATTTAACTAATTAATTTATTTAATTAAATAAATTTAATCTCTAAGATCAAATTATTTAACCAAACAAACTAATTAATTTATTAAATAACACGCAAAACTAATTTCTTTAACATTTAAAAATTAATTTAAATAGTAATAAATTAAAGTGTAATAAACTAACATTAAAATTGACAAATTTTTCCTTTCAGACAATTAAATCCAAACAAAAACAAACAAGACAACCAAGACTCAAACTAACTGACAATGTACTATGACCGGGTTAAAGACTAGACTAGGATGAACCATGCTACTACCTCCCAATCAACATTTCCATTGAGTCTTGACACGCTCAGACCTGAGTAACCAGGTGGAGTCGGTGTCATGTTCCTGCAATCCTGCAACCAAACAAATAACATGCATATACATATAATCCATTGTACAGGCACACCATGCGGAGAAAATCACGGACATCACAGGGCACTCGCAAGCGAGTGATGCAATTCTGTTCTCTACACCAATACACGTCACATCAAATTGATGAATTAAATAACTATTAGTCCATCATAAACATATTCATAGCAATAATCATCTGAAGGAAAACATCTACGCTATTTCAAAGCATATCAGAAATCAAATATCGCAATACCATGTATCATCATGTCACAAAGTGAATCCACTGTCGCTCAAAATCAGCGATCAAAATATCCAAACCAAATACCAAAGTCTAACAGTATAAAAACATGTAACCAGAAAACATAAGCATAAATGGAGGGGTACTACAGGAGGTAGGAGAATTTAGAGTATCCACAATAATAACACATCATATTCTTCCTAAATCCTTATTAACCCTACAAAATGAAAACCCTTATGAGAATTCAAAACATTACACTCAATAGTAAATCCTTTAGCCTTCAACGAATGATTTTAGTTGTGCTCACTATCCTTATTTATGGGCCAATAGTTCCACTACCAGCCTGATCCCTATGTACACCTCACACATGTCATGTGTGAGGTTGGGTATAATCATAATCATGATTCGTGCAAACCAAAAAACCAACTTAATCGATTCATGTAACTTAAGCCTTACATTTACAATTAAAATGTTTAATTTGATTAATGTCTGGACTTTGGCTACATGCAAACTGTACCTCAAGCTAACAAGCTATCAGTTGTCAAGATCGCCAGTGCCACTCAAATGATATGAAATCATTATGAATCTTATTTCAATAAATGACTAGATTATTGACATCATCATCTACAATTCTAGAGTACATTGTGTAGTTTTCAATATAAAACTATCCAATCAATCACTTTGGATGTTCATATGGCATTAATCTGCACTACCACCCATAGTACCATAGCCACACTTTCTTCAAAAAGATTGATAATTTCAATTGAATAAATGAAAGCTAGAGAAATTCAACGCATTGAAAAGAGAGAATTAAATGTCTTGTTTTACCTTAATCATTATCAATGTCCACTAATAAGTCACAATAAATTTTTCCACTTATGATCATAACTATATGCTGATAATTACTATTAGTTTTAAAAGCCACATTTTATATTGATCAAATCAAAAAGGATTTACAAGAATGGAGCCATGAAAAGTATTTTAATTTTAAGTAGTTATTACTAAAGACAGAAGTACATAGTACATAGCCAGCCTAGCCAAAAAGCTACTATCTGTGACAAAAAACTAGTCACAAAGTACATATTACAAGAACTGTTATGTTGTACAATAAAATATAGACACGTGATGCATCACACAATTCATTACTAACTTTTTTTGTAACATTAGTTAATGCCATCAACCAGGTGTTTGCATAGAATGTGAATCAAATTTAACAAACTAACGATAGAGAAGAAAACTGAATCACCCAAAACCTTCCTCCAAAACTCCAAACTCTTTAATGATTCAGTTTTTGTATCACAAAGTAGACCCCATCTCATCTTAACCAGGGCAAGAGTCTATGTTGTAGAAGCATGCAATTCAACTTTCCTAAAGATTCCTCCAATAGGTGCTAACCTACTTTCAAAATTGAAATGCTCTAGTGCCAACTCCAATGAAGAAATAGAGTAAATGAAAGGCTACAAATAACATATTGCTAACATCTTCACCAAATCTTTATTAAGAAAAATGTCCATGCAATTGGACAAGAAATTTGAAGCTACCTCATAATATAGAGCACGAGGGTTGTTCTATAGCCATTCCCTACCCATAATTATTCTTATAGCATCCTCAACCTACACATAAGGAATTATAAAAACATACCCAACTTTCATCTATCATATGCATCATCCCTTCTTTTCTCCCAAAAACATTTGGGTAGCATGACACACCATGAAGACTCCATAATATCATAGTTAAATTGAGAGTAAAGAAGAAATAAATCAAATCAAAATATATATGATATGAAAAACATTAAGTTGGACAAGTATATATAGAAGTTAGAACGAAGATAATGAGAATGACATCAAATACTCACACTTAACATTTTTAAATTCACCACTATCATTGATGTGATAATTAACATTTATTTCAACACTTGAATCCTTAATCATTGTTTTGAAAATAATATTTTGAAAAAATTATGACAATATTATTCCAAGTTACCCATGATAAAATCCATGTTTCGGCCTCCACACTTCCCCATTGGATTTAACTTGTGTGTAACTTTTAACAATGGAGAGGCAGGGAGTGGCCCAAATTAAATCTAGAACTTCACATCTATGTTCTCTTTTCCTTAATACCATTCGCTTATGCATAACCCTCAGACTAGATGGATGGCCTAGATTAAGATGTCTTGCTTAATTTTAAAACAAGTGCTTAAAAGGTATGTCCATGACAAATGACAAGATGGTTGCATCAATCAACATTCATTTCCAGGTTAATTTGATTGGGAATTTGGGGCAATGTGTGGCAACTAGCAGGATCCCAAAAATATTTGTACATAAAGAATTCATAATATGTTTGATGTTGGTTTTCATTTCTTGGTATGGTCTCCATAAGGCTGTGAGAGGTTTTGCTACAAATAGGGGTTATTGTGCTCATTTTTCTCAAATTGGAATAGCACTCTCAAAAAACACTAAGGGGAAATGGAGACTCCTCTATTTCTAAATTCCATGAAGTAGCAAAATGCTTTCCATGGTGAAATCACTAAGAAATGATTGAAAGGGATAATTGTGTCCAAGCACTCACTGGTGCTCCAGGCGAAGAAGAGTGTTTTGGGCCCATAATTTCTATTGGCTACCCACAAGCTCAAGAGGGATTCATAAATATTTCCCATGTTTCTAGAAATGCTTGTGTACATGGGTGTCTTGAAAGCTCAGAGGAAGAATCTATGCCTAATGATTTTTCCACACTCTTTATTGGAAAATATTGATACAACACTAGACAACATCGACAACAATTTAATGACCCCTCTACTATAGCACTACTATAGGGCTCATGGGAATGAAATGGTTGGTACCAAAGTCTCCTATGGTGCACTCACTAGACCATGCAACTCTCAAAATCAGTAGGGGGAGATTGGTAGGTGTATCTACTTTCTTCTACGTGCCCCTGACATTCTCAAAGATTGGTCGAAGGATTGGGTGAAGGCATTTGTAGTGGTGGAAGCTCTCAATGGGGAAAGGTGGTGTTCGGATGAGGAGTATTAGGAGCTAGGAACTAGTGAAGAATGGGTAGTGAATGACACTAGGAGTTGGGAGGAACAAGAAAACCATCCTGCCCATAGTGCCTATGTTGGTGGTTGTCCAGTGATTCTGAATGCAATCAAAGCCAAGAAGACCAACGATGATGGTTGCAACAATGCATAATCTAGTTTTTGTGGAAGGTAATTTTTTTTTGTGATGGTTTGTAGTCTATATAAGTGTCCAATGTTATTCCATTCAATACTTGGGTCTTTAATGTTTTTTGGAAATGAAGGAATGTAAAACCTCTTTTTGATTAATATGGGGTGTTGCCCCATTTAGTAGCTAGATTTAACTATATAAAGAAAAAACATATGCTTAAAAGGCTCCTTTAGTAGTGGAATATTTAACACTAGTTCCTTAATATTTCCTTAATATTATGCACCTTGCTATAGTTCCTTCGATGGGTCTGATTGTTCCTTAATATTATTTTGGTTGTCATGACTTTAAGTGATTTAATAAGTAATAAAATCTAAACCATTGATTTTTGGAAATCTAACAGTTCTAGTGTTATTCTAGAGTTTTCAATTCACAAGTCTAGTGCTTCAAAGATTTACTTCTATAATGCAACTATAGTCGTCCATCATAAATTCATCAGATGGTTGTGGTTATAATTATTTGCACCGACATCTAGCTACAGCTATGGAATATCCTTTGCACATATTTCCTTCATTACTTTGGTCCAAGGATTCATTTATTTTATAAGGTTGATAATTCAGCCTTGTTTGGACTTTACATCCTATGTATAAAATGTTCTTAAGTTTTTAAGCCCTAGTCCTACATTCTTCCTAGGTGGTCCCTCTTTTAAAAAAAAAAATTATGCACATGCATATTTCTACCACTCAAGCTCTTCTATCTCTCATCACCAAAATCCTTCAACCCATTGGGTTCATTATTGTGATGAGTGATGAGCCTTGATCTGACCACATGTCTACATCTCATAGTTCTAGTGTTATTTTGGAGGCTTCAATTCACAAATCTAGTGTTTCATATATTTACTTATGGATTGCAACTACAATTGTCCATTGAAAATTCATTGAATAGTCATGGTTATATTGATTTGCATTGAAATTTCACCAATGAATTTTTTTTACTAATTTGAGATTATGTTTAATTCACCAAAAAAAATTTCTTATTCATTTGAAAATAGGTTTAATTCGCCAATGAAAATATTTTTTTGGTTTGAAACAAAATTTGATCACCAACATTTTTTTTTGTTTTGAAAACAGGTTTAATTTGCCAATGAAAATATTTTATTGGTTTGCAAATAGGTCTTAATTGCCAATGAAAATATTCTATTGGTTTAAAAAAACATTGCAATTTGCTAGGATTTTCCATAGACTTCTAGTGATTAGAAAATATTTTCCAATTGAGATTTTTTTTTCCCAAAAAAAAAAAAAAATTGCAAATAAAATTAATATTTTTATTGGGAAGTATACAAGATTCAACAGTATTTTACACCTTCACTAGGGTTTTTTAAAGTTATCCCTAAGTCTAAGGGTTTAGGGTTTAAGGGTTAAGGGTAGAGGGTAGAGGGTTGAGGGTAGAGGGTTGAGGGTTGGGGGTAGAGGGTTTAAGGGTTAAGGTTATAGGGTAGAGGGTTGAGGTTGAGGGTTTTAGGGTTTAAGGGTTGAGGGTTGAGGGTTGAGGGTAGAGGGTAGAGGGTTGATGGTAGAGAGAGAGAGAGAGAGATAAACCTTAGAGATGGAGAGGGGGTAGGATGGAGAGACTTGACAGAGAGAGAGAGGGTTTAAGGGTTAAGGGTTGAGGGATTAGGGTAGAGAGTTTAGTTGGGTTTAAGGGTTTAGGGTTTATGGTATAGGGTTGAGGGATTAAGGTTGAGGGTAGAGGGTATTGGGTTGAGAGTAGAGGTTAGAGGGATTAAGGGTTTATGGTTTAAGGGTTGAGGGTTGAGGATTGAGGGTTTTATAGTTTAAGGGTTGAGGGTTGAGGTTAGAGGGTAGAAGTTTGAGGGTTTAATGGTTGAGGGATTAAGGGTTGAGGGTTGAGGGTATAGATTTTAGTTGAGTTTAATGGTTTAATAGTTGATGGTATAGGGTTGAGGGTATTGGGTATTGGGTTGATGGTAGAGGGTAGAGGGTTTAAGGGTTGAGAGTTGATCCTGGGTTTAGGGTTGATTGTTTTAGGGTTTAAGGGTAAAGGGTAGAGGGTTTAAGATTTTAAGGTTTAAGGGTTAAGGGTAGAGGGTAGAGGGTTGAGAGTTTAAGGGTTGAGGGTTGAGGGTATATGGTAGAGGGTTGAGGGTAGAGGGAAGAGGGTAGAGGGTAGAGGGTTGAGGGATTAGGGTAGAGAGTTTAGTTGGGTTTAAAATGGTTTAAGGGCAGAGGATAGAGGGTATTATGTTGAGGGTAAAGGGTAGAGGGTTTAAGGGTTGAGGGTTGAGGGTTTAGTGTTTAGGGTTGAGGTTTGAAGGGTTTAAGGGTTGAGGGTATATGGTTGAGGGATTACATTAGAGAGTTTAGTTGGGTTTTAAGGGTTTAAGGTTAGAGGTTATAGGGTTGAGGGATTATGGTTGAGGGTAGAGTGTATGGGGTATAGGGTAGAGGGTTTAAGGGTTGAGGTTTGAGGGTTTAGGTCTCACATCCCTTTATCTCCCACTCCCTCTCAGTTCTTCCCCCCCACCCTAACTAAATAAATATCTCTCTCTCTCACCTCTCAATCTCTCCCATGCTACCTAGACTAAACTAGACATCACTCCAATACCCTCTCTCACACTACCTCCCACCCTACCTAGAAAATCTATTTCACTCCAACCCCCTCTCCCACACTCTCTCTCTCCCCCTTTGGTCTTTTTGTATCTCTCAGGTCTCATCCCTCCCAACCTCTCTACTATTGTTAAGTCTTTCCCCCCACCCTAACTGGATAGCTCTCTATCCCTCTCAAGTCTCTCTCTCTCTCTCTCTCTCTCTCTCTCTCTCTCTCTCTCTCTCAGGTCTCACTCCCTACCATGCTACCTAGACTAATCTCTCTCACTCATATCCCCTCTCTATCTCAAGTCTCACTCCCTTCCTCTCTATATCTGGAAAACATTTCAAAGCAACACATTTGGCACTCTACAAATTTGGTGCTCTACAAATTTGGCACTCTACAAATTTTGTAAGTGCCAAATGTGTTTTTACCTTGAAACGATAAAATAGGAGTTGACCTCCTGATTCAGGGCCACATGCTTTTGCATTTTTCTAGTTCAACGCTTTATCTAACTTAGAAACACCTTTTTTATGTAGTTGACACCCTATTGTACCAATCTATACTTGATCCATCACCTTTTTACCACCAATTTGTATGTTAGACAACATAGAAACAATTTGAAGTTTCTACATCATTTTACATTATCTTAGGTAATATATTCATTTTGGTAATATTCAAATATTTTTATTTAGTATATTTTTTTGTTTTTGACAATATAAACTAAATACCTTTCATGATTTTATTAATCATAACAATTGGACATATAATTCAACATTGAATTAGATGGGAGTTACAAAAAAAGTTTAATTTTTATGAGTTTGAAGAAAAAAATGAAAAAACATGACATAATTTAGATGAATTCATGTTTAAACTTATATAAATGACATCAACTTAACATAAATTTTCTTATGAATTCTATTTGCCTTACTTATAGTAGTCCATTTCTAGCATGGCTATTGGAATTCACTCTATTTCATTTTAGGTAAACGTTTATATTGATTTTTTTTTTGACAATTTATATAGACCATTCATTTGCTGATTTTATTAATCTTCACTATTCCACATAGAATTCAACATTAAGTCAAATGGATCCTGCATGTAAAATTTTAAGTTTTAGGAGATTGAAGATAAAAAAATGGAAAACATGACATAATAGATTCAAATTCATTATCAGTGATGGTTGTGGGAAAACTTTTATTTTCAACTAATTTGGAAAACCTAAGAGCTTTCATCAATTTTAATGCAATTTTCCATTAATTTTTTTGTGCCATGAAAAATTCACCTTCATCATGTGCTTAGATAAATTAAATTGACTTGACAGAGTTGTTAATGCAAGTTTCCATTCATTCATACTATTTACCTTTCTGACAAATAAAAAAAGGGAAAATTTTGTGCAATTGAAAATTCTTTTTTTCTTTTGAAGTTACCTCATTTCCAAAGAAATAGTGAATACTTACAATATATTGCATCACAAACCCTTTTTTGAATTCATGTTCTTCATGGAACGGTTAACAATTACAATGTGGTTTTGACAACAATAAGCACAAGATTCTCTAGTTTCCAAAGGTTTCAACCTTGGGTTTCACACTTATTTTCACCTAAGCACTTGTCCACACTCCAAAAACTCCCCTCAAACCATTCTTAACATTGATCAATGCTTACATGAATCAATTTTGTACAAATCCCTCAAAGTACTAGGTTTTACACAATATAGCTGCAAAAAGAAACAAATTTTCCTCAATAACTCACACAAAATGATGATTTAGAAACCCTCCTTTTTTTAGCACATGCATATAGACCTACAAAAAATTAGTACCAAGTTTCACATATTTTCATTAGATACATCAAAAGTTATGGGCTTTTTGAAGCTTGTTATAGGCCCTAGGTTGGGGACAATAATGTTTGATAAGATATGCAATGTTTGATAAGTTACATTAGTTATGCAATGTAAAGTAATTCTTTGAATTTTAAAGATATGCAATGCAATGTAATCAACGATATGAATATGTTTCATAAAATTCTTGGCATGTTTCATAAAATGCAATGCAATCAGTGATATGGATATGTTTGAAAAAATGTATTACTTAATTTTCTTGCATTATGGAGGTAGACATATATGAAAAATGTTATAGCATAGACATGTTTAGAAAATGTGGTAGCATAGAATAAGGTAGTGAACTATTTGAAAGAATGCCTCAAAGAAATGTGGTCTCATGTTGATGTCCATCACCGTGAGACCACATTTCTTGGAGACATTTTTCCAAACAACTCACCACATTCTTTCACAAAATTCTTTGGTAGACATGTATGAAAAAGGATAAGGTAGAAATGTATGAAAAATTTTGTAGCATAGACATGTTTGATAAGATGCTTTGGTAGACATGTACAGAAAATGTGGTTGCATAGTAAAAGGCAGTGAGTTGTTTGAAATAATGCCTCAAAGAAATGTGGTCTCACATGGTGATGTTCATCACCATGAGACCACATTTCTTGGAGACATATTTTTAAATAGCTCGTTTCCTTCTTTCATAAAATGCTTCGGTTTGTTTCATAAAATGAAATGTAATCAGTGATATCAATATGTTTGATAAAATGCATTACTTACTTTTGTTCTATGTGTGTTTGTGAACATGTAGCATTCAATGGCATGCCAATGAAATGACAAAATCCTCTAACATTGGAAGAACATGAAGTTAAAAATGCAAGGATAAGATAATAAAAAATTCAAGCTTATGAAGCAAAGGAATTGCAACCGATACAACAAGAAATTCCTATGCAATCTAAGAGAGATGTCCAATTGGCTACACAAAGGGCACAAATGAAAAAAAATCGTGGAAGGACACAAATGGATCTCAAAGTTGGGGGTACATCATCAACCATAGGTGAAGTTCAATGCACACCATCTAAAATATATCATGCTCAAAACACAACAAAAATTACATCTCTAGTTGAAGACACACTAGCAAGAACATGTGGTTTTCCAAGTACATCGGAAAACACGTCTCTAGTTGAATACACGCCATCAACAACATTGGGTTTTGAAATTACATCAGCAAACACATCTCTATTTGAAGGCACTCCACATACAACATCTCAAGTTGGAGGTACAACGTCATTTACACATGTCAATCTCAAGGCATGTCATCAATTTCACCTATGATTGAAGGTATGCAATCTATCCCCAATGTTGTTGGCATT
The DNA here is from genome assembly GCA_007258455.2 of Sequoia sempervirens. Taxonomy (NCBI): domain Eukaryota; kingdom Viridiplantae; phylum Streptophyta; class Pinopsida; order Cupressales; family Cupressaceae; genus Sequoia; species Sequoia sempervirens. The sequence continues at coordinate 344,078,759 of VDFB02047230.1, read as the reverse complement.
CCTAACGTTGACACAACTTTACATAATTTGAGAACTCCTCCTAGAGTTTTGCATATAAAACCTATATTTTTGATTGATATTGATTCCAATGTTTTGAAATGGATTCCTAATAAGATTCCAAAACGTACATGTCAAATATATGCACAAAGGATATGGAGTTTACTTTTTGAGAAGCTAAGTGAGGGTGGTAGATGTCAACTATTTGTTGAAATGATTAGGTAACTCAAATTTAGATCCACCATGAAGGCTCTTGGGCTAATATTTTTTAATGAATCAAGTGAAAATTTCATTGTAAAGAATTTGATGAGTACATACGAGAGCATAGTTTCTACCTCACGAACAATGGATAGTTGTGCCACACGATGTGTGATGACAACAACATTGTTAAGCAATCAAACAAGGAACAAGGTGAACCTTACAAAGAAAAGTAATTCTTTGAAAATAAGTAGATCATCTCTAATGAGAGCCAAGGAAATCTGTGAAAGAGTGGAGGAACCAAATAGCAATGAGTTATGGGAATTATTAGGTAGAGTACCATGGAAAGATAAAGAAATTGCTCAAGCCTTGAGATCTATAATACAAGATTATTGGAAGGATATCACAAGGACCTCTCCCAATCAATGAGATGTTATAAGAAGGAGAATTGGTAGTAAAATCTATGAGCCACATCCAAATAATTATTTGGATACCACTCAAACCCAATTTTTTATTGATTTTGTATGGAAGTTTCCTCAAATTAAAATATGTCAAAGTTATTTTAAAATGCTAAAGCCTTTTTATGTCAAAATAAATCACACACACACACTACTTGTTTTTGTAGAGTAAATATTGAGTTTTCTAAATATTATGATGTTTATCGACTTATATGTGTAGATATGCATACTAATAATGTTTTACAAGAAAGTAGCATAAGCCCTCCACCTAAATCCTCAAGGGAATTCTTATCTTCCATTTTATGTGAAAGAGTGGATGGTCAATTTTTTTACAAGAATTCATGTTTGGATGGCAATGTGATCATTTTGGTGACATGCAACATTTTCCAATTTTCCAACACATGGATAGTACACACACAATTGGAAATGGAATTGTGGAATTTGGAAAATACAAGATAGTGGCTTATAGTCTAAAAGATGGGAAAGAAGAAAAGAATTGTAAATTGGTTAGTGATAAGATTACAGTGTATCAGTTTATAGGCATTCTTCATGATCAGGTGATCTATGAGTATACAACGCATATTCAAGTACATGTTTCCACTTCATAGCATCATTTTAGTTGTCGACTTTGTGAATAACTACACACTACAACCATAGAATGAGGTGCAATCATAATATTACAACTCTACATAGGTTTCTATATTTATGCATATAGCATTCATTCATGTAAATGATAGTACAAAGGATAACATGAAAGTATTGAGGGAGTATCACTTTTACATCAGTGATGATCACACACATTCTACATAGTTTTTACAAGGTTTCATTCAGATGTTCTATGCTAATCGAGCTAGCAAGGGCATATCATTCATTCAACATATCATATGGCTAGATAATTGTACATCACAATTCAAGAACTCCAGAATGTTTAATTGGTTGAGAAGGATGTATAGGATTAGTGGTGTTCACCATATGTGGAGCTTCTTAGAGGTCAGGCATGGAAAGGGGGAGCATGATGGAGTAGGTGCATGTATCAAAAGAGCCTTAGTATGAGAAGAGTTAATGTACAAATACAATGTAAAGTTGATAGATGAAAGATAAATTATCAAATGGTACAATCATGCAATGGATCTAGGTAGTGAAGGTAATTCTTTAGTTCCTAGATTTTTTCATTTAGTAGATGATACTAACAAATTACAAAATATGAGGATTTTTGTACACTAATAGGATCGAGTGAGCTACACTCTTTTAGAAGTGCCAATGTAGGTACATGGACTATCCATACATAGAAGATGGAATGCTTCTGTTTTGCATGTACACTTCAAGCATGGAATGATTGTGACTCAACAAAGTGGGTTGATGAATGGGTTGTAATAATTCTAACTGCAATTGACACTTATCAGCTCCCAATGGCTCTACGAATCACGAAGATGCAACCATCCATTGACTTTGATCATGTATTAGACCTACCAGAACTAGATAATATAATTTGTTGTTTTATTTTGATGTTCATTAAATACATCTAACAAGATGAACATATCAATGTAGGGAATGTTTATGAAATGATTATAGATGAAGAAAATGAAGAGGGTACATATTATTACATGTGTTATTGTATCAAGGCCAAGAAGAAATTTGAGGCCCTTGTTATAGATGGAGAAAACATAGAATATCATAAAGGTTCAGTGGTTGTTACTAGAACATGGCTTAGAAGGTAACCAATTAAGAATGTTGTAGTTTGGTTGTTTGAGGACTTTGACACACATTGGAATATTATTCACTACTAGAACCTTGTCATCATAGCCAACATTCATTTGATCAAATATAAGGGTAAACTTATGAACAAGAACTTGTGTAAAGTGTGTGAGTTTGACCATGAGGCAATACTTGAAACAATAGAGTAGAGTAGACCTAGATGGCTCCCTAGATTGATTTTTAAGTATTCACATTGAATTTGTAAAATAGTGTTATGGATCACTACTTTCTTTCAATTGTTTAAGTTTGGTTGTAGAAGGGTTTGCAAAATTGCATTATTGTTAATTTGCAAAATGACATTATATGATGTACTCTATTGACTACCTTTAAGTTGGTATTCTCTATTGGTGTTTGATGTCATATGCATTTAGGACTATCATTAATGCATTTGTGACTGTCTTTTAACCCACTTATTAATTATATGTTTGCTTTAGTGAAGAGATATGCAAGACTAGTGAAAGAGAAAAAAGGGAAAGGATTCATTAAATATTATCAACTTAAGAAAAGAAAAACATCGGTTTCTAGTGCAAGTGTTCAGTGGTATGAGAAATATCGGTTGTTGGTGCATTTTTTGGTTTTCAATATTCTCTTTCTTTTCCATTTCATAGATTTGTTGGATTCTTATATGCTACTTGTTTTATGATAATTATGTTATATATATATATATATATATATTTGAAATTTATATGTAGGATCATTGAGAGATGAGAAAGTAGTGAAATAGGCCACATCACCATTGTAGGATATTGAATTGATCTACTTATAGCATGAAGGTGATAATAGATCTTGTGAGAAGGTGTATGTATGACATTATTCAATTATTGTTCTTTTAATGATTTTTATGTGACTTCATGTCTAAAATTGTTAGGCTTTTGCAGGATTTTTATGGACCAAATTCTAGTGAGAGTACACAACCATAGAGAGGCTACTACCATGTGTTTCTAAGGGAGTAGGGGATGTACAAGTTTTGAAGTATTTTGGAATGCAAATAACTGGGCCACCTCAGATATATTAGAGAAAAAAAATTGAGTAGTAGATCCTTTTGTTTCTTCTTGTACAATATATTCCATGATATGGGCTGCAAATGGGAGGATTATTTCCCTTCAAGTATTGCTACAAGTATTGAGAAATGGGAGGATTTTCAAGATGTTCTTCCATCAATATTGTAATATTTATTATTGACTTAGTTTACATTTTGAAATACAAAAATTATGAGAAATTAATACATGCAAATGTGTATATTCCTTAATATATTCCCTAATTAATTGTGAATATTACATTTAAAGTTAGTTGTAATTTTTTATGGTTTACATTTAAAGTTTTCTTGAAGGAAAAGCATGTTGATTTATGAGAAAATCTAAAACAATGTCTTCTATTGTACAAAGGCATATTTTCTTGCTCTTCTATAAACCCTAGAACTCCTTCCATCATCATTATTTGACATTAAAAATTGATCAACCCTTCCTCATTTATCATGCTTCAACTTGAGGCTAAAGTTTGCATCAGAAGGCTAGGAACTCACCTTTCAAATTAATGTCCCCGCTATATACAAGTCTAAACCAATAAAAGGGAATCCATCATTTTCAAGCTTATCTATTCTCAGGTTTTCTGTGTTTGGCTTTCAAAAATCTACTCTAATCTTGGATGAGTTTTAGAGCCACTACCATCATGATCCATCTCTAAATACATAATCACAATCACCCTTCAAGGGCTTCATTGAAAAAAAATGTAGAAGACATCTTAGTACACCTTGCCACCATTGACAACCTAGCCTAGTGGGCATCCATGAAAGGAAAAACATGCCAACAAGGGAAAAAAATATGAACAGTGGGGGTAGAAATGTTTCAATACCCTCCAAAACCTTTGACAACTTCCAAACATTCTTAAACCAACCAATCTCTCCAAACAATCATTTGGAATTTGGTGCTCTTTTCAACTTTGGCAATATAGTCACATGGCCAACAACACAAATAAAGGATGGAACAACATGAGCACATACCTTGGGTTGTCTCAAGTTATTAAAAAATATATCATGATGATTTTGAACCCTTTTTGGACTCAGACTTCCATGATATAGTGTTCCAAGGCACAAATCAACATTATGATTTATTGACACAATGCATAAATGAAGCACTTTTACTCAACATAAGAACAACTATTACTGATCCAAACTCAAAACTAAAAGATGAAACTTAATCCATTTTCACTCATGCACATGAATATCATGAAAATAAGCCCCATGAAATAATTATAAAGCCTTTTCAATTCTTAAATTTCATAAAATAAAAGACCTTTGACTTAAATACTTTATGGTTGTTCTCTAATTATTGTGTTTTCCTCTATGTATAATTTTATTATCCTTTGCATACTTTATGGTGGTTGTCTATTTATTGTTGTTTACCTCACATTATGGTCTTGACCTGCATCAATTGTGATATTTACACCCTGTTGTCCCTACAAATTTTCTAGTGGCATGACCGTCCATTCTTTGTAGAGTGTACCCTCTTTCTTATTAGCGCTATCTTACAACTAATAAATCCTTTTATTTCTCTCCATGCAAATGTGTTTTTTAAAGTGAAGTTGAAAAAACAAACTTAAGTGATGGAAAAGTGGTAGAGTCATTAAAAGTGAGTGTTTTTGCAATTAGATTCAAAAGTTCAATCGAAAGGACTTCCAAGTGAATGTTTCCAAGACACTTCATTTGAATCAAAGAGATTTCCAAAATTTCCAAGTATTTACACATGTGGTAATAAATATTTTTCTAGTAACTTTTAGCTTATTTAGGCGAGGCACTAGTTTTCACTCCAAGCTACATGCAACTGACAAAATCCCTTGAGTCCAAAGTACAAAATGGCTGCAATCTTTGATAGGATGTTACTCGGACACTTTGATGCTTCGAAAATTCTTATATGAGCCTATGGGATAATGTTGGGTCCCTCTACAATAATCTCTCTCAGTTTTTGCTAAATAGGAGGAATTTTCTCATGATGGTGACTTTTCACTTGGACAAAAAATTGTCAAATGCAAGTAGTGTAAAGTTACAAAATGGTGCAACTTTCATTCTACAACTCATATGACCAAAAGAACTATTCCAACACATTTGGGTGGGTATATTTATGCTAGGCATGGTTCTCTTTCACACCCAAACATGTCGAATTTCTCTAAGCTACGCGCAATCGACAGAATCCCTTAAGAGTCCAAAGTGCAAAATGACTACAATCTTCGATAGGTTGTTACTTAGATAGCATGATATTTAGAAACTTCTCATCTGATCCTATGTGATTTTTTTGGACCCTTGTACAGTTTTTACTATCTCAAAGGCATTTTTCCATGGTGGTGACTTTTCACTCGAAGAAAAAGTTGTCAAATGGGTATGTGCAGGATCATCATAGAAAAAATAGGTCCTTAAGTGGCAAAAAATTTAGAAAAATTAGAGTTAGACAATTTGAATAAGTTATCTATATTATTTCAAAACTATGTAAGAGTAGAATCTGTAGCAAATTGAATGTAGTTTCTAAACTACTAGGTTTATTTTTAAAAAAATAAACTATTTGGTGAAAATTTAAAATTTCAATGTAGTACTTAAATTTCAAGGAAAAAATAAGAAGTAGGTGTCTATCTGACCACCCTAACCACAATAAAATGATAATATTTTTCTTAAAATATTTTAGATATAAGTAGAGGACTCACATTCGAATGTGATGCATATTTTTTCGTAATTTCTTTCCAAGTAAATAATTAATTATGAATTTCTTATTACAACTTTAAAAAAATATAAAAACTCGTATGTCTGACCACCTTAACTTGGTCAAAAATTCATGAAATTCAACTCTTTTTTCTTAATCCTATAGTATGCAAAGCATAAAATGTGACATGTTTCAGATTCAAAAAATGTGACATCGTTTGAAAGCTATAGATGTTTCTCAATTAGCCTATCAATCAAGACTTTAGTCATAATTTAAATAGAAAATGAATAATAATTATTTATTAAATTAAAATTAAAGCATAATTTATATTGGTGGAAAGTTAAGAATCTCCTTTAAAAACCCTTTTTATTTCATCAATTTTGGATTAATAAAAATTTGTCAGCCACATACCCTACACATACCCATCATATTGCCACTTTTTGGCCCATCATGATCCTGCACATACCCAAATACAAGTAGTGTAAAGTTGCAAAGTGGTGCAACTTTCCTTATGCAATTCACGTGACCAAACGAACTATTCCAATGTGTCTAGGTGGGTACATTTACACTAGGAATTGTCCTCTTTCACACCTAAACATGTTGATTCACTTCGAGCTATGTTCAACTTGTATAATCCCTTAAGAGTCTAAAGTGCAAAATGACTACAATCTTCAACGGGTTGTTACTCGGATACCGTGAAACTTAGAAATTTCACTTCTAATCCTATGGGATTGTGTTCATCCCCTCTACAATAACCTCTTTCAATTTTTTTCTAACTCAGAGGTGTTTTCTTGTGGTGGCAACTTTTCACTTGGGGTAAAAGTTGTCAAGTGCAAGCACTGTAAAGTTGCAAAGTGGTGCAACTTTCGTTCTACAACTTGTGTGACTAAATGAACTATTCCAATGCATTCGGGTGGGTATGTATATGCTAGGAATGGTCCTATTTCACACCCAAACACACTGAATTTCTCAAAGCTACATTCGACTAGTAGAATCCCTTAAGAGTCCAAAGTGCAAAATGGTTGCAATCTTCGACGGGTTGTTACTTATACACCATGTCACTTAGAAACTTATTTTCTAAGCCTATGACATTGAATTGGGCCCCTCTACAATAACCTATCTTAGTTTTTACTAACTCAAAGGTTTTTTCCTGTGGTGGCAACTTTTCACTTAGAGAAAAAGTTGTCAAATGCAAGTAGTGTAAAGTTGCAAAGTAGTGCAACTTTCATTTTGCAACTCATGTGACTAGAAAAGTTGTTCCAAAACATATGAGTGGGTATGTTTACTCTATGCATGGTCCTCTTTCATACTCAAGCATGTTGATTCACTCTGAGCTAGGTTCAACTTATAGAATCCCTTAAGAGTCCAAAGTGCAAAATGGCTGCAATCTTTGACGGGTTGTTAAACAGACATTGTGATTCTTAGAAACTTCTTGTCCAAGCCTATGAGATTGTGTTGGGACCCTCTACAATAAATTCTCTCATTTTTCACAATATTAAAGGCATTTTCCTATGGTGGAAAATTTTCACTTCAGGTAAAAATTGTCAAATGCAAGTAGTGTAAAGTTACAAAGTGGTGCAACTTTTGCTCTGCAAGTCATATGACCAAACGAACAGTTCCAACATATTTGAATTGGTAAATTTACACTAGGAATGGTCCTCTTTTCCACCAAAACACTCTAAATTGCTCCAAGTTGCGTTCAACTGGTAGAATCTCTTAAGAGTCCAAAGTGCAAAATAGTTGCAATCTTTGACGAGTTGTTACTCAGAAACCGTGACACTTAGAAACTTCTTGTTTGAACCTATGGGATCATGTTAGGAACTTCTACAATAACCTCTCTTTTTTTTCTATCTTAGAGGTGTTTTCTCATGCTGGTGACTTTTCACTTGGGGAAAAAGTTGCCAAATGTAAGTAGTGTAAAGTTGCAAAGTGGGACAACTTTCATTTTGTAGCTCATATGACAAAATGAACTATTTCAACACATTCAAATGCGTAAATTTATGTTATACATGGTCCTTTTTCACACCAAAACATGCTAAATCGCTTTGAGATATGTTCAACTAGCAAAATCTCTTAGGAGTCCAAAGTACAAAATGCCTACAATCTTTGATAGGTTGTTACTCAAACACCGTGATGCTTAGAAACTTCTCACCTAAGCCTATGAGATTGCGTTAATACCATATACAATAAACTCTCTTGTTTTTTTCTATCTTGGAGGTGTCTTACCGTGCTAACAAATTTTCACTTGGGAAAAAAGTTGTCAAATGCAAGTAGTGTAAAGTTGCAAAGTGGTGCAGCTTTCATTCTACAACTTGTGTGACCAAATGAACTAAACCAACATGTCTGGGTGGATACATTTACACTAGGCATGGTCCCCTTTCATAGTTGAACATGTTGAGTCACTCTTAGAGGTGTTTTCCTATGGTAGTGACTTTTCACTAGGGGAAAAAGTTGTTAAATTCAAGTAGTGTAAAGTTACAAAGTGGTGCAACTTTCATTACGTAACTTGTGTACCCAAACAAACTATTTCAATGCACCTAGGTGGGTACATTTATGCTAGGCATAGTCCTCTTTTGTACCCAAATATTCCAAATCGCTCCAAGCTATTTTCAACCAATAGAATCCCTTATGAGTCTAAAGTGAAAAATGGCTAAAAACTTTGACAGACTATTACTCGGATACCATGACACCTACAATAACCTCTTGATTTTTTCTATCTCAGAGGTATTTTCCTATGCTGGTGACTTTTCACTTGGGGAAAAAGTTGTCAAATGCAAGTAGTGTAAAGTTGCAAAGTGGTGTAAATCTTTTCCTACAACTTTCATGATCAAACGAACTATTTTAATGCATCTAATTGGGTATGTTTATGCTAGGAATAGTCCTCTTTCACACCAAATCACTCTGAACTACATTTAACTAGTAGAATCCCTTTAGAGTCTAAAATGTAAAATGTTTGTAATCTTCAATGGGCTATTATTCGGATACTATGATGCTTAAAAACTTCTCATTTGAGCCTATGGGATTGCATTGGTTGCCTCTACAATAACCTATCACGGTTTTCACTAATTCAGAGGTGTTTTCCCATGGTGGTGACTTTTCACTTGGGGAAAAAGTTATCAAATACAAGTATCACAAAAAGTTACAAAATGGCACAACATTTTTTCTACAACTCAAGTGACAAAAAAAACTATTCCAATGCATTTAAGTGGGTACGTTTATGCTAGGAATGGTCCTCTCTCACACCCAAACATGCCGAATTGCTCCAAGCTACATTCAACTAGAAGAATCCCTTAAGAGTCTAAAGTGCAAAATGACTACAATCTTTGATGGGTTGTTACTTGACTACCGTGATGCTTAGAAACTTTTCATCTAAGTGTACGACATCATGTTGGGCCCCTATTCAATAACCTCTCTTGGTTTTCACTATCTCATAGGTTTTTACCTATGGTGGTGACTTTTCATTTAGGGAAAAAGTTGTCAAATGCAAGTAGTGTAAAGTTGCAAAGTGGTATAACTTTCATTTTACAATTCATGTGACCAAATGACTGGTTCCAATGTGTCTAGATGGGTACGTTTATGCTAGGAATGGTCCTTTTTCACACCTAAACATGCCAAATTTCTCTGAGTTATGTTCAATCGATAGAATCCCTTAGGAGTCTAAACTATAGTTGTTGTCACCAAATAGTGCACCCTTGCTGAGATGTAAAACTCAACCTACTAGTGAAACATTGGATTTGGATATTCAATATCCATTATGTATGGATTTTCATGCTTTAGAGTTATAAAACATGATCTAGCGGTAGTTATAGGACCATGTTTCCCAATGATTTGTCATGTTATTTCAGGCATAGAAAATAGGAGGTTTTTTAACTTATTTAAATGATAAATATGGGAGAAATATGATAACTACACATGGGTGATGCATCAATAAATGAAACTTATATTTTTTTCATACACATATAATATCTTGATAATATCATTAAACTAACATGTGCATTGATTTCATTTAATGAGAAGTCGAGTGTTGTGATATTATTAGTTGCAAATAAATTTTATTGGTTGGATCAAAAACTATCATGTGTTTTGATGCACATTCATACATGTTCATAGAGGTAAATATATTCCTGTGAGTTTTGACACATCCACTTGTTCTATAGATGCAAATGCAAGATTGTTAAGCTTTAGAATTAGAACCATTAGTTGTTGGATGCCAACCTCAACCATGAATTAAAAGCTCAATACATTTTGCTATTATATTTTTTATGGGAAAAAGCTCTTATAGTTCATTTGAAACATTTTGGTGTTAAAATCCTTGCCACTACACAACAATACAACTCAAGAAGCATGAAGCATGGGTATGTGTAGGATCATGATGGGCCAAAAAGTGGCAATATGATGAGTATGTGGTTGACCACTTTTTTTTACCCAAAATTGATCAAATGAAAAGGGTTTTTAAAGGAGATTCTCATCTTTCCAAAAATATAAATTATGCTTTAATTTGAATTTAACAAGTAATTATTATTCATTTTCTATTTGAATTATGACTAAATTCCTAATTGATGGGCTAATTGAAAAACATGTATAGCTTTCAAATGATATCATATTTTTTGAATCCAAAACATGTGTCACATTTTATGCTTTGCATACTATAGTATTAAAATAAAAAAATTGAATTTCTTGAAGTTTTGACCAAGTTAAGGTGGTTAGACATAAGATTTTTTATATTTTTTAAAAGTTGTAATAAAAAATCATAATTAATTATTTACTCAGAAAAAAGTTACAAAAAAATATGCATCACATTGAGGCATGAGTCCTCTACTTATATCTAAAATATTATAAAAAAATATCATCTTATTGTGGTTAGGGTTGTCAGATATACGCCTACTTATTTTTTCCCTAAAGTTTAATTACTATTGCATTGAAATTTCAAATTTTCACCAAATAGATTTTTTTTTTTTTTTAAATCTAGTAGTTTAGAAACTTCATTCAATTTGCTATAGATTTTATTCTTACATATTTTTGAAATAATATAGATAACTTATTCAAATTTTTATATCAAGTTGCCTAACTCTAATTTTTCTGAAATTTTTGCCACTTAAGGGCCTATTTTCTCCACGATGATTTTGCACATACCTGCATACATGTAAATACATTAAGTATACACCTGAATCAAGAATAATACATGTGAAAAATGAATTATACTTTGGAAGCATGAAGAATACACATGAATACATAGAATATATGTGAAGTATACATGTGAATAAGTGAAGCATACATGTGAATAAGTGAAGCACAAGTAATTGAAGTATTGAAAATGATACAAACCACCAAGAATGAAGCTTATTTACACAATATGCATTAGATGTAGGTTATTGAGAAATCAATAGTAATTATTTAAGCATTAGATGTAAGCAAGACCCATGCCTACAACATTCAAGCATATAATTTACACAATACACATGATAACATTATTCAAGAATGGGAGTAGCAAAATAAGATTTTATTTAATAAAAAATCTATAAGGCTATAGAATGATATATATTAATAAAAGTATATACAATGTATCCAAAAAATCCATACAGGCTTACTACACAAGAGCCATATGCACATAAAATGTCACATATATATTGTTAGTACAAAACATATGTTCCAAAATGCCACATAGGAATACAACAATTGACCCTAATACATAGTCATTTCCCTCTAATGGAAGGAAAAAGATCCCGTGCTATCTTTAAAATTTGGCTGGATGGAGTGCCTAGTAGTTCTCAAGTGTCTTTTGAACATGCTCACTAGTTGTCCTCTCTTCACTCTGGACCTGAAACTGATACAATAAAAAATAAATTTCTTAATACATAGAAATTGAATTTTGGAGTGGAATATAACAAAATATAATCACTTACAACATGCACATTTACAACATTACCACGTCCACAATCTGGAGTGACAACCACATGTAGCAACCATCAAGATAGAAATTAAACTACATAAAAGTATCATGAAAATTTTCAATAATAGACCATAAAAGAGAAAATATAATGTCAAATTGACTAATATGTTGCATACCTCTCTCAAAGGATCAGAACTAGCTATTGTTGTAGCAAATCTATGGTCCATTGTGCCACCAACATCATTAGGGTTGTTTGATGTCAACATCTACAAATGAAACATCATATCTAATAGTCATATAAAGAATTTCATGTAGTCCCTTTATAATTTTCATAAATGAAAGAGTAAATGGTTGTCCTCAGTTGAAACTATAGTATAGTGCTTATAGATCACATAATGGTGAAAGTACTAAGTCCAATCAAATAGTCCAAGCTCTTGCAAATCCAAAAGTTCAGTGCTCATTGAGATTCAAATTGCATATCCTAATGAACTAATGTTAATGATGTCATGTTGTCAATGTAGTGATAATTCCACAATGATGTTCACATGAATGAAGTGAGGATTACTATGTTACTAGCAGCTTTCAAAGGGATAATGGAACATACAATGAATTAGGATGTGTCTAGGGTTTTACTATAGCACATGAAGTTGATTACATTGAGGTGTGCAATAGTAATGTAGAAGAAAATTTTGGTCCATAATGAGTGGAAGGAAAGATTTATTCTAATGGTACATGTGTATAGGATAAAATTTGGATGGAGGTGCTATAGTATAGAAGAGATAAAGAGACAATACCAAGAGGGGATAATGGAACATATGGTGAAATAATAGAGGGTACAATGGGATGGGAGTCAAATGTGATAATGGAACATGGAAGTAGAGATTAGTGGGATAGTCTAAGAGGGGATCATAGAATGTAGGGTGAACTATTAGAGGTTAATGGGATGGGATTGGGAGGGAATAAAGTAACATAGGGTGAATAAGGGGAAGATAATGGGACAAGACCAAGAGGGGATAATGGATCATACAGTGAAATACGAGAGGGTAATGATATGGGAATAAAAGGGTTTAATGGAACATGGGATGGACTAGAATAGATTAATGGGATGGGTTATGATGGGATAGAAAAATATAGTGTGAACTATTAGAGGTTAATGGGAAGGGATTAGGAGGGAATAAAGGAACATAGAGTGAATTAGGGGAAGATAATGGGACAAAACCAAGAGGGGATAATGGAACATATGGTGAAATAAGATAGGGTAATGGGATGGGGATAGATGGGGTTAATGGAACATAAGATGGATTAGTATAGATTGATGGGATGGACTAGGATGTGATAACAACATATAGGGTGAACAATTAGAAGTTAATGGGATGGGATTAGTAGGAAATAATGGAACATTTAAGGTGAATTAGGAGGTTTCTAGGATTTGAATATAGTACATGAAGTGAGAACTTGACCTGTGTGTAGTAATAATAGAGAAGAGTTATAGGATGAAACATGGATGAAGATGGTATAACATAGAATGGGTAAAGGAACATAGGGTGGAACATAGGGAATGAAGTAACATAGGGTGAAATAATAAAGGGTACAATAAGATGGGATTATAAGGGCATAATGAAACATAGGATGGACTAGTAGATATTAGTGGTATGGGCTAGGAGGGGATCATGGAAAATAGGGTGAACTAATAAATGTTAATGGGATGGGATTAGGAAGGAATAAAGGAACAAAAAGTGAATTAGGAGAAGATAATGTGACACAATTAAGATGGGATGTTGGAACATAGAATGGACTAGTAGAGATTAATTAGATGAGCTAGGATGGGATAATAAAGTATTTTTGAGGTGAGCTATACTAGAGGTTAATGGGAAGTAATTAGGAGGGAATATTAGACCATAAAGTGAATTAGGTGGTGTCTAAGGTTTGAATATAGGACATGAAGTGGGAACTTGAGGGGTGTAGTAATTTAATGTATAAGAGATTTGGTCAATAATGAGAAGAAGGAAAGGTTTCTTGTAACAATATGTGTATAAGTTTAAATATGGAGGAAGGTGGTATAATATATATAAGGTGTTAAATATTGGGATATGTGATATAAAATGGTTAAAATATGCATGATTATAGGAATGGAAGAATGAGATGTACATTGAATGGTAAATATAATTAGGGTCTCACAACACCAACCATTTTTTGTGTTTCTCATCATTTTTTTATAATTGTATACTCAAAATTATGAAAACTAGCTAACATTATTTTACATCACCAATAATGAGTGAAGGTTACCTGAGTGAAAGTTTTTTGAGGACTTGAATAGCGAGGTTTGGAGCTTGAAGGTCCACCAAGAAACTATTTGACATCCAAAGCATGTTATGAGAAAAACATTCAAATATAACATTCAACTGTTCAAATGCAATAATAATATCTTTAATACTAGTTGCATATATGTGGACTCAACATCAAGAACAAATAAGGGTTTGCAGGAATGGAGCATGTTTTGCAAACACTCCAACCCTAAAATTTCATGATATTGATTCTACTAATTTAGTTATACTTCAATTTCAAAATATAATTTAATAAACAAAATTAAATGAACTTGCTGAATTTTTCTTGAGTATCAATTCCATATGTATTATTTAGAAATTTAATTGTCATAGCCATCACCTCTACAACTAATGTAGGCTATGTAGTTGCATCCTGAGCACTCTGATAATTGTACATGCAAACATCACTGCAAGCACCATGATGGTGGGGTGAAGCTTGGGGCCTACACATCCCCTCCACAACATGCTCTACTAGAGGCCTCACAAATTGTATAATGGTCTAGGTGAGTGAGCTAATCGACTCTAGCATATCCACCTCTACACTGTGCTTAACAATGGAAGGAATGACAACATGCTCCACCATGGTTTTTTCCAAGGATCTTAGTGCCAAATATGTATTACATCATGCACCTAGTCTATCATGTGTCGAGCCCCCACCTCTACCTTGACAGTCTAAGATGTCAAAATAATTTGGGATCTTATTGAGGACAAACTCACAATAGAGTTTCATCAAAAATTACTATGGTACCTCATGGTTATTACATGGAGGTTGGTCAAATACCATTTGATGGAGCCCGTGTAATTCTAATAATTTTGAACTAATTCTTATCTCATCATCATGAATTTCTTCTATGCCTTAGGATAGGGTTTAGGGTTTTGGTCTAAAAATCTTTGTTTTAAATTTTATTATTCTTAAACCATGGGCATTCTTTTTCCACATTGACAAGTTGTTCAATATAATTTTCAATTACCTAAGTTACAATTTGAGCCATCACAGTCTTCATTTTTACTGATCCCTTTGTTTAGGTCTACCGGTCACCAAATATTTTCCATTGCTTTAATTTTTCCTATGTTAGGCAAAGTATTCCTTGTCAAATGATGTAGGTTTTAAGTCATTGAATTTCAAGGGTCTTGATCTCATCAACCTAGTCAGGTCCCCTCTTTTAAAACTAACCTTTATTACACATATAGATTGCTAACCATTAGATCAAAAGGATAGATCCTGGTCATTTCCGACCTGCCCCACCAGATTAAAATAATACTTTATGGAATGCAACAAGGTCAACGTGTTGCTGACATGTATAGCACTGCAGATGTGGGGCTTGGCTTCCATTATCATGCCTAGCATTGAAGGGCTCCAAATTAATTTCCAAGATGTAACACTGAGATTTAATCTTATTCATTCCCCAATCATGCCGCAAGATTAATATTGTGTTTTCTAAGGGCAGTGGGGTTAGTGGGTGAACGACACATGGATTGATTGCACCACATAGCGAAGGATGGTGGAGCCCATGAAGGGATGATTTGGAACTCATATAGCATAATTCCATTGGTCAAAGGATTTTTAAGTGATGGCAATGAAGTTTTGAATTTTGTTGATTGAATCTGAGTTGTTCAATGTGCCATCTCGTAAAGAGATTGACAGTTGACATTTATAAAATTAAAGATATGAACGCAATAGTCATTTTTCTATGCATGAACGAGCATTAATGGGTGATGACACTTGCAGGGTTTCTCAAAACCAATCTAGATGTGAGTGAATAATTGCTTTCTTACAATGATTGCATATTATACACAGATTTTGATGTAACTGGGAGATTAATGGTTGTTATGTGAAATCCAACTTTTGATCATTTGCTCACATGTGCCAGCATTATTTGAGAATTGATGATCAACATGCTTAAGTTTCTCAATAAATGGGAGTTGATAGCCTTGGTTTTTCATAATTGCAATTAGAGGTTGAGAATTTCTAAGTCCAAGAGAAAGGTGGTAATATTTTTTATTCTGTAATCTCTTTAGGATGATAGGAATTGAAGGGATTTGGGTGTTTGTTTCTATAAAATCCTCTTAGGGACATTAGTTAAGGATTTGTCTACAATTGTGGAGGTTATGACGATGATAAAATCTAGTATATTTTTTTCCCCAGTACGAAGGTCAAAAAGACTCAACTTTCTTAAGTCACATAATGATGTCCATGATGATGAAAAAGGAACCCCTAGTGTTCTTGTAATTACAAAGGGCAAGAGAAGTGCACGAGGTAAGAAACTTGTTCAAAAAGGTGTCAAGAGCACCTATCATCTAAGGAATAGGGTTGTATTGGGAGAATTGACCAATTCTAAGTAGGAGCCAATAAATTCTATGAGGGAGGAAAGAAGGAGAAACAAGTATAACCAGGCTTACATTGGATGACACAATTCACCTATTGTAATCTCATATGGTTCCTCAGACATTGAGGATGAAACTAATTTTGGCTACCGCCAGTATTTGCTCACCATGGCCAATTTGATGGACTCTAATGTAGATGAAGTGGTGGTCTTTCCTGTTTCTACAAAGATACGAAGTGGGTGTATGTACTCTGGATCTGATTGAGTAGGTTTGCAACTTGGTCCTAGTTTTTGCTTGTTGATAATATTGCCTTGGTGGTGTTTTCGCTCTTCCCTACGTATGTTGGATTTTTCATCTTTTGTGCAAACTAGGAGGTTTTCTGGCTGGTGATGTGGAATCTTTCTCTCAAAATGGATGTGGTGTCAAGGAAGCTACTGCAACGGTTGATGGTGCTTATTAGTGATCTAATTGTTCTCCTTCAACAAGGAAGAATTTTTTTTTTGCTTTCCCCTATTTTGTAAATGATTACATATAATTGTCTGGGGAATTTCTCAAATTATGGAAAAATTAGTTTTGAAATGAAATTGAAATGAAATTTGTAATTCAACTTGATTCTTGTTGCTCCCATGTTCTATAAAAGGGGTTTCAAGGCTGATTATAGAGGTTTTAGTTTTGAGTCTTAAATGGTCTAGGTGAAAAGCTAAGCTCAACGAGGAGTAGATTGTGTATAGATGAACTAATGAATATATCAATAACGAGTCTAGGGTTTCGGTTATGATGTAATGATCTTAAAATGGTTTTATAGTAGTAATAGTAATAGAAGAAAGTATTAGTTCTAAAATATATGCTCTCTTGTGTGATTTTCTTACATATTATGAATGAAACAGTTAATGATCTTATCATTTGTCTTTAGTTGCTTAAATTGAATGAATAAATTTATTTCTACTTCAATTCAAAGAATTAATTAAATGCTAAAATAAGGTCATGGGTTTGTAAGGAAAGGATATAGGATTTGGTAAGTACTTATATTTTAAAAATAGTGAGTTGAATACTACAAAGTAGTATAACAGTAGTCCATCAATTGTTGAGTTAAATTTGCTAAGGTATTACTAAAAATTACAAATATAACTACATTATCCCAATGGACAAGAAACTAATCTTTTTATCAAGTTATCTTAGAGAAAAGTGAGTTAGTAATGTACCAAATCAAAGACATGGAATGAAAATATAAATTAATTAAAATACCTTTAATCATAATGTCCTAATTCTAAGTATCACCTAATTCCTTGCACTAGATAATATTTTTTTTAGAGTTCAGCCAAGTCTCTAATGAATATTGTCTTTATGTTGGAAAATGTGCCTCAATCTTATAGGCTGAATCCTTTGAGAAAGCATGGTCACTGTGACATTCATGGTGTCTGGTCAATTGACAGTTTAGTAATCTTGTGTTTTGCTCATGTCACTGTGACTTTGATTATGTCTTGCCGAATGGACCTATCGCTATGACTTGGTGCATTCGTTGTAACCTTTTGTAGAGTGGAAATGTCTTGGCGATAGAAGGGTTTGTTATTGGGTACTTAGCAGATGTTGGTGTGACCTATGGTGACTGGAGTCATCGGTGTAACCTGTTTGCTTCGATATGAAGTCTTAGCAATGGAGGGTTGTCCCATCGATATGTTTTCTCCTGGAGCCGTTGGGGTAACTCAAGTGTGTCGATATGTGGTCCAAGCGACAGGGAGATGTCTCACCGATTGTAGTCATCGGGGTGACTTGAACATTCGGGAAGATCTCTTGGCGATTGGGAGATGTCTGGCCAACTGAATACACTTGGAGTAACTCAAAGGGTATCGACATGAAGTCTTGGTGATATGTAAAGTCTTTATGACATTGCTCGTAGTCATTGGGGAAACTCATATGTATCATAATGATGTCTCAGCGACAATAGGAAGTCTTGCTAATATCAGCATGACCTTTGGTCTATCTAGCCAATGTGGAAATCAACATGACTTGTTCCTATCGGCATGTAGTCTTGGCGACCAGGAGATGTCTCACCGATGGGAGTCATCAGTATGACTTGAAGGCTTCACTATGAAGTCTTGGTGATGGGAATTTGTCTCACAGATGGTGTGGGATGCATTCGGCGTGACTCTTGGCAAAAGGTGAGCTCGAGGTAACCTGGAGACTTCGGCATGAAGTCTTGGCAATAGGTGTTGGTCTTGTCGATGAGGATGCAACTGAAGTCATCGGTGTAGCTCTCCGCACCCGATGAAAGGTCTTGGAAAATTCAAAAGTCTTGTCGACTTGGCAAGACATGGGCACTCGGTATGTGGTCTCGGTGAAAGATATAAATCTTGTCGACTAGTGAATGTAGCACTCGAGGTGACTTAAGACCTCGGTATAAGGCCTTGGTGAAGACAATAAGTCTCGCCGACTCTTGAATGTGTTTAGTATGACTCCTGAGCTCGATGTCTTAGCGAAGATGGAATGTCTGGTAGGAGACTTCAGAGTAACATGGAGGCATCAGTATTATCTCTTGGCGAAGAGTGATTGTCTTGCCAATGGGAAACCTGATATCGGTATGACTCTTGGTGACTATTTGGGTTTCAGTATGACTTGAAGACTCAATGTGAACTCCTGGTGATAGCGATAGTCTCACCAATGTGCTTGCTAAGGTCGATGTAACTTGTAAGCTTGGTGGAACCTCTTGTTGATGGAGAGGACTCTGGCGATAATGTGTAATCAGGTCTTGTGGCATCGGGGAGACACTTCTAGTGTCTCACTAACATGTGACACAAGCTAATCATTGTTGGCCGAGTGAAGACTGTCTGATGTGGTACGATGTGGACCAATTCGAGAACAGGATGTGAACCGTTGCAACCGCTTATGTGTGGAAGGGAAAAATCTACATGAGGAAATGGAAACATCTATGTTTTGATAAGGATACTAAGCTGGAGGTTGTTGTTTTGACAGTTATGATCTTGAACCGATTCACAGAGCCGTATGAGAATGAATGTCATGAATGCATTGGATGTTCTGTAGTGAATGATGCTGACGGGCTAATAAGCCAAGGAGTTGAAGAGCTGAGAGCAAGAGAGAGAACAATATGGTGAGGATCAAGTGGTTGGCTGAAAGGCCAAAGCCATGAGGTCGAAACAGAGGAAGAGAAAGGAAGTGTTATGCTAGAATCTCTCCTGATCTCTTTGGGGGTGTTTGCTACCAGTTGTATCTAGATGAATAAGACGTAATCTCTAAAAAGGCCTGAAATTGTATTGTAACTGATTTTTTGCTGAATAATACAATGGCTCAATCTTTGGAGTGTGGGGTTTTTTATCTGAAAGGATTTTCCCCATGTAAATCTTTGTGCTCTAGTTTTCTGTTTTATCTTTCATCTGTGTTGTTGATTCTTGTTGAATTCACGTATGTTTTTCTTAGAAGGATCAATGTGGGAAATAACTGTTTGTTTCTACTTTAGGACATAGTTGAATGTGTCTTTGAGGTAACCTAATCGAAATGAAAGTTAACAAAGGCACTACTGTATGGAGTTTTCACTAGATTCACTCCCTAGATTTCCTTACAAGTGGTATAAGAGCCTTGTTTCAGTTGTTGGTTCTAGATATTTCTCCTATGAAGATTTCTTAGCTTGATGGGCTAGAAGAAATCTGGAGGAATGGACTGATGGATTGATCCTTTGATGAGTGGAAGCCTTGTGGTATTCTAAGATAGCATGTAGTTTGAAGGATGGTCAAAATGGAAAAGGGAGTTGATCATGTTTTGATCTGTGTCCCCTGGCTGGTAGAGGTATAACCTTGGAGTATGAGGTGGATTTTCTTACTCTGTGGCTATGTAGCAGTAAATCTTTCATATTGGTGTCTGTGTGACAGGCTCCTGGGTGATATGAAGAAGCCTAGATTGTTTCTCAGTCATGGAAGAGAGTGCTTATGCTAGGTGGTGATTCCTGGTGTTGGAAAGCACTATTTCCTATTAACCTTGAATGCTTAAAGGCTATGGAGTTAATCATTAGATGATTTGCAAGCTTCTGAAATAGCCTTTCTCTCTTTCTTGGATGCATGTACATGTTGGTGGTTTAGAGTTGGCCTAAAAGGGGTCTAGATTCTCTTGAACTGTTGTTTCCTTTCTAAGGATGTTTTGTACTTACATGGCTCTGTTGTTTTGCAGATTTTAAATGGTTAAGCAAAAACTTGTGATCATGTGGAGTTGTTGTTAAGCTATTGTCTAGGCATTGGCCTTTTTGGGGTGTTCTTGGATGAGATAGTTGTAGGTATGCATGCATGCTTGGTGCATGGTTTGAGGAGGTATTTTTTCTTCTCTACATGGGAGTGTTGGTAAGTGATTTGTCACTCAGCATTCTTGTGGTGGTTTTCCTTGATTATGGTGCTCATTGTGGACATGTTTGGAAAGTCAGATCTGGTGTGATCTAGTGTTTGAATCATTTTGTCTGCATGGTTATTCTCTTTGATATCTCAATGATGCAGTTCCCAATGCAATGATGGGTTTGCACATTTTTGTTGAATGGATCTATTAGTTGTGTAATGTTGTGGGCTATCTTTACCTACATGTTTGATATGAGACAACTCGGATGTGGACTATCTATATCCATGAGGTTGATTCATTGTTGGTACAAACTTGTTAGCTAGCCTTGTTTGTGGTCACTTGTGCATTGATGTTTTCTTTGAGATGAGAGGATGGATACTATTGAGTGCCTGAATAGTTGGTTATGGGAACCTGTAGTAGGTGGTCATGATGCTTGGAGAGCTCGGATGCCACATTTCAGTGGGAGCTCTAGTAGTGTCTGTGGGTTCATCACATGGTGGTGATTGGTCTTATTTAGTGTTGCAAAAGGGTTCATGTGCTTTTGCATGGACATTATTTGAATATGTGCAACATCTTGGAACCATGGAAGACACTTGGAATCTTTGGCTAAGGTGTTGGTGGTGCTTGACAGGTGATGCTATTTTTTGAGTCTATTTGCTTATGTCATGGTATACTCTTGCCTGTACACTGGAGTTTTGGCATTGAGCATTGTACTTGAGACAATGGAAAAGTCACCTGAAGCATGGGATCTCCTATGGGGATGTGTAGATCATGATGTCATGATAAGTTCCTGATTCAGTTGATTGGAACTTTGACAGTGGTCTAGAAAATCTTTGTGTATTGAGTGCTTTGATTACTTGCTTGATACTTCGTGTTAGTGCAGTAATGCAGTTGAAGTTTAGCATGAGATGATCAATTGCTAGTACTCATGGATACATGAAGAATAAGGTGAGGTTGTTTTTCTCTTATGAGAGATGTGTTGCTGCTTGTTACTTTTGTTAAAATTGTTCAATAGAAAGTCCGAGAATCCTTCACCTTGGTTGAACGTGAGTTCAATAAGAGACCTATGAGGAGATTGCTCTTGGATTAGTCATGATGACTTGTATATATTGAAGGAGTATTCTCGTTCCCACTCTTGGTCTTCTCGATAGTTTATCTGAAAGGTATGTGGCCCATTATAATTTTTAGATGTGTTTTATTAAGTTTACTTTCATGATATGGATCCTAAATTACTGTTTAATGATTCTGGAAGATTCATAGTGGAAGTTGTATAGTTTCTTTAATCTCCTTTTTACTAATGAGAATTGGTAGGAGATGTTGTATGGGCTGATTTCCTGAAATGGGAAATGAACAAGCTTGATCTTCTTTGAGATGCTTACATCCATGTTGGTTTTAAAGATAATTTGATCTTGGTGATTGAATGGATGGATGTTGTTAAGGTTTCCTTATGGGATGTGAAGAAGATCATTCTTGACATAGCTGGATATTAGAAGTGTACGTAGAAGGATGTTCTACAGGAAGATGATGTGCAGTGTTTCTCTCTATGGCCGTGAAGGTTTGTGGTGAGAGTTCTTGTGGCAGGTTGTTGCAGGTTGTGCATATCATTGTGGATATTTCCTTGGTACTACATGGTTACATTTTCTATGTGTTGGTATTGGTAGACTTGTTGATGCCTTTGATATTTCAGATCTAGATTACTCTGGCAATGGGAGTTCCTGTATGTGTCTTGTCTTCTTCAACTGGTTGACACTGGAACTTGTATTTGTTGTTAATGGATTGGCAGAAGTTTACTAATGTTGATACCTATGAGTTATGTAAGATTTGATGGTATAGCACAAGTTGTGGGTGCTATTTTAAGTCACGTGGGTTAATCAATTGGATGGGAGCAATCAGTCTGATTGTTGTTCTAACTGATGTTTTGTATCTTGTTTCTGGATAATGACTTCACTGTTGTGTTATATTTGAAGTTTTGAAGTTGATATTGCTTCTGTATAGCGTTTGAACACAATGAAGTGGTAGCAGTATCTTGGTGGTGAGATCACTGGGATCTTTTGTTTGTGTTCATTGGAATGGTGCTTATACACCTTGGCTCTATATTCTTCTTCCACATGTGGCATGTTGGAAGATGAAAGGATTGTTGCCTGAAGGTGAACATCTTGGATGTTGGAGCTGATTTCTTGATAGAGCATGAGAGCATGTTGAGGTCTATGTGGTTTCCTGGATGGTTGTGATCGATTACTTTGTTGGTCAGTGAGTTGCAGTTGGATACCTGGTCTTTGTTGCAAATTGTCTTGTGGACTGTTATCTATTAAATCATGTTGATTGGGTGTCTTGAGTATTGCGGGGTTTGAACTGGTGGAGCTAGTGTGATCTTAGTTCTTGGTTGCTTTGAAGGTGCCTGTGTGATCTTCATCAAGTGGGAGATTGTTGGAAAATGTGGCTCAATCTCACAGGTTGAATCCTCTAAGAAAGCATGGTCATTGTGACATTCATGGTGTCTGACCGATTGACAGTTTAGCAATCTTTTGTTTTGCTCATGTCGCTATGACTTTGATTATGTCTTGCTGAATGGATATATCGCTATGACTTGGTGCATTCGATGTAACCTTTTGCAGAGTGGAAATGTCTCGACGATAGAAGGGTTTGTTATCGGATGCTTAGCAGATGTCGGTGTGACCTATGGCAACTGGGGTCATCGGTGTAACCTTTTTGCTTCAATATGAAGTCTTAGCAATGGAGGGTTGTCTCACAGATATGTTTTCTCTTGGAGTCATCGGGGTAACTCAAGTGTGTCAGTATGTGGTCCTAGTGACAGGGAGATGTCTCACCGATTGTAGTCATCAGGGTGACTTGAACATTCAGGAAGATCTCTTGGCAATTGGGAGATGTCTGGCCGACTGAATACACTCAGAGTAACTCAAAGGGTATGGGCATGAAGTCTTGGCGATATGTAAAGTCTTGCCGACATTGCTCATAGTCATCAGGGAAACTCATATGTATCGAAATGATGTCTTGGAAATGATAGGAAGTCTTGCCAATATCGGCATGACCTTTGGTCTATCTGGCCAATGTGGAAATCAACATGACTTGTTCCTATCGGCATGTAGTCTTGGTGACCAGGAAATGTCTCGCTGATTGGAGTCATCAGTATGACTCGAAGGCTTCGCTATGAAGTCTTGGCGATGGTCATTTGTCTCACCGATAGTGTGGGATTCATTTGGTGTGACTCTTGGCAAAAGGTGAGCTTAGGGTAACCTAGGGACTTCGGCGTGAAGTCTTGGTGATAGGTGTTGGTCTCGCCGACAGGGAAGTAACTGAAGTCATCGATGTAGCTCTCCACGCCTGATTAAAGGTCTTGGCGAAGTCAAAATTCTTGCCGACTTGGCAAGACATGGGTGCTCGGTATGTGGTCTCAGCGAAAGACATAAGTCTTTTTGACTAGTGAATGCAGTGCTCGAGGTGACTTAAGACCTCGGTATAAGGTCTTGGCGAAGACGATAAGTCTCGCCAACTCTTGAATGTGTTCGGTATGACTCCTAAGCTTGGTGTCTTAGGGAAGATGGAATGTCTGGCTGATAGGAGACTTCGGAGTAACATGGAGGCATCAGTATTATCTCTTAGCAAAGAACGATTGTCTTGTCAATGGGAAACCTGATATTGGTATGACTCTTGGCGACTATTTGGGTTTCAGTATGACTTGAAGACTCGATGTGAACTCCTAGTGATAGCGATAGTCTCACCGATGTGCTTGCTGAGGTTGATGTAACTTGTAAGCTCGATGGAACCTCTTGTTGATGGAGAGGACTCTTGGCGACAATGTGTAATCAGGTCTTATGGCATCGGGGAGACACTTCTAGTGTTTCACGAACATGCGACACAAGCTGATCACTGTTGATTGAGTGAAGACTGTCCAATGTGGTACGATGTGGACCAATCAAAGAACAAGATGTGAACCATTGTGACTGTTTCTATGTGGAAGGGAAAAATCTACACAAGGAAATTGAAACATCTACGTTTCGATAAGGATGTTGAGCTGGAGTTTGTTGTTTTGATAGTTATGATCTTGAACCGATTCATAGAGCCATATGAGAACGAATGTACATGAATGCATTAGATGTTCTATAGTGAATGATGCTGACAGGCTGATAAGCCAAGGATCTAAAGAGCTGAGAGCAAGAGAGAGAACGATATAGTGAGGACCGAGTGGCTGGCCGAAAGGCCAAAGCTATGAGGTCGAAGCAGAGGAAGAGAAAGGCAGTGTTATGCTAGAATCTCTCCTGATCTCTCTAGGGGTGTTTGCTACCAGTTGTATCCAGATGAACAGGATGTAATCTCTGAAAAGGCCTAAAATTGTATTGTAACCGATTTGTTGCTGAATAATACAATGGCTCGATCTTTGGAGTGTGGGGTTTTTTATCCAAAAGGATTTTCCCCACATAAATCTTTGTGTTTTGGTTTTGTGTTTTATCTTTCATCTATGTTGTTGATTGTTGTTGAATTCACATATGTTTTTCTCAGAAGGATCAATGTGGGAAATAATTGTGTTTGTTTCTACTTTAGGACATAGTTGAACGTGTCTTTGAGGTAACCTAATCAAAATGAAAGTTACCGAAGGCACTACTGTATGGAATTTTCACTAGATTCCCTCCCTAGTTTTCCTTACACTTTCTACACTTTCGAGGAATTTATCTATGTGGGAATGTTCTTGATCTAATGAATATCACATGAACATGATAAGGATTACCCTCCTAGGTTGCACAAAGCCTGAAGAGTAGAAGGGATTCATAACTCTTACTTGTTTGTTGGCCATTGACTTGAAATATTCTTAAGCAGGAGGGTTGGCTACCTTTTAGAGGATCTCTAGGTGTTGTTGGAAAAAAAAACCAATAGATTGGTGACTCTGGTAGGGAAAACTTTTACTCTCTAGTTGTAGACTGACACATCACAAAGTCAAGTGTAGGGTGAAACATTTAGTTGAGACATTGAGAAGTTCTTGGACCTATATGGGGCTTTGTTGCAATAGAATTCAAATAATTTTTGTGTGACTTCACTATCAGAGAAAACCCATAATGAGATTTTACTTTGAAAGAGCTTCATTTTGTTTGATGTTTAGTCCTCCATGAAGAGAGGTGGTGACTCTGTATAAATAACCTAATGAATATTTGAAGAAAAGCTCCATATCCACAATAATTTCCAATAAAGAAGAAATGTTGGCCATTACTATAAATTTCCAAGTATTCTCATAAACCTAAAGAAAGTGCTATTATGTTGGAAAGCAATTTATGAAAAGTCTTCAAGACTTAAGATGATAAATGATTCCCTATTAGGTGAAACAACATTAAGAAAGGGAATAGTAGTAGTAACTTTACATACTTCTAAGGTATATTTTGAAGCCTATATATTATGCATAAGAGGTATGCTTGTTCTTGAAATATTCCCACTAAATAGATCTTAGGTGTAGATGCATTTGAGTTATGCATTGTCGTATTCTAAGGTCATGATGAAATCTAGAAATAGGGTAGTGAATGATCAACTATAGAGTTGATATTTGAATTTTGAATGAGGTGTATCAAAATATACCAATATATGCAACCTTGTCCAGTCCCTAGTGCAGCCATGGTTTGTGATCAGCCCCAGCTATGTTTTCAAAGATGTTTTACAACTAAAAGATACAAACCCATCCATTTCAATGGTATTGATGGTTACCCAAATGGAATTCCATCTAAAATCAGAGATAAGATACCAAGATTCAATGGTGATAAGTCTGAGTCAGCAAGTAGGCATCTACAAGAGTTTGGTGATGTGGTGGATGACTATGAGGTAGATCATGAAGATGTGATCATGAGGCTATTTTTTCATTCACTAAAAGGAGATGCAAGAGATTGGTTCTATTATTTACCAACGTGATCTATATGTTCTTGGAAGGAATTCAAAGCAACATTCATGGAACAATTGGGTGAAAGGGTTGATCCGATTTCAATAAGACAAAAATTTATGAATATTGAGAAAGAAGAGGATGAACTAGTCCTAACTTTCAATATCAGTTTTGAAAAGAAAATAAGGGAGATTCCAAAAATTCTAAGGCCAAATGATGTAGTATGTTTGGTTTTATACATAGGTACATTTGATAAAAAAATGAGCTATCTACTAAGAGATAAAGATCCTACAACATTGCATCAAGCATATCAAACTGTCATGGATATTGAGAATAATCTAAAATATTCAATGATGAAAGGACATATTGCTTGAAGTGTTGGTTATCCTTGTACACCTCATGAAAATAGAGTTCATGGATCAAACAATAGAAATGATTTTCAAAATGATAATGCTTCTATTGTTCTAGTTTCTCCATCATTGCAATATGCAAATCGTAGTGAAATTCAAGTTGAACATCAATGAAACTTGAGCAAAATTGATCAGATGTCTTTGGTTCAAAGTTTGTCTAATATGAAGAGGTATAAGGGAGAATCACCATATGGTTTTTTTTTTAGTTTTTTGGATTCCTTGTTGAATATCCCTAAATATTTCAAACCTAAAGATTCAATGTGCATTGATTTATTTTGTGAAATCTATGAGTCTAGGCTGAGTACCTTGCCCAAAGAATTGAAACCCCACATTTTGGACTAGGTACTTGATTGGATAAAGATTATTGAGGGATCCTGACATAATTATGCACTAAATATGATGTCTCAAGATGTTTTTGGTAGCTATCTTATATAAGAGAATCATATAACAATGTGTGCAAATGAAAAAATTATATCAAAGAATGAACATCCATCTTGTTGTATGGATGAAGATAATAATTGTAATCAATTCACAAGGAGAACATATAGAGTTCAACACAACAATGATGAAGACAAGGATACATGGTATGATGAAAAAATAGATATGCAGGAAAGTTCTTCTTATAATATCTTAGGTGATGAAGAAGTAGAAGAGATGCAAGGTGTCATTCCATGTCAGGTTTTGAACAGTGAAAACAACACAAGTGTTACTGATACTTCATTACAAACCAGTGATCATGATCTGAAAATACAACTTTAAGAATTCATTCTAAAAAAATTTAACATGATCTATGTGGTGATGAATTTTCTTGTGATAAGGATCATGATGAGATTGAATTTTATGATAGTTTCTCTAAGTATTTTGATTGTTCTTATGAAGATGATCAAGATATATTTTATTCACATGAAAGGTGTGTTGATACAAATGCTCATGAAGTCACTTGTTCACAAGTGAATGAAAAAATTGCATATGATGAATACCTAGAGTGTAGTTCAGTATTGCAATTCACTGAACATGTTAATTGTATGATTGATGTGGAACTTGATGATAGGAATGTATGTGTTTAGTATGCAGACCCTGAGCACAATGCTAGAAATGATACAAATATTGATGAATGTGCTTATCTCCCTATTGCTCATGATTGTTTATATGAAGAGAGATAGAAATATTTTTGATGAATGAAGAAAATAATGATGCACACATTGATGAAAGGATGGTTTCATTATTGAATGATTAGATTGTACATCAAGACAACCACATGGATCTTGAATCAACATTATTACCCATTGATAATGGGAAGCAATTTGATGGGGTTTTAGGTTGTGTTAACATTGTAAAACCTTTTGATGTATGTATAGAACAACCACAAGATACAAATAATGATGAGAAATCATGTCTGCTTGGGAAGGAACAACTTTCTTCCTTTGAGGAGTTTTCAAAATATGAGTCAAAGGTGTTAACTATAAATGATGTGAATGAAGTTGAAAATTTATCTATATTCTCTTCTAGTGATTGTAGGGATGTTGAATATAATGATGAAATGAAAAATTTGGAACCCCGTGTGGATGAGGCAGAAATATTTGTTTCAATAATGAGTGTAATGGAAAACCTCTTATTTGATGATCCTCCATCTTCACTAGAGATGAGAAATGATGATCCTTATTGGTGTAGAGATAATCCACTTTGTTGAGAACTTTGATGATGCATCTAACATAGGATTAGAATTGAAAATAGAGCAACATGTTGATGATCCCCTCAAGATAACTTCCTATGAATGTTTTACATTTCATATAGATGTTGCAGGTAAGGTTGAGTGTCATGATGTCAATGATCAAGTGGACTATGAGTGTTTCACTTTCTCAATTCAATATGATGATTCAGTTAGGAAAATTTTATGATGATGGGGGTAGTTTTGGAGACAAGGCATATATGGTTAATTGTGTTAATCAAAATATAGTTGATTGTTGGGAAATGGTTGGTAGAACTGTAGATCCATTATAGATAGCAGAGAATAAATTATTTGATAAAGGTAAAAATTGGTTTTGAGTTTTGGGGGCTTGGGGCCACCAATTGGAAGATTGAAGCCAATGGAATTGCATGAGGCAAGCTTAAAGGTATGTATATCAAAAGGGCTTCTAGAAAATTTGAAAATAAAATATTGTACAGTTATGTAAATGACCTGTATATTGGTTGGGTGTGTTTTCTTTTATTTGTGTCTACTTTCCTTGTCTTATCAAGCTCCTAGGTTTTATCTCTCTGAGTTGGTCTACTTCAACCATGAGATCTGAATTCTTGCCATACCCACCAAGGGTATGTGTCCTTGAGCATGAGCCACTAGTGAAGCCCCTATAACTCTAAGAATTTTGAACTAATTATTGCCTCATGGGTATGTGCATGATCATGATGGGCCAAAAAGTGGCAATATGATGGGTATTTGTAGGGCATGTGGCTGATGAATTCTTTTTAACCTAAAATTGATGAAATGAAAAGGGTTTTTAAAGGATATTCTCTTATTTTCATCAATATAAATTATGCTTTACTTTGAATTTAATAAATAATTATTATTTATTTTCTATTTGAATTACGACTAAAGTGTTGATTGATAGGCTGATTGAAAACCATCTATAGCTTTCAAACAATATCACATTTTTTGAATCCAAAGCATGCATCACATTCTATGCTTTGCATACTCTAGGATCAAAAAAAGAAAAATTGAATTTCATGAAGTTTTGACCAAGTTAATGTGGTCAAACATATGAGCTTTTATATATTTTAAAAGTTGTAATAAAAAAATCATAATTAATTATTTACTTGGAAACAAATTACAAAAAAATATGCATCACATCCAAACATGAGTCATCTACTTATGTCTAAAATATTATAAAAAAATATTATCATTTTATTATGGTCAGGGTGGTCAGACAGACACCTACTTCTTATTTTCTCCTTGAAATTTAAGTACTACTGCATTGAAATTTCAAATTTCCACCAAATAGATTATTATTATTTTTTAAATAAACCTAGTAGTTTAGAAACTACATTCAATTTGATATAGATTCTATTCATACATATTTTTGAAATAATATAGATAACTTATTCAAATTTTTACATCAAGTTGCCTAACTCTGATTTTTCTGAATTTTTTCCACTTAAGGGTCTATTTTTTCCATGATGATCCTGCACATACCCTCATCATCATGAATTACTTCTATTCCTAAGGGTAGGGTTTAGGTTTTTGGTCTAAAAACCTTTGTTTCAAGTTTTATTATTCTTAAACCCTAGGCATTATTTTCCTCATTGACTTGTTCCATCTGGTTGTTGGTTACCTAAGTTACAATTTGAGCCATCACAATTGTCATTTTTACAGGCCCCTTTGCTTAGGTATGTCTATCGATGAATATTTTCCACTGCTTTAATTTTTCTTATGTCAGTCAAAGTATTCCATGTCAAATGACTTAGGTTTTAAGTCATTGAATCTTGAGGATCTTGATCTTGTCAACCTATTCAGGTCCCCTCTTTTAAAACTAACCTTTATTGCACATGAAAATTGCTAATCATCAGATCAAAAGGATGGATCTTGGTTGTTTCTCTCTTGCCTCACCAAATTAAAATAATAATCTATGGAATGCAATGGGATCAACGAGCTACTAACACGTATAACACTGTAGATGTGGGGCCCAATTTCCACTATCATGTCTGGCATTGAACGGTTCCAAATTGACATCCAAGATGCAACGATGATATGTAATCTTAGTCGTTCTTGGCTCACCCTATAGGATTAAAATAGTTTTTTCTAAGGTCAGTGGGGTTAGCAGGTGAATGGCATGTGGATCACTTGCACTGCTTAGTGAAGGATGGTAGAGCCCACAAAGGGATCAGTTGGAACTCAGTTGGCATAACTCCTTTGGTGAAGGATTTACAAGCAATGGAAATGAATTTTAAATTCTATTGACTCAATTTGGGTCATTGAATGACCATCTCGCATAGAGATTGATGGATAACATTCAAAAAATTGAAGATATGAATGAAATAGTTGTTTTTCTTCACATGACCGAACATTAATGGTTGAAGGAACTTGCAGTGTTTCTTAAACCCAATCTAGATGCGAGTGAATAAATAATTTTTTGCAATGATTGCATATGATACACAGATTTTGATGTAATTGGGAGATTAACAGTTGTGATGTGAATTCCAAGATTTGATCATTTGCTTGCTTGTGGCGGCATTCTTTGAGTATTGATGATCAACATACTCAGTTTTTTACAATTGCAATTAGAGGCCTTGAGAATTTATAAGTCCAAGATTTGGGTTGATAGGAATTGAAAGGATTTGGGTGTTTGTTTTTGCAAAATCCTTTTAGGGACATTAGTGAAGGATTTGTCTACAATTGTGGAGGTTGTGACGATGAGAAAATCTAGTATATTTGTTTCCCTGGTATGAAGGTCAAGAAGACTCAGCTTGCTTGAGTCACATGATGATGTTCATGATGATGAACAAGGAACCCTTGGTATTCTTGTAATTCCAAATGGCAAGAGAATTTCTCGGGGTAAGAAACCTATTCAAAAAGGTGTCAAGAGCACCTATCATTTGAGGAATAGGGTTGTACTAGGAGAATCGACCAAGTCTAAGGAGAAGGAGCTAGCAAATACTATGAGGGAGGTAGGAAGGAGAAACAAGTATAACTAGGCTTATATTGGATGACACAATTCACCCATTGTAATCTTGGATGGTCCCTCAGATAGTGAGGTTAAAACTGATTTTGGCTACTACTAGTATTTTCTCACCAAAGACACTCTGATGGACTCTAATGCGGATGAAGTGGTAGTCTCTCCTATTTCTACAAAGATGCAAAGTGCGCATGTGTACTCTAGATTTGATTGAGTAGGTTTGCAAGTTGGTCTTGGGTTTTTTTTGTTGATAATATTGCATTGGTGGTGTTTTCAATCTTCCCTACGTATGTTGGGTTTTTTGTCTTTTGTACAAACTTGGAGGTTTTCTAGCTAGTGATGTGGAATCTTTTCCTCAACATGGACATCGTGTCAAGGAACCTGTTGCAATGGTTGATGGTGATTATTGGTGATCTAATTGTTCTCCTTCAACAAGTCATGAAGAATTATGTTTTTTCTTTCCCCTATTTTGCAAATGATTACATATAAATGTTTAGGGAATTTCTTGTATTCTAGTGAAATTAGTTTTGAAATGAAATTTAAATGTAATTTGTAATTCAACCTAATGCTTGTTGCTCCCTTGTTCTATAAAAGGTATTTCAAGGTTGATTACAGAGGTTTGAGCTTTGAGTCTTAAATGGTCTAGGTGAAAAGCTAAGCTCAACGAGGAGTAGATTGTGTATAGTTCAACTGATGAAGATATTGGTAACAAGTATAGGGTTTGGGTTCTGATGTAATGATCTTAAAATGGTTTTATAGTAGCAATAGTAATATAAGAAACTATTAGTTCTAAATTATATGCTCTCTTGTGTGATTTTCTTACAGATTATGAATGAAAGAGTTAATGATCTTATCATTTGTCTTTAGTTGCTTAAATTGAATGAATGAGTTTACTTCTTCTTCAATTCAAAGAATTGTTTAAATGCTAAAATAAGGTCATGGGTTTATAAGGAAATGATATAGGATTTGGTAAGTACTTATATTTTAAACATAATGAGTTGAATACTACAAAGTAGTATAACAATATTCCATCAATTGTTGAGTTACATTTGCTAAGGTATTACTGAAATTTGCAAATATGACTCCATTAGCCCAATGGACAAGGCATTGATCTTTTTATCAGGTTATCTTAGAGATAAGTAAGTTAGTAATGCACCAGATCAAAGAATTGGAATGAAAGTAAAAATAATTTAAAATACCTTCAATCACAATTTTCCAATCTAAAGTATCACCTAATTCCTTGCACTAGATGGGTATGTGCAGGATCATCATGGAAAAAATAGGCCCTTAAGTGGAAAAAAATTCAGAAAAATCAAAGTTAGGAAACTTGATGTAAAAACTTGAATAAGTTATCTATATTATTTCAAAAATATGTAAGAATAGAATCTGAAGCAAATTGAATGTAGTTTCTAAACTACTAGGTTTTTTTTTGTAAATCTATTTGGTGAAAATTTGAAATTTCAATGCAATAGTACTTAAATTTTAGGGAAAAAATAAGAAGTCGGTGTCTGTCTGACCACCAAATATTCCTCATCCCCTCCATGAGACACAAAAAAAACTAAATTTTGGCACTTCAGACTTGGCTTGAGGATGAAAATGGAGGAATCTTCACAAACCCAACTTAAATCAGGTAGTCCTTAGAACGAGTTATCCAACGAATATAATTTTAATATGTTTTGGTTTTATTATGTATTTATTTTTTTTAGTTTTATTAAACATAGGTTTTTCATCAAAAATGAAGGTCATTGTTTTACACGTGGAAAAATAGCATATTATCAAAAAAAAAAATTGAAAAATATGAGTGCACTAGATATTGAAGTCCTTGATCCAACAAAAAAAATAAAATTGAATTTTGATATATACAAAAAAAGTTATGCATTATACAATCGTACTATGTCTGAATTGTAATTGGTTTAACTTCGAAACTTGATTAAAGAAAAAATATTCAATAAAAAACTATCTAACACAGTGGAAGCACTAGATATCAGAGTTACAAATCTAAATTTTAAAGAATTAGAATTTTATCCTTCATGGAAAAATATTTATGCGTTATATAGTGTGTGTCACTTTTTAAAATGTTGTTTTTGAAAAACTAGTTTTCATGGGAGATGGAAAAGAAATGCAATCTGATTCCAAAAATTTTGAAAAAAATATTTTTACAATCTAAAAAAAAAATTTGACAAGACTCTAGTTTTCATCATCTTCAAATTCTTCATGGTTTAGCTGCTATAGGTGCCCGAATGTGAAGATTTAGTTTTAAAAAATAATTTTAGTGTCCAGTTTGGCCAAAAATTGTAAACCACTATTGTGGGATCAACCCCTAACCACAATAAAATGATAATATTTTTTAATAGGATTTTAGATATAAGTAGAGGACTCATGTCCCGATGTGATGAATTTTTTTTGTAATTTTTTTCCAAGTAAATAACTAATTATGAATTTTTTATTGCAATTTTTAAAAAATATAAAAACTTGTATGTTTGACCACCTTAACTTGGTAAAAAATTCATAAAATTTAATTTATTTTTTTAATCCTATAGTATGTGAAACATAGAATGTGACGCATGTTCATGATTCAAAAAATGTGATACTGTTTGAAAGCTATAGATGTTTTTCAATCAACTTATCAATCAGGACTTTAGTCATAATTCAAATAGAAAATGAATAATAATTATTTATTAAATTCAAAGTAAAGCATAATTTATATTGGTGGAAAGTTGAGAATCTCCTTTAAATCGTTTTATCAATTTTGGGTAAAAGGAAATTCGTCAACCACATGGGCCATCATATTAGTTACATATTGCCACTTTTTGGCCTATCATGATCTTGCACATACCCAAATAATAATTTGTTGAGTTCAACCAAGTCTCTAATGAATATTGTTTATTTACACTTTCGAGAAATTAATCTATGTGGAAATGTTCTTGATCTAATGATTATCACATGAACATGATAAGGATTACCCTCCTGGGTTGCACAGAGCTCGAAGAGTAGAAGTAAAGGCTTAATGACTTACTTCTTTATTGGCCACTAACCTTAAAGATTCTTAAGCATGAGGGTTGGCTACCCTTTAGAGGATCTCTAGGTGTTGTTGGAAAAAAAACCAACACCATCCACCACACTCCCAAAATTTATTTTTAATTAATTCATGGTGGTACCAAATGATGGGGAACCTCCTACACACATGAGATAAAGGTGTGTTCATTCTTGGGTTTATAAATAGGGCACACAAGTCAGCTTTGTTAAAAAAAAATTCACATCTGCATATGACAAACCACTAGCATAAACTTATCTCAACTCATGACTCTTATTTGACCATAAAAATATTTTCTTGCTCATTATTTTACATAATTTTGAAATTCAAACCATAAAGGTCACTTTTAAGAAACTAAATTTAAATTTTTTATTTGTGTTGGTCATTTCTTTTATAAAGTGTGACAATTTTCTTTTCTTTTACCCTATTGTGTTCTTATTTGCATGTGTTGTTGGCTTGTTATATAAATTTCCTTCATTTTTAATATATTTTTCAAATGGTGTATGTTGTTTGCTTTCATAATAAGATCTATTTTTTTCTTTATAAGTTGATCACTTGGTGTGACATCTGGATTAAGAATTAAAATACTATCAAGATTTGGTGTTTATGAGATTTTCTATCTAGCATACACAAGAATCTAATGACTAAAGGAAAGAAAAACTAGAAATATGAGAAGGAATAAATTGTATTCCTCTCAAGAATGCAAAGCTATATTTAGCTTGAGAATTGAGAATTAAAAAGGAAATACCTTGGTTATATAGGCCAAGGGGAGAGATGGATGCAACTAGATTATGACAAGTGTTGGAATCCTATGAGGTGTGACAACTCATGTAATTAAAGTCTCAACCACCTTATCCCTATGTAATGTTATGCTAGTGTGGAGAGGACTTTAGTGGAGAACTAGCTAAGAATGAACTAGTTAGATAAAGTACCCCTTTCACACTAACACCCCCCTTAAGTGCAACTTAGGGAGAAGTATACAATGCAAGGATGCAAATATGGGTCTTGACTACTAGGCCTAATAAGGTACCCCTATACATAATAATCTCTCAATGATAAAGAAGGTCTAAGTGATGCCCCCAGAAGAGATGTGCCTCACCCCCAAGAGAGACCAAAGATGAACATACTTGCTCTCAGTGAAGGGTTTGGTGAATATATCTACAAATTAATATGTTGTAGGAAAGTATCACAAATCAATTACTTGCTCCTAAATCAGCTCCCAAAGAAAATGCATATGGATCTTGATGTGTTTGGTTCATTGATGACGGACTAGGTTCTTTGAGATCTAGAGGGCACTCTAGTTGTCATAATAGATAACTGATGACTTCTAAAAGGTGATGCCAAGTTTAGTGAGGATATTCTAAAGCTAAATAGTCTATGTGACTCATTGAAAACCTCATGATACTCAACCTCAGTTGAAGAAAGAGCAATGGCATGTTTCTTCTTGCTCTACCAACAAATGGAGTTAGAACCATAGTGAAATATGTAGCTAGATGTGAACTTGCATCACCAATATCACCGACCTAGTGAGAATCCATGTAGCTAAGTAAGTCTAAACTTGTGTCTGCTGCATAGTGAATCCCATACTGATGAGTGCCCTAGATGTAGTGCAAGATACATTCGACATCTTACCAATGAAGCTCATTGTGGTTCCATTATAAAGCGTGAAACAATTCCAACCGCAAAGGAAATGTCAGGGTGAGTATGAGTCAAGTAGATGAGGCTAACAACAAGTTGATGATACAAAGTAGCATCAACTAGTGGTGTGGAACATTTGGCCTCAATATTAACTCTAGACAAAAAAGGAGTCAGTGCAGGCTTATAATCAACCATATGAAAATGTGACAAAAGTTCAAGAGCATACTTAGGTTGTGCAAGTGAGATCCCAAAAGAGGTCTAAGTGATCTTGATCCCAAGAAAGTAGTGAATGAGACCCAAGTTGGTCATGGAAAATCTATCATGCAAATCATTCTTCAAGGTTGTGATGATGGATGAAGTGATCCTAGTGATAATCAAGTCATCAACATAGAGAGCCAGGAAGAGAAGAGCATCCTCATGCAGTAAGATGTAGACATTCGAATCAGAGTGGCATCTAGAGAATGCAATGGAAAGAAGAAAGGAGTCTATTTTGGCATACCAAGCCTGTGGAGCTTATTTGAGGCCATCGAGAGACATCCTTAGTTTACAAACTATTGAAGAATCTTGAATGAATCCTTGTGCTTGCTCCATGTAAATTTATTCATGTAGATCTCCATGAAGAAATGCACTCTTCACATCCATTTGATGTACAACACAGCCATGACCTACAAAAATAGCAAGTACCAAGCGAATGGAGTTCATTTTGGAAATAGGGAAAAAGGTCTTAGTGTAGTATATACTTGGTACTTGAGAGAAACCTTTGGCCACAAGTCGTGCTTTATACTTGTCAACTGAGCCATCTGCTGCAAATTTGGTTTGATAGATCCACTTACACTAAACCAGTTTTCTTCCCTTGGGAAGTGGAACAAGATACCATGTTTTATTCCACATTTAAGAGTTGTACTCTTCCTCCATTGTGGAATCCCACTCAACAATACCATAAGCTTCATGAAATGATTATGGATCTGAAGCTATGATCATGTAGGAATGTGGAATGTCATAATATTGTGATCGAGTTCTCCATGTATTTGAAGGATCCCCAACAAGATCGCCTGTAGACTCAAGTGTTTGACAAGCCCAACAAGGCATGGTAGGGTATGGAGGAGGAGATTCCAAACTCATTGAAGAGGAAGATGAAATCTTAGGATCAACTTGATGACTAGAAGAAGCTTGAGGAAAATCCTCAATGTTAGAATCCTCTAAATCCACTATGGAGGAAGGAAGAGTAGAGGATGAGCTAGAAGAGCTTTCCTCAAAATGCACACTATGGTCAATGAAGAGCTCGTGTGTTGTAGGATCCATTAGCTGATATCCTTTGCCACCATTAGGGTAACCAACAAAGATACAAGGCCGACTCTAAGGTTCCAAGGCCTTGCGCTTCTCTGAAGGAATATGTGCCCATGTTGGGGAGCCAAAAACTCTAAAGTGTCCCATAATAGGTTTCTAACCACACCAAGCTTCAAAGATAGTGATTCCTTTTAATGCCTTATGTGGAACTATATTCTAGATGTGAGCAACATAGTTGATAGCTTCTTCCCAATATGCAGGTGCAAGGGAGCGAGTGTGGATCATGCAGCCAACTATATCTTTCAAGGACCTATTTTTCCTCTCAGTTACACCATTTTTTTGCAGTGTGTAGGAAATAGTATGTTGAAAATCAATCCCTTCAAGAGTACGAAATTTCTCAAATTGATGGTTCACATATTCTTTGCCATTATCAGTGCAAAGAATTTTGACACACTTTTCAAATTACTTCTTAGCATGAGCCTTAAAATCTTGAAATCTATCAAAAAATTATCCTTTGTGTTGAAGAAAGTAGACCCATGTGTATCTGGAATATTCATCAATGAAGGTGAACAAATTATGAGCCTTATTGAAGGATAATGATGTAAAAGGACTAGCTAAGTCACTATGAACCGATTCAAGGCTTTCTGAAGCTCTCCAAGCCTTCCCTTTGTCAAAATTCTCCTCCGGATGTTTACCCAAGGCACAACTTGAACATACACCATCTAAAAAATTGATTTGAGGAAGACCCGTGACCATATTTTGTTTATCGAGTTGCTAAATATAGTGGTAGTTGAGATGGCAAAACTACTTATGCCATAGTTTTCTCACATAATTTGAATAGGTGAGCAATGTAGTTGAAAGTGAATTAGGTACGAAATGAGAGAAAGCTTATAGGCGAGACTCATGATTGGCCTTACCAACTACTAGCAGTGCATTATCTTCAAGATTTCTGATGTTGACAGAATTTGGAATGAATTTAACTTTTCTACCATGCTGAGTGATTTGGTAGATAGATAAAAGGTTGGCTGATAGATCTAGCACATAAAGGACATCTTGAAATGTACCATGCTAGTATCAATTGAACCCTTCCCAATTGCATCCACTGGAGAATCATCCCCTATGAGAATGTGGGGCATAGAATAAGGCTCCAACAAAGAAAAGTATTCTTTAATAGAGCCTATGTGATGTGATGCACCAAAGTCAAGAATCCACTCTTTTGAAGAATTATTAATAGTAACAAGTGCATGAGCTTTCCCTTTATCTAATTTGGAAGGAGTATGGGATTGTTGAGCAACAAAAGAAGGAAGATTGATGTTGTTCTTTTTAAGAAGATGTTTTAATTCATTGATCTGCTTCTTATGACAAGAATGTTCCTCATGACCCAGTTTCTTGTAGTAGCTACTATTGGTAGATGTTCAACGCTCCCCTTAGGATTCGTAACATGATTAACCACCTCTTGTGGATCTGTTAACTTTGGCAGTTGTATTGGGCATTAACAGGTCAATCTTTTGGTGCAACAACTATGGGCCAACAATTGGTATCAGAGCCAAAGGTGTCGGGTTCAAATCCCCTTAGGTAATGTTGAGGGGGAGTTTTTTGGCAGATGGCCAGTGCTCCCCTTGGGATTCGTGACATGGACTAACTACCTCCCATGTATTTGTTAACTCTAGAAGTTGTATCGAGCATTAACAAGTTGATATTTTGGTGCAACGACAACTGTGGGCCAATAGCTACAAGTCAGTCTCTCCTTTTAAAATTCCCCTTTGAAGAGGAGGACTTGGAGTAAACTTTTGTTGTTGAAGATGATTGTGCTT
This sequence comes from Sequoia sempervirens, assembly GCA_007258455.2. Classification (NCBI taxonomy): domain Eukaryota; kingdom Viridiplantae; phylum Streptophyta; class Pinopsida; order Cupressales; family Cupressaceae; genus Sequoia; species Sequoia sempervirens. Next base: position 344,039,069 of record VDFB02047230.1, on the reverse strand, counting down.
GATCTCTTTGTGACTTCTTCTTGAACTAATTTTGCTTGTTGTTAGGTTTCCTTAATTCTTTTTGACCCTTTGGTTGACTATCCATCAAAGCTTATGAGTGTGAAGGCTTAAGAAGACCCATTGACAAAAGCATACTTTGTTCTTGCATTAACATTTTATAAAATGAAGTAAAAGGTGTAGTGAATATAAATCCCATTGTCAACCTATGAGTATGAAAGCTAGAAACAAAAGCTAAAAATTCAGGTCCAAGTTTGTTTAGAGTGTTATAGACAAGTTGAATGCATTTCTTTTTTAATCCATATGATTTACATTGTTCTCTAAGGTCATTGACCTTTGTTACATAATATTGGATGTTATCAAAAGACTTTAGATCAGGACTCATTAATTCATTGTCAATTTGATAACCATGAACTTCATCATTTGATCCATAGAGAGTTTTTAGTTTGTCCCATGCATCATGTGAATCTTTACATTCTTCTATCTGAAACATGATATCAAGAGAAACTAAACTCCTTAGACAACCAAAAGCTTATGTATGTTCAAACATCTAGAGTAGTTTTTCCTTATCATTTGTTAGTTCAGTTACCTTTTTCTCAACATAAGGTGTATATCCTAGTTGCACTAAGGTCATTCCATGTATTTTGATGCCATGTGTTGTAGTTGTAGGGCATGAGCAATGGAAACTTAAATATACCCATAGTGAAGGAAAAATAGAGCACAAAGTATGAGAGATGTCAAGCACAAATACAACAAGAGATCCCCCCTTCTTTACTCAATCAAATAACCCCCCAGAAAAAAAATGATTTAGCACTTTATATTTAGTGCAGATATAGATTTTTGGATTTCAATACTTTTACAAATGCTCAAGAAATGAGCATATGTTGATAGTATACATTCAGTACAATTACATATGAAATAAACAACACCAATAAGTACACAAAAAAACATGCACTTTCAAAAAAAAAGGACCAACTTGATCTGATGCAGTGTGAAAAACTTATGCAAATTTGAAGTTTGCAAAACAAGAATAGTGAGGAGTTGTCCCTGAGAATCAGTTATTTTTGAAAAATCCGTGCTCCAAAATCTAAAACCATCTTCACCAATCTATAGAGCATGAAAAATTATCCCAAATCAAAAAATATTGCACTAAATTTGGAGGTTGGGAGCCCAAGTTATGAGCCTCCAAAGTTGGACTTGAAAAATCAATGCATCAATGAAGCAGGGGTGAAAAATTCCTACCACGTTTAACGGAACTACCGCCAAAGTTATCAGTCCACCAAGAATAGAAATCTACTAGAAACTCTGCCAAAAATAAGAATCCACCAAATAAATTTAACTAACCCAGTAGATTAATCGTTGCTAAATACTCAGCCAAATTTAGCGGCTATGTGATAATTATATTTTTTAATCAAAAAATATTTTAAAAAAAATGTCGGCAAGATATTTTCATGGATTTCAAATTTTAGAGATTTTTTAATATCAAAAAATTAAAAAAAATATTAAATTACATTGGCCAATTAAAAAGGTGGATGGCATTTTTATAAGTTTGTTGGCAAATTTTAAAATAATTAAATTTTTGAATATAAAATATTAAGAAAATGATAAAAGTGTTGGCCAAATTTAAATGAGCTGCACATCTCTTTTTTTAAAAAAAACTGATAATTAATAATATTGTAAAAAATATTAAAAAGGCTCGAAGGCCAAGGTAGAGTATTTTGCAAGACGCAAAGGGCATGAAAGATGAAGCTACATGAAACCCAGAGCATCAAATATTACAGGCACATGTTATTAGTGTTACGATGATTTTACTCACAGCAAATAGGGAAAATAAATTCTTCATGGACAATACCACAAAGAGCCTATCCTTCTTGAAAGTTATGGAACAAAGACAACCTAATAGGGGATTCTACATTAACATGACAAAGATTGGCTTTCGTTTAATCCCAAGTCTCTGATAACTAGGTCATGGTTGCACTAGGGTTGCTCTCAGGTACTGATGTGATATTGTTGTTAATCTCAAAGGGACTACTATTTTGAATTAAATATTTTAGGTGTTGGATTCTCAATGAAACATTAAGTTCAAAAATCATGAAACCAAAAGATTTGTTGTAACATTTCATGAACATAACAAATTTTTTGCTATCACTTAAGTAGATTTAGCATTAAGCATTCAACAATTTTATGGAAAATAAAATATTTTCAATAAAATTTCATCCATTCATTCAAATTTTGGAACATTTTCAATAATTTCAACATCTAATCCAAAATAAAGCATAAAAAATACTAAAAATTAAAAGTTTCTCCCAATTATTCTCCGTGGATTCCCCAAAGAATCAATTAAAACATAGCAAATTTTTTTATACTTCACTAGATTGCTTCACAACTACATATAAAATGGCACAAACTTTTAAAGAGAGGGTTTCATTTCTGGACACCGAGTAGGTTATGTATGCACCCTTAAATGGCGTAGTATACAGTCTTGTTCGGCTGAACTAACAAAACTAGCTACAAAAGATATTGAGATAGGTAGCTATCTAATAATCTTTAATATTAATCAATGTCTACACTCATACAAAGTTTTATGCCAGAATGGTTTAGAAAATAGGAAAAAAGAACAAAACTTAAAAGTTTATGCTCCTCCGACATCCACAAATTCTGAACTTAAAATGAAAAAAAGGGATCCTCTGTCCTTTTATAAAACATAAGGCTCATATAGGATAAGCCAAATACATGAGATGAAATCCAAGGGACCAATCTCATCAAGGCACATGGAATGTAGTGACCAATAGGAGAATTGCAATTGAAGTCAATGAAAGTCAACTCCAATTACACATTGAAGCTCTTCAGGTGTTGATCTTTACTCTTCACCAGGATGATACTTCGAATCAAGATGATATGCAGGGACTTTCCATACATTCAGAATGAACAAGTGGAATTTTCACCCCCACACATCGCTTGGCTCCTACTCTATCACTCTCGAGAATGGGCTCTCCCAAAAATAGACGTTTGTTTCCACCGAATGTGAAATACCGAGATCCCTAGCACTCTAGTGGACTCAAAGCCCTCTACATTATGATCTCCTAGAATAATTGAACTGGAATAAACATGATTCCATCCATGATTCAAGTTTTCCTGGCCATCCATACCCAAAATTTGCATCACAATCAATATCTCCTGCAATCAAAAATTCCACACATTAAATCCCTTTTAAAAGAAAGAAAACATTTATAACATCTCATGTAAATAAAACCATTATTCAAATGTTAATATCAAAATCTCATAATTAACACACTTTTAAGCATATCATAAATCCTCATATTTATATCAGATGACCAAGATTATTAGATAAACTTAAAATTTTAGCATTTTCACTTCACATTATATCTCGATACCCGGTACTCGGTATTCAACTTTACCCACTTACTTTCTCAAACCTCGGCTATACCATAACTCCATCATACCGGACTAGAGCCTTCCATTTGAACTTTTACATGTTTCTGGTATCTGGTATCTAGTGCCTGAAACATTTACTTTATGAAGTACCTTTATTATCAAAGATTTGTTTTTCTCTTCTATTTTGGTGATCTTCCAATTTGTTAGCTCTTTCCATAAGAGTTACAATTTTGTACTTGGGTCCCCAAGCCTTTTTAGTCTTGGGGCGTGTTGTGAGACCACACAACAATTAGATTTGTGTGTTTTTTTTTTTAATATTAAAAAATATGAAAAAAATAAATAAATTCCTTAAGGTCTAGGTGGATAGGCCATGGACTAGGCACAAGCCCTAAGGTACCTGTGGTACCTTCAGGTACCTTGTTGCAAGCAAGCCTATGTAGGCACTGCAAATTGTTTAAAAATTTTAAAATGAATTTTATTTATTTTCAATTTTTTTTTTTTGTTTTTCAAAAAATTGGTTGTAAATTTTTATTTTTATTTTTTAACAAATAAAAATAATATATTTACATAAATATATCAAAAGAAATATCTTTTCCTTTTTTTTAATTTTAAAAAAAATTTAGATATTTTTATTTGCTAAAAAAAATTAAAATCAAAATATAGTTTTTTTTTTCTTAAAAAAAATTGCAATTTAAAAAAATCAAAATTTCAAAAAAAAAAAAAACTATAAATGTTTTAAAACAATAAATATTTTTATTTTAAAAAATATATTATTTTCTAAATTCATGGGAGTCAAATAGCTCCTTAGACAAATTTATTTTGCCTCCCCTGACAACTTTGTCCAAAATCAACGTTTTGATAGTCAATTTTATGGTTTTCGAGCATTCTAAGCATGATGGCATGGTCGGATTTGACCCAAAAAACTCTGAAATGATGGCTCCTTGTTGGATCTGGCAATGAACCTCCCATTTCAAATTGTTCTAGATCTAGCCTCCAGTGTCTGTTCTAGGCAAAATAAAGGGAAAATCTACATGTCTTAGGTGCTCTAGATTCAATACTGAGTTCAAAATCTCTCCAAGAAGCTTCAAAAGACGTGTAACTAACAATTCAATGCATAACCCCCCTAAAAACTAATATTTTTTTCACACTTTTCTGATTCTCCAGATCATCCAATGATGCAGGAGAAGTGCATACTCAGTTTTTCAATAAAAGCTCAACACTCTCTGATTTCCTAAAGGAATGCTAACCCACAACTCAAATTTGGCTCTGATACCATGTGAGATTTTCTAGCTAGTCTACCTAGCAATCTAATGATTGAAGGAAATAAAAACCAAAAATATAAGGAATAAACTATATTCCTCTCAAGAATGCAAAGCTATATTCAACTTGAGAATTGAGAATTACAAAGGAAATGCCTTAGTTATATAGGCCAAGGGGAGAGATGGATGCAACCAAATTATGACAAGTGTTGGCATCCTATGAGGTGTGACAACTCATGCCATTAAAGGCTCAACCACCTTATCTCTATGTAAAGTGTTAAGCTAGTGTGAAGAGAACTTTAGTGGAGAACTAGCTAAGAATGAACTAGTTAGATAAAGTACCCCTTTCACACTAACATTGTTTCATCCAATCAAAATTTTACCTATTTATTTTTCTAATACTTGTAATTTAGAACTTGTGAACTACATTCAAAGTAATTGATAATGATGGCATACCTTTAACTCTAAAGTTTTTAATAAGGCAATCCTTCTCACATGTTCTCTTTATTTTCTCTAATTCAATTAGATTAGGTGTTTCAATTTCAATATTCATATGGTAATTGTAAATTAATTCTTAATACTCAAAATTATCAATTATATCCAAACTAAAATTGTTAGTTACATAGAAAAATGATCACTTAAAAATAGCATAAAATTCATAAGTAAACTTGCAAAATATAAAACTATGAAACTATCAAATTTTGTTAGAAGTAAATAAATTTTTCAATTAAAACTCTTAATAAAATAAAAAGAATGTAATGATTAAATAAATATTGATTTCCAATGCAAATGAATCATTCATAATGATAGAAAATAAAAAACATTCATAAAAGGCATAAAAGTTGTGTATAAATGAAAATGTGGGACAATTTCATGGGTTACATGTTTTCTTTCTTATTTGTCGCACTTTTAGATGTTCTACATAATGCATAATTCATGTTATTTGATTTTCTTCCATTATGTAGCATGATTATGTTATGAAATGTAAGCGTGTTAAATAACATGCTCGATTTATTCTTTCAAAATTCAATCATGCCCTTTTAGGCTTGGAGTAGGTTTGGATATAACCAAGTATCAAAATTGGACTTATTTTTGGCATGCCAATGATATGTTTTACATATTCAATATCATTTTTGAACTTTAATATCATCATATTTACTCAGTTTCTAACAACATTTGAAAAAAATACCACCAAAATGTCACTCTATTTCTTAGCTTTCTAACCATGTAATTATTATTCTAGTTTCAATATATTAAGATATTTATTTATTATTTTGTTTTACTAATGTATTCATATTCATCATATACATGTATACCATTTTTATTTGTAATTTTTTTATCAACTAACAAAAATTAAAAACATTAGATATTGTTGTTTCATACTTAATTCTATACACAATAAAAAATATTTATATTTTAATTAGTTTTGTGCAAGTTATGTGACATGCATTCTCAATGATGCAATTTTTAAGATGTGTCCACTTCATTTAATTAATAAATATATACTACATAAAAATATATATAAGAAAATGCATAAGTTGTAGTACATACTCTTGTATATATATTTATACCATTTGATTTTGAAATTGTATAAGAGAGAATTTGCACCCTATGTGTAATTCCCCTTTTTGATTTTATCCACCTTAGAAAACCAAGTTCAGAGGCTTAATTCCACTTAAGCTCGCTATTGGTAGTCCACTTGGCACCTTTTTTGAGCATCGGTGGAGGCATTTCTATCAAGGACGCCCATGCGGTGGGCAAATGTCCACCCAGCATGCTTACGTCCCTAGAAAATTAATGTGGTTGAGCCAGTAGAGGTGGTACTCTTCTCATTGGCAATGAAGTAATAATGCCTCCTTCGACTGACTGACCCAAATATGGTTGTTTTCTTCCATCTCTTCTTCATATTCATCCCTTCAACAAGCATTTGATCTAAAAGCAAGCATTTCAAGCCTCTAAGAGGTTCTTCACTCCATCCACAAACTTTAACTTCATCCACTTCAAGCTTCAAGTAGCATTCAAGCACACCATTGCAACAAAACAACACTCCATCACTTCAGTAGAGCAAATTTGGGACCACGCCATTGAAGTAGAGGCTTTAGCTCTTCTCATTTCTCCCCCAAGAAGCCTTGAGTTCTCTTGGTGGAGGTGGCAAGCTTCTCTCTCCTCTCCTCTATCACTTGGTTGAGTTAGCACTTTACTATTTTGTAGTGTTTTAGTGCTCTTTAATTTACTATTCCTTTATCTCATTCCTTTAGCTGTCCATGGAGGTGGAAACACCTAAACGGGGGTCTGACTGGGGTAGAACCCTATATATCCACCCAACATTCTCCTCTCTTTATGTGTGCAAGAGTACATGCTTCTCAAAGGATCAATTGGTGAACGAATTCCTTGGTGAGATTCTCCTTGCTCTCTTTACCCTTATCAATTTAATTTACAACATAAGAGATTACTTTATTTGCTTAATCATGTCATTCTAGCCTTTTAGTTGAGTATCTAGGTCGCTAGTCATTTTGGTGAGTTCAACCTTCTCTCTGTTGTTTTCTAGCCATACGAACTATAACGCACTTTAGAGATGCTAGTGTGTCGTGCTATCATCCAGAGTCTACGCTGACATCTTCGGGCAGGGAGCTCCCTAAGGTGCAGAGTTGAACCTAGAAACCAACTTTCCTAGCCCCATCTTAAAACTCAAGATCATAGAATAATTGTAGGACCTCATAGTCTTCATCATTCTCATCCTCATAACCCTAAACATTACACTTAGTTGAGGTAAGTTAGGGAAGCCTCTCACATCTTGACCCTTTGTGACCTAGATTCTTGCACGCGGTGGTCCCTTTCTCTTACATTTTTGGTGAACCTGACATGAACCAATGTTCATTCATCCATTGGTGTTGAATTCCCTCTCATATACTCTTTAACTATTGTGTCCTTGAGTGTTGTGAAGGTTTATGAGCATCACAACCCAATCAACAACTTTTGGGAATATTGTAAGGAGAAGTGTATGACACCTTCCAATGGAAAGGACGAAGGTCTCACTTGTTCTCTCTCCAGGCCTTTTCTCTGCTTCCTCCATTAGTTTGGTTGTGAAGGAGTAGTTGTCAAGGAATGAGATGAGATTTTCTGAAAAAATTGATCATGTTCCCACTCCCACTGCGTCTCCTATGCCATCTTCAATGGATGAGAATGAGGCCATTCAAATCCTTGTTGAATATGTGTCTACCCTTGCTAAAGTTTTCCAAGGGTGACCTAGAAAAATATTTGGAAAGAAACCTGAAGATGGCTAGGGCCGCTCGAGTTGTTATTGAATTAAAGCATATGATGGGTAAAGATTGAACAAGCATAGAGCTTCTTAGTCTCCTCAATCTTTTTGAAGCATGCAGTCATTCAGGAAACCCTAGATTTGCACAAGGAATCACCTTTGAAGAGTGTGAGGGACAATTATGGATATCAATTCCTCCCACTTCTGTCTACACAGTTGATATGGTCCCTTCCATTAGTATCCCTTCCATCCCTAATCATCTAGAAACTATCAAGGTGAATAAGGTCTTGTTGGGATTTACCTTTACCCCTTTTGTCACCTATGGTGGTGGAGATTTTGGCAGAATAGGTGGTGGAGGCTTTGTTAGCGGTGGTGGATTCGGTAATGGAGGTGGTGCTACTTGAAGCAGGTTCAGTGGAGGACATGGTGATAGTTTTGGCAAAGTCCCTACTAATGGCAGTGGCTCTAGTGGTGGTTCTGGCAGAGGTCACTTTGGCAGTGGCTATGGAGGATGCCTTGGTGGTGGTTCTAGAGGAGGTTCCTCTAGCCCTCTATCTTCTAACGACCCTATTCTAAACACTCTTCTTTAGGATATCGGTAATATGCAGAGCCAATTGGTGAGCCTTTCCCAAGCCTCTACCTAGCCTATCTTCCAACCTTTATTTTGACATAGCCCATTGTCGGTTGTAATCTTGAACACTCCTTTCCCTCAAGGAATGGAGATCCCTAAATTTGAGAAGTTTGGTGGTAAGGGAGATCTGCAGACATGCGTGTCTTCCTTTAATGCCCTCTACACTAACTTCTTCCACCATGATGCCTTGTTGACTAAACTGTTCCCTTGATCTCTCAAGGAAACAACACTTGAGTGGTATTATTCCTTTCCTGGAAATTCTATTTTCTCATTTGACCAACTAGTAAATCAATTCCTCAGGCAATTCCAAGCAAACATCAGGTTGAAGATGACCTTTTCAAATCTCATCTGATGTAAGCAAGGAGACAATGAAAATATTACTGACTTCATAGTGCATTATCAAGTGCTCCTTTCACAAATATCATATCAACTACCCAATTCTGATGTATAGAAGGTATTCATAGGGAACTTACAAATGCCTTGGCAAGAGAATTTCACCATTATGAAATACCCTTCTTTTGCACATTTGTGTGCAGCTTTATGAGAGTACTAGAAAAAAATTGTCTAGTTTGGAGGACCCTCTTCACATTCCCATTCTGAAAGAATGTCCATTGTATCAATCTCTGGGAAGGGTAAAGTCCTTATGAATGTAGTAGCCACTGTCGATGGAAATGGTCTCAAACACAACCGGAAGTTCACAAAGTTATCAGAATCTTATACTTCTATCTTGAAAAACTTATTAAAGGATAAGATCACAACTTTTCCAACCCCTGAGCCTATTAGGGAACCTTACCCTAATTGGTATGATGGGATCACTTATTTTCAATACCATCATGTTAATGGACATGATACCAAATGTTGTATGTGGTTGCTTCATGAAATACAAGGCCGCATCGAGGACGGTGCTATTCGTCTCGATGGGAACAAGCAGAACACTAACAAATCAGTGGTAAAGGCTAATAGTGAATTGTAGATATACACGGACCCATTTTTGTCTCATTCTGCTAACATGATTATTGATCCCACTGATTCTATTTCTCAACTCGAAGCCTATGTAAACATGGTCATGGTGACTTCCACTATTCCACCTGCACCCAATTTTCTAGATGTTACATTTACATCATACGATCTACACTTGAACAACAAACCTTAACCTCTCTACCTTCTCGCTCGTATCAATGGTAACATTGTGATAGGAGTCTTAATAGACCACATGAATCATGTGAATGTTACTACTGAAGAAACATTAGTATTGAATTTAGTGCAAAAGGAAAAATATGAAGAAATGAAATCTACCGTCCATACATATGACGGCATGTGCCTTAAACCCTATGGCTTGATTACCTTGCCTATCCTGGTTGGACATAGGACTGTTGACATAGTCTTCGATGTCATCCCAAAGTTGGATATATTCAAAGTGAAGCTAGGAATTCCTTGGTTAGCTTCCATGAATGGAATTTCCTTCGTTATCCACCAACGTTTAAAATTTTCCCATGAGGGTGTCATGCATGTAGTGCATGGTACCGAATATTAGCCCTTGGTATCTCATGGTGGATATTCGTTGGATCACTTTTGGCCCTCCCAATTTTTCTGCTTCCTCCAAGGATGGACTTGCTTTACAAGAATTATGTGAAGTACAAAATTAGGGGCAAAGGGGAGTCTGAGCTGACCCTTCCCATGATAGAACAACTAATAACCTCCTCTTCCCATGAAGAGAAGAAGAAGCCTGTATCGACCACTATTCCTTCTCTGAAAGAGAAGGAGAATTCCACGCCAGCTCCCTCTCCTTCTCATAAAGTAAAAGAGAAGGCTACCTCCTCCCAATCTGCCTCATCCTCCCCCCCTTCTTGGGAAGAGTATTAGACGAGTCAGCCTAGTGGTTACCCACTAAGTCTGATGATTCCTCCTTGGAATAGACCCAAGCTCACAATCATAGACCTCCCTAATGAATTCCCTGGACCATGGTATTATTTATATGGTAGAAAGAAAGGTTCTCATAGAGAATTTGATCCACGACCTCCTATCACTCCTACTCCTAAGGCAGTGAGCAAAAAGAGGCCCGTTGTCAAGGCTCTTGAGTCAACTCCTCCTATCACTCTCCAGCCTGTTCCTCTTGCTCATGTATAGGAACTTGTTCCTCCACTTGAAATGTCCATAGTGGATGTTCCTATGGTTGAGTAGTAACCTCCTATCCCTTTCTTAAATTCTAGCCTCTAACTCCAACAGCCACAGAAACCTCCTTGCACGTGAATGCAAGCACCGGTGAAAGGCTCTCTTGGCTGAGCAGGCTGCTTCACAATAGAAGGAGGAAGGAACAACCACCCCTACTTCAGAGCTTCCTATAGCATCTTCTTCCTCCCTTCTCCTTCTTTTTATTTTGGCTTTGTACTGCTCCCAGCTTTCGTTGCGAGTACAAATACACCTAACCCTAAACGAGTGTAGGTGTTCATCACTCCTTCGGCAGAGCCCCCTTTGTTGATGTCCATTCCGGATATTCATCCCTTCCCTAAGCCCATGGATATGATCAATACTTCCATTGTATCCATTGCGGTTCTTTCTTCCTCTTCCTCTGCACCCCTAGCTTCGTCTGTGGGGAGTTCATCTCCTCTAATGGAGAAAGAGGTGGAGGCTAGTCCTTCTAGTGACAAAGGACATAAGAGGATTCCACCTTCCTCACAAGGTGGTCCCATGTTGACTTGTTTTTTCCTTGTAACATAACAAGTTCTGGCTTCTCCTAAGTTTGTCACCACTCCTGAGTCATTCGGCGAGCTTAACGGTGAACCTCAGGCACAACCTGTCTCATTCACTAGAGTAAGACATGGCACTCCTATCAGATGCATGTTTAATTATGTAGATGAGGTCCCATACTTGTCGGTGATCTTCATGAAATTGTTGACCTTGACTCCTCAAGAGCTTGGGGGAGACGACTTCAAGGGGCCCTCTTCCTTATCCCTTGTTGTGGGAAGACCAAATTCTTCTCTTAACATCCTACCATTGTAGGCTCATCCTCCTCCCCCTTATGATGATTTGGATTGGGAAGCAGACAACCTCTTGGCTAATCAATGTTAGGAGGAGGCCCCTTTTCTTGATCTTCTGTGTGTGCATGTGTTTCGTGATGTGTTCCCCCGTACTTGTACTACATGTGCCTGGATGACCCTTGTCACCCCCATTGGTGCTTGGATATAGGTGTAGTTTTTGTTTCATAAACCTTCCTCTATATGTATCATCATTCTTCCATGTTTGTGCTTTACTTTTGATAAATTGGGGATGATGTAAATCATTGGGAGCATTTAGGCTTCCCTTCCATGTTGACCCAATTTTTTATTTTTACTTTGTCTTCTTGTGCATTCCTCACATGGCCTGATCTAGTAGGGGGTTGAGTGGACCCCCCCTCCTTCCTCACGGTGGGTTCCCAATGGACCCTTCTTTGAAAGTATCTCTTCCGAATGAATTCCTTCACGTCTATCCTAGGGGCAGCCCAACTAGACTTATTCCATTTTCCCTTTTATGTCTAGCTCAGGGGCAGCCTGACTAGACTTTACCTTTTGAATGGTGCATCCCTTGAGTGAACCACTCCTTTTCATGCCAGGTTCCTAAGGGAACCCTTCGAAGGTGTTACCTATCAATAGTCTATTTGATCGACTGCTTTTTGACATGTTCTATCTAAGGGTAGATGTGTTGCTACTTTTTCACATATCCTATCTGCAGGTATACATGTCACTGCTTTTTGACATGTCCTATCTATGGGTAGATGTGTCACCACTTTTTGACATGTCCTATCTATAGGTATATGTGTTGCCACTTTTGACATGTTCTATCTATGAGTAGACATGTTGCCACTTCTTGACTCTGCTGAGTCTGCTTGCTTTGGTTTCCTTCATGCTAGAGTTTTTGGGGGATACCTTCCTTGCAGGTCTACGGGTATGTAAGTCACTTACTTCATGGGGGTTGCCTCCTTGTAGGTCTGTGTGCTTGTAAGATGCTTTGTTGTTCCAACTTCATAGTTTTGAGCAACTATGAAGTCCTTTGCTTACCCAACTCCTTTAGGTTCATCAGATTCTGGTTTGCTTCCTCGATGGTTCAAGTATACTTTTCTAACCTTAATTTTTCTTGATCTATTTGATCGAGCACTCATTAGTATAGATGCTCGCTAAAGTGGGGTAAAATGTATAATGCTGAATTTGCAACCTATGTACAATTCCCCTTTTTTCCTTTATCCACAGTCTTAGAAAACCAAGTTCAAAGGCTTAATTCCACTTAATCCTACTATTGGCAGTCCACTTGACACCTGCTTTGAGCATCAGTGGAGGCATTTCTGTCAGGGATGCCTGCACGATGCATAGACTTCCGCGTACCACGCTTACATCACTAGCATATTCCTATGGTTGAGCCAGCAGAGGCATTACTCTTCTCGTTGGTAGTGAAGTAGTAACACCTCCTTTGGTCGACTGACCCAAATATGGTCATTTTCTTCCATCTCTTCTTCATATTCATCCCTTTAGCAAGCATTTGATCATCTAAGAGCAAGCATTTCAGGCCTCTAAGAGGTTCTTCACTCCATCCACAAACTTCAACTTCATCCATTTCAAGCTTCAAGCAGCATTCAAGCACACCATTGTAGTAAAACAACACTCCATCACTTTGGTAGAGAAATTTTAGGACTACGCCATTGCAGTAGAGGCTTGAGTTCCTCTCATTTCTCCCCCAAGTGGCATTGAGTGCTCTTGGTGGAGGTGGCAAGCTTCCCTCTCCTCTCCTCTATCACTTGGTTGAGTTAGCACTTTATTGTTTTGTAGTGTTTTAGTGCTCTTTAGTTTACTATTCCTTTATCTCATTCCTTTGGCTATCCATGGAGGTGGAAACACCTAAATGGGGGTTTGACTGAGGCAGACCCCTATACAACCACCCAACATTCTCCTTTCTTTCTGTGTGCAGGAGTATGTGCTTCTTGAAGGATCAACTAGCAGATGAATTCCTTGGTGAGATTCTCCTTGCTCTCTTTACCCTTGTCTATTTACATTACAACATAAGATAGTACTTTATTTTCTTAATCACATCATTCTAGCCTTTTAGTTGAGTAGCTAGGCCACTAGTCATTTTGGTGAGTTCAACCTTGTCTCTTCTATTTTTTGGCCGTATGAACTACAACACACTTTAGAGATGCCAACATGTCGCACTGTCATCCAAAGTTTGCGCTGACATCTTCAGGTAGAGAGCTCCCTGAGGTGTAAAGTTGAACCTAGAAACTGACTTGCCTACGCCCATCTTAAAACTCAAGATCATAGAATGATTGTAGGAACTTATAGTCTTCATCATTCTCATCCTCATAACCCTAAACATTACACTTAGCTGAGGTAAGTTAGGGCAGCCTCTCACATCTTGACCCTTCGTGACTTGGGTTCTTGAACGCGAAGGTCCCCCTCTCTTATAGAAATATACATAACAAAAGAAAATAATAGGAAAAAATACATCAAATGATTAGAATTAAAAATAGGAGCACTTTTGAATATTCTTAGCATTTTTTTCTCTTAATCTTGAGTATTTTTTAAAAGTATTAGTAGTTTACAAACTAAATTTATAGATACAGTTCTTGTTCTTCAAATTTTGAATATACACATCTCAAATTTCTCATGTGATATTAGTTTTAGCTTATTTGAAGAAAAGGGTGGCCAATTTTGACCCTAAATTTATCCCTCATTTACATACACTTATATCCATGTAATTTTCTCTCACTTTCCCTTCCTTATGTAATCTCTTAATATGATTCAATAATGCATTTTCCTTATACCCTTTTATAATAATTCTTAGTAATCCTATTTCCATGAATTTACATTTTCATTTATGATATTTATTATTGTTACAAGTTATTTAGTCATGTTAATGTGTGTTTAAGGCTATTTAAAAGTTATATAACCAATATATGGATCCAAAATAATTAGAATGACATGTGCAATACCACATAAACTTTCATATACCTATATTTATTTTTTAATGCTCTTGTGTGGTACTTCAAGTACCTTAATGGAATGTGTAGTGTCACATAACCCCTTCTATATTCTATGTTGTACTCTTCCCCATCCTTGTGATACTATAAAAGAAATTGCAGCATAGATTGTGATTATTTTTTATCATGTTTCTTTGTAGCAAAAACAATATTCTTATTTCTATTTGTTTCCAATTTAAAATATATACAATTCTTTCATTAGTAATTTGAATGATTGTAAGAATTTCCCCATGGACAATAATATTTTTGGTCAAATCACTTCACTATAAAAGATTTTTTATAATTATAGTTACATCTAATCTAAATATAATTAATAAAATATTACTTGAAGAGTAAATAATTGAAGAGACCATTCTAACATCATCTTTTATAATGATAACTCTTACATTTATCAATACTTAGTCCCTTGGTTCTCTTTGTGAACTCTTAAATTTCACTAGTAGACTAAGGGTTTCTTGATTATTCAACCATGTTATAAATATATTTCTTTTAAGAGTTGGTTGTATTCAATAAGTTAATGTATGTCTTCATAAGTATATGTAAGGCTTGAATATGAAGGCTTTTCTTGCCATTCCTTTTATTGGCAAGCACACATTAACACACATTATAAACCATAATTTAATGCCATATCATCACATACACATTTGGGCTACTAGTAACATTTTATTTAGTGAGTATAATAAATAATTTTTATGATAGCCTTTCTAAAATGTTAAATATAAAAATATAAATATTATAATAGATTAATATCTTGAACATTATTTAAGTAGGTTTGGTTTTTCAATCCCCATAACTTTGATTGTCTAATTCATCATTTAGTATTAAACTTCTACACACTTTTACTAATAAATTTATAAATTTATTTCCAACTGAACCTTAAAAATATAAAACAACTAATTCACAAAAGAATTGTTCACAAAATATTTGTAATGTACTAACCAAAAAACTCAAAATTTATATTAATTTAAAAACATTTTAATAATATAATAGCTCATAACCAAGTTATTTTGATTAGTTTACATAACAAAAGCATAGATGCATAAATAATATTTATCCTTGCAATAACTAATAATCAATTAAGACAACCAGGATTGTCTCCTCCAGGACCTCCAAAGAACATGTAGTGACCCCATTCTGGATTAGTATCATCAATGCCAAGAGTTAAATCATAGCAAAGTGGCTTCCTTACAATGGTGGATTCTTGAGGGTACACAAGAGTATCATTAGAGTTGTGCATTTGGATGTCCTTAATATAGGCCGCATATGAGAAGCCCTCTTTAGGAAAATGACCACTACCCATATGTGTTTTAGATAGTGGGGTTCCTATATCATTAGTATTATACACAACTTCCCCTCCATATTGCACAACATTGGTTGATTCAGCCAATGAAGAAAATAAGGATCCGGGCCAATAGCCCACACTTTTGTTCTCTATGTATAAGGACCATATTGGCTCGCCTTCTAAAATTTCCTGCATATTAAAAGTTTTGTTGTTAGTTTATTGGAAAAAAATAGTCAACTATTATAGAATAAAAGATAAGTCCTACTATGCCACTTAGGTGCCTTAGTATACAAGATTTGAACTATCCCACTATTAATGCTCTGAATTATATTTTTAAAAACTAGTATTTTATATTACTATAACCTATGAAATTGGAATTTTAACTTATATTAATCTTTGTGTAAACTAAATTTACCTAATATTAATGATGTGTGTATTTTATAATATAAAGTATAAGTTAAAATTTATAATAACAATTATTTAACATACATAAATTTGCTATAATAAAGAATATATGTTGGAATTTATAGAAATAATTTTTTTATTAAGACAAGTTCTCTAATGTAACAATTTTTAGAATTTGCAGTTAAAGAGTGTTGTTCCTCACTACATACATAATCTCCTGCATTAATTTTCACATTAATTTTAAGAAAATTCTAAATAAAAACAATATAGGATGAGAGTTAGGATATTCCAACATAATACCCATAGATAGGAAAAGTGAGTGGGTGCTCCCTGTTGCCAAACACTAAAGAAATATATGTTTTACTCTATTGAAGCTGTCACTTACTCTTTTTATGCTTATCAGTATTTCAATCTGATCTTTGCCATACTCAGATACTTGTTCTATAGGTTGGCCCAGATAGTTTTGTGCACCATTAAACAACACAAATCCTGGACACTCTACATTCCTGCAACCTGTGGACTGGTAATTATCAGCCTGCATCAAGACGGTAGCATATGTTTATGAGTAACCTATACATCTTAAACTTGGATACAAAGACAAATATCATAATAGTCAACTTGCATAGTTACCGTCCAATATACAAACAGTCTAGGTCAAGAATCACCATAATGACCTGGGAAGACCTGAAATTACATTATAACATCACATATTGCAATATTAGATTATTGTGTTGCAAATTTTCCGTCCTCCAACAATTTACATTATATAATACTTACTTCCCAGCCAGCCTCGATTGTCTGTGTTGTCGGAAGTCCTTGATCTTGGACAAGCCAAATTTGGGCAAGGCTAAAAACACCATCAGATGGTATGTACGGTTCCCATATATTAAACTTTCCTTGAGCTCTATACACTCCGTCAGATGAATATTGCAGAACAGCGTACTTCAAAATAAAACAGGAAACATCATAAATTGCATTTTAGTAAGGAATTTAAATTAAATAAGGCACTGATAAGAAGGATGCATTTTGAGTAGTGTATTAAATTTATCATATTGTTATCAGTATTCAATTTCAGAGATTTTGAATCAAGTCATTGATCTATATTTCATGAATAGTAGTTCATACTAGTAGTTCACACAAATCTATCTTTTATAAAAACGAAGGGTTCATTTAGCATTGTTCATTCATTTTCATCAGAGATGGGTTCATGTGAACTATTACTCATGAAATATGGATCAATAAATTTGACTCAAAAACTACACAATCTAATCCTAATAAGATCATAAATAAACCATATCAAAAACAAATCTAAGAAAATCTGTTTGAGATTGTCTCACAACTTTTACCCTTCTACTTAACATATCCCAGAGATGTGAAGATGTTTTTTTATAGAGAAAGAAATTTAGATATTATTTCTTTTTCTTTAAGAAAGATTGACGGCATTTCAAAAAATAAACTTCTTTATTTTATAATCAGAACAAAAAATAGTTAAATTTCTCATTTGATATACCTCGTGAACCTGAGTTGAGGATTCTATCATTTTTCTCCTCAAAAACTTATCTACAGATCCTGCTGCTTTTACTTGTTCGTACTTTGTCTCCATGACAGAGACTGTTCCTTCTGGACACCTTTTTCTAAGCCCACTGCCTGACGTATTTGAGGAAAGCTCCCCTGCTTGGGTATCCCTCCAACCTATATTCGAATTCTTCTACAATTGCAGAGTCTAAATTAATGATATTGCGACAATTCAATGACACTCTACTGTGGTATAATAAGAACACTATTAAACTACCATATTCCACTAGCCACAAAAGTTGGGTACTGAAAAGAAAACTTCCTAGGTAGATTATAAAAATGAACCATCTTATACAGGACTGAGACCCCTCGATAAACAGGATAAAAAAGTATGATGAAATTGGGAAAATGAAATCACAAATATTAAATAAACAATCTCTAATTTATAAAGATTTAATGGAATAGAAAATACCACACATCTGTATAATAGCAGATGTGAGTTATAGTTTCTATGCACCTGATAATCATACTAGACTCAATTATGTATAATTTTCAATCCTATACATTAATACTTTATGCGAACAGAGTTCAATAGATCGACCTGTTTATTTTGAAAGATATTAAAAATTACTATCCTCATCATAGTCTGAAAGAAACTCCTTTCTACAAAGAACATAAAATCTTACCTTATCATACCCATATTGTTGTTTTGCAGGGTGGAGGGAAATTTGATCAGTAAAATTGACACAGAGTATGCTGTCTCCATTGTCATGCTGCGTAAGAAAATAAATGTTTTATAGCCAAGTTTATATGAATAAATAATAGAAGAACAAATAAAAATGACTTACTTTGTAATTGTGAACAGCTGGTGGATTAACGTAATTGATATAATCATGGATGCTCATATTGCCCAGTTCCGCTGAAGATACTAAGATCATAAATGATACACAGACCACATAAATCATAGAAAACAGATGAAACATATGAAAAGCCATTGGTGAAATAGAATAGTACTATCACGAATACTAACAAATTAGATCTAGAGATATATATTTATAAGACTTGGTTGAGACGACTTAGTTTCAGTCAATAATAATTTTATACAATATAATTGTAAGTCAAATGATTTGAACAGTCAAGGACGGCATGGAAATGGTATCATGGTTCTCCGCAATTACCGTGCCAAATTAATATTCAACGGCTTTTTTTCTTTCTTCCTTTACACGGCATGGTGAGGTGACATACAACTAATAAACATAAGGAATCCCGTTAATTTCAAAGAACTTTTCACATGAAGCCAAGGGAAAGGAGTTGAGTTGGCCCTCTCAAAAGTAGACGTAATTAAATTTGATTAATTTTTAATCAAATAATTATCAGTAAATTGTATTTAATGTGTAATGGGTACAACAATAAGTTTTAATAACAATTTAGATTTTATTTAATTTAATATTTTTATGTAATTATAGTTGTTTGTATATATGGTAGAGGGTTTAAGGGTTTGGGGTTAAGGTTTTAGGGTTTAGGGTTATGGGTTATGGGTAGAGGGGAGAGAGATATATATTAAAAGGTTGGAATATATTTATAAATTTGAGATTTATGTTATATAAAGAGGGTCATTTTTTTATTTCTTAAGAGATGTACATGTATTATGTGGTATGCATGAATATCAAGTAGGTTAAGATTGAGGAGTTTTTTAGATCAATGAGATGTTACATTTGGAAGACAATAATGAGTATGAGGTCTTGACAATTAGTGCTTTCAATTTAAATTGATGGTGTTTCAAGTAGTTCCTAAGATTTGTTGATTAAAAAGGCTTACACCACCTCAACAAGTAGTTGGTAGGGTAATTAGATTAGTTGGTACAAGTTATGGGTTATGTAGATTCTAAGGTGGACCTGCATAATGTTCAACCAAAACAAAACTTAAAAGATTGAGCAAGTTTCTCTAACTTTTGTACATGATATAAATAACTTATTTTGATGTGTTATTCACAAGACTTGTTATGACTAATTAATTTGAATTAAGCATAACTTGTTGGCCAATGCATAAAATTACTCTAGTATCTAATTATTCATCTTAAAGATTTGAATACAATCACATTTTCATGTATTTTGTTTTACAATGAACAATTAGTATCCACAATGATCTAAGAATATGTTTATTACAGAATACAGCCAAGTTATTTGGGAATGCAACATATTTATCATTAACAAGAAAGGATTATAGTATGACATAATAACTTTCTAATTTGAAATTGATAGCTTTATATTTTTTATATTGGAGAAAAATTACAAACTACAAGTTAAAATAGATGATCATCATGATGATAAAATATTTTATGTAAAATGACAACAATTATGAAACTCATATACAATCAATAAATTTACCACACTTTTCCTTAAAATTTTACTGACTACAAATATAAATTTATTAAAAAAAATAAAAAATAATCAAAATTGATTATCTAACCAAATAAAATGTTAAATTGCTTATTATCTTGGTACTTTAGCTGATTATACATTTTCCTTTAAGCATATACCACACCTACATTGCCCGAAATGTTCGTTAAATACACCATTGCCCCTACTTGTGGGCAACGACGCCAACAAATCATTACTATCCTCAGCAAATACATCAACTTAAGCCCTCTATTTTGTGTATTGCCCTGCTCTATCGTTTCTCCTGGTCGGAAGCAACCTCCCATTTCAATGAAAATTTGAATAAACAATTACTATCACCAACCAATAAGTTTAATGATGTGCATCTTATGATATCAAGCATGGTGAGGCCCTTTCTCATCTACGCAGAAAATATGTCCATTTCTTCCCACCTCACGTAGACATTGCAGGGTCCAGACAATATTTATTTTTATAATGATCCATGAAAAGGATGTAGGCAGCTGGCGGTTTTTAATTCGACGGGATGTTGTTTCCTGTGAATCTCATTTTGGATCGTCTCCCTCATGCCATTTCATTGATTTGTTCCCTCGGTTCTTTTCATATTATGGAACCCTCTAATAATAGTCCCAATGCTTGATTCACAGTATATTGTACACCCAATTTTCTTCTTTTCATATTAGGAACCCTTCTAATAATAGTCTCAATGCTTGATTCATGTCATATCGTACACCCAATTTTCTTCTTTTCATATTAGGGAACCGCTCTAATAATAGTCCGAGTGTTTCATTCACATTATCCCTTACACCTGATTTTCTTTTTTTCAGTTTTCAGGCACCCTTATGACCTGATTTTCTTTTTTTCATTAAAGTAGGAATCCTACAGATGAATCACATGCTCAAATGAATCCTACTTTTATTGAATCACATGGCAACATATATGTGTTGTTGCTATTAAAAATATAATCTGCATTTATTATTAGTTATTTTAATTAATCAAATCATTTTAATTCAATTTAGAATTGTTAGTCTTATAGTCAATCAACTATAGTTTTGGCAAAACTTATATGCCACAATCTTATGTACTTGCATCAACATGTTAAGCTCCCAAATCTCAAGGTTGTCCCTAGATTTGGACCTAAATCTTGAGGGTTAATTTGTAATGATCCTTCCCACAAAGCCTTTATGAGAATCAAAGGCTTTGTAGTTCGCATACTAATAGCAAAGAGATATCCTTCTCTTCTTTTATATGAGATCTTCCATCTCACCATGTATTCATAGTAATTGATTGATCTTAGGCTCACAATTCAATCCACTTAGAATAGTATGATATAAACTACATTCCCATTAAATTTTAGATCAAGCCAACATTCATGTATAGATATGTACAAAACCACATAAGGACCTATTGGCATGGATGTTTCGTACACTAACATGCAGATAAACTCTTTGGTCAAATGAACAAAAGAACCTATCTATCTTGAAAGAATCACTAAGATTTCTTGGTTAAAGATGATCTTAGCTATCCCAAGGCTGGAGAATGTCAGATCTTGACATACTAGGTTCACTCAAGGTTCATTGTACAAATTTTGTGTTAACCACAAGGGGCCTAATGTTTTTAAGTCTAATACCAATTATAACATACAAAGTAACATACAAATATAGCAGATTCAACATGTATCACTCCAAAATTTCATGAATATGAATGATTTGTAAGAATATTTAATGAATCCAAACATTTGCAAGAAATATTGAGTATCTACTTAAAGAAAGCATTAAAAAATCCTAAAATTAAAGTGGTTCCTAGTTATTATCCACACATACACCAAGAAATGTACTAAATCAAAGCAAACTATTCTACACTTCACCAAATTACTTCACAGCTATGCATAGAATGATGCAGGAGTTTAAAGAAACAAATGATTTTTTACCACCAAAAGTGTCGATATGCACCCAAATTTGGCACAACACATTGGCATTTTCAATAGGAATAAACAATCAACTATATAAGATTCAATATCAAGAAATAACTTTCAAATTAGGTTTTATGTTAGCAACTTTGCAATAGACATGTTTTTAGTTTGGAATTGAATTAGAAAAATGAAAATAAAGATAAAATTGGTAAAATGCCAATTTTATGTCGACCATGTTCAAAAAATTCTCATCCGTTAAAATGAATTACATCTGACCTTTTATAGAACACAAGGCCTCCAAATAGTTTCAAAAAGCACATGACTGAGTAGAACTAAGCCAATCAAATAATAGCTAATGGCATAAAAGACAATTGGCATAGGAGATATTTTCCCCATTTTAAAAATAAGTCAAAGGCACTTTGACTTCTCTACGGCTACAAGGTTTAAAATAATAGGAAAATGCACTTTGGGCTCTAATAAGGTCTTCATACAAAATGTAGGAACCAGCCAGATATTCAAAGTGATCAAATGGAATAAACTGGATATTTAAAATGATTAGGTGGATGTAGAAATCCACCCCTCTTCCTTAGCAACTCATTTATCATGCTTTGGGTTTGGGAAACCTATAATTTGATACAACACAAAAGCACTTGACATCGTGTTTGCTTGCCAAGGAAAACCTAGATTATTGACCTTTTGATTTCTTGCATTCCCACACTGAATACCTTTCCCATGTTCTCACTTCTAGATAGCATTTCTTTCTTTCTTTAACATCACCCAATTTATCTATGAGATCAATTTTACTGACCATCTTGTAGTGTCAAAAAAAGGGTCCTTTGACATTTTCACACTCGTTTGGGTCCTCCTTGTGGATTTTGGCTTAATGTTGCCTTGATTTAGTGTTGTAAAGTGAATAACACATTCACATTAGGTCTTGGGCCCTTGTGAACTAATGGAATTTAATGGTTCCTTGATAAAGTGTTGTGAAGTGTTGTGACACACTTTCACACCTTTCTAGGGTTTTATCAATTAACTAAGCATAATAAATATAATTTTAATCATAATCAGCATTAATCTTTCCTTATTTAGAGTGTTGTACAGTGTTGTAACACACTTTCACATTCCTCTAGGATTTTCATTAATAATTGGGCTTTCTTATGCTTTAATTGGCCTTATTTTGCATCCACAAGCCTCATAAATATTGTATCTTTTCGAGGATAGTCCCAACACCAATCATAATTTAGGTGTTCCTAGCTTGTGTGGCCCAAATTTAGTGTTTGGGACTCGTTCGCCACCTTGGGTGAATGAGTCCCACCTAGGTCATTTTGGCCTCAATGGAGGTTTCAAACATTTCTAGGCACTTTTAATTTTTGGTCCCATACATTATGTGTGATGGGACTCATTTGCCACCTTGGGAAAATGAGTCTTGTGTGACCAAAATTCAAATTTAAATCAAATTTCTAATGGGATTTTATTCTCCTAGATTTGATGTCAGCTTGTAGTATTGTAATTTTGAGAATTCTTGCATAATTAAGTATAAACACAAGGTTCTTTCACTCATATTCACACCTAGCATTCAAGAGTTCACAAGAGCATTCAAGGCATTTCAATGGAAGATTATCAAGCATTTCAGAGCATTCTTCAAGTTTCAATCATCATGTCAAAGATTGCATTCTTCATGTTTGTTATTATGCTAACATTTGTGATGTAGAGTTGATGATTCAATCAAGTGTTTCATTCAAGATCTATCTCCTTCAAGCTAGAATCAAGAATCACATCCATTGCAGTCATTTCAAGCATTATTGTAGCACCTTATTGCAAGGGTTTGGTGAGTTGAAATATTATCTTTTGTTCATTCATCATCTCCATTCATATTTCCTTTCATTTCAAGGTTTAATTACCAACAAGGGGTTTGACCAAGGAAAACCCCTATTCACTAACCCCCATAACATTTTACCCTCTTCTTATGTGTGATTTGTAGGGCTAGGTTGCAGATTTGTCAAGAAGCAAAGTTGGAGAAAAAATTTCAAGTCCTCAAAGTTGTTAAAGTTTTCATCAAGCCTTGGAGAAGTTTGGAGAAGGTCTACAAGTGGCAATTTGCA
This sequence comes from Sequoia sempervirens, assembly GCA_007258455.2. Classification (NCBI taxonomy): domain Eukaryota; kingdom Viridiplantae; phylum Streptophyta; class Pinopsida; order Cupressales; family Cupressaceae; genus Sequoia; species Sequoia sempervirens. Next base: position 344,014,911 of record VDFB02047230.1, on the reverse strand, counting down.
GTTTCGGATTTGGAAACTAGTAAAAAAGAGAAGAGTAGACCAAGAGGCACAAAATCTAGTTTGAAACTTCCAAAAATGTAGAAGTGGACCGATTCGCCACTATTGGCGAATGAATCCCACTGTACAGTCTTGACAGAGATTTTTGAAAATGTGAATACCCTTTTGGCTGAAACTTGTTCCTACACATTTTTCTGAAAACTAGATTGATTCACCCAGCTTGGAGAATGAGTCCCAATCAACATCAACAATATATTTTTTAGTCATCCAGACCTCCATTCTACCTTATTTAGTCTTCCAGGTTCACACTTTCAGTTTCATAGCTTTCTATTACATTTTATTCATCTTTCTTGGTCATTTTTTATTTCACAAGTTGTGTTTTGCAATTCATTATCTTTTCCCTCATTAGATATCATTTAGCCCCTAGGACAACCCTTTGCAAAATTTTAATCTCCTTAACATTCAAATCTCAAGGGTTTGTTCTTGAGTGAAGAGTAAGGAAATAACCTCTCTCTTTTTAGGTCCAAAACCCTAGAAGCGAAAGAGAGCCCCCTATTTTCCTCTTTTCATTTTGGTGAACCTACATTTAGATCATCATAATTCTGAGCTTGATTGAAAAAATTCTATAGCTTTCAAATGTTATCACATTTTTTGAATCCAAAATATGCATCACATTTAATGCTTCGCATACTATAAGATTAAAAATAATAAAATTGAATTTCATGAAGTTTTGACCAAGTTAAGGTGGTCAAACATAAGATTTTTTATACTTTTTAAAAGTTGTAATAAAAAATTCATAATTAATTATTTACTTGTAAAAAAATTACAAAAAAATATGCATCAAATCGGAAGATGATTCCTCTACTTATATCTAAAATCCTATAAAAAAATATTATTATTTTATTGTGGTTAGGGTGGTCAGATAGACACCTACTTCTTATTTTTATCCTAAAATTTAAGTACTACTACAATGAAATTTAAAATTTTCACCAAATAGATTTTTTTTAAAAATAAACCTAGTAGTTTAGAAACTACATTCAATTTTCTACAGATTCTATTCTTTATTAAACATATTTTTGAAATAATATATATAACTTATTCAAATTTTTATGTCAAGTTGCCTAGCTCTGATTTTTCTAAATTTTTCACCACTTAAGGGCATGTTTTTTCCATGATGATCTTGCACATATCCTCTTATCCATTTTTCTTTTTCAATTATTTTGCTTCAATAATTTTCTCTTTTCTTTGATATAGACCTCGTTCTTGTGGTTGGTCCCAATTAGTGGGTGGAAAGATGTGTGGGCAACGATTTGTGATATGAATGGTTGAAGTGTTGGTAGTCAGTTAATCATAAGGACTCTTTGTGCTCCTCATGTTGGTGTTTGTGTTGGATAAAATTGCCCACAGTATTATGGGATTATTAATGGCATTCTTTGATTTTGCTGCTGAAAAACCATTCCTTTGTTGTTCAAGATTGTTTAGCTTTGTTGATTCTTGATAATGCTCGATATCCTCATACTCATTTTCTTCAATCTGTATGGAAGATGTGTTTTATTTTGATTCTTTACAATCCATATAGGATTCTTCCTTATGATCCATTTTTGCTTGCTCTTTAAAGGATTTTTTTGATTCACCATCCATGTAGAGGTCTTTTGTATGATCATTTTTTTATTTTTCTATGGATTCTACTATGCCTTGATCATGTGTTGCAAAGATATTAAGAGTAGGAGGCTCTTGTTCCTTGGTAATGATATCAATAGTATGTGACTCTTGTTTTGTATGAAGATCATCTACATTTCCATTAGGAGTAAGCATCTCATGGGTAGATGGAGGAGTATGTGATATATGGATATGATCATTATTTGCAACATCTTGTATGGATTGGAGAATACCTATTAGATCATGGTAGTATCATGGAGATATGGATCCTTGATCTTCACTTTGTGTGGTGTTATCTTCAATATGCTTTGGTTCATGTTCTTGACATGGATCAATTTCAAAGGATGGATTGTTCGCAAAGGGTTCTTGAATGTCTTCATTATGCATGGGTATTGGCTCAATGTTAAGGATTGCTTCAATATCTGCAACCATTAGGTTAAAGGATTCCAACATGTCTTGTAAAGGACCATTTCTAGACTTTGGTGAAATATTTTGATCATTCATTGGAATAAATTATTGAGATATGTCCTTTAAATCATTAGATGATGTGGAGATATTGTCAACATGATCACTGGTGAATGGATCTTGAATCTTTTCCTCAAAAATGGTGGTGGGGATATTTTCAATGTTTTCAATCATAGGATCAAATGATGTTAACGCTTCTTGAAATGGATCATTGTTGGATATTATTGATGGGTTTTGATCATGATTGAAAAGTGACTCTTGATGTATGTTGATTTGATCATTGGACGTGATAGAAAAATCTTCAAGGTGCTCATTGATGGATAAATCTTGATCATTGTTTTCAACAATTGTGGTGGAGATATTGTCACTACTATCATTAGTGGTTGAATCTTGATAATTATCCTCAACAATTATTTTTCCTTGATCAAGAAGGTCTTGGATGAGATATTTGAGTTGAATTCAACTTGATGTTTCATGAAGATTTTCTCTATTATACTCACAATAAGCTCTACTCTTATTCACATGAAATTGGTCTGAATATGGGATGATGGTGAATGAGACATTTAATGTTTTCAATCCAAATTTTAAAGGAAGAGCTATTGAGCCTATCATAGGACAAGAAAAACCATTATGCATCTTGATCCATGCTTTTGGTTTGTCATATGTATCTTGATAGAGTTCATGTACAAATAATAATTCTTCAATGATCACATTCTCTCCACATATGGGATCAATTAATATCCCATTAGTAGGCTTGTTATTGATTCTTCCAGCTATGTAAAGAGGACCATCAAGTGCATGTTTAAGTATTTATTTTTGTGAGAAAGAAATATCAAGAGGCATTTTGGTTGAGCCCCTACGAGGTTTAGCTTTTATAAATGCTATCATTTTAGTTGGTTCATCTATATTTTCATCTTTTTTATGTTTTCATCATCTATGTCAACATTCATCACATCGTTCTTTTGTTTCACTAGCTTTGACAAATGAAATAGTATGTTTTGGTATGGTATTTTTAAAAAAAATTATTTTTTGGTTAAGAGGAGTTATGAACTTATTACCTTGATCATTCACACCTCCAATGAGAATTTTATTATTATCAATAAGGTCTTGCACAAGATGCTTAAGACGCTTACAATATTTTGTATCATGTCCATTTTGTTGGTGATAATGGCAATAATAATTTGGTCTAAAGCTTGTGGGAAATGGTTGATTAGGATATGAGCCCTAACAAGAGGTAAAGAAAGCATATTCTTTTCAACAACTTACCACATGATATTATGAAGGGTATTGAGTAGGGGTAATTTTAGATATTCCTATCCACAAGGGCATATGAATTTGTTGCCTTTATAGAAACCACTTGGTTATCAACTTGTTGAATTGGTTGAGGGGATTTAATTTGTAAAAATCTCCTATTTTCTTTCTTGAAAGGTTGGTAACTATTTTGAGTTGCAGTTTCAGACCTTTTAGGATGGCTACATGGATTTTTCACATCATGACCATAAGCCATATTTTGATAATCATGAAGGGAAGTACATAACTATGTAAAGGATGGGAATCTCAACATCTCAAGTTTATTTTGTAAGTTTACAATAAAAATTTGTTGAAGTTTGGCATCAGGAACATTAATATAATGTTTACTTATGAATAAAGTGTTTGGTATCTTGCTATGAAATCAGTCACTTTCTCGTCATCCTTTTGTTTGCATGTCATTAAATTAGCTAGGGTCATCTTGGGACCCATGTGAATGTGGAAGTGGTTGTAAAAGGCATCAAAAAGCTCATTGAATGAACCAGTTGAATTATTCGGCAAGGAAGAGAACCAATCTAAGGCAATATCCTTCAAGGATCCAGAAAATAGCTTAGTGAAAAATTTGTCTTCAAAGATGAAATCACTACATAAGGTTGTAAAAGTGGAAACATGGCTAATAGGATCTTCTTTCCCACCATATTTCTCAGATTAGGGAGCTTCTATACCTTGTCGCATTTATGCTCTCAATATCTCCAAGGATAACAAATTGGTTTTGATGTATTTGGTTGACCATTATTGTTTTGATTTATAGTTGAAGCTTTTTGTTGGAGGGATGTCCTGATTTAAACAAGTGTGTTAATTATAACATCATTGTTGTTATAAGGTGGAGTGGAAGATGTATGCAGAGGGAAAGTGAATTGTAAATTTGTGAGAGAGGATGGTTGAGGAGATATTGTATTTGAATGCACAAAGCTAGAAGTATTCCTTATGGAAATACCTAAGGAAGTGTTCACATTGCTAGTAGGTTGGATTGTTGTGGTAACTTGAGTGCTAGTGTATGTAGGAATGGAAATGGGTATTGTAGAAGGAGGAATTGAAGTTCCACCTTAGCTTTAAGTGCACCCCAAAGCTTGAGTAGAACTAGTGATAGTAGGGATGGTGTTGTTAAGTTTATGCACATTGCTTGTAGGAAGTGAAGTCATGGGAAATGAGGTATGCATGCTATGAACCATTGGGGATTTATTATCAACATTATTCCTAGGAAGAGAGCTAGAAAACCCAAGATGCATGGTAAATGGTATATCATGGGATAACATGAGTCTCAAACTACATCTTACAATAGTATTGATAATAGGACACCAAGTTGTAAAGCTCATACTATTTATGTTGAAAACTGAACAACTGAATGATTTAATCTATAAACTCAAATCAAAATTTAGCATAACTCCAATCAATCCATTCTTAAATGAAAGCACATGAAAAGTGTAAACTAAACTACGAAAGCCAAAAAAATGAGCATTCAAAAGAAAAAGTCACTCCATTGTTCTCCTATCATCAAGATCTTTATTTATGCATTTGGTGCTCTCAATTTTTTTATGATCACAAGTGCAACAAGAAGCTATGATGAACAGAAGAAGATTGATAATGTATGTTCGTTTTGGTGAGAAGAAGGGATTTTATAGATTTCCTCACGATAGATTGTAGTTACTAAAGCAATGTGGGATAAAATATTGAAGTGGGAAAATGCATATTTTAATCAAATGAAATTAATTGAAATGAGAGAGGTAATGGATGGATTTTATAATATGATGTAGGTTTAGAAGCTTAGAATAAAGATGTATTTGTGAATTAATAGATGATTTAATGAATTAAATGATTTTATGTAATGGATAAAGATTAAATGATCTAATGATTTATAAATTTAGATAAATGATTTAAATGGTTTTATATATTTAAATGATTTATGCATATATATTTTAATGGTTAATGCAATGGAGCAATATGAAATGGATAAATGCTTATGACTACATAAATGCTTATAATATGTTAATTATTTAAGTGGATTAATGAAAATAGAATAAGATATTAAATGAATTAATTAAACAAATAACAATATCCATTTAATTAATAGATGAAAAATAGGATAATTGCGAGGAAAAATTTTTAGTATCTACATTTTTCCCCTCTTTGAGACAATGCAGCCTATCACGTTGCTTCAAAGAAAAATTGATCAACTAATACATGCCCCAGAGATATCCTAGTAGGGATGATGATAAATATGATATGCCCCCTCGAGAGAGTGATTGAACAGATTGTAAGAAGATTGATCTCTCGATAGATTACAAGAAAATGATTAGGTGATTGATATTGTGCAAGTGATTAAGCGGTGATGTACATTTGATGAAAATGCCCAGTTGATGGGCGTAACTAAAAAATTGATGGAAATGATCAATATAGCTAGATTGATAAGTTGATTAAGTTGATTGAGATTGATGCTAGTGCAAAAAAATGATTTATTAATAGATTGAGTGATCAAGGAGCATATTGATTGCTTTGATATTTGAATGAAAAGACAAGCATCAGTTATATAAACTAATTAATCATTCTTTGAAATGAATGTGAAGAAAATGAAACGATGAAGGAAATGGATGATGGAAGAAATGATGGATGAAAAAGAGATATGAAGGAAATGAAGGTGATGAAGCTTCTTGTGCTTTACAAAGTGCTTTATCATCATAGAGCTTATTATGTTGTAAATTAGTATAAGCATCTAGATAACATGAACATCTAGACGAACTAAATACTGTTTGTGTTTTTATTTAGCAGTGAACTAAAATAATCTGGGTATAAAGACCTTAGATGACCTGAATACTTATTACATGAAAGGAACTATCAGACAAGGAATGCTCTCACCCACAGTAGACTCATAGGTCCTCGATGATTTTAGACAACCATGTCTTAAGACGAGTCATCCTCTGAATAAGAAACAATCCACATACAACAAACAAGTGAACATGACCCACCCTCGCCTCTCTAGTCCAAGACATCCTCGAGAAGCTAAAAGATATCCCACCAAAGATAAAAATCATAAAATAATCAAAGATCGGTCCAAACAACCAGGCATCATGCTTTGATGTCAAACTGATTCTTATCATATTTTATGTCTTTGGCTAGATCTGCAAGATAGATTGGTAGGTATGTTTCAATGTATGCTTGATTGTCAATCATGGTGCATTATAATTTTGTTGAAGTTCAAAGTTGTGTGGTGATCTGAAAGTGTCACTGTTTTGGAATTTTTTATTTTTTTGGTTTTTTTGGATTTTTGGAATATTCAATTTTTTTGGATTTTTGGATTTTTATTTTTTATTTTTTAAGGACATTTTACAAATTTTAGGGATTTTTTAGGACATTTTTATGATTTTTATGGATTTTCTTAGGAAATTTTATGATTTTTATGGATATTTTCAAGACATTTTATTATTTTATTAGATTTTTTTAGGACATTTTATTATTTTTATGGATTTTCAGGACATTTTATGATTTTAATGGATTTTTTGAGATTTTAAAGATGGAGTGAGATGAAATGTGATAGATGAATTTGTTGGTGTTTTTTTCCAGCAAAACCTTGAAGTTCTCTAAAGGGTAGCCAACCCTTATACTCAAGAATCATCAAGGCTAGTGACAAAAAGTGAGTAAAGGATTCTAAGACCTTCACTCCTACTCTTTAGGCTCTATGGGACCTAGGAGGGTGTTCCTTATTGTGCTCAAATGATATTTATCTAATTGAGAACACATTTATACATAGATTGATTCCTATTAACTACAAATAAACACAATCCACTAAAGATTTGGCAAACCTTTAAGTAAATTATCATCTACTTGCTAGGAACAAGGGGATAATTCAAACACATTCTCCTTAATTGAGAGATTTTATAATGAATTTTTTTCTCATTTTAAATGCATAGCTAGGCATATCACTAGTTCATTATTTGCAAGATTTCCAAACAAATATACCAATGCTTTTTCAATTGGGACAATGGAGTCAAATAAGCAACAACCAGTAATATATCATCCATTTTATTCAGACATTGATGGACTATTGTCATACTACTTTGTAGTATGACAACTCACTGTATCTAGAGCACTACTTCTTAACAAATCTTGTATTCATCACTCATAGACTTGTGACTTTATCTAAGCATTTTAACCAACTCTTTGAATTGAAGCTAAAAAAATTTCACACATCTAATGAAAACAACTAGAAATGAACAAAAATATCATTAATCATTTTCATTTATAATTTGCAAAGGAATTACACAGGAGAATACATGCTCGAGAACTAAAATTTTCTTTTATATATGTGGCTTCTATAAAACTAATTTAAGATTCTTACATACATGAATTATATCCAAGAAAATTTATTGTTCTATTCATTAGTATTTGAACTACGAGTTGCTTTTTTTGAACTTAGCTTCTCACCTAGACCATTTTGAGACCTGAAATTTTGACCCCTATAATGAGCCCTGAAATCCCTTTTATAGAACAAGGGAGCAACAAGAAACAAGCTCAATTATAATTACATTTTATTTCATTTGAAGAACATTTGCACTAGAATTTGAGATGTTCCCCAGTTAGTTACATGTAATCAATGTAGAATATGGAAGAGTAAAAGACCAAACTCCACATCCTTTGAATGAAGACCTGCTAGCCCTTCAAAAGGCATAGTTTGTTACTACAGTAGCATCAAATTAGCTTGTCCCTTTTTACCAAAGAAGATTCTCCATTCATAGCCCGAGCAAAATTTTGTATACCACCTAATAAAAAGCATACATGTCATTAAAGTTAGGAATTTTGGCACTTCTCCAACACACCAGCCCAAAAGATATCCACATCAACACTAAAAACAAAAACCACAAACATGTTGAAGAGGTCGATCTTGATAAGGTGGCTATGGTGTCATCAAAAATAAAAATGGGGTGGAGACATTACTCTGAGTCATCAACATCAAAGTATGCTCGCCAAAATCTTGTTCGTGATGGAATTGGAGGAATGATCACCACTTCCTTTTCAAAATCTTCAAAAGGCATCAAAGATAGAGGATAATGGCCATACTCCAGTTTAGTGTCACCTCCGCTATCTGAATGGCTATCGGAAACCTCAATGGGAGAATTATGTCTTCCCAGATAAGCTTTATGATACTTGCACCTTTTGATGAGGTAAAAATAACCTCATCAACATAATTGGATCAATATGTAAATCTAAACCTTTTAGCCTAAATTACCTTGCCAATTGATTACCTTTAGAAAAAATAAGTGCTCTCTTTCTATGAATAAGCGTACAAAATTTACTTCTTGAAGTTAGGAAAATTAAGCTTACTTATGTTGATTTAATGGTTTAGTCTTGAGTATTTTGCAAGTTAACTCTACTTCCAATCACCATTCCAATCAAAAGGGAAATGAATGTGGATCTTCATACTTTTGAAAACAAGCGAGTAGGTGCCAGAATTCCAAGAGCACACGTTTTGGCTAAGTCTTTATAATTTTGTTATTTTTTTGTTTCAAAAACTTTATGGCTCATGCAAGCCTCTTTAATATTGTATATCATGGGCTTTAAAGTCCCTCTACTATTGGCAATCTGTTAAAGGACTCTATCGACTAAAAAATAGGATTTTTGTTAGTCATTTTTCATATAAATATGTAACTGTTACAAATAATGAATAGAGAAGAAGATTATCATTATGCTACAAATTTGTCTTTTGAGTAAAAAATACCATATGAATATGAGTTTTCCCACCACTCTTTGAATTACTGTGTAATATGGATGCGGCTTTGGAATGAAGTAGCTTAGAGAATTTCTAGTGCATGTGATTTGAGGTAGCTATAGACACACCCAAGAGCTAGCCACTCGAGGGTTATAGATAGATAAGTATTTTATTCCTTATTATGTATTTCCCTTTATTAGATAATAGTTGAAGTTGAAATCCATTTTCATGAGTATATGTTATGTTGTCAGTGTCAAGCTTGCAGGTTATAGCTAAGTGACCTGTAGTTTCTGAATTTAATATTTGAATGTCTAGAGCATCTTCCTTCAGTGGATTCTGTTAAATTGTTTCATGTTAGTAGTTGGATTGTTTTACATTATATTAATCTTTCCTACTTTCTTTACATGTTTTACTTCTTTAAAAATTTATGCATTCTTTAGGTTAATCATTTCTATGCTTTCTAGTTTAGTAGTGATTTTTTTCTTCTGATTTATAGTTCTTTGCTTTCTAGATAGATAATTCATTGCTTTTAGGTTTAGAGGCCCTCTAGTTTAGAATCTTTATTTAGTTGACTAGTATTTAGAGAACCTGAGAGAGAGAATTGAGATGTCTTCTATTGTAAATAGCGTTTGGACACTACCTAGTTGATATAATGATGTGATCATTCACTAAAGTGTTAGGACCTAACAACAACCTGTCAGTTTTTGGTGTCGTTATCAAGGACTCCTTTTCCTAGTGTTAGTAGGAGATATCGTGAAGACCTCTTTTAGGGATAGGAATAGTTCTTTAGCTTCTTTTCTACATGGTCAAGAAACAAGGCCCCATAGAAGATTCATAAAAAAACCCCCCAGTTGACATACCAACAACAAGCGGAGAGGAAGGTAACTCAGACCAAGAACTTACAGAGGAATTGACTGAATGGGATCAACTTGATTCCTTCCCACATACTCTGGAAAGAGAATCCATAGTTGTAGAGGAGTATATTCCTTTTCAAAATCCTCAACTGCATTCACCTGAGAGAACTTGGGATGAAAATCATACCTTCTTCAACACCATGGGAGACCGAAGAAATGTCAATAACAATAATGATAACCCTCCAGCACGCCAATTCACTTATCTAATTGCTATCGATGTGGATGATGATACAACAATGAAAAAAATATCACCTACCTTTTTTCCAACCTTTCGAGGTTTGTCTACGGAGGACCTTGATCAGTTCCTATTTGATTTTAAAGTCTTGTGTCAAACATATGACTACAAGAATGATAATCATAAACTAAATAGTTTACGTTCCACTTTGAAAGAATCAGCTATGCGGTTGTTTATGGGATTGCCTTCTCAGTTGATAACCTCCTAGGATGAGATGGAGTTTTCCTTTTTGGAGAAGTATCAAAGTTACTACAGGGTTAGTGATAGGAAAGAAGAGTTGTTCAAAGTGAGGCAGAATGAGGATGAAAGTTTAGAAGATTACCTAGATAGCTTTATCTTCTTATCTAAACATTGTGGGGGAGAAGTTATAAGTTTTGATATCCTAAAGACCTTATTCCTTAAAGGTCTTGATGATGATTCTCGTAGGATCTTGGACTTAATAGGAAAAGGAGACGTGTCCCAATTGGGACTGGATGATATTATGGAACTATGTCAGAATTTCTCTCAAACCCGAGGAGGAATTAGGAATTCCACCCTTTTTAGAGGTTCCAATGAAATTAGAAAACTTTGTGAAGAGCTCACCAACTTCAAGACCAAAATTATCATCTAGTTAAACACCACTTTAGATGGCATCCAGGCTAAAACAAAAAACTATGAAACCTTATCAATTTATTTCCCTAGATGTTGAAACAAACATTTGCTAAGAGAATCTCCCTTGGACAAAGTTGATAAGATTGAAATTTGTCAAGTGTTTGAAAAAAATCACCCCATCAACCAATGTGAGCTACTGAACGCCATCAAAAATTCTAAGAAAAGAACAACTCCAGTCGAGGAAGAAGTGAACATTGTTAATCAAAGAACTGGAAGCAATTTTTCCTATGGCCAGAATTCCAATCCTAACTAGAGATCCCAACCCAATTGGAACAACAATCAATGGGAAGCACCCTGGCCTTAGGCACCACCTCCAATACCTTCAAATTTGGTAACTTATCCTTGGGGACCACTGGGATGGGCAAATCAATCTTGGGGTAACCCTCAGTGGCCTAATTAGCCTCAACCATAGTGGTACACTCAAAATCCCATTCCTCAATGGAATCAACCTCAACATCAATTTTATACTGGCCCTAGGAGAATGCCTACCCAGCAACAAAATATTTTACCACCTCCACAGACTACACAACAAAATGAAGAAGTTAACCAACCACCATTTCCAGCACAACTAGTATTGAACCCAAAGAAAAACTACCCAAATACTTTGGTGTATTCGACCGAACAAGACAATGTCACCAGACTTAATGCCATACACTGTGGAAATCTGCAATTGAGGTCTATAAAAACACTTTCACAACCAACTATTGAATAAATTATTGATGAACTTGTCAAAAATCCTATTGAGGAAAACCATTATAATACCTACATCTATGGAATAGATGCTAGATGCTACACAACAGAAGCTCAACTTGCCATCTTTAGTAGGAGCTTCTAACCTACCTCAGAAGGAGGGGGGTTAGTCTCCAACTAAACACACAAAGGATCCCACACCTAAGGACCCTGCACTTAAAGGAAAGACCAAAGCACCCTTTTCGAAGCATCTAAAACTGATTCCTATGAACGATGCTCTAGAATCGACCTTACCCACTGAAATTGCATTAATACAATAAATTAAGCAATTTCAAATTGAAGTTCCCTTGTTACAAGTGATTAAGGAGATCCCTGAGTTAAACCAGTTGATTAAATAGTTGTGTATCAAGACCCCTAGAAGGAAGCTGAAACAAATTAACACTGTTCATATAAATGGGTACCTAGCTGATTTGTTAGCTGGAATAGCTACTGCTCTGAAATATGGTGACCCTAGAAGTTCGCTTATAATAGTAACAGTTAATGAGGTATCAATACCTAACACTTTAGTGGACCTTGGAGTAGCCATTAACATAATGACTATGGATGTGATGGAAAAATTGGGACTTACTGATATATTCCTCACAACTATAGTCTTACAAATGGAAAACCAATCCATAGCTATTCCCAAGGGCATTATCGAAAATGTTCTCATGAAGGTGGATGGATGGGAATATCTAGTGCATTTCTAGATAATTGAATCCCTTATTCCCAAAGATAGTCATCCAATAATTTTGGGATGACCATGGCTGGCTACAGTTGTAGCCGAAATTGACTGCAAAAAGGGAGGAATGACCATCTCACATGGGTCTAATAGTAAACATTTGTTTTTGTATCATCCTTCCAAGCCTACTGAACACAACAAAGTATAGGTGGATGAACTAGAAATCCCTGATGGACAAGAGAATTTGGCTTCATTGGTCATGGTAGTTATTAAACAACATGGTGAAGAATTAGAGGATGAATTGGAAGATGACATGGAGAAAATTTCCATTGATTCGAGTAGTGAGGAGATGTCAGACACAGAAGAAATTATGGGACACCCAATCAACATTTATCAAATAGAATTTGATGGTGTTGGTTTTATTGGATTACCTTGTCCTTTGATGAACCTAGTCCCAAAAATTTACCATTTCTTTGGAGATATTGCTTGGCTTCATAAAATTGTACCTCACAGTTGTCCACTTAACACCTTAATAAGGCCTATGTAGACTATCATGTCTAACCATCCAGGAGTCAAAACTATTATGTTGCTACCAAGAAAAACTTTGAACATCAATAGTTGGTTGATTGAGATGGAAGAACAAAGATTGTTTGACACCCTGGTGAATAGATCTAAATCATTTTCCTGAGACTATAAAGATATGAGAGGAATACATCCTAGTGTGTGTATGCATCATATCTATACTAAGGATGTTTGACCTATCTTCCAACCACAACAGAGACTTAATCCTGCTCCCAAGGACATTGTTAAAACTAAAATTGAGAAGATCCTGCAAGTAGAATTTATCTATCCAATTTATGATAGTAAATGGGTGTCACCCTTGGTTGTGGTCCCAAAGAAGAATTGGAAGTAGAGAGTGTGTGTGGAATATATGGAGCTTAACAAAGAGACACACAAAGATTATTTCCCCCTGCCATTCGTGGACCAAGTGTTGGATAACTTGGTTGGGAGGAAATATTTTTCATTCTTGGATGGATTTAGTGGATACAACCAGATATAAGTAGCAGCAAAAGACCAGGATAAGATGACCTGACCTACCCTTGGGGGATATTTTCATATAGGGTTCTTCCCTTTGGCTTTTGTAATGATCTTACCATGTTTCAAAGGGCCATCCTGGCTATATTTGTTGAGTTGGTAAATGAGTGTGTGGAAGTTTATATGGACGAATTCACTATATATGGTTCAAATTTCAATGAAGTCCTCATGAATCTAGACAAGGTGTTGAAGTGGTGTGAGGATCATTGGTTCTCCCTAAGTCACGAGAAATGTTTGATCATGATGGAATAAGGAATAGTGTTGGGACACCATATTTCAATAGAAGGAATCAAGGTTGACCCTAAGAAAACTTAAGTCATACAACAACTCGAGGTTCCAAAAACACAAACTGATGTCAGGAGTTTCTTAGGGCATGTGGGATACTATCGAATATTCATAGAAAAATTTAGCAAAATCACAGCCCTCATGTTTTTTCTCCTTCAGAAGAATGTAGACTCCATCTAGATGTCTGAGTGTCAGTCTTCATTCAAACTTATTAAGGAAAAACTCATCTCTACCCTTTTCCTTTGAGGACCTAATTGGAATAATGTGTTCCTCATTTAAGTTGATGCATCTAATGATGCTATTGGAGCGGTTCTAGGGAAAGAAGATGAGAATGGAGGGAAATATGCTATATACTCCACTAGCAAGAATTTGACACCAATGGAAAAGAACTATACCACCATAGAGAAATAATTTCTAGTTGTAGTGCATGCAAGCAAGAAATTTTGACATTATGTCACGAGATATAAAGTTATAGTGCATACAAATCACTCGGCCATTAAGTATCTCATGAACAAACTAGTGGTAAATGCAAGGATAATAAGATGGTTACTTCTCCTTTAGGAATTCAATGTTACAATTGTTGACAAACTAGGGAAATCTAGTGTAGTCATAGATTTCTTATCTCGGATTAAACATGATGGTGACTATGCCCCGATACAAGATGACTTTCCAGATGAAAATATATATACCATTTCTGTTAGAACTCCTTGGTTCATCAAAATTGAAAATTACTTGGCTACCGCAAAAGTGCCACCCCATTTTTCATCAAAATAAAAGAAACGTCTCATTAGAGAAAGTTCCCCCTTCAAATGGATTAATGGAATCCTATTTAGATGTGGACCTAATATGGTTTTATGATGATGTGCTAGGGAAAATGAGACTTATAGTATTTTGAGAGCCTACCATGATGACCCTTTAGGAGAACATTATTCTGCTAAAAGGACAACTCATAAGGTTTTGGGAGTAGGGTACTACTGGCCCTCAATGCACAAGGACATCAAGAAATATGTACACCAATGTGATGACTGTCAAAGAGTGGGTAGACCAACTACCTCCAATCAAATGCCCCTCCAGCCTCGAGTAGCCCTTGAACCATTCAAAAAATGGGGATTGGACTTTATCAGGCTAATAGATCCTCCTTCATAAGGAAAAGAGTATATTCTGGTCTATACCGACTACCTAACTAAGTGGGAAAAAGTGCAAGCCCTATGTATTGCAAAGGAGCAGGTAGTTGATTCCCTCTATAACCAAATTTTCCTCAAATTTGGAACCCCGAGGACAATTGTTACGAACCAAGGCCCCCAATTTATGTCCAAAGTGTTGTTAG
Organism: Sequoia sempervirens; assembly: GCA_007258455.2. NCBI lineage: Eukaryota > Viridiplantae > Streptophyta > Pinopsida > Cupressales > Cupressaceae > Sequoia > Sequoia sempervirens. The sequence continues at coordinate 343,999,863 of VDFB02047230.1, read as the reverse complement.
AATTTACAAATCATTTTCAAGTGTAGACACGTAAAATGTATCGATTGACATTTCACGTCTGATCTCGATTACTAACACCATTTCATCCTTAATCATCCCTCTATCTAACCATTTAATCGAATCCCTTTATTTGATTAAATTCATCAATTTTCCTCTCTTAATTAAATAAAGTATTTATCTGATTAAGTCATTCTCCCTCATTAATTAAATCAATCAATCTGGTCTAATTATCTCTATTTAATTAAATAATTCATTTTATTTGATTAAATTCCTAAAGTCTATCTCATTAAATTAAATCCTTATTTTATTTAATCTAACATTTATCTCCTTTAATTAAATAAATCAAAAATATTTATTTAATTAATCTCTAAATCGTATTCTTCTCATATTTTGATTTAAATCAACCCATAAATCTAAGTCAAAATTGTCACATCATCTAATCCCTCATTAAATTAATTAACCTTGTATTAATTTAATCCTCATCCATGTCCCATCCTCTAGCTTTTTCCACTTGCACATGAAAATAGATTTAATTCATTTATTAAATCTCTATTTTCTCTCAACATGGCATAATAGAGGAATATTCCATCGAATTTGAATTCAAATCCAAGTGGACTTTGTCCTTCCAACAAGACATTTATTTCATCTCATAAGTCATTTTGCATTGATCCAAGTGGCCATTACTCCATTTGACTCTTCACCCACCTTGTCATTTCACAAATTTCAAATTTCAAATTTATACATTTATGGGCACTTTTATCAAAATGTGCACATCTTTCATCCATTCATATCTTGATAAGTGGCATCTTGTCATTGGTTGAATGTTAGTCCCACAATGTTTCATTTTGAGAATTTCTCCAACTTTTCATTCTATAAATAAGAGGCTTCTCTCCTCACTTCATCATCCACAATTTTTGCAAACTTACTATACTCAAATCCATACTCAAGCATTAGCATTCTCATCCATTTTATCAAGTTCATAGCTAGGTTATGCAAGTTTTTCATCATGGAGCATGTTTGAATCTTCATTAGGTGGATCAATCTTACATCATAGGCGCTGGAAAAGGGCCAATTTTCACATCAAATTGGCACCAATTCCCCCATAAGATCAAGAGTTTACATTACTTTTTAATAGGATTTAATCTATCTTAGTTCTTTTGTAGTGTTCTTGCTTTCATTCATATTTGAGAATTGTTGAATGGATTTTATGGGGAACTTAGATTTTAACTTGAATTTCAATCTTCTAATGTGTTTGTTTGTTGTGTTTTGCAGGTACTAGGATCTTGGTTCCACATTTTGGCACTAGGAGGGCAAACCAGAAGTTTAAATCACATTTTATCATCAAATTTTGTGCTTTATTTCCTCTGTTTTTGTGTCTACAAGGAACTCCACCACTAGCAGGCTAGCATTGCAATATAGAACCGTTGGCATCCCAATGTCGCCATATAGCACCACTTCAAATTCTAAACTGTGATTTTATGTGTTTCCCACCTAGAATTCTAAATTTTAAAATGCACCGCTGGATCTATTCTCCCACGTTGGAAATTTCAAATTTCAAACTCCACTGCTGACTAAAAGAGTGACACCTTCACAGTCTCTATCCCTACTACAAAGTGACGCTGACTGGTAAGTGACACTATATAGCACCACTGGAGGGCTTCAAACTGCACTGCCTATGCAGACTCCACTGCTGAAGGGATAAAGTGAAATTTAGTTCTTTATGACATGTGCCTTTTTCAAGTTTGATCATTTAGGTTATTGCTTACTTTCCTGACCTCTGTTTTGTAGATCTAAATGGTTTTCTTGTAGGTTGGCTTGATCAAAGGTGAAGTAGAAAAGAGGCATGATGACATCACTTTCTCATAATACCAAGTGTTTTTGAACACTTTAGTGTTTGTTTAACACTCTTAGATAACTCACAATTTCTCTTAAGAAATTTTTTTATCTTTCATGCTTAGGACCTACTAAATTTCTTTTGGGCTCTAAAAAGAACATTTCAATTTTTTTCACAAAGGGGCTTAAAATGAACTTTAGGACAAACTCACTAGATTTGGTTTAAGGATTAACAATTGAACAAGGCAATCTTCACATTTCCTTTGGTGCTTAAAAATAATTCTTTATTGCTTATGTGGGTTTAAAAAAAGAACATGTGTTATTTTTTTTGTAATTTCTTACTCAAAGTAATACCATTGAAAAGACGTATGCACTTCTCTCGCACCTCATGGCAATCTTGAGAATCAAAAGGCTTTTTGGTGGTCTTAAGTTGGGTAAAGTAATTGCCTCCACTTTTCATTTTGGGATTAAAATTGAACACATCTTGCAAGTGTAAGTGGAACATATTACGTGTGTTCTCTATTTTGTTTCTCAACAAAGATTGATCAAACTACAAATATGTTTGCTCGCTTTTGTTTATCTTAGAGGGCCTGCCTTGGGGAAAAAGTACTCACCCCAGGGAACAACTCAACCGGTAAAACACTAAAGCCAAGTGTATTTCTAGTTGGGATATAAAAGTGGGTACTAGAACAAAGGCCAGTATCATGTGGTTGGTCTTGACAAGAAGGGAAGCAATGGTCTCTCACCACATGGGTTGATCCCTATGAACAGAAAGTCTAAATTAAAAACCTTGTTTAGAAAGGAAAAAATCCTTGATATATTTGTTGGTACAAGAATGATCATTCTGAAGTCGCCCAACACTTTTATAGTTTTTAGTAGAAATGGATTAAAGTATGCCATGGAAGTTTCATGGGTGTTGATGCTTGGCTGCCCCATATAAGTGAGTGTCGTGGAGGGGAGCTAGTGGGGTCAAGCATCTAACCATTCAATAAAAATAAGCATAGCTAGACTTGTCCAAGTGGAGACTCAACAAATATAGTCTTTCATATCTATAGGATTGTGCTTGTTCTTGGTTACAAAGCACTTTGCCTGTTCATAAATATTTGGAAACAAACATTCAACATTTTCCATCAAAACTTCAAAGCCTTTAGGAAGAAAATACTGTTGGAGTTAAAATGACACTAAGAGGGGGGGTGAATCAGTGTCTTAATAGATTTGACCAATTTTCACAAATTCAAAAAAAATAGCTCAGCTATTATCTCAATATAATTTGATTAATGCATTCATGAGTTCCAACCCCTCAAATTATACATTTCAACAATAATTATCTCAGAGGATCTCTATGTTTTTAGTCAAGCTCATAACTCTTTGTTTTATTGCAGAGTTCATTCATACATTTCCATACAGACAAGGAATGATACTCTTAGAATTACAACCAACAACCCTTACAATTTTCAACACTGGTATTTATTTACATTTCAAGTATGTCTTTTGTGAAGAAATCTTCAAAAAATGTTTTTTCACAAGATTCTCAGATTCTCTTGTTGATTTTTGAATAAAAAGTTGAATACTAGCAGTCTATCGATGATGATTTAAATCAAGAGTAATGCTTACCCAGAGAGCTGCAAATCATCCATTAAATAAAAAATGCAACTACTCAAAGAGAAAAATCAATGAATATGCTACCATGTAACGGTTTTGAGATTCGATGCAATCAATGATGTCAGCTTGCAACTGTATTTTGAAGTTTCCATAATGGCCATAGAGTTTGAGATTTCGTTAACCACTCGCTGAGACATCCAGATAGTTCTGCCAAAAGCAATTGCACCGCCAAACATTCCTTTTAGTTAACACTTTCACCATAACCCATTAGAGTCAGGAAGAACACATAGCAAATACATCATGTCTCATCGATAGGCTTCCTTAGAGTATTATTCATTCGCTGAGACATCAGCAAGTCTCTCACCGAGATCTCCTTTAGTTTCAATCACTATCATTGTGACTAAACAATATCGGAGAGACCTCTTGTAGACTTCATAATGTTTTTCCAAGAGTCACTTGATTCACATTGTTTCTGTGATAATTCAATACCTATGCTGAAGACCTTTGTCATTTCCAAGTCACCAAGACAATACATAGTCAGGGAGACACTATATAGACTACCCCTTGTTTTACTGAAATATCCTGAGCTCACAATAGATCACCAAGACATTAAAGTTCTCAAATTGACAGAAACCTTTTTCCTTATGTGCATTGCTATAACATTATGATATCGTGGAGACCTCCTGTAGAGTGCACCATGTCTTTCCGAAAGTCTTCAACCACTTGTGTGTCGCTGTGACATTATACTATTAGGGAGACGTTATACAGCCAACATTGAGTTTCATCGATGGGCTTGTTCGTTATAACATAAAAGCTCTCTCGCCAATGCACCCTTCTATCTTATGAGGGTCACTATAACATACCAATATCGGGGAGACCTCTCAACGAAAGCTTGAGTCATACCGAAAAACTTCATTCACTCAGAGTCACTGAGACAGGATAGATCCTATGCCGACAAAGTTCTTTTGTGTTCCATCGGCAAGACCAGAGGTCACACGCCGAGACCTCTCATTGAAAACCCTAGCTATTACTGAAGAGACTACCTTTATGTTTTAGGTTGATGTAACAAATCAAAATCACCAAGATATTATATCAATAGCCATTAGTTTTACCTATAAGTCTCCATATGCATACGGTCAGTGAGACACACTTGAATTCACTGAGAAACTGAACCGAATACTCCAAGTCTGGCCGAAGTGTATCTTTTAATGTGCCTATTGGTGAGACCAAAAAAGTTTGCTAAGACCATATAATGAAGCCACAACTCTTGCTGATAGACATCCACATGCACCACCAGTCGATGTGACAATATGAATTCGCTATGACCTCAGCCCGACGGCCAAACTTATGTCGATATGCCCATTCTAAAGTGGGTCAGTGTGACATTTCATTTTCGATAAGACCTTATCCCGACGGTATAACACATGTCAATAGAGAACACTTTTTGTCCCTGAAACAAAAGAGAAGTCTTGCCAACAGCAACCTGTAAGATAAATTCAATCGCCATGACATCTAAAATGTCTTGCTGATAGGAAACTCAGACATTTCAAAGTGGATCGGGGAGACCCTACCATTCTCACTCTGATAAGAGCAAGCCTGAAAGAGAAACAACCAATACCAATGATGTGTAAGGAGAACCATCCTGAGATAGATTATCAAAGAGAACAAACTGAAAGAGATTTTGTCATCAAGGACAAACTGTAAACACAACTGAGATCCAACAAACTCCCCCTTTGTCCTTGATGGAAAAACACAAAAGACTCTCCCCCTTTTTGCATCAAGGCAAAGAATAGAAGAAAATGTGCATTGCCATAACACAACAGATTCAACCAAAAATACCATTAGAAACAGCTACAAAAAGAGTAACATTGCAACAACCAAGATTGTAGGAGAGCTTTAAGTGAATCAAAACATATAACATGCTCCCCCTAAGCCAATGCTAGTAAAATCAGAGAAGTAAAGATTGAGAGATAACTCCCAATGGAAGTCTCAACCTTTCAAATAACTCTTTAGCTAAGGGCTTAGTAAAAATATCAGCCACCTGATCTTGAGATCCAACAAACTATAAGCAGACTTCATTAGCTAAAACCTGTTCTTGAAGAAAATGAAACTTGATAGCAATATGTTTAGTTCGAGAGTACATAACAGGATTTTTTGAGATGTTTATCGTACTTGTGTTATCATAGAGAATAGAAATAGGTTTAGGAATTCTAATACCCATATTAGATAGAGTTTGACTCATCCAAAGAACTTGAGTACAACATGAAGTGGCAGCAATGTATTTTGCTTCAACAGTAGAGAGAGAAAGGGATTCTTGTTTCTTGATGTGCCATGCCACTAAACGATCACCAAGAAAGAATGTAGCAACACTGGTGCTTTTTCTATCATCCAAACAACCAGCCCAGTCAGGATCAGTATATGCAATCAATGAAAAATCATTGCTTCTAGGATACCAAAGATCATAATTAAGAGTACCCTGAATATATTTAAAAATCCTTTTAACAGTAGTGACATGGGATTCTTTAGGTGATGCCTGAAACTGTGCAATAGTGCAAACTACCTGCATAATGTTAGGTCTAGAGGTAGTTAAATATAACAAACTGCCAATCATTGATCTATATTTAGTTTGATTTGTATCAGGGGAATCATCAACCTTAGTAAGTTTGCATCCAATAAGCATTGGAGTGCTAACTGAATGGCATTCATCCATCTGAAATTTCTTAAGCATCCCTCTAGCATACTTGGTTTGATAAAGAAATATTCCATTTTCACATTGAGAGATTTGAAGACCCAAGAAGAAATTTAATTCTCCTAATAATGACATTTCAAATTTAGATTCCATTAGCTGAGAGAATTTTTTACTTAATGCAACATTGTTGCAGCCAAAGATAGTGTCATCAACATAAATTTCAACAACCAAAATATTAGAACCTTCAATTTGAACATAAAGATTGCTATCTACAACTCCTCTAACAAAACCATTTGAAAGCAAATGACTATCAAGCCTAGAGTACCAAGCTCTAGGTGCTTGTTTTAAGCCATAGAGGGAATTTTTCAATCTGTAAACATGATCAAGCTTATCTTTGCACATAAATCCTTCAGGTTGTTCAACATAGATCTCTTCATCTAAATAGTCATTTAAAAAATCAATTTTGACATCCATTTGATAAACAGTAAAGTCTTTATAAACAAAATAATCCAAGAATATTTTGATAGATTCTAATCTAGCAACGGGTGCAAAGGTTTCACCAAAATCAATACCTTCTTGTTGAGCATAGCCTTTGCAGAAAAATCTTGCTTTGTTGCGAATGACATTACCATTTTCATCAAGTTTGTTTTTGTATATCCATTTGCCTCCAATGACATTCTTGTCATCTGGTCTTGGGACTAACTCCCAAGTCTGATTTTTCTCAATTTGATCAATTTCTTCCTACATAGCATTAAGCCAACATGAGTCTGTGAGAGCTTCATTAAAAATTTTAGGCTCAAACTAAGTAACTAGACAGAAAGCTATTTGTGCCTTTTCATCAGATTCTGTAGCCTTTCTTCTAGTTTGAACTCCTGCATTTTTATCCCCAATAATCTGATCTTTGGGGTGATATTTAGTTAGAGATTTTGATGCAACCTTTTTAGGACTTGTTGTTTCATTTTTAAGGCTTGCTAACTCAGTTCCTTTTGAAATTATTTCTATTTCAAGTTCTTCTTCCTCATTATCCTACAAAGATTCAACATACAAATGTGATCTCTCATCAATTTTACATTAACAACTTCAACAATATTATTAATCCTTTTGTTAAGGAATTTATAAGCTTTTTTCTGAGTTGAGTATCCCACAAAGATACCCTCATCACTCTTTGATTGAAAACTCCCAAGGTTATCATCATCCTTTTTGATAAAACACTTACTTCCAAAAATTTAAAGTATTTGACAGAAGCAGTTCTTCCATACCACAGTTCATAAGGAGTGTGTTTAGATTTCACTCTAATCTACACTCTATTCAAAATGTATACAGTTGTATGAACAGCTTCTTTCCAGTACATATCAGGCAACTTAGCTTCATCTAACATTGTTCTAGCCATTTCTTTTACAGTTCTATTTTTACGTTCAACTACCCTATTTTGTTGAGGTGTTTTTGTTGCAGCATACTATTCTTTAATGTCATGATGTTCACAGTAATCAATAAACTCTTGAGAAGTGAACTCGCCTCCTTTGTCAGATCGCAGACATTTAAGTTTCAAATCAGATTCCTTCTCAACCAATTTACGAAATATTTTAAACCTTTCACATGCTTCTGATTTTTGTTTAAGAAATGTGACCCAAACCATTCTAGTATAATCATCCACAAACAGCATAAAGTACCTTTCACCATTAATAGACCTTGTTCTGGTTGGTCCACATAAATCAGTGTGCACAAGTTGTAAAGGTTTTGAAGAAGAATGTTCTTTTGTTTTGAAGCTGATTTTAGTTTGTTTACCACTTAGACATTCTTTGCACACATAATTTTTTGGCTTGTTAAGGATTGGTAAACCTCTAACATTTTGATTCTTACTTATTCTAACCAGATTTTCAAAGTTTATGTGTCCTAATATTTTATGCCATAACCAGCTTTCTTCAATTTGGCTCATTAAACACATACCTTGATTATTTTCATTGCTTGATGTATCGTGAATATTGTACACATTTCCTTTTGTCCTCCTTCCAACTGCAATAGCCTTTCCTAGCTTGTTTTTAATCTCACATCCCTATGAAGTGAAAAGAACATGATAACCACTATCATAGATTTGACTAACACTTAGAAGATTATGCTTGAGACCTTCCACATAGTACACATTATAGATAGGAGTTTCTTCATTCAAAAGAAATGAACCTCTACCTTTAATTTGAATACCAGAGTTATCACCAAACTTAACATATCCACCTATATAATCTTCAAGATTTACAAACTTATCCTTGTCGCCAGTCATATGGTTAGAACATCCACTGTCCAAGACCCATAAGTCCTTTTTCTTGGAATGAAAAGCTATTTGAACCAACATAGTTTGCTCAATGTTGTTGACAATCTTAGGTTTCCAAACCTTTTTAATTTTCTGTTGTTTAGATTGCATATTAGTTTTGCACTGTTTGACAGAATGTCCCAAGGCATTAAATTTAAAACATATGATTTGTCTAACAAAATCATAGTGTTGCCTAAGACCAAACTTGGGAATTCTAGGATTCATAAGCCTGCAAGTGCTCACCTTATGGCCAAATTTTTTGCAGAAAAAACAATAACCATAGAAGAAAGGATTGACTATGTATGAAGATCTATTACCTCTTAAAGACTGAACATGATCCTTACCAAATTCTGAGTGATTTGAACCTGAACCTTTGACTTCAGAAGAGGGGTTTTGTTTTGCATAGTCAATTGAGCATTCACCCTTTTCAAAACCAACACCAGTTTTATCTTTGTAAATCTTCTGCTTGCTGAGCAACTCATTCAGTTTTAGAGTGCTTTCATATTTTTTAATTTCCTTCCTAAGAAGGACTACTTCTTGTTCTAGTTTTTGAATTTCATGATCTTTGCAGCTTACAATATCTCAAAGACAGACTTCAACTCTTTTAGTTTCTTCAAGCTAAGCTTTTAGAGAGATCATTTCTTGATATGGTTTGTGTTCTTGAGCAAGAACTTGTTTTTTGAGTTTTATGACTTCTTGTAAAGCACATTTCAGCTTACTTTCAAGATCTACTACACCTTCTTCAACATCAAAGGTGTTAGAATCATTTTGCTGAGTAATTTCAGCCATGAACAGAGTTTCATCTTCTTTAGCTAATGAATCTTCAGACTCAATTTCAAATTCATCCTTACTAAACAGACTTTTCTTCTTTTTGAAATTGAAGTTTCATTTAGGTTTGAAGTCCTTCTTCATAGGTTGTTTTTCAGTTGTCTCGTTGTCACAGATTTGATCATCATAGGGACACTTTATAGAAAAGTGACCTATTTTGCCACAATTAAAACATTTAAAGGGAAGTTTTCCCTTATATTTTCTTGATCCCTTTTTAAATCTTCTAACAAAATGGGATTCTTTAGAATCAAACAACTCTGATTCACTGACTTCGACTTTTTCTTTCTTTTCAGTGTTAAAGGCAATTTATTTTCCTATTGAAATGTTTTTGCTAGTTCTCATTTCATAGGATGTAAGTATTCCTTGTAGGTTGTCTAAGGTAAGCTTATCAAAGTGTTTCTTTTCTTCTAGGGCTGAAACCTTAGATTCAAATTTGGATGGTAAGGTTCTAACAACCTTTGTGACCACATCAAATTCATTAACCTCTTGACCAAGACCTTTCATAGAATTGACAACTTCATCAACTCTTAGGAAATATTCAGCCACTTTTTCATCATCCTTCATTTTCAAATCCTCAAACTGATGTTTGAGTGCAATGATTTTTGACAATTTGACTTTCTCATTCCCTTGATATATAGTTTCAAGTTTTTCCCAAATTCCATGAGTAGATTTGCAATGCATGACTTTAATGAACACATCTTTAGTTAAGCCACACAAGAGGGCATGCTTAGCTCTGGCATTTGTTTCATACTTCTTTTCAGCAGCATCAGTGGGAATAGTGGTTGGTACATTGTAATCTTCTAGAACAATGCTCCAAACATCAACATCAAAAGAAATAAGAAAAGCTTCCATTCTGATTTTCCAAAACACATAATCAGTTCCATCAAATAATGGAGCTCTGGATACAGAGGCACCGTCTTGAGAATGTGCCATTAAAACAAACTCCAAGACCATGATCAATCGAAGGTAATTAAACCTATCAGAGGATCTTACGCTATTATACCAATTGTTGGAGTTAAAATGACACTGAGAGGGGGGGTGAATCAGTGTCTTAACAGATTTGGCCAATTTTCACAAATTCAAAAAACATAGCTTAGATATTATCTCAATATACTCTAATTAATGCATTCATGAGTTGAATGTAATCATTCAAAAACATAATTGAGAAAGTAATAACCAAAAAAGTGAACTGAAATAATCAACAACACAGTAAAGCAAAGGGAACTCAGAAAAACAAAAAGGCTCAAGATGTTACTGAGTGGAAAACCCTCCTGGGGTATAAAAACCACTCCCTAAATTCCTTCCAGGCTTAATCTTTTAAACAAAAGTTCACAATGTCTTATAGGCTGATTTTTGATCACCCACTCAAGGAGCACCAACCCCTCATTTAGAGATATCTATCTCAAGGAGTACCAACCCCTCAAATTATACATTTGAATAATAATTATCTCAGAGGATCTCTCTTTTTTCAGTCAAGCTCATAACTCTCTATTTTATTGCAGAGTTCATTCATACATTTCCATACAGACAAGGAATGATACTCTCAGAATTACAACCAACAACCCTTACAGTTTTCAACACTGGTAGTTATTTACATTTCAAGTATGTTTGTTGTGAAGAAATCTTCAAAAAATGTTTTTTCACAAGATTCTCATATTCTCTTGCTAATTTTTGAATTAAAAGTTGAATACTGACAGTCTGTCGATGATGATTTAAATCAAGAGTAATGCTTATCCAGAGAGTTGCAAATCATCCATTAAATAAAAAACGCAACTAATCAAAGAGAAAACTCAATGAATATGTTGCCATGTAATGGTTCTGAGATTCGATGCAATCAATGATGTTAGCCTGCAACTGTATTTTGAAGTTTCCATAATGGCCACAGAGTTTGAGATTTTGTTAACCACTCATTGATACATCCAGATTGTTCTATCGAAAGCAATTGCACCGCCATACATTCCTCTTAGTTAATGCTTTCGCCATAACCCATTAGAGTCAGGAAGAACACATAGCGAATACATCATGTCTCATCAATAGGCTTCCTTATAGTATTATTCATTCACTGAGACATCAGCAAGTCTCTCACTAAGATCTCCTTTAGTTTCAATCACTATTGTTGCGACTAAACGATATCAGAGATACCTCTTGTAGACTTCATAATGTTTTGCCGAGAGTCACTTGATACACATTTTCGTCATGACAATTCAATACCTATGCCAAAGACCTTTGTCATTTCCAAGTTGCCAAGACAATACATAGTTGGGGAGACACTATATAGACTGCCCCTTGTTTTTTCGAAACATCTCGAGCTCACAATAGATCGCCAAGACATTAAAGTTATCATATTGACAGAAACCTTTTTCCTTATGTGCATCGCTATAACATTATGATATCGAGGAGACCTCCTGTAGAGTACACCATGTCTTTCTGAAAGTCTTCAACCACTTGTGTGTCACTGTGACATTATACTATCGGGAAGACATTATACAACCAACATTGAGTTTCACCGATGGGCTTGTTCACTGTAACATAAAAGTTCTCTCGCCGATGCACCCTTCTATCTTATGAGGATCGCTATAACATACCAATATCGGGGAGACCTCTCGACGAAAGCTTGAGTCATACCGAAAAACTTCATTCACTCGAATTCGCTGAGACAAAATAGATCCTATGTCGACAAGACCGGCGGTCACTCACTGAGACCTCTCGCCAAAAACCCTAGCTATTACCAAAGAGACTACCTTTATGTTTTAGGTCGGTGTAACAAATCAAATTTTCCAAGACATTATATTGATAGCCATTAGTTTTACCGATAAGTCTCCATATGCATACGGTCGGTGAGACACTTGAATTCGCTGAGAAACTAAACCAAATACTCCAAGTCTAGCTGAAGTGTATCTTTTAATGCACTCGTCGGTGAGACCAAAAGAGTTTGCTAAGACAATATAACGATGCCACAACTCTTGCTAATAGACATCCACATGCACCACCGGTCGGTGTGACAATATGAATTCGCTATGACCTCAACCCAACGGCAAAACTTATGTCGATATGCCCATTCTGAAGCGAGTCAGTGTGACATTTCATTTTCGATAAGACCTTATCCTGACAGTATAACATATTCTGATAGAGAACACTTTCTATCGCCGAAACAAAAGAGAAGTCTTGCCGACAGCAGCCTGTAAGATAAATTCAATCGCCATGACATCTGAAATGTCTTGCCGATAGGCAACTCAGAAATTTCAAAGTGGATCAGGGAGACCCTGCCATTCTCAATCCAATAAGAGTAAGCCTGAAAGAGAAACAACCAATACCAGTGATGTGTAAGGAGAACCATCTTGAGATAGATTATCAAAGAGAATAAATTAAAAGAGATTTTTTCATCAAGGACAAACTGTAAACACAACTGAGATCCAACAAATACAATTGACCAAATTCATTTGTAATTGATTTTCCTTGGGATTCTATCCTTAGAGGTTTCTAAACACTTGGATTTACATCTCAATGTGCTTACTAAAGTTAAACAATAGGTAACCCTTGCCTTGATTTCATCAAAGTTCCACATAATATATTTTGTGGGATGACAAGAAGTTAAGACATTGGACATTTAGTTTCAAAAAATAATCAAGAGATTGTTTGTGGTAAAAATAAGTCACTAAGAAAAGACTAAAAAAAATTGGATCCCACACATGTGTCTCAAATGATTTCACGCAAGATCAAAATCTGAAAACCCAAAACAAAAGCTCTCAATCCAAAAGAACATCAAAAGTGTATCTCAACACTATATGAATTCAGACGAAGACTAATCTTTAACGTTTATAGATAAGCTTCAAGAAACAATCTCATATTGTACTCATTTTATTATTGTCAGAATCTAAATATTTTTCGGGAATTTGAACACCTTGTCTAGAGTAAAGCATGTTCTTCAAAACTGAGGTCTTGTAAACAAAAGTCGTTTTAGGTACACCAAGGATCAAAATCAAAACTTTCATCCATCTTTCAAAACATAAAACCAAAATCATCTCATAATCAACTCTTGAAAATCTTGAAACCATCCTTCATGCTAGGCTTTTTGGAAAATCAAAATTATCAAAATATTTGAAACATATCAAAATCCTTGATAATATTTGAATGAAAACATAAAATCATCTTTGGCTAGGTATATGTAGATGCATCCTTCCTCATGTGCTTAGTCAAATTGTCAAAATCATCTTGTTTAACTAGGTATATGTAGATGTATACTTCTCCATATGCTTAGTTAAAATATCTTGTTTGAATAGGTGTGGGTAGATGCATCCTTCTCCTTACACTTACTCAAATTATAATTTTGTGAGAAATTATTTCCCATAGATAACATCCAACATCTTGGGATCCATTTGTTCATTATCCAAAAGCAAATCAATCCAAAATCAATGTCAAAATCAAGATCCAAGAAAATCAAGATCAAAATCCAAAACAAATCCAAAAATCCAAAAAGACCTAAAAATTAGCATCCCCTCAAGATTGTTTAAGAGTTCAATCATCCACATAATTCATCTTTCACACATTTCACTATCACACCTTTGATCCTTAAATCAACCTAAAATTTATCTTTTGTACCTAAAGTTAGATTAATCCAAAGAATTAGAGATTCATCTCCCACATTCTTGAAAATTTATCTCTATTTTATGGTGAAAACTAGATCTCAATACAAGAGGAACATGGAAGCCAACAAAGAAACATCCACTTCAAGTGACCTAAGCCAAAAAAATTCTAAAATGAATCTCGTGGTATCAAGCAGTCCTCTAACTAACTTTCCTTCATCATCACAAAATCAACAAGAGGAAGGTCAAGTGGAGGATCTTACCAATAATCCCTTTGGAATGTCACAAGAGGAAATCACTGAGATGGTCCAAAATCCTAAGAATCATAAAATTATCAACATGATGATGAGACTCTATCCCTCACTATACATGCTCAAATTAGCAAAGAAAGGGGCCAAACTCCCTTCTGATTTTGACATGAGAACTATAGTGGAACCATCTTTTGGGGTCATGCCTCCAATTTCATCTACACCTCCATTCCAAAGCATCACTCAAAAAAATTCCCAAAATCACATCGTTCATTGCTCCAACCCAACCCATTGTTAACAAGGGAAGTGCATTTCTCAATGCACTACAAATGCATCCCCTCATAAAAAATTAATATTTGGACGCAAACACCATCTTGGGACAATCAATACCCCAAAATCCATCACATCCATATGTCCCCCTCACTTTTCTTGATCCTAATGACCCATCATCATCATTTCATGCAACACCTCAAACTTCTCTCCCCATAACCTCACAAGGAGAAGGAGACTTATTTATACTAGGGGGCATCTTTGACACTACGTCTTCATCATTCCCCCAAATAAGTATGCCACTCACATTTCCACCACTTCCACCATTGTCATCAATATCCACACCACCTCTTGGTTTAGGGCTTCCTCCTTTACCAAGCATCAATCAACAAAATCAAATCAACCCACTGGTCATCAATCAAAGCACCATATCAAATCCTTAAAACTTGTCATTGATATCACAACAACAGATGGAAACCATCTCGATAACGCAAGCAATTACTATCACATCATCAAGCATCCCCCAAACATCTCAAAACATGGTCTCTCAAGGGCCAATCATATCAATCACACCATCCACCACCATCCCAATCATCAATACGATGGTGCCTCTCATCACCACAACAAGCACCATTCCAAACCCACCTCCACCACTACCACCACCAAATTCAAACACAGCAAACCCATATAGCATTACATTTCAAACTGCTCAGCAAGCTGCCTACCATAAGGCACTTCAGCAAATCCAAAATTTACAAGCTACACAATTAGTTGCACAACAAGCAACGCAAGCCACTTAAGCCACACAACAAGTACTACAAGCACAACAAGCAACGCAAGCCACTTAAGCCACACAACAAGTACTACAAGCACAACAAGCACAAGAAGCTACACAAGCCCAATCCTTATTGCAACAACAACAATAACAAGCCACTCAGGCTACACAAGTAGCACAAGCTGCACAAATTGTACAAGCTACCCAACAAGCTCAATCACAGGCTCAAGCCCAAGCCTAAGCACAAGCTCAAGCTTAGGTACAAGCCCAATACCAAGCTTAGAAAGCACAAGCACAATATCTCACACAACAACAAGTACCCCAACATCAAGCATATCAACAAGCATTGAAGCAATATCAAGAGAAACAAGAAGCAACCCAATTAGTAGCCCAACAACAAGCATTGTTGGTGCAAAAACAGTAATTGCAAGCATACCTGGCACAAAAAAAATTGTGAACACCCACCATCAATCAAACCATTGGAAAACACCTTCATCCCACCCCCCGATCTACAAAATGATGTAGCAACACAAATCAAGTTACTCTCACAATAAGTACTTGATCTCTAATCAGGTAAAACCATAAAAACACCCAACAACTTGTGTCCCTATCTATTTGATAGGAGCCTCGTAATGAAACTTTTCCCAAAGGGATTTGAGATCCCCAAATTTGATAAATATCATGGGACAGGAAACCCTAAAGATCACATTAGGGAATTCCAAGTTCATTGCATGGAAGTTGCATATGACAATACCTATCTAATGCAGTTATTTCCTAGAAGTTTGGTTGGCCATGCCATGGAATGGTTCTCTCACCTTCCTCTTGGAACCAAGAAGTTCCAAGAAATAGTCGACACATTCATCAAAAACCATGCATTCAATATTAGTATGGATGTTAGTCTAGAGGAACTCTCAACTCTGAAACAAGGTAAGAACAAATCATTTGCTTCTTTATTACAACAATGGCAATCCAATTCCAATTGGAGCAAATTGGTCATGCCAGAAGAGCAACAAGTGTGAACCATCATATCCAATCTTGAGGGAACCTTGGCTTTCCATCTCAAAGTGCAAGGAATCACCACATATGACTAGTTGATCTCCAAGGCGCTCAACATCAAATGATCCCTTATGACACAACCTGGAGGATCACCTACATATTCTGAACAAAAAAACAATCACCCATCCACAAGTTACAATGAAAAAACTCGTACATGGGCAAGGAACAAAAATATTACCAATGATGGTGTTGTTGATGCGGAACAATTCCAAGCTATGGTCAGAAATATCATTACCCTAAATCTCCTTACATTCTCTGATCAATATTTTCCTTCTCAATCATCTCACAACATGCACTCCATCTAGATTTCCTAGTGCATAAAAATAAAGTCAAGTGAGTCTTGGTGGATGGAGGTGTAGGCTTGAACATTTGTTCCCTCAAGCTCATTAAAAATATGAAAATTTATGAGGATTCCATCAACAAAGGTAAAGGCATTACAATCAGGGTATATGATGACCAAGAAAGAGTGTCCCAAGGCACAATCCAAATCCCTATTCAAGTAGGTCCAACAATCATGGAAACCACCTGTCAGGTCCTAGACCTTGATTTTCCTTATAACATTCTCCTGTGATGTCCATGGATTCATGCAATGCAAGTAGTAGCATCAACCTTCCATCAATGTGTTAAATTCACTTATGAAGGCCAAGAGATCACCATCCATGGAGATCTTGAACCATTCTCTTACTGCAAGAACCTAGAGGCAAACTACTACAAGATCTCTCAAGTGCCTAAAAATGACGAAGGCCCATCAACACCATACATTGATCCAACCACTCTCGCTTCCACTTTTACAACAAAGACACCTGCCACTCTCGCCATCCCCACCATCTCTAATATTAAATTTATTATCCAAGATAATGGTTTTGGAAACTATACAATTCCCAAAAATACTTTTGTGGTAGGAGAGCTACCACAATCTCCCAAATAACAAGGACAATCACAACCAAATGAAGCATCCACATCCCAAACATCCCCTGAAGAATATCCCAACTTTAGAAGTTAGGGAGATCTCAGCTAAGAAGTAATAGAGGAGGACCTATCCTATCTCCTATATCAAGACAATAGAACAACAACCGATCCACCAATGGATGATAGCAACAAAGGCTTACAAATGATGCTCGCAATGGGCTATGATAGAAATAAAAAACTAGGGAAAAATGACAATGGGCTTATAATACCTATCATTTCAGAGACACAAATGATAAATCTTGGCCCTCAATGTACCCCTCTAATTATAACCATACGTGGTTGAAATCCCCTAGTTAGGAAAGTCAAAGCTCCTCAGCATACGGTAGCCTCCCTTAAATTGCATTTATCCATAGGTCTACCCTTAGACAATTTCACCTTCGACATCACTGATGTATGTAGTAGTAAGGATGACAAAACCAAGAGAGGTATACCTACACTTTTTGAAGACTCTAACCTCTTTATGATCAGCACCATATCATATGAGTCTAAGAACCAATCCCATGAGATAAGGCTAGTCTACCCACAACTCATCAATTACAATCAACGAGGACCGCCAATTCTTGACACATTCAAAAATAATGAGGCGCTCTCAAAATTCATGGGACTGTAAGATAATATTCCATGTGGGGATCACAAAGAAGGATTCATCATCGAGCTAGACACATGCATATTATAAGGAAACGATTGAATCCCTCAATCACAAAAGCAAAAAACTGAGAATAATCTCTAGGTCCTTGAGTGAAAACCACACTGTGGCACTCTCTAACCCAAAAATAGTAAAAAGAAAGGACACATCCAATGGTGAAAACATCTCTAAGGAGCCCGAGGATGGGGGATTTAATCTTCCCCTCATAGCTTTGCATCAGGAAAAATTAGCGATCCTAGTCGAAAAGTGCAATCCAGTCAACCTGGGAACAGAAGCAACCCTGCACATTACATTTTATGTTAATTCATTATTATCATAGGAAAAAAAGGTCCTAGCATCCTTCTTAAGAGAGACAAATTAACTTTGCATGGAGCTATGCAGACATGCCTAGGCTCAACCCAGAAATTGTGGTCCATCATCTAGCAGTGTATCCTAAAGCAAAGCCTATCAGACAAAAATTGAGGAAAATTCATCCTCATATTGCTTTATTGGTCAAGATTGAATTGAAAAAGTTACTTGATGTAGGATTCATAAGACCAATTGACCATCCCGAGTGGGTATCAAACCTGGTTCTTGTTTCAAAACCTGATGGGGGCATCCGAATCTACATGGATTTCAGAGACCTAAACAAAGCATGTCCAAAAGATGATTTCCTATTGCCTAACATTGACATGATTGTAGACATGATAGCGGGACATGAAATGCTTTCTCTGATGGATGGTTTCTCTGGGTACAACCAAATAATGATTGTCAAAGAGGACCAACACAAAATGACCTTCACTTGTCCATGGGGGACTTACTGCTGGAACATGATGCCATCAGCCTCAAGAATGTTGGGGCCGCCTACCAAAGAGCCATGATGTTAATCTTTCATGACATGATCCACAAAACTATCAAGGATTACGTTGATGACATACTAGCAAAGTCCAGAAAGAGGAGAGATTGCATAGCAACTTTGAGTGTTATTTTTGACAGGTTGGAGGAATATAAGGTCCATCTAAATCCAAAGAAGTGTGTCTTCGGCATGCAGTCAGGAAAGCTACTAGGATAAATAGTGTCAATGAGGGGTATTGAGATAGATCCTTCTAAGGTAAAAGCAATCCTCAAGATGGAGGCACCCAAAACATTCAAATAGTTGATAGGCCTCCAAGGCATGCTTCAATCCATCTGCAAATTCATAGCACAACTGGTTGACAAGCAAAACCCATATTCTCACATACTTCACAAGGGAGTAGCATACAAATGGGATGACAAGTGTGAGGAATCCTTCAACAAAATTAAAGAATATCTACTCACACCTTTGGTCCTCATGCCACCGATCCCAAGAAAAACACTAATCCTTTGTGTGAGTAATAGCAATAGCCCTTGGTGCTCTTCTAGCTCAGCATGATGAAAATGAGACAAAGAGGGCCATCTATTACATCAGTCGCACAATATTCAGGCATGAGTTAAACTACTCATTCATCAAAAAATCTTGTCTAACAATAGTGTTTGCTTCACATAAATTCATACATTACATGTTGGCACACAAAATCAAACTCATTGCTAAGATTGACCCCCTTCAAGTACCTACTATCAAAGGCAATGCTCACAGAAGGATGACCAAGTGGGTCATGATTCTATCTAAATATGACATTGACTACATGGAACAACAAGTAATCAAAGGCTAGGTGATAGCAGATCAGCTTGCATAAGCACCTATGTATTTAGAGAATCCACTCATATTAGAGTTTTCAAATGAATCCATCTTCAATCTCAACATAGCCAACCATTGGAAACTCTACTTTGATGGTTCCTACACATAGCATAGATCAGGATTTGGCACCTTCTTCATCAACCCATAGGGGAACTGTATACCTAGATCCTACAAATTGGCATTCCCCTGCACTAATAACATTGCATAATGTGAGGCTTTAACCATATGTCTCAGAATAGCAATGCAGTAGCACATCATGACCCTCAAAGTATATGGAGACTCTCAGCTGATAATCAACCAAGTGAATGATGAGTACCAAAATAAGGATGACAAGATCACTCCATATAAGAAGTTGGTAGAAAGCCTCAAAGAATCATTCATTGATATCACATTTGAGCAGATTCCTAGAGCAAACAGCAAAGCAATAGAAGCCATGGCAACAATTGGATCTTTACTGGATATCCCTCACAACATCCCAAAACATGAATTCTTGGTAGAGTAGCTTCTCATGCGAGCAGCTTCTCATGCCTACATTTGAGGTACCAGAGTTAGAATTTATGTGTGAAATCATTGGTCCTAGTGATCCCTGGTACCATAACATTTATACCTACTTGTGAATAGGGGTCCTACCTGCTGACTTACCCTCAGGCCTAAAAAGAACCTTTTTCAAGAAAGCATATATGTTTGTCATCCTAGGAAACACCCTTTACCATAGGAGCATATAAGGAACCTTATTATGCTGCCTAAATGTTGAGGAGGAATTGGTTGCCTTAACTAAGGTGCATAATGGTATTTGTGGTTCACACTCAAGCAGAATGACCTTGGCCAAGAAATTGTTGATGATGGGGTATTATTGGCCTACAATGGAAAGAGAAGCACATGACTACATCAAAAGGTTCCTATAATGTTAGCAGCATGGGGACCTCATCCATGCTCCAACTCAAGAACTTCATCCCATCATCACACCATGGCCCTTTTCACAGTGGGGGCTCGATCTCATCAGAAAGATAACTCCCACCTCATCCAACAGTCACAAGTTTATCATAACTGCCACTAAGTACTTTACAAAGTTAGTGGAAGCCATACCAATGACCTACATAACTAGGACGTAGATATCAAAGTTCATCCTAAACTATCTCATATGCCGCTATGGTGTCCCACAAGCCATTATCTCAAATAATGGGACACCATTCAA
Source organism: Sequoia sempervirens (assembly GCA_007258455.2). Classification (NCBI taxonomy): domain Eukaryota; kingdom Viridiplantae; phylum Streptophyta; class Pinopsida; order Cupressales; family Cupressaceae; genus Sequoia; species Sequoia sempervirens. The sequence continues at coordinate 343,979,168 of VDFB02047230.1, read as the reverse complement.
AAATCAAGATGTTTGCGACCTATGTGATAAATTCAAAATCCAACATCACTTCTCCACAGCATACTATCCCCAAGTCAATGGCCAAGCATAAGCCACCATTGAAACCATCTTAAAGATCCTCAAAAAGACAGTCAATGATACAGGTCATGACTGGCATTTACAGTTGAATCTCTCCCTCTAGGATTATTGAACAAACATCTGCACACCCACTAGCACCACCCATTCTCCCTAGTCTACAAATCAGAAGCTATCTTTCCCATCAAGATCGAGCTCCCATCACTAATAATATCACTACAAAACCTCATCATGGATGAGGAATATTGAGTGTCAAGACTAAATGACTTGGAGCTATTGGATAAGTGACGTATGGAAGCATTAAATCATTTGCAGGTCTATCAAACCCAACATAAGAGGAGCTATAACAAAAAGATCAGGAGTTGGAAATTCTAGGTAGGAGAATTGGTACTGAAGTTGAATTAGAAGAACATCCCAAATCCAAACAACAAAGGAAAATTTGAACCCAACTTGGTTGGACCATTTGTTATCATAGCGAACTATAAGTCAAGGGCATATCAGTTATCAACACTCAAAGGGGAACCTCTGCAGGAGCCCATTAATAGCTCCCATCTCAAAAAGTTTTATTCCTAAATCTTTCAAGGTATAGAACCAATAAATCAAAAAGAATCAAAAAATGTCCTGAAAAAATTGTCACCTTGGTGAACACCTGGAAAACATGCGTCTTGGTGACAACAAAAAAATCAGAAAGCAAAAAATCCAAAAAAAATAGAAAAAGGATTAAAAACAATAAAGAGAAAAATTTTCCTCTAGTGAAAACCACTTCGATGGTGCTTTGGGCAAGTACCTTGGTGAAAACCTGGAAAAATGGTACCTTGTGTAAATAAGCACTTTCCATCCACCAAGATCTTCATGGCTTGTTCGGAATCATCCATCCATCACACTTCCATCATCCATCACATTCCATATCTCCATCCATCACCCATCCATTTGGCATCTGCATCATAGCTTGGTCTTGTTTTCATGTCATGATCCCTCCTAGTACTACTCGTTCCATTCTTAAGGTCAGTTTTTCTTTCCTTTATCAGAGTAGTCTATTGCATCATGTTGGGGGCACCTTCTCATTGGATCGGATTCATGTATATTCTTGAGGTCACTAAATCAGAGAAAATCCAAAAAACATCAAAAAACCAAAAAATCCAAAAACATCAAAAAATTAAAAAATCCAAAAACATCAAAAAATCCAAAAACATCAAAAAATCAAAAAACATCAAAAAATCCAACAGCATCAAAAAACCAAGAAAATCCAAAACCATCTAAATCATATCAAAATCCAAAAAATAAGTCAAAAAGATAGTCAAAAAGTCAAAAATAGAGTCATCTTGTTGAACTACGGGTCTCTAAGCCTTGAACATAGGAAAGGGTGATCTTTGATCATCCGTAAAGACACTTAGGTTAGTCCTTTAGGAGTCTATCATAATAAACTGGTAGTCCATATGTTCATATCTCATCAATAATCGAGTTTGTGTTATTCGAACTAAGTGGCATCTGCGTGTATAACATAGGCAAGTCTAATCTGTTGATCAACCCTCGAGGCCCCTAGGATAGGTCCGTAGGTTATTCTCTTGGTCAAAATATCAGAAAACCACAAAACATTTGAAAATCAAAAATCAAAACATTTGAAAAATCTCAAAAATACCAAAAACAGCCTCAAAAACATTTCAAAACTCCAAAAACATCCCAATATTTGAAAAATCCATCTGTCTAATCTCACTTTCACCCACAATAAACATCACTCATAATAAATCATCATCACCCTCAACCTTTGGTGAAATAGTTAGAAACAAGTCTAGCAAATTGAAAGTGAAAACCAAAATGTCAAAGTCTCAAGTCTAGGTTAGTACATAAACAATTTGGTCAACTCTTTGTGTCAATAGCCTATCATCCAATCAGTCCCATATCAAATCATTTGATATCATCATGTCCTAGGATACATCCTTCCTACAATGGAAATCAACATTAGGCATCACCATAGTTAGTCTTGGCTAGTGGTATGAAGAACATTATCTTGTTTGTTTACTTTATCTTTGTCTTCTTGATTTATCTTATTGCACTCATTCCAACGACCTCCCGATGATGTCTAATCAAAAGATTTAGAGATAGGAATGTGGTAATGATCATTATCTTTTATCTACTTTACTTGTTGGTTATTCTTGTAATATAACTTGGTCATGCATACTTTATTTAGGTGTAGGAAGGATGTTTTAGATAGCTTGTTGACCACATAGGGAGGCTTTCCTTTCTATGTTTTGGCCTGAAATGTTTGAAATATCTAAATTGCATTTTGAATAAAGGCATTGTATGCTAGGTGTGAATAGGAGTACTCCTATCTAATTGTTAGGTCAAAGTCCATCACACTAGGTGCAACACCATCCTAGTTCTTTATACCTTGATGCATCATGCCTACGTGTGTTATCAAACATAAGATAATTGGTCCTTTGAAAATCCCAACTCCTTGGCAAGAAATCATCATCATATAAATGTCTTGTTGGAATGTCTTAATTTCTTATATCTCTTCCTTTCTGCACTAACATGGTACCATGGTAGATAATCAAAAAGCACTATCATCATTACATTCATCCTGCATCCACAAAACCATTAGCATATTGCATATCATATCATATAGAAATATAGAAATCATATCACATACATTTCATTACCATCATTTGCATAATATAAGCATCTCATGAATCATTAAATTACATTCATTTCACATAAACATAAAAGCAATCATCCCATAACAATATAAACACCTACATCATCATAGCATCAATTGCATTTATTCTACCATAACACTCCACAATCATCCCATATCACATAGCAAAATATCCATGTCATAAGCATCATTTCATACATATCATCATCATATCACATCATAAAATTTTGCATACATCATTAAAAGTGCATAAGAAAAGATACTAAAAAAGAAGTGCATCCATCATCACATAGTATATTCAACATCATAACATCATAGCATCATAAGATAGAATCATCACATAGCATATAGAGAGTAAAAAAGCTTTCATATAGCATAATGTAAAGATAGGACATATCACATCGCATCAAAACATCTCATCTCATATCTCATAAAAATATACATTGTCATGGTACAAAAATTAGATCAATGTACATGTAATTTCAATAAGTATAAAATGGCCTATGGGGCTATCAAAAATGAGGCCATCAGGCACAAAAAGAATCTTGTCTCTAATCAAAACTAAAGACCTAGCCCTGTTGTCTACTACCCTCGCCACTTGCTCTCTCACCATGGTCCTTTGTCGGCCTATGCCCTATCCTCTATGAAAAATCTATCACTCTATCTACCCTTGGTACGGCCTGGTAGTAGTACAACCTATAGTAATCAGCCTCTTGGATGGCCTCCCAGTAGGCTCATAGTGAAACTGTGCTCCTCGATTAGGAGGCAGTTATGCTCTCTAACTATTTTTGTCAGCCCATCTTGGTCGTTGCCTATAACTCTGTAGCCTGTCTCTACTGGACTGCTTGGTCTCGCTCCACACATAGCAAATCTCTCTTGGCTGTTAGTGCCTGCACCTAGGCCTACAACTACAAAATTTTCCCATCTCTGGCATTTGGCTATAAATGTGGTTGCAAGGCTGGCTGCTTCTAGTCCCCATCTCTGGGCGATGTTGGAACCCTATCCTGATGTGCCTAATCCTAGTCCTAATGTCTTGGATCCTGGTCCTACTAAGGGGTGTCCTGTCACTACTCTCCCACCTATGGATCTCTAACTAGTTGATTTGATGCTAGTCCTCTACCTCCTTGATCCTGATCTCCACCCCTTCAGCTCTATCTCGCTCCCCTACCTCTCACTCTATGTTGATCAGATGTTGTCCCTAGAACTGTCAAACAAAGCAGCGGCCAAAACCAATCTCTATAGGCCTATGTGACCCCTAGATCTACCTAACCCTAGTCATATGGCCATGGCCTAGCCACTAGTTGCATGAAACTCTAAATTACCTCATGGGAAGGTATGTACAAGCCCCAGGAGCTCTAGCTCACTATCCTTGCAAAAATAGCTATGTACTAATCATCTGGACAATCCTGGGCCTCTTTAAACTATCTCTGAACCCTGCCTGGTAGGTACATATCGAGCATAGTGTGCTCCCTACCCTGCATAAGTCTTTCTTGGTGGGTGAAGAACAACTATTATGCATCATCAAACTAGGCAAGTTGTCCAAGGTATGGTTGCCACTTGAACACTCACATATCATCACTCCTAGGCACTCCTGCTCTCAATCAAAAAAATCACCCAAAAGGCCAAAGGTCTCTTGGGATCTACGCTCGTGTGAGTATATCTCCCTCACATCCTCCTACATCAGGAAAGTCACCGTGTTAAAAAATCATCAAAAAAATTTTGATTGTGGCTTGTCCTAGCATTCTGAACTAACCCCAACATCACTACCTGTGAAGGCAATGTAGTTTGCAAACTTCAAACTACACCTCTAGAGCCCTCAAACTCCTAATCTACTCTGTGACAATTCAATTTGCAAAGGTGCCAGAGTTTAGCAAGAAACCCTAACTCTAAAGAGCACCATGGTGGTGCAATTTGCAAAGGTGGTGGAGTTTAGAATTTAACCCTAAATCCCAAACTACATCGCGGCGTTGGACCTTGCAATAGTAGCATAGTTTAAACACTGAGCGTCATTGTTTGAAATTTCAGTGGGCCAATATAGTGTTGCTCCTAAGGACCTAGTTTTTAAACACAATAAATGAGCACAAAAATAAAAAAAGAGGTTGGGTCAAGTCGACTCACTAGTGGTCTAGTGCCAGGAAGTCTCTAGTGCATCTGTATTTGGTTGAAAATGTGCATAGGGAGCTATCATTGTGCCATTTCTCCAAAGGTTCAAAGCTCAAAATCGCAAAATCTCTTAAGGATGAATGTGAAAATGAATTGGAAGTGGCCCCTCAAGGTCTATTTAAGCATGAAAATTAGGGTTTTTTTACCCTGTTTAGCTGTCCTACTAGGGTTTTGGACCCCTTGATCCTGTTTTTGTCCGCTTGAAGGCCGTTTTGCATCATTTTTTGCATTTTACCTCTTTTTTGGCCTCCTAGAGCCTTTCTAGACCCATCGGGCACCTTGTCCTATTTTTTGCAATATCAACCAAAAATAAAAAAAATGTCTAATCTCTTGAGGGGGCAGTATAACATGTTTTGTCTACTAGGGCAGCATGAAGGCATTTTTTAAATCAAAAAAAATTTGGCTTTTGATCGAGACAGCTTATTCTTTGAAACAACACAAGTGCATTGCTTCAAAGAGGGGAAAAATGTACACGTAAAATGTACTGATTAACATTTCACATCTGATCTCGATTACTGACACCATTTCATCCTTAATCAACCCTCTGTCTAACCATTTAATTGAATCCCCTTATTTAATTAAATTCATCAATTTTCCTCTCTTAATTAAATAAATCATTTATCGGATTAAGTCATTCTCCCTCATTAATTAAATCAATCAATCTGGTCTAATTATCTCTATTTAATTAAATAATTCATTTTATTTGATTAAAATCCTAAAGTCTGTCTCATTAAATTAAAGCCTTATTTGATTTAATCTAACATTTATCTCCTTTAATTAAATAAATCAAAAATCTTTATTTAATTAATCTCTAAATCATATTCTTCTCATCTTTTGATTTAAATCAACCCATAAATCTAAGTCAAAATTGTCACATCATCTAATCCCTCATTAAATTAATTAACCTTTGATTAATTTAATCCTCATCCATGTCCCATTCTCTAGCATTTGCCACTTGCACATGAAAATAGATTTAATTCATTTATTAAATCTCTATTTGCTCTCAACATGGCATAATAGAGGAATATTCCTTGAAAATTGAATTCAAATCCAAGTGGACTTTGTCCTTCCAACAAGACATTTATTTCATCTCATAAGTCCTTTTGCATTGAGCCAAGTGGCCATTACTCCATTTGACCCTTCATCCACCTTGTCATTTCACAAATTTCAAATTTATGCATTTATGGTCACTTTTATCAAAATGTGCACATCCTTCATCCATTCATATCTTAACAAGTGGCATCTTTCCATTGGTTGAATGTTATTCCAACATTGCTTAATTTTGGGCATTTCTCCAACTTTTCATTCTATAAATAAGAGGCTTCTTTCCTCACTTCATCATCCACAATTTTAGGAAACTTACTATACTCAAATCAATGCTCAAGCATTAGCATTCTCATCCATTTTATAAAGTTCATAGCTAGGTTATGCAGGTTTTTCATCATGGAGCATGTTTGAATCTTCATCAAGTAGATCACTCTTCATCACACATCAATCTTACATCATAGGAGTTGGGAAAGGGCCAATTTTCACATCAAATTGGCACCAATTCCCCCATAAGATCAAGAGTTTACATTTCTTTTTAATAGGATTTAATCTATCTTATTGCTTTTTGTAGTGTTCTTGCTTTCATTCCTATTTGAGCATTGTTGAAGGGATTTTATGGAGAACTTAGATTCTAACTTGCATTTCAATCTTCTAATGTATTTGTTTGTTGTTTTTTGTAGGTAATAGGATCTTGGTTCCACATCAAGTAAGTCACAATAAGTCCTCACCCTACCACCCATAGGCAAACGGTCAAGTTGAGGTCACTAATAGGGAGTTGGAAAATATTTTGACGAAAACGGTTTCCTCGAGAAGGAAAAACTAGGCTAGGAAACTACTAAAAATTTTCTAGGCCTACAACACAACTTGGAAATCAACCTTTGGTTATAGCCCCTACAAGTTATTCTTTGGGAAGAAACCCCTCTTACCCATTGAGTTTGAACTCCAAACCCTTAAGATAGCCATGGAATTGGGCATGGATCTTAAATGAGCCCAAATTGAGAGTCTTTTAACTTAGTGAACTAGACGAACTCTGTTTGGACATCATCCATCAGACCAAATTGATCTAGCAACAATGTAAGGTATGGCATGATAAACACATCAAAGAGAAAGAATTCCATACCGGGGATTGGGCACTACTGTTTGATTACAGATACAAGGATCATCAAGGGAAACTCAGGACACACTGGCTTGGACCATATGAAATTTCAAAAGTGTTTTCTAATGCTTTGATTCCACTGAAACCTATTGATGGTGATACCCAAACTCTCCTAGTTAATGGGCACCAATTACGCCTCTATGATAAACTTATTAATAAGGAAGAGTTTACAAAAATGGTGGAAATGTAGGGAGAAATCCACTACATTGACTCTATTGTGGTAGGGTCAATATAGTTTTTCCAACTGTATATGTTGCAAAATAATAATAATAATAATAAAAGTAAAAATATAAATAAAAAAAAAATAATAATAAAAAAAAAAAAAATCATTTATGAACGTTTCTTTGATTTCTTCATCAATTTTGACATTTGGACTTGACTAAAAAAATTGTCTCTCTTTTGCGGGACTTCACCTTTGGCCAAGCACAATTTTGGTGCACCTTACTACGATGCTTTGAAATCTGCATAACAAACTGGTGTTTCTCATCACTCTGATCCTGCATTCTGATGCATCACTCAATGGTGCTTCAAGAAGACAAGGCCAAAATGTCACAAATTTTTTCATTTCGATTGCATCTTTTTAGTGATGCTCTGGAATTATGTTGTTTCTTTATTTTGGCTACATATTTTTAGCGATGCTCTGAAATTTTGTTATTTCTTCATTTTGGCTACATCTTTTTAGCGATGCTCCAGAATTTTGTTGTTTCTTCATTCTGACTACATCTTTTTAGCGATGCTGCAAAATTATGTTGTTATTTCCTTTGGCAGAATCTTTTCAACAATGCTCCGGAATTCTATTTGGGTGCTCTAGAAATTTTGGTTGTTGCTCCAACTGCATCTTTCAGCGATGCTCTAAAAATTTTGGTTGCTACTCCAACTACATCTTTCAACGATGCTCCAGAATCCTCAATTTGGTTAGCACGTTTCACTGACATCCCTCTATGATGATCTTGAACTCTCTTCTTCTCTACTTTAGTTGCATATTCTCGAAGAATGCTTTGGTATTTCTAGTATATTTTTTTTTCCAATTTCTCTTTTGATTTTTCCTAAGTTCCACGCATGCATGTCCTTGTTTCTTGGAGATTTGATCCCTTATAATTTTTCCACCACCTTATATTGAATCTTTCCATAATAAATAAGATTATTGTGCCACCTTTTTGCCATAATATTTTTTTCCATCACTTCAACCATCCCATCCATGCCATTATTATCCGCCACCACCCTCTCCAACCATACATGACTATTACGGCAGCACAAGTGAGTTACGTTTGATCTAATGACAGGACTTAACGTATGTGAAAATTTGTTTATTTAAAGGGTTAGTACTTATTTTGAATAAAGGTTAATTAATTGGTATGATTTGTCCCCCTTGTAATTTTGAAACTTGTTCCCTTTACACAATTGATAAGAGTATGAGAACAATTGTAATTCCCCATGAAATTTCATCATCATTATGCAGCAAGGTGACAAGAAAGTTGGTAATTAATTCTTTTCCTATTAAGTATATTGACACAAAACTCTCTCTCCATTTGTAATTCAATGAAGCAAGCATTTCAAAGTTTTGTAAAAAATTTCCAGAAAACAAAGGAAATGGGAGGTGCTGAAAAGAAGTCTAAGCCAACTTCTACAATGCCATTGTTGGCATTGAGCAATATAGCAGCATTATTCTAGAGAGTTTGATGGTTGTACTTCATGAAACAATTTGAAGGGAACATAGAGTAGTTGATGAAGGAATTCATCAAAAAATTTGCAGATGGGAAGACCATGGTGTATGGCAAACAATTCTAGGTAAGTATTAAAATTATTGCTCGTCTTTCCGATCTTGAGAATAAAGGAATTAATTTGAATGAAAATTCCCACGTTCCTTATCAAAATTTAATAGGACTATTCCATAGGGAAGGGGAACCCCAACCTATAATGACTATAAACACCAGAGGGAAGAATAAGGGAATCCATAGAATGTATCTTCCAGAACCCTAGAGGTCTATTACAGCCTAGATTATTAAGTATTTCACTTGTGAGGGACAAATGACTACAATTGTGGGACCCCCTTTTCTCCTGTTGGCTCATTTACACCACGAAATTAAGGACCCTACTCTTAGGTTAAATTTACCAAATTTTCTCTTCCATTCAGTCACCTCCATGATGGAAAAGTATAAATTTGGGACGAGGCCCCTTAAACATCATGGTTTGATAAAGCTAATATGTAAATACCATTTCCACAAAAAGCCAGAAAAGAAGTGGCAAAGGTTTCTACGGAAATTTGAAAATGAGGAGCCAAGGAGGTCACTTGAGGAGGGAGAGTCCTCTAAACAAAAGGATCAGTCTGTAGAAGAACCCTCCTCAGAGGCATTAGGTGCCCCTAAATCCCAACATACCTCCACAGCTCTCAGCGGTGATGGACTGGAAACCTTGCTAGATGAATTACAAACCCCAAGATAGGAAGGGGAGGTGGGAATTGTACATTCTAGAGGAAAGGAGGAACCTCCTCGAAAGAAAAAGAAATGAAGTAAAGTTGTTTTTCAAACAACTCCTCCTCTACAGAGGAGTAAACGGTTATCTTCAGGATCCAGTGAAATTGAACCCCAAGATGTCAGTAGTACTTTAGAAAGAAAAAGGCTAGGACTCCAATAAAGGTGGTAGAAATTGATAGTCCACCCGATAATAAGGAAACAAATGAAATAGAAGAGCAAGGGGATCAACTTCCTAGGGAAAAGAATGAGGAAACCCTATCACTCAAAGAAAAGGAAGGGGAGAATATACAAATTTCCCCATTTAGAGTAGAATGAAGATGAGCCTATGGGAGGATTCTCTTTGTTTCTTTATAGAGAAAGGAGTATACCAGAAGTTGAAGAAAATGTACACCATATTAATGAGGAAATAGAAGAAGTGCCTTACCCATATTTTCCTGAGAACATTGAGGCAGATAATGTACCTCATGATGATGAAAAAAATGGAAGAAGTGCCTCACTCATCCCCTCTTAGAGACACTAAAGAGGAAAATGTGCCTCATCCTAATGAAGAAATTCCTCACGCATCCTTCTCTGTGGACACAAGGGATGTAGAATCCAATCAAAAAAATGAGGAATTAGAAAAGTTAAAGGAAGAAATTGTGGGATTGAGAGCCAAGTTGCAAGATGACGAAGCATAAATTAACCAACAAAAAGAAGAAATTGAGGTGCAAACTACCATTGTACATAAAAGAGATGAGGAAATTGCCAAATTGAATGCACAAATGGAGGAAAAAGACAAGCTTATTGAGTAGTTGCAATACCAAATCCAGCAATGGAATCAATAGGGTAAGTAGCATCAGGTTGCTCTGTGTGAAAAAGATAAGTCTATTCAAGATTTGAAAAATAATTTTATGCAATTATTCAGTGCTTTTGAAGAAGAAAAGAATCGATGGGAAATTGAATTAAATGCCTTTGTGAGTAAAATTGTGGAGCTAGAACAAAGTTTGCAAGAGAGTGACACTCAACCAATTAGGGGATCAAAGGGGACACAAACTGAACCTATTATTATAGACTGGTTCTAGGTATGCATTCCCCCAATGTTAATGAAATGAATAGAGCATTGTTACCTCTTGAAGGATGTGGAATTTTAAAATAGGTTAAAGAGGGAATTAGGAATATTAAAAGAATCTTTCAATCAGGCGTATAGGGGTAAGCAGGATGCCTATGAAATTGGTGAATTACTATTAGCCTATAGAAGACCATCTAGGTTGTACTTCATGTTTCTTAATGAGTAGCTTTTAAGATGGAAATTGCAAAGAATTCTCCAAAACTAGCCTCATGACCCTAATGACAAGGAATTTGTAAAAGTATTTGTTGAGTCACTCCTTGAACAACAATTTTTTTTGTGTGAGTTCTTTGTTCACAATTTTCTCATAGAAAAGCATACATATTTCTTTATTAACTTCTTTGTGGGAGAAGTAGAATTAAGATCATTCTTGTCCACTATGAAAAATCAACTTCACTAGCAAGACAGATCAAGAGAATATGCACAGGTATAAAAGATTGTAGGGTTGTAGATGAGGTACCCTCATAGGAATCCTTTCTATTTCAAGAAACAATTTCTAGGTGTCAAACTTAAAAAGGAAGTACAGGTCAAATAAAATAACAACCTCTAACTATGTCATGATCACTTTTAGGAACAAGGGCCACAATTAAGAGGACTAGCATGGCATGCATGTGAAGAGAGGTATACCCCTCTGACTATGCATCTCAAGAAGAGGGAAATAATTTCACCTCTTAATATTAGATGATCCTATGGAATAGCGGTAGCTTTGGCCAAAATTTTGGAAGAATTAAAAATTAACTGGATTGGTATGAGGTATAGACCCCCCTTGCTTCTTTCACCACCTCCTTTAGTATATACTAATCTAGACCAAAGTGAGGATAGCTTTTCTAGGTGGAAACAAAGAGTCACTTTTCATCAAGGATTCTTGAGGAATCTAAAGATATTGGACACAGAGGCAGATGATGTATATGATCTCAATGCTAAGTATGAAGAAATGAATAGGAGGAATGATGGACAGGGGACACACCAGAGAGCAAGAGGACCTTCTCAGACTTAGGAAGGGGAGGAAATGATGAGGTAAAAATAACCTCTTCAGCATAATGGGCTCAATATGTAAATCTAAACCTTTTATCCTAAATTACCTTTCCAATTGATTACCTTTGGGAAAAATAAGTGCTCTCTTTCTATGAATAAGTGTACAAACTTTACTTCTTGAAGTTAGGAAAAATTAAGCTTACTTATGTTAATTTAATGGTTTAGTCTTGAGTATTTTGTAGGTCAACTCCACTTCCAATCACCATTTCAGTCAAAAGGGAAATGAACGTGGATCTTCATACTTTTGAAAACAAGCAAGCGGGCATCAGAATTCCAATAGCACACATTTTGGTCGAGTCTTTATAATTCTATTAATTTTTAGTTTCAAAAAAATTATTGTTCATGCGAGCCTCTTTAATATTGTATATCATGGGCTTTAAAGTCCCTCTACTATTGGAAGTCTATTAAAAGACTCTATCGACTGAAAATTAGGATTTTTGTTAGTCATTTTTCATATAAATATGTAACTGTTACAAATAATTAATAGAGAAGAAGATTATCGTTATGCTGCAAATTTGTCTTTTGAGTAAAAACTACCATATGAATATGAGTTTTCTTGCTAATATTTGAATTACTGTGTAGTATGGATGCATCTTTGGAATGAAGTAGCTTAGAGAATTTCCAGTGCATGTGATCTTAGGTAGTTGTAGACACACCCAAGAGCTGGCCACTCAAGGCTTATAGATAGATAGATATGTATTCTATTCCTTATTTTTTATTCTCCTTTAGTAGATAATAGTTGAAGTTGAAATCCATTTTCATGAGTATATGTTATGCTGCTAGTGTCAAGCTTGCAGGTTATAGCTAAGTTTGTAGTTTCTAAACTTAATATTTGAATGTCCAGAGCATCTTCCTTTAGTAGATTATGTTAAATTGTTTCATGTTATTAGTTGGATTTTTTACATTAGATAAATGTTTCCTAATTTCTTTACATGTTTTACTTCTTCAACAATTTATGCATTCTTTAGGTTAATTGTTTCTATGCTTTCTATTTTAGTGGTGATGTTTTTTCAATTTATAGTTCTTTTATTTCTAGTTTAAGATCATTTCCTACTTTCTAGATAGATAATTCATTGCTTTCAGGCTTAGAGGCCCTCTAGTTTAGAATCTTTATTCAATTGACTAGCATTTAGAGAACCTAAGAGAGAGAATTGAGTGTATTCTATTGCAAATAGCCTTTGGACACTACCAAGTTGATATAATGATGTGATTATTCACTAAAGTGTTAGGACCTAATGACATCCTACCACCTTTACTTTGCCTTCTTTTCATACTCAACCAACTCCTTCCCCTTAAACTTGACCAGTTCTTCTAAAACTGTCAGGCTTCTCTAGTGGTAATTACTCCTTACACCATATTTCTTGAATTTCCCATGTGTCCTTCTACCCTTTGGTGTTTCAGGATCTCCATGTGTTTTAATTTCATCTTTACAAGAATTGTCCTTGGATTCAAGAAAATTCAATCTTCTAGACCTTCAAACTGGCTTAATAGACTCGCCTGACATACTCATTTTCACAATAACCAAAACAAGAACAAGAAGATTCCTAACTAGCAGAAAACCCTCACCAACCTACTCTCGGAATTAATTTAATTTTTAATTTCTGAATGTAAATTCTAAATGAAAAATATGGCCATTTATCCTCATTAGATCAAGCCATGTAAGCATTCCAACCATTAATACTTAGGAAAAGCTTATGCGCGTGAGCTGACAACAATCTGCTTTGATTTTTTAATCTCAACTATTGATCACACTATAAGATAAATCAATGGATAGTTATCATCAGAGTAATTAATCATGAAAAATCTTAATTGTATGATATTAATGCCTTTTCTTAATTAGTAAATCCCAAAGTAGATATATGTCCACTCTATATGCTCATTTAACCACATACTTAGAATTGAGTAAAGCCTATCATGTCATAGTTACCTGCTCACCTATGGGAATTAATAAATTTGCGTTAATATACTTGCAGGACAATGGGGAGTGATCTTGATTCAATCTTAGAGTATTGGCCCATACCTTGCCTTGCTTTATTTTCACCTTCCCATATATACTAGCATCTGACAGAATTGACAGCCATAATCCCGAACACATGCCAAAAGAATAAGTTCAAATATGGATTTGATCTTATCACAATGCCATCTTGGCTAAATTTAGCATCATTCCATCTCCACTAGAGTCCATCAAATCCTTCAAAATATTCCAAGTGGCAGTCGCTTGCTTGCCTACTACAAACATAAGACATAAGTGGGCCCTTCACAAGATGTCAAGGAGTGGTCAGGATTGACCCATGTCACTCACCATTGATCATCGATCTCTTTTCTCGTGAAAAGATTTTCATCTAAAAATCTTGGTGGGTCCCTCCATGGGGTGACAAATGTTGTCTTGCTCGCTAGCCCATGTGATTATTTTAATGAGGAAAGAAAACAAATGGGCACATAGGGAACTACTAAGATGTGGCCACATCATTCAATGACCACCATTGATTTCCTTTTGATATCATTCGTTGATCACCAAGAGATATAGGGCCCACCATATAAAGGTTACATGTGTATAATTCCCACCAGCTCATGCGATCACTTCACCTTAATGCATAAGATGGATGGACGAGCAGGGAACAGTCCTGATGAAAACACATGTTATGGTTCCCACCATTGATCTTTCTCAAAGCTACACTTGCTAGCCTTTTGGAAGCACTGGTCCCACTGCCTAACAAGACACATGGCAACCGCCCACCAACTTGTTCAAATATTGTAATGAGAAACAAAGCAAAACAGGCGTGCGGGGAACAATCGGGATTGTCTGTGATGATCAAATAGTCATCTCAAAACTGAAATTCACACATGGCGCAAATGTTAATTTTAAAAGGGGGCCACTACTAGACCAACAAGAATTTGACCCTTAGGAATGGAGACTTAAGACTTAAGTCATTAAATATGAAAATCAAGCCCACCCATAGGAAAAATTAAGCACTAAAAGGGCATTAGGTGACTGACAAACCTAAACCTAGGGGGCCAATGAAAATAATGATTCAAATGGAATAAGTGGTGACTTAGACATCTAGATACCAGGAGCATCAGGTCAAATGAAAAAATAGAACGTCCAAGGGTTTTAGGCTCGTAGGTCAATTTTGACGGGTTTTGGCAACACAAACCCTAAAAAAATGTTGAGGAATACAACCTTAAGCCATAAATGAGGGTCCAAGCCAACTATTTGCAAAATTAAAAATGGAACCAAGAGAATTATTTAAAGGGTTCCATCAGTGGCTCCAATTAGGGACACATTCCTCTTGTAGGCATGATGAGATCCTAGAATCATGGGTGAAGTAGAGCAAGCACAAAAAACAAAACTAGGAAAACCGACATATGTACAGTTTTTACAAAGGCCACAAAGACCTAAACCAGGAGATCCTATCTCCATCTTGCCTGAAACCTTCACTTGACGTACAAGTTTTCAATATGCACCCTGCAATCTAACCGGGCTTCAACTTCACTTGGTAGCCCCAAGCCACTAAACTTAGGGTTGATTCTTGCCCCTGTCAAAGACAAATCTATTGAAAGAGTTGATTCCCCTCAATTCATCTTTACCTCTGACATACCACTGCAACAAGTAAAACCCTCGTCTTACAAGCAGAAATATGTGGTTACTACTGAAATCTTCCTAATTACAAAAATTGCCATTAACATCATTCACAACCTTTTTGAGCATACCATTGCCAATGTAATCTTTTTCATTTTGAATTGTATAATCATGCATAAACTAAACATTTTCATCATCACATGACACATGTTCATATTGAAAATATAATTCCTTATTCTTCACCTTATTTTCATGTTCCATCAAAATACCCTCCACTTGAACTTGAAACTGAAAGTATTCATACTCCCCCAAGTAGTTGGCATCATGATGCTCAACCTTGTCTACAACATTTGTATCAAATACAAAACATTCATAGGAAATTCCCTCTAGGAGCTCATCAATGTGTTGCTTTGTTTGCTTAAGGACACATTTTAACCTTGAGTCTAATGCATCATCAGAATTCTTAGCAAAGAGTGGATTATATTTGCACCAATAAGGATCACCATTTCTAATTTCTTGTGAAGATGAAGGCTCATCAAATAAGGGGTTTTCCATTACATTCATTTTTTATGTAAATATTTATGCCTCCTCCACATGGAATTCCAAATCTTCCTTAGTATCACTATATTCTAAAATACCATAGTTAATGTCCTCTTCATAGGCATAATCACAATCAGCCCTGAACTCACAGCAACCAATACTACCTCTCATTTCATCCTCTGATTGTTCAATACAAATATCTAAAAATTTTGTCATGTCCACATGATTTGAGATAGCATTGTCAGAAAGATCTTCAAGCTCCATAGCATTATCAACCAAAAATGGTGGCATCCTATTACTCAAATTTTCATCACAATGCATAATATTGTCATCTGAGAGTGAACTCATGTCATCAACATCTCGTATTCATCTAATGTAAAAATTTCCAAATCTACTCCATACAAGTTATTGTGACTAGCAAAATAACAATCAACATGATCAACCTCATGAGTTGAATGTGCATGAACATTCCCAATAATACCAAGCTCATTATTGACAAATTTTTCAACCCTGGCAATGTTGTAATCAACACTACATGGTTCTTGCATGTTGAATTATGAGTACATTATCTCATTATCACTCTTATCTTCAAACAGATCACTAGATTCATCTAAACCATAAGACTATAGATGGACCCTCTCTGTGATCTCATCAATGGAACAGCTAGTAGCTCCATTACATGGTGTGATATGCCAAATATCTAAAATCATTCCCCTCTCTTTATCAGCTACATCATGTAGTGCATTTGAATCTTTATGAATGCAATCCACAAGTGCATACACCACATTATCTAGATGCTCACTAACCTCTTCTTCATTAACATGAGGATTATTCATAGCCTAGAACAAGTCCTCTTTACTCACATCATTTTTTGAGTCATGGCCCATAACAGGGCTATTGTAATCAGCATTATGGAATGATGTACAAGCTGAAACAATAGGAGTGTAAGTGCTCTGACATTCATTTTTAATTTCTAACTTACACCTTTCATCATCATTTCATTTATCAAGGAAGAAAACACTTGTATTCAAATGACCTTTATGCATTCCATATTTCCATAACTATTTTCAATGTTCATGGCTATCCCATAGGCCTGATGCAAAGTAGTAGGCTCCTTATCTCGTAGTAGATAGCTTATCTCATTATCAAAAGCTCTGAAATAAACAACCAAACACACTACATCACTTAGTCTCAAAACCTCAAGAATATCCCTTAATATTTTAGCAAATCTTCGGTTAAATGTTGGAACCAGCTCATCCTCTTCTTTCTTAATGCTCATAAAATTCTTTATCATAGAACTAGCATTGATTCTTTCACCAAATTGCTCCATGAACACTTATTTGAACTCACTCCAAGAATAAATAGAGCAAGTTGATAAGTTAGAGACAGTCCCTTGTGTCTCCTTTCAAAGACTGAATAAACAACCTCATGATTACATCCTAAGTATCTACCTCAAAGTCATCCATTAAATTGTTGAATTATTGCAAATGCTTACTTGTTGATTCACACTTTGTACCACTGAAGTTTGGTAGGTATTCCCTAATTTTAGAGGGAATAACATTTGGGTAACCAAAAATTCCATCAAATTTATGGCCATGTACTTTTCAATGTTGAAACTTCTTTTATTACGTGACAGGGGCTGCACACTCCTCATGTTTACATCATGCACCCCACGAGGATGTACAAGTGAATGATACATTTTCTTACACCCCTTTACAAATTTCAAACATCAACTCTACAATTGATCACTGCCCTATTTCTTGCTTTTATCATGACCTTAAAATATTACAATGCATAACTCAAATACATCTACATCTAATATCTCTCTAACAGGCATATTTCAAGAACAAGCATACTTCTTCATTACAACATAGAAGCTTCAAATTATAGCTCAAAATTATGAAAAAAAATTACCACTACCATTCCCTTTCTTAGTGCCTAATTCACTCAATAGAGAATCAACATTCTTTCAAGACTTGAAGACTTCTCATAAACTGCTTTCAAACATAATAATACTTTGTTTAAATTTATGAGAATACCTAGAAATTTGTAGTAGCTGCTAACCTTACTTCTTGACTGAAAATCTCTTCACATCTTCAATAGGTTCTTTAGATAGAGTCTCCACCTCTCTTCACAGAGGATTGAACTTCAAGCAATATGAAGCTCTTTGAAAAATAAATTTCATTATGGATCTCCTTCAATAGTAGAGTCACAAATAAATTATTTTAAATTTTCTAAAACATAACCACTTTTAGTTCTGAAAACTTCTCAATATCCAAACCAGATGTTCATATTCACCAAATAATATGACTCTTAAGGCAATATGATCTTCTATTAGATAATTCTCAAATTCTCCCCAGAAGAGTCACCATTTTTGTTGGTGTTTTTTTCTAGCAGAACCTTGAAGTTCTCTAAATGGTAGCCAACCCTTATACTCAAGAATCATCAAGGCTTGTGGCCAACAAATGAGTAAAAGATTTTGAGACCTTCACTCCTACTCTTTAGGCTTTGTGGGACCTAGGAGGGTGTTCCTTATTGTGCTTAATTGATATTTGTCTAATTAAGAACACATTTATACATAGATTTATTCCTATCAATTGTGAATAAACATAATTCATTGAAGATTTGGAAAACCTTTAAGTAAATTATCATCTACTTGCTAGGAACGAGGGGATACTTTAGACACATACTTCTTAATTGAGAGATTTTATAATGAATTTTTTTCTCATTTTAAATCCATAGCTAGGTGTATCACTAGTTCATTTACTTACAAGATTTTCTAACAAATAGACTAGTTCTTTATCAATTGGGACAATGGAGTCAAATAAGCAATAACCAGTAATATATCAACAATTTTATTTAGACATTGATGGACTATTGTCATACTACTTTGTAGTATGACAACTCACTATATCTAGAACACTACTTCTTAACAAATCTTGTATTCATCACTCACAGACTTGTGAATTTATCTAAACATTTTAACCAACTCTTTTAATTGAAGCTAAAACAAATTCACACATCCAATGAAAAAAACTAGAGACAAACAAAAATATCATTGATCATTTTCATTTATAATCTGCAAAGGAATTTCATAGGAGAATAAATGCTCAAGAACTAAAATTTTCTTTTATATATGTGGCTTATATAAAACTAATTTAAGATTCTTACATACATGACTTATATCCAAGATAATTTATTGTTCTATTCATTAATATTTTATATAGATTTCCTTTTCTGAACTTAGCTTCTCACCTAGACCATTTTGAGACCTAAAATTCCAACCCCTATAACAAGCTCTGAAATCTCTTTTATAGAACAAGGGAGAAAAAAGCATCAAGCTCATTTACAATTACATTTAATTTCATTTGAAGATCATTTGCACTAGAATTTGAGGTGTTCCCCAGTTCGTTACATATAATCATTGTAGAATATGGAAGAGTAAAAGACCAAACTCCACATCCTTTGAATGAATGCCTACCATCCCTTCAAAAGGCGTAGTTTTTTAATGTAGTAGCATCAAATCACCTTGTCCTTGTTGACCAAAGAAGATTCTCCATTCATATCCCAAGAAAAAAATTGTATACCACCCAAAAAAGCATACATGTCATCAAAGTTAGGAAGTCTGGCACTTCTCCAACACACCAGCTCAAAAGATTTCCACATCGGCATTAAAAAAAAAAACCAAAAACATGCTAAAGAGGTTGATCCTAATATGGTGGCTATGGTGTCATCAAAAACAAAAATGGGGTGGAGACATCACTATGAGTCATCAACATCAAAGTATTCTTGTCAATTTCTTGTTTGTGATGGAACTGGAGGAACCATCACCACTTCCTAATTAGAATCTTTAGAAGTCACTAGGGAAAGAGGATAATGTCCATACTTTGGATCAGTCTCACCTTCACTATTTGAATCTTTAGAAGGCACTAGGGAAAGAGGATAATGGCCATACTCTGGATCAGTGTCACCTTCACTATCTAAATGGCTATTAGAAACCTCAATGGGAGAATTATGTTTCCCAAATAAGCCTTACGATACTTGCACCTTTTCTTTGCTTTATTTTCATACTCAACCAACTCCTTCCCCTTAAAATTGACTAATTCTTTTAAAACTGTTCAGCATCTAAGGTGGTAATTACTCCTTACACCATATTTCTTGAATTTTCTATGTGCCCTTCTACCCTTTAGTGTTTTAGGAGCTCCCTATGTTTCTATTCCATATTTAGGAGCATTGTCTTTGGATTCAAGAAAATTTAGTCTTATGGACCTTTGGACTAGCTTGACAAACTCGCCTGACTTTAATTTTCATAATAACCAGAACAAAAACAAGAAGATTCTTAACTAGTAGAAAACCCTCACCAACCTGCACTCTCAAACTTAATTTAATTTTCAATCTCTGAATGCAAATTTTGAATGAAAAATATGGCCATTGATCCTCATTATATCCATCCATGCAAGTGTGCCAACCATTAATACTCGAGAAAAGCTTATGTGTGTGAGCTGACAATAGTCTACTTTGATTTTTAAATCTTAGTTGTTGATCACACTTTAAGATAAATCAACAAATAGTTATCATCAGAGTAATTAATCATGAAAAATCTTAATTATATGCTATTAATGCCTTTTCTTAATCAAAAAATCCCCAATTAGATATACATCCACTCTATATATACTTGTTTAACCACATACTTAGCATTAAGTAAAGCTTTTTGTGTCATAGTTACCCACTCACCCCTGGGAATTAATAAATTGCATTTCACCATAGCAGGATAGTGGGGAGTGATCTTGAATCAATCTTAGAGTATTAGCTTGTACCCTTCCTTGCTTTATTTTCACCTTCCCATATATACCAACATCTGACAAAATTGACGACCATAATCCCAAACACGTGCCAAAAGAATAAGTTCAAATATGGTGTCATTCTTATCACAGTGCCATCTCAACTAAATTTAGTTGCATTCCATCTCCACTAGAGTCCATTGGAGCCTTCAAAATATTCCAGGTGGAATTCGTCTGCTTGCACATTGAAAACATGAGACATAAGTGGGTCATTCATGGGATGGTGGGGAGTGGTCAAGATTGACCCACATCACCCACCATCGACCATCAATCTCTTTTCTCATGAAACTCACCATCTGCAAAGTATGGTGGGTGCCTCAATGGGGTGGTAGATGTCATCTTTCCCACTAGCCCGTGTGATTATTTTAATGAAGAAAGAAACAAATGGGCATGCGGGGAATGGCCAAGATGTGGCCACATCATTCAATGACCACCATTTATTTCCTTCTAATATTGTTCACTAATCACCAAGAGAAATTGGGCCCACCATATAAAGGTTACATGTGTATAATGCCTGCTATTCCATGCAATCACTTCACCTTAATGCATAAGACGGATAGGTGTGTGGGAAATAGTCTCGATGAAAACATGTGTTGTGGTGCCCACCATTGATCTTTCTCAAAGCTACGCCTACTAGCCTTTTGGAAGCACTGGTCCCACTACTTGACATGATGCATGGAAACTTCCCACCAACTCGTTTGAAAATTTTAATGAGCAACAAAATGAAATGGGTGCATGGAGAATGGTTGAGATTTGTCTGCAATGCTTGAACGATCATCTCAAAACTAAAATCTATGCATGCCACAAATGTTAATTTTAAAAGGGGGACACTACTAGGGTAATGGGAATTTTACCCTTAGGAATGAAGACTTAAGACTTAAGTCATTAAATAATCAAGCCTACCCATAGGAAAAATTAAGTGTTGAAAAGGCATTAGGTGACCGACAAACCTAAACTTGGGGGGGCAGTGAAAATAATGATTCAAATTGTATAAGTGGCAACTTAGAAAACCAAAGGCTGGGAGCATCATGTCAAATGAAAAAATAGAATGTCCAAGGGTTTTTAGGCTCATAGGTCAATTTTGAGGGGTTATGGCAACAAAAATCCTAAAACATTGATGAGGAACACAACCTTAAGCCAAAATCGAGGGTCCAAGCCAAGTATTTGCTAAATTTAAAATGGAACCAAGAGAATTTTTTGAGGGGTTCCATCAAAATGATGGAAGGAATAATATCTTCCACAATAGAGTAATGCAACCATGTATAAATGATAGATCAAAAGGAAAGATTCACTACAAAACATGTCACCCAAACAACATATCTTTTGTCAAAAGATGATAATGGTTGGTTGATTGGGTGCCAGGTGATGAGCCCAAAATATGCTCATGATAAATGAGTATTATGTTGTATTTTTTACACCCTTACCTTTTGTTTTTAATGGTTGTTTTTACTCTTTAAAGACCTTTTTATCGGGTGGTATCTTGTAGCAATACATTCCTAC
Organism: Sequoia sempervirens; assembly: GCA_007258455.2. NCBI lineage: Eukaryota > Viridiplantae > Streptophyta > Pinopsida > Cupressales > Cupressaceae > Sequoia > Sequoia sempervirens. The sequence goes on along the minus strand of VDFB02047230.1, from coordinate 343,956,996 downwards.
ATTCCTATAGCCTGACATTTTTGTATGTCCATATTAATTGCCCTGTTTGACTTCCCAAGTGATTGATATAATGTATGTAGTTTTTTAATGATGAAATAGATTTAATGTGATTAATGAATGAATATTGTGTAGTTTCCATGTGTGTTTTCTTTCCCTTCTGTTACCTTGTGTTTCGCAGGTTGTTGAAGAAAGCATGAGCGAGTCAAGTGCAGCTGATCTCGGCCTTGCAGTAAAGTCCATTTCCTGCATGACCTCCAGGAAGTTGTTCTGGTGAGGACTCTCTAACTGAATTGTTGGGAATGAATTTAAATGTTAGTTAATTTGGAAAGAGTGGAGTGCTAGATTCTCTCTTGATCGGGTTGAACGGATAAACTCATTTATGAAGTCTGTTCCTCGGTTTCAAGATATATTTCTATCCATGTTTTTCTTTGTTAGGGTTAAGTAGTTAGTTACTTTCCTAATTTAAATAAGTGTTCCTCCTGTGTGAGGGAACAAGATAGATAGAGAAGTAGATTATGTAAGAGTTAGAGTCATAATAAGAATCAAAGTTTTGTTAGTTTTCTGGAACAAAACAATCAATGTAGATGACTTTGAGTTATGAATAAAAATTGATGAAGTTCTGAGTTTGATCTTTGCATAATTAGTTGATGCTTGCTAAGGGGGCCCACTTAGTAATTATCTATAGTTGAGTAGTTGTTTATCTTTTGTTGATTACAGGTTAGATTTCATTCTTGTAAGTTTCTATATAAACTCAGTCTTATATTGTTCCTGCAGCATTGGGAATCCATCCCTATGTTTGTTTCTACAGCATAAGGCCAGTTCATGGTTTGTTTCTTAGTAGCAGTTGTTATGATTTATGCTTTGGTTAAGTTATGTTTGAGTTAAGAAGACTTCGCATTACTTTCCTGTAGCATAAGTAGAATTTCCTCCAAGTATTTATTTCTGATAAGTTATGACTAAAACTGGTTCTTAGTGCACATATAGTGCCGCTCCATTTCAAGTATACGTTCCCTGGTTTGACAAGTAAATGAATGACCATGAAAAGATATTAGTCGCCTGCTGGAATGTCCAATTCCTAGGATAGGTTTTTCCATGATTTTCATATCCTTTTGTGGACGTGACTATTTTTGGTGCTGTTGTCGGGGATGGTGTCAAGCTAAGAGTCTACTATAGTCATTGTTAGGCAGTAGTTTAGTCTGTTATTCAAGCATTTCCCCCCCTTTCAAATTGCATGCATAGAAGAAGAGACGCTCAGGGAAGATTTCTCCCTAACCTTCCATTCATTGCTAATAAAACTGAACCAGCTTATAGCCTATTCGAGGAAGAAGGAGACTTAGATATTGACCCATTTGCTAAAGATTTGTTTGTTGACTTACTATTCAGCCTAGTTGACAAAGAACCTGAAGAAAATCCATTTTTTTTAGTACTCCATTAAGTGAACATGGAACGTAATCCACCTAATCGACCTCCTACTTTTGAATTCCCCATTGTTGCTCAACAAGATAATGACAACCTTAAGAATATTCCTTCTTCATTACTTCCCAAGCTCTATGGCCTAGTTACAGAAGACCCAAAGACCTTGTTTAAGTTTGATATCCTCTATTGCAGTTATGATTACACTTCGGATGCTCACAAACTGAAGTTGTTTCCTGCTACCTTGAAGGAGGGAGCTCTCAGATTGTTCATGAGTTTGGGAAGGGATGTTGTTGATAGTTGGGTAGCCATGCAAACAAAATTTCTTGAGAAATACAAGGAATATTGTAAGAGTGGTAGTAAGGGTGATGATATATTTAGAATCCAACAAAAGGAGGATGAAAGCTTGGAAGACTATATCTCAAGATTCTTGTTTTCTCTGAAAAAGAATTCAGAACATACTCTTAATGAAGAATCTCATAAATTACTTTTTCTAAGGGGAATTAATGATACCTGTATAGATGCCCTAGACCTGATGGGAGGAGGAGATATCACCCAAGCATCTTGGGATGATATCAAGAAGATATGTCTCAATTACTCATGAGCAAATGTGAAGAAGGGTAGAGGTCATCTAGCTACAGTGGGAAAATATTCTTCCAATGGAATCTCATGGATGGAGATCACAAATTTGTTGTTTGATTTCAAGTAGGACATCATAAACAATATGGGTACACAGTTGGATACCATGCAAGCTCAAAAGAAACATGAAGAGGCTGAGGCAATCCTGGCTAAGTTCTGTCCACATTATAGATAGAAGAAACATGATTGTAGATGCAAGATGGTGGCCAACATGGAGGCTAGACAATTATCTACTAATTTTAAGATGATAGAAGGTGATGATGACTAAGTCTTCATTGCACAAAGGAGACCATGGACTCAAAGACAAGGTATGCCTCAAGATCCATTGACTTTTGGTAATCCTTATTATAATTACAATAACCAATGGCAATCTACATATGGCCCATCTCCACCTTGGAATACTCCTCAACCATACTAGCCTAACTATTAGAGTCCTCAATGGCAACCCCCTCAAGGAGGTTGGCAGCAATCACAAGGACAATGGACTCCACCTCCAAGTAACTAGCAGTAGAACCCTCAATGGAGAGGTTTTCAGCAATGGTAGAACCAACCCTCTAGATTCCTGCAACTTCAATAGCCACAACCTTTGGCCCTTATGCCTCCTCATGTAGCACCTGTAGCAAATACTATCCCTCCAAAACAAACACCTATGCCTACTCAACCATTGCAAAATCCTAATAATAAGCAGCAGCAACAACAACAACCCATGTATTCTGCAGAAGCCAACCAGTATCCAACTTATGCCCTGAATATCAATGATATCCATCTCAGGTCTGGAACCACTCTCCTTGCTCCACAACTTCCTGTAATTATAGAGATTCCAGAATCTTCCTCTGAACAACCTACTAATCCTATAGAAAATATACCTATATCAGATACTGCCTCTAAGGAACCTATCCTGCAACATCAGGCTACACCACCTTTTCCTCAGATATTGCAACCTACTACATCCAAGACCATAGAAGAGCCTACCTTTGATATTTTGAATCAGTTAAAGAATGTACAAATTCAAATTCCTCTTTTTCAAGCTATTAAAGATGTCCCAATTTGTGGAAATCCCATTAAGGAAGCTTGTTTAAAGAAACAGGGAAGAAAGAAAAAGGATCCCCAAACTATCAATGTTCTAGGACAGTTGGCAGAGATTATGTTGGGGAAGGTAGTCATTCCAAAAATACTGACCCTAGGAGTTTTGTAGTAAAAATAAATATCAATGGTCAGATAGTAAAGAATGTCTTGATTGACCTTGGTACAGCCATTAATATAATGACCAAGCACACTATGGAGTGTTTGAATATCTCAAACATTCAGTCTACACCGACTATCCTGTAGCTTGTTGATAGTTCCACAGTCACACCTGATGGAGTGATAGAAGATGTCATTGTCACCCTTAATTCTTGGGAATACCCCACAGATTTCACTATATTGTCCACTAAGGCAACCTTGGGAGGATATCCTCTCATCCTAGGCAGACCCTGGTTAGCTACAGTTGATGCCCTTATAGGATGTTGTTTAGGAGATATGACAATTTCTGATGGTCAGTCAAGAAAGAAATTGGCTTTATACCCACTTACACAACCTCTGCCAGACTTGTCTCAACCAATTTGGCTAGATTTAGGAGAGGAAACTAAAGAAGTCAATTCATTAGCTCAGTTAATGATGTTGCAAACTAATCAATTTTCCCAGCTTCAGAGTGAGGATGACCTACTTCTACATATTTTGCATTTCAGCTCTGATCTGCATAGCCCATCTGTTTCAGATGGCCATTTTTAGCAATATTTCCTGTAGCAACTGAATCTTGAGAGCCATCATAATTTTCTATTATGTGACATACAGACACCACCTTTATCAGCAACCCCAATAAATAATCTCACCAAATAGATAGAAGTATCTCTAGGCCGATGTCTACATATCAATAATAAGCTTCCTCTGTCTCAACAAACTGCCCTAGCCACAATGTTGCAAGCTCAACACAGAGCTTTTGCATGGGACTATGGGGATATGAAGGGAATCAATCCTCAGCTTTGTACGCATAGGATCTACATTAAGGAGGATTGTTCACCTGTTAGGCAGCCTCAAAGAAGAATCAATCCAGCACTCAGGGAAATAGTTAAGCAAGAGCTTCAAAAATTGCTTGATATTGGTTTTATCTATCATATTTCAGACAATCAATGGGTATCTCCATTGGTAATTGTTCTTAAGAAGGGTGGAAAATGGAGAGTTTGTGTAGATTATAGAGAGCTGAACACAACAACTAAAAAGGATCACTTTCCACTGGCATTTGTTGATCACGTGCTAGATTCATTGTCTGTTAAGAAGTATTTCTCATTTTTGGATGGATATAGTGGGTATAATCAAATCATAATTGCCCCAAAGGATCGAGACAAAATAAATTTTACTAGTCCATGGGGTACTTTTTCCTGCTTTGTCTTACCTTTTGGCCTGTGTAATGCACCTGCAACATTTCAAAGGGCGGTGATTAGTATTTTTGTTGATATTTCTCATGAATCTATAGAGATCTACATGGATGACTTCACCACTTATGGAGCCACCTATGAAGAGGCATTAGCAAACTTGGAAAAAGTATTGGAAAGATGTAAGGAGAAAAATTTGTCTTTGAATAGTGAGAAGTGCTTTATGATGATGCAAGAGAGAATTGTTGTAGGCCATCATATTTCTCAAGCAGGAATTCAAGTTGATCCTACAAAAATAGAAGTCATTTTGACCTTGCCAACACCTATGAAACAAAAAGATGTTAGAAGTTTCCTAGGATATGCTGGATATTATAGAAGGTTCATCAAAGATTTTAGCAAAATAGCCAGTCCATTATATGTCTTATTGACTAAGGATTCTGAATTTAACTGGATTGAGGCCTATGACAAATCTTTCCTGCAGCTTAAGAATTTACTTACTCAGGCACCTATTCTTCAAGGACCAAAGTGGAGTCTATCTTTTCATATACACACAGATGCTTCTGACTATGCCATAGGGGTAGTGTTAGGATAGAAAGAAGATTCCATAGAGCATGTCATATATTTCATTAGCAAAAACCTTCAAGGCCCTGAATTAAACTACACTGTCATAGAGAAAGAATTGCTAGCAATTGTGTATGCCCTAAACAAGTTCTGACATTATGTCATTGGTTATCAAATATTTGTCCATACAGATCATGCAGCAATAAGATACCTCATGAATAAGCCTACCATATCTGGCAGATTAGCAAGATGGCTCCTATTGTTGCAGGAATTTGATATCACAGTCATTGATAAACTAGGACGAGCTAATGTGGTGGCTAATTTCTTGTCAAAACTTCAAACAACTACACCTACCACTCCAGAGGTACTTGATGATAGGTTTACAGATGAACATCTATTTATCATTGCTGCTTGAAACCTATGGTATGCAGATATTGCAAATTACTTAGCAGCCAACAAGATTCCAGGCCATTTCTCACCAAAGGAAAGACAAGTGTTGGTGGAGAAAAGTTTTAACTTTTCATGGATTGCAGACTACTTATTTTATACAAGGCCTTACCAAGTCATGAGAAGATGTATTCGGGAAGATGAAACATATGACATATTGCATGTCTTTCATGATGAGCCATGTGGGGGCCACCTCGCAGCTAAGAGAACATCTATGAAGGTGTTGGCCATTGGATACTATTGGCCCACACTACACAAAGATGTTGCAGCTTACACCAGGAAATGTGACAGATGCCAACACATGGGAAGACCAACAAGGTCTGATGAAATACCCTTGTATCCTCAAGTGATAGTCAGCCCCTTTGATAAGTGGTGGATGGATTTCATTGGGCCCATTGATCCTCCATCCAATGAGAAATCATATATTTTAGTTTGTACTGACTATGTGACCAAATGGGTAGAAGTGAAAACAATGACACATGCCCGTGACAATAAGGTTGTTGAATTCCTATATGAGTAGATATTTACTCGGTTTGGAGTCCCAAGGGAGCTTGTCACTGATCAAGGAGCTCAATTCACATCCAATTTGATCACTACACTAATGACTGATTATAAGATTAGGCATCAAAAGTCTAGCCCATATCACCCTCAGGCCAATAGTCAAGCAGAAGTTACTAATAGAGAAATTGAGGTGATTCTTACCAAGATAGTCCAATTACACAAAAAAGATTGGAGCAGTCAACTTCCTGAAGCAGTCTGGGCCTATAGGACAACGTGGAAGACAACTACAGGGTTTACTCCTTTTGAATTACTCTATGGAAAAACTTCCATGTTACTAATAGAGTTCGAGCATGAGACCTTAAGGACTACTCTAGAGCTTAATATTGACATTTTAGAAGCCCAAAAGGAACGCCTCATGGAGCTGAATGCATTAGATGAACTCAGAAAAGCGGCCCTGCAACATACATAAATTGTACAACAGCAAAAACAAAAATGGCATGACCGCCATATCCGAACTAAGCAATTTTTTGTTGGTAATTGGACATTGCTTTATGACTCTAGGTATAAATAAAATCAAGGTAAACTCACTACCCGATGGCTTGTTCCATATGAAATTGAGAATGTATTTGATAATGGTTCAGTTCAATTAGTCACAATTGATCCTGTTTGATTCAAGTCGTTGGTTAATGGACACCGTCTCTGGTTGTATCGTAAGCCAGCCTCGAAACAACTTATGTAGTAGTTTATTTAGGATCCTACCACTAATCTTCTTGAAGCAAAAGGCTATGGCCTTTCTCCTGCAACTTCACCTTAATTTTGTAATGCATGCTCATAATAAAGGTTTCCTTTCTAAGGAATCCTTTTTTCTCCATCGTCCTTCATCGCCACCATTCATTTCCTTTTCTTCCATCTCATCCATTCATCTCACCTATCCATCTCATTCATCCACATCGCCCATCCATGTCATCCATCTACACCACCCTTAATGATGATTTCATTTCCAACCATAATTTCATGTTGAAGCTAACATCTTTTTAAGCACGTATGGGCATTTATTGAAATGTACGTGATATCTTTTGTTGTCACATAATTCATTTATTTCATTTTATTCATTCACTACTATGTCAATATCAATCATTATTATCTGATATTCACCTATCCTTTAGTACATGTGTGGACACATGTCACATTTTAAGTAGGGGGTGGGATAATCCATTTTTTTAAACCTTCTCTTATGCCGCTATCACAACCATATGGATATTTTTATTTTCTTGTACTTTCAAATATGACTACATGTTTCCATCCTAAATAGCAATTAAACTACTTGTTTTGAGTAGTTGTAACAATTATTGCATGCAAAGATTTTTTGAGTTCATTTTTGGAAAAGAAGGGGAAAGTGACGGCAGGACAGAAAGAAGTAGAACATAAAGGGAAATTTTTGGATTTTCAGAAAAGAGTTGAGGTTAGCTAAGACAAATTGTGAGTATGGGTGGTCAACTGGTAAGACATGAGCCTGTAGCTCATGAGTTATTGACACAAAATCCTCAAACAGTCCAAGCATTTAGCCTCTGTGTTTGGTTGAATTACTTTTTGAGGTTAGATTCTTTCAATGAAGAAGTTGTGAGAGAATTTTTAAGAACTCTTTCTGAAGGAGAGGCTACAGTATGGGGTTTAACGGTAGATGTAACAGAAGAAAGAATTGCAGAGGTAACTAGGCTTCCAGCCATCAGAGAGAATTTTTCTTCGGATGTTGTCTCTGCGAGGGAAAAATTTACAATGCCAACTAATGGACCCTTGGAAATCTCTAAGAAAGGATACAAATGAGTGTCGTTGCCTCCTCCCTACCCAAAATATGCTACTTTATAATTAGGTATTTAACGTGTGAAGGCCATTTTTCTTATCTACATTCCTATCATTTTAAATTGTTGAGTCATATGAGGCATGGGCTAGCCGTTAATGTCCCAAATTTTTTGTTAAATCTTTTCAAGCAATGCATCCATGAAACCCAGAGAGGGAGGGATAATCCTGTTGCCCATTACGCCCTTATTAAACTCTTGATTGAACATTCTCTGAGGGATGTGTCACCTCTTTCCTGACAAGAATTTTTTTCCCAAAAGAATCTACAACCTCCAGAACCCCCTAGGGCACCTCTTGCACAGCCTAAGAAAAAGAAAAAGAGAATAGAATCTACCAATAGGGAAGTAGAGCAAGAATCATCTGCTCCTACAGCACCTAGTCTCGTAGCCTCCATACCAGAGCCCTCTGCTCGAATACAAACTAGGTTTGCCAGTAGAAGGGAAAAAGGAAAAACAAAGGTAGGAGAGTCTTTTGGGGTAGAGCAAACCCTAGAAATTGACCCTCATCCTTAAAAGAGGCAATGTTCCACTCCTACAACATCCTCCCCTATAGCAATTTCTCCTACAGCAATGCCTATTTCCACCACGAGCTCACCATCATCTTCTTTTGTTAAGTTTGAGCCCTCTAAGAAATTTAGAAAGAGGAAAGCTACGAGAGCACCTCTGGCAGTAGCAATAGTACCAAAAAGGGTTTCAACAAGGAAACAATGTAGAGTCACCCCTACCTCAGCTCAACCTAAAATTATAATAATTTTTGGGGAGTCTGAAGAGTCTGAACATGATGTTTCTCAGAATGTGTCTGAGAGTGTTGCAAAAAGTCCATTTGTTATTCCTGGGGAAGAACAAATTGAGACAATGGAAGTTGAGCATAATGAGAAGGGGATGCCCAGTCTCGATGACTTGGTTGACACGGCCATGCAAATTACAGAGGAAGCATAATCTTTTCCAGCACAGCAACAGGAATTTATCCTGCAACAAGAAGAGGAAGAACAGCCTGTACAATTTGAGGTATCCAATGAAGCCTCATTACCCTCTGCAACTTGTCAAGAAATGACTGTATAAAAGGACATTTTTAATTGAATTTATAGAATACTTTAGAACTACATGGAGGCCGATCATGTTTTAGACCTTGAGTTTTCACCACTTGGCCAAAACTCAAGTACAACAAAGCCTTTGGGAGGTCGAGAAGAATCAATTGAAAAGAAAGATTGAAAGGAAGGAACAGGAAATTCAGGAGTTAAAGGAGAAAATGAATGAAATGATGAAGGTAACTGGTCAAATCATGGAATGTAGACCACCACCCAGAGTTTATGCCCTGTGCCTTAAGGAACAATTCCTTTGGTTCCAGTTAATGAGGATTTCAAGGAACTTAGACCCTATCATTCATATAGCCAAAGAATTTTATGATGCCTATCAAGTAGCCCCTAGTTGGCTGAAGAATTCTTTGTGCGAATTTTATTTACATGGCTTTATAATTCCCTCTGAAACAAAGTGGAATCCACTTTTGTACATTGGTGATATTCATTTAAGATCACTCATGTCTTGAGCAACAAATGAAACAAATTATGGCAGACAGTTGGAAACCTATGAAGAAGCTAAAAGGGATGAGCTCATCCCTTTGCAACCTGAGAGTTCAGATCCCTACTCAATGTTGAAAACTTGGTTTACCGTTACATATGGATTCAATAATCAAGAAGTCAAAATGAAAATATTTGACCTCAGGAAAAAGGTGTATGATGAATTTAAAAGCCAGCCATATCTATTTTGGAAACTATTGTCTTCCAGAATTGAGAAAAGATGGGAAAAATTAACTGTTGGGTTAAGAAGGTCAGAACCTCATAGTCCCCTAAATTTCAAGGTAACCCTCAAAAGAATAGAAAGGTACATGCAGCTCGGTCTTCAGAAGAGGTTTGAGTTGTGGTTTCCTTTGACATTTTGACCTCTTGTGCTGATGTGACCACTTTACCCCTATCAAGCCACAGATATTAATGAGGATACAGATGCCCGTAGATATGAAAAATGTCAGAATTTAAGAGGCTTTTATTACAAATTCAAAACTTCATTTTAGAGTCATGCCAAACCAACTGATTTCAGGGAGACAACCAGAAGATTTAATGCTGGAGGACCAACATTAGGCTAAGTAGGGGGCAAATGATAAGCCCAAAATATGCTCATGATTTGAGTATTATGTTGTATTCTTAACACCCTTAACTTTTGTTGTTAATGGTTGTTTTTACTCTTTAAAGACCTTTTTATCAGGTGGTATCCTGTAGCAATACATTCCTACATTCCTGCAGCCTAACATTTATGTATGTCCATATTAATTGCCCTGTTTGACTTCCCAAGTGACTGATATAATGTATGTAGTTTTTGAATGATGAAATAGATTTAATATGTGATTAATGAATGAATATCGTGTAGTTGCCATGTGTGTTTTCTTTCACTTCTATTACCTTGTGTTTCGTAGGTTGTTGAAGAAAGCATGAGTGAGTCAAGCGCAGCTAATCTTGGCCTTGCAATTAAATCCATTTCCTGCATGACCTCGAGGAAGTTTTTTTGGCGAGGACTCTGATCAAATTGTTGGGAATAAATTTAAATGTTAGTTAATCTAGAAAGAGTGGAGTGCTAGATTCTCTCTGGATCGAGTTTAACAGATAAACTCATTTATGAAGTTTGTTCCTCAGTTTTAGGATATATATGTATCCATGTCTTTCTTTGTTAGGGTTAAGTAGTTAGTTACTTTCCTAAGTTAAATAAGTGTTCCTCCTGTGCGAGGGAACAAGATAGATAGAGAAGAAAATTATGTAAGAGTTAGAGTCATAATAAGAATCAGAGTTTTGTTAGTTTTCTAGAACAGAACAATCAATGTAGATGACTTCGAGTTATGAATAAAAATTGATGAAGTTCTGAGTTTGATCTTTGCGTAATTAGTTGATGCTTGCTAAGGGGGCCCACTTAGTAAGTATTTGTAGTTGAGTAGTTGTTTATCTTCTATTGATTACAGGTTAGATTTCATTCTTGTAAGTTTTTGTACAAATTTAGTCTTATATTGTTCCTACAGCATCGGGAATCCATCCCTGTGTTTGTTCTTGCAGCATAAGGCCAGTTCATGGTTTGTTTCTTAGTAGTGGTTGTTATGATTTCTGCTTTGGTTAAGTTATGTTTGAGTTAAGAATACTTTGCATTACTTTCTTGTAGAATAAGTATAATTTCCTCCAAGTATTTATTTCTGATAAGTTATGACTGAAACTGGTTCTTAGTGCATATACAGTGCCGCTCCATTTCAAGTATACGTTCCCTGGTTTGACAAGTAAATGAACGACCATCAAAAGATATTAGTCGCCTGCTGGAATGTCCAATTCCCAGGATAGGTTTTGCCATGATTTCCATATCCTTTTATGGATGCAACCACCAAGAATGATCGATTCCATAGGGCATGATGATGGTAAGTACTTAGGATTGTTGATTCCTCTAAGTATGATAAGATTGGTGATTGTTGATGATTGATTAAAAATAGATATGAGGATTGGATAATGTGTTACAACTAGGCTCAAATATGATTTGCATGATAAGATTCAAGGTTGCAAAGGAACATGATGGCCCACCTTGGGGTAGTGTAATCATGGATAAGGATGTGAACTATGATGGAATGGTAATGCATAAGGATATGAAAGGAAATCCAAAGCATGCATTTGTAATTTTTCCCCTAATCTCACCAAGAACAAAGGAAGGAAATGGGACTTGGATTTTGATAAGCTAGGAGATATGGAATGGAAGAATGCAAGGATAAGGATAACGAATAGGATGATAAATATCAACTAGATAAGATATGGACACAATGCCTAATTATTTTTCCCCTATTCCTCATCAAGACCAAGAAAGGGAAGAAAGGATGTAATTAGATAGAATGATGAAATATGGATAAGGTGAAGGATATGACATGGAAGATATGGATAAAAAATGAATAAGATAAGATGCACAATGGAGGATATGGTATGGAAGGTTTGGATAAAGTGTTGAACCAAATATTTTTGGATATGAGACTCTCTTATACTTCTAGGGTTTTGCACCTAAAAGGAGAGAGGTATCCAAAAACCTTGATGGCTCAGTCAAGAAAATTCCTTTGAGATTCCAATGCAAAGATGATTGAAATTTGTCTAAGGGGATTGTCCTAGATGCAATTGATTGATAAAAGAGATTGATTGCTAACTCAAAACTAATGAAATGAAAGATGTTTGAAAACACATTGTGATATGCAAAATGTCTTAAAAAAGTGCAAACAAACTGTGACAGAAATTAATGAAATTAAAGGTGTGCACCTAAAATCTAGAAAAGGGACCGAAAGGAGCTCTGGAATCTTTTAGAAGTCACTATTAAAGCCAACTAGGACTCATATTCCAAGCTAGGTGACTTAGTCTAGTTTCAGAGAGATTTTGTTATAATAGGTTTCAAACAACTAGGTACTCAAAACTACAAAAACTCTATTTTCGGCCTAGAAGTGGGACTCATATGCCACTAACGGTGACTTAGTCCACTTTCAAATTTTAGGAAAATCAAAGGTGCAATATGTAGCTCTTGGTCTACACTTCAACTCCTAACAGGTTTTTGGACCTGAAATTGCAGAATTTGACTTGTAGGTGTTCCCCAAGATTCTATTAGGGCTTTGACCACTTTGAATGACATTGATGATTTTTTGACAACTTTTCAAACCTTCCTCTTTGAAAAATCTGCACACTACGCCTGCAAAACCCATGCAAAGAGGGAAAAAATTGTTGAGGGTTAGTGAATAGGGTTTTTCCTTGGTCACTTTGGTAATTAAACCCTTGAAAATGAAATTAAATAAAAAGAGAATGATGAATGAACAACATGCAATGCTAAAACTCACCAAACCCTTGAAGTAGAAATTTGAAGATGTGCAAGTAGAAGCTCCAATGGATGTATACTTTGAATTATGAATGGGGATTGTAGACCTACACAAACACAACAAACAATCACACAATTAGATCCATGTGCAAGTTAAAATCCACATTCCCCATAGAATTCATTTACAATTACAAAATAGGAAATAAATAAAGAACATAACAAAGAAAGCTATTAAATTCTATTAGAGCGTGCAAAATCTCAATCCCTTGGGGGAATTGGTGTCATTTTGATGTGGAAAATGGCCCTTTCCCAATCCCTCATGTAGACATGTAAAATTGACTTAACACTTATCACAAATTTAGAATGTCTCGAAACAACCCTGAAATGACTTGAAACAACTCTGAATCAACTCGGAACATCTCGAAACAACTCAAAACAACTTTGAATCAACTCAGAATGTCTCGAAACGAACCTAAAATGACTTGGAACGACTTTGAATCAACTCAAAACGTCTCAGAATGACCTCGAAATGACTCGGAACAACTCTAAATCAACTCAAAATGTGTCAAAATGACCCCAAAACAACTTCGAACAACTTTGAATCAACTCAAAATGTCTCGAAATGACCCTAAAATGACTTGGAACAACTCTAAATCAACTCAAAATGTCCCAGAATGACCCTGAAATGACTCGAAACAACTCTGAATCAACTCAGAATGTCTCGAAACAACACCAAAATGACTCGAAACAACTCTGAATCAACTCAAAATGTCTCAAAACAACACCAAAAAAACTCGAAGCAACTCTAAATCAACTTGGAATGTCTCAAAATGACCCCAAAATGACTCAAAACAACTCTTAATCAACTCATAATGTCTCAAAATGACTCTAAATCAAATTGGAACAACTCTGAATCAACTCAAAATATCTCTAAATTAACTTGGAACATCTCATAACATCTTTGAAAGATCCCAATGATCTTGAAATCATCCCATGATATCTCACAACACATCGAAGGGCATCGAACAGCATCCAAAAATCCTATTTCCTCTATTAATTAAATAATATAATGGTATTTTATTAATTCATGTTTCATCATTTTTGACCAATTAAATAAATTACATTTATTTAATAGAGTCCTAACCTAATCTTACTTCATCTTGATTAGTCAAACGGCAGTGATTATTTGATTACGTCATTAATTCACCTTATTCCTCAAAATTAATTGAATTATTAAATCATAATAATTTAATTATCACACTTCCCTCCAAAATTTGAATAATTAAATCAAATCAAATCAGACCATTCAAATTAGCAAAAATCAAAATCAAAATCAAAATTGCAATTAATTAATTTATTAATTTAACTAATTAATATTCCTCACCCACTTTTTGATTGAGGAAATCATGGATTGCTAACTAAGCAATCTATTTTGCTAACAAAGCAATCTAATTCCTAACTCATTTTTACCATTGATCTGGATACTCCCCAACATGATCTTGGTCATCGATTCAAAATTGCTTTTTCTATATAACAAGCATTTGATCTTGTTTTTTGGTATGATTGCAATTTAGTCCTACCAAATAGCAAGGTGTGCCATAGAGCACCATTCCTCAGTCGTCCTACAGCAAGGTGTCCCAATAATGCATCAATAGGGTAACCTTCAATTTAGTCCTACCTAGTAGTAAGGCATGCCATATAGTTCCCTTCCTCAGTCTTCCTACCAACAAGGTGTCCCAGTAATGAATCAACAAGGTAACCTTCAATTTAATCCTGCCTAGCAGCAAGGTGTGCCATACAGCACCTTTCCTTAGTCATCCTACTAACAAGGTGTCCCAATAATGCATCAACAGGGTAACCTTCAATTTAGTCATGTCTAGTAGCAAGGTGTGCCATAGAGTGCCCTTCCTTAGTTGTCCTACCAACAAGGTTTCCTGATAATGCATCAATAGGGTAGCCTTCAATACACTTCATCTCAACAACAAGGAGCTAACCCTCCTTACACCCATCAAGGACCTAACCCAGTATATGACCAAAATGGTTACCAAGGTCTCATACCTTCACAATATTTGATATATGACCCAAAAATTGTGAGACAACAAGGCTATTATACACAAAACTCGCAAATAAACATGCCAAAAATGGACATGGAAATGAAGCTAGAAGCAGTCACCCAACAGGTAGCAGGCATGCAAGCTGGAAAATAAAAGAAAATCTATAGTATCCAAGACATATGCCCATTCCCATTCTATCAATCTGTCACTACAATACCCTTTCCAAAGAATTCTAAAATACCTAGGTTTGACAAAAAAAATATAAAGGAATAGGGGATCCAGTAGAGCATATATAAGATTTCTCGATATCATCTATGGAAGTACAACACAATGACTCATACCTTATGAGACTATTTCCACTCATCCTTACGGGCCATGCTATGGAATGGTTTGCCCATTTGACACCAACAATCAAAAAATTCTATGAATTGTCTAACAAATTCATAAGTCACTTCTCCTTCAACATTGAACCAAATGTCACCATTACAAGCTTATCCACAATCAAACAGAATCAAGGAGAATCTTTTATCTCCTATCTACAGTGATGGAGACACAAGGCTAGTAGATGTAAATGGCCATTCCTAATAATGAATTGGTAGACATATTCATTACCAACGTCTTACCTGAGATCAATTATCGACTCACAATGTTATGTCCAGTAGACTTTGAAGAAACCATTGAGAAGGGATTGAATATTGAAAGAGCCTTCATTGTAAGAGGTGCCCTTAAATTAAATAACTCAAAAGATATTCTGTCCACTTCAAATGAGAAACCTAAAGTCTGGGGTGAAAACAAAAATATTACAAATGATGGAGTGGTTGATGCTAGAACACTATGGCTATCACAGAACACAGTTCAAAACAAACCACAGGTAGCATAGACAAGCTATGTTCCAAAAAATGCACAAAACAACCAAAACACCTATCCCAAGAACAATCAGGTTGTGAAGCCACAAATGAATTAGGGAGGACAACATTGGCATTACGATCAACCAAGAAGGAAATTCACAGTTCTAGGTGATTCATTAGAAATAGTCATGTGCAAACTAGTGCAACAAAACCTCCTCAAAACTAATGATCGAACAAACTATGAGGAACCTAGTTTCAAAACATTGTGGTATAACGAGAAGGACTTGTGTGAATTCCACATGATCAAAGGACACACCACAAACAATTACATGAGACTCAAGCACCTTATCCAATATTTAATAGACAAAGGGGAGGTAGATGTCAAACATCATCCTAGGAAAAAGGACCTACAAATTTAAACAAACCCAATCTCAAACCATGCAAAAGGGAATGACAAACGAAAGAAACAAGGGTACCATAATGCCAATTATACATATGGGGACACAGTTTTAGGAACCCTCTCACAAGTTGATGATAATAGGGAAAACGTAGTGACTCTACGAGGAGGAGACAATAACTGTAACGTAACCACCCACCAAGGAAGAGTTACAATTCAAGGAGCACTACCCAAACTTGCAATCAAGTCACCCAGTGACTACAGTATTGTGGAACAATTAAAGAAAACACCAGCCTTAATCTCAATTTTAGAGTTGTTAAAACTATCACCTTCCCATAAGGAAATACTTGAAAAGGCATTGGAAACAATAGTCCCTCATGACCTCAATCCTAGTCAATTCCAAGCTATGGTTGGTAAAATCACACAAATTAATCACATAATCTTCTTTGAGAAAGATCTACCCTAAAGAACATTCCATGACCAAGCCCTCTACATAGAGGTTGGTGTTCATAAAACCATGGTCAAACAGGTACTGATAGATAATGGTCCAAGTTTAAACATTTGTACCTTAAAATTTTTCAAACAATTGGGGTATTCTAATGATGTGATTGACAAAGGAAAAAGTATCACAATAAGGGCTTACAATGATCTAGAAAGAAATTTTGAGGGAATAGTAAGGCTACTAGTGTAGATAGGGCCAACCCTAACATAAACCACTTGTCAAGTATTAGATCTTGAGCTTCCATACAACCTCCTCTTGGGATTACCTTGGATCCATGCTTTACATGTAGTCTCGTCCACTTTATATCAATGCCTAAAGTTCCCCCATGAAGGAAATAGGTAACACTATATGTTGATCCTGAGCCTATTCATTGCTATGCCAAGTTAGAGGAGAAATAAAATGAAATCCAACATGTGCCTAGCAATGACATAGAATTCCATTCCTTTTCTTATGTTAACCCTTCAAAACTTCCATCTACCTCAACCAAGAACACCTCAAGTGAACAACCAAAAATGGAAGCCAAGATTTAGGTACTTAACAAGGGTAATGGGATTACTTTTTCAACCAAGCATTTTGTATCACTATGCTTCCGCCAACACCCAGAGTATATGGAGTTCCAAAAGAGATCAAAATAGTACAAATGATTTCCAAGCCCACTATTTTCACTAGGTGGGGATACATGAAAGATGAAATATTTGAGGACTTTTTATCTATGATCTACAAGGAGGGAAAAGAAGAACCAGAAAATTCAAAACCTAATTTTGACCCTACTACTAGATGTTATCAATTAGTTAAAAAAAATGTGATATAATGGAAAAGGTGGCCTTGGGCTACACAAACAAGGTCGGTTAGAGCCTATTATATTAGAACAAAGGAAGAAGAATATAGAGCTAGGTTATGAACCAAAGGACATGGTTATTCCAAAAACTGGACGAACCTCTTGGAAGAAGCAAGAAAATTTTGCTAGCATCAAGGCATTGGATACCTATCATACCTTAGACAATGATTTACCCATTGAAGACTTATTTGATAACTTTAGCATTGATAGGTTCCCTCTCCAACATATTCAAACCATTCCCAACATCTACTACAATTCTTATATAGACTCTAATGAATACAAGCGGGATTCCCCTTCCTTCGTCACCGGATATGATTCTCCTACTTCTAGCAATGATGACCTAGACACTCAATGGGAAAAAGACACTTCAGTCATACTGGCCCTTTAATCCACTTCCATAGGCTTTGCAGATTAAGATGATAACCTCCCACTCCAGTACCTGCAACTCATAGATTGGGATCAATAACAACATGCACCAATTATGGATCAATTCTAGAACAATGAGGCAATTATGGAGTTCATGGGACTTTGAATGGAAATACTAGCAGGAGACCGCAAGGCAGGGTTCATCATGGAACTAGAATAGGAGGCATACTTTGGTGGAGAGATTGAATCTTTCAGTCATGAAAATGAAAGAAATAATATAAAATTATGGTCCCCTAGAGAAAACCACCTAGTGGCTCTATCAAATCCTGAGAAGAGAAAAATAAAGGATGCATCTAAAGGTGAAAACCTCGTAGAGGTACCTAAGGATGGAAGATTCAATCTCCCCATATTAGAATATTAGGAAAGATCAACACTGCTAGTAGAAGAAGTAGAACCCATAAATGTTGGCATAGTAGAAGACCCCAAGATAACCTACCATGTTGCATCACTAGACCCAGAAGAAAATGACAACTTCACAACTTTCATCAATGCCTAGAAGATAAAATTTGCATGGACCTATGCTGATATGGCTTGACTAGATCTAGCATTAGTGGTACATCATCTAGCTATAATACTTGAAGCAAAGCCTATCAAGAAAAAACATAGAAAAATGTATCCATAGATAGAATTATTGGTAAAGGTGGAGATAAAGAAACTACTAGATGTGGGTTTCATCAAACCCATCGATTATCCACAATGGATATCAAATCTAGTACTTGTGTCCAAACCTACTAGGGGCATAAGGATATGTATATACTTCAAAGACTTAAACAAATCCTATCCAAAGGATGACTTTCCATTGTTGAGTATCGACATGATTGTAGATCTAACAACCAAGCATGAAATGCTATCCCTAATGGATGGTTTCTCTAGATATCTCTAGATACAACCAGATAAAGATCTCTCCAAATGGCCAACACAAAACAACATTTACTTGTGCTTGGGGAAAATTTTGTTGGAATGTAATGCCCTTTGTCTAAGGAATGCAAGTGTGACATATCAAAGAGCAATGATGACAATATTTCATGACATGCTACACACAATCATGGAGGACTATGTGGATGATATTCTAGAAAAATTAGTCAAAAGGGAAGAAAATTTGACAAACCTAGCCAAGGTATTTGATCATCTTGAACAGTACAACCTAAGACTCAATCCTAAGAAATGTGTTGTGACCAAGAGAAAATACTATTCTAGAAATGAGCAGCAAGAAAAAATATGCAAGAAATAATAAAAACACCTAACACTTTAAGATTGGGAAAAAAAATTAAACTTAACAAATGTAGATGGAAAGATTATACATTGTTAAGTTGCACCTTGGTTGGCCCTTGATTTTTTATGTTGTGGATGCTCCTTGGATGACAAAAGATGTTGATATGAGATGCAAGATGGATGAAAAATAGATGATAAGTGGATGAAAATGGATGCAAGGAATGCAAGTTTTTAGCTAAGTATGGCTCAAATGAAAATTTTGCAAGAGTTTGGTTAGCACAATGATCAACCCCTAAATGAGATAAATGAGGGGGGTTTTATAGAGGAAGTTGAATTCTCTAGAGAATTTAACGGTTGAGATTCATCCAAAAAGGTCAAGATGAAAGGCTATGGTGAGTTGAGGACTCACAAGCCCTCACATCTTGACATGTGGAAGGTGAAGTGGCTTAGAAATGGTGATGTGTAAATGAGGTGGAAGAAGAGTACATGATGTGGAGGAAGGACATGCACCTTGAAAGTACATTGGGAGATGAGAAGATTCCTTGGAGGAATAAAAAGTGAATTTAAAATTCACATGATTGGGGAATCTTGTGGATAAGAGAAGGTTCCAAAGGGAGAGGTAGGAAGAACCTTAGATAAGACAAGGTGCCTAAAAAGGTAAGCACTTGTCACATGTGACTTGATGTGACAAGTCAAAGATTCCATGGGGAAGAGTTCACATGTGACTTGATGTGGCAAGTCAAAGATCAAATGGGGAAGAGTCCACATGTGACTTGATGTGACAACTCAAAGATCACATGGGGAAGAGAAAAAAGAATTTAATATTCCTTGGAAGGATAAAAGGAATTAAAAATTTCTTGGAAAAATGATTAGACTAGTTAATGAAGGATTAGAGAAGGGTAACGTTGCTAAGAGGGATTAAAGATCAACTTGAAAAAGTTGGAGGATGTGACACATCCTAATCAAGGATTAGGCATGTGCACATCTTTAATGATGATATTAGAAGATGGATTAGGATTAGATAAAAATGATAGAGGATGTGACATGTGAGGAATTAAATAAATGTCATATTTATTTAATTCATTTGATGAAAGGGGGAAGGTATTTAATTATTTAACTTGATACCTTAGGGATTAGAAGAACTTTAGAGGTATTAATTAAATAATAGCGATATTACTTAATTAATGTGGATAAGGGGATGTTTAGATGAAAAGGCATAAATTTGGATAAATTATGTGTTCAAATTTAGGTGTCTACATGTGTATTTGGGGTACATAGTATCAAGAAGAGGGATTGAAGTAGATCCAGCTAAAGTAAAAGCAATCATGGAAATGCCTCCACCAAAGACACTAAAGTAGTTAAGGAGCCTACAAGGGAAACTGCAATCCATCAGGCAATTTATCACACAATTGGTAGACAAGTGTCATCCTTTCATTCATCTCCTTTATAAGGACATCACCTTCAAGTGGGATGGGAGATGTGACCAATAATTCCAACAAGTCAAGGACTACCTACTTACTCCTCATGTACTCATGCCGCCTATCCTAGAAAAGGAAATGATATTGTACATGTCTACCATGCAGGCAGCACTAGGAGCTCTCTTGGCCCAACTAGATGATAACAATAAAGAAAGGGTAGTGTACTATATTAGTCAAATATTGGTGGGATATGAACTAAAATACTCGCCCATTGAAAGAGTGTGTCTCTCAGTCGTATTTTCAACACAAAAGCTGAGACACTACATCCTAAATAGAAAGGTCAAGCTAATTTCTAAGATAGATCCACTCAAATACTTACTAGCTAAGTCATCCCTAACAAGCTGAATAGCCAAATGGGTAATGATCCTAAGTGAGTTTGATATAGAATATGTGGATAGGATAGCTATCAAAGGATAGATTATAGCAGACCAATTGGCTAAAGCACCCTTAGAGGATCATAAACCTCTCATAGTGGATTTTCCAAATGAGAGTATTTTGATGACAGAACAAATAGACCAATGGACTCTATACTTTGATAGGTCCCATACTCAACATGGATTTGGATCTGATATTCTATTTCTACAACCACAAGAAGATAGTATACCCAAGGCCTACAGGATTGCATTCCCATGCACAAGCAACATCTCAGAATATGAAGTTCTTATCACAAAGTTGAAAATGGCTATGGAATGGAAAATAAATGAGCTACAAGTCTTTGGAGACTCTCAGCTAGTGATCATACAAGTGAACAATGAATACCAAACAAAGGATGAAAAATTGTTGCCATTTAATAGGATGGTGGATAGCTTCAAGGAATACTTTGTCAGAATAACCTTTGAGAAAATTCCCACTCTGGTGAACTTAACCTAATCCAAAAACTACTTAGAACTGGATACTACTAGCCACAAATATCAATTCCTTAGCCATGGGAATGACGCCTTTTCTCTAAAACCATTGCTTTTGCTCTAAAAATCACGCTTTTTCTTTTTTTTGAGTTTCCACTTGTACAGAAAATCTGAGCTTTTGCAAATTTGTTTTTTTGAGCTTTTTATTTTTCTTCTGAGCATTTGCTTTGGAAGACAAGTGTATGGATCTTGCACTATTTTAATGACCTTTCTTGCTAACTTATTGGTTGTTTTGAAGGAATTAATGGATTTCTATGTAGGATTGTAAAAGATACCAACTTGTTTTGTGCAAAGAAGACGATCGGTCCAAGATTTTTGGAGATACTATTTAATTTTGCTTATTAACTTAGGAATCTCCATTTGGTGCTTAACACAACTCTCACATTTCCAATTTGGTGCTTTTAAAATAAAAAATTTCAAAGCTTTCTAAAGTAGGAATTCTTCATTTGGTGCTTAAAAATGAACAAAACAACTCTCACATTTCCAATTTGGTGTTGTTAAAATGAACATTTCCAAAGATTTCTAAGGTAGGAATCTCCATTTGGTGCTTAAAAATGAACAACACAACTCTCACATTTCCAATTTGGTGTTGTTAAAATAAACATTTCAAAGCTTTCTAAAATAGGAATTCTCTTTTCATGCTCATAAAAAGAACATAAAACACTTCAATTTGGGGCTCTACAAATGAACACATTTTATATTTTCACAAGCAAGAAACTTTAATTTTGGTGCATAAGAAGAGTGAAAATGTCTTTCAATTTGTTTTCAAATGTATGATTTACATTTGTTGACCATTTAATGACTAGGCCTGATTTTCTTAGAAACATTTCAACTTTGGGGCTTAAAATGAACAAAATGTTTTTATTATTTTCACCACTACTATCTTAATTGCTTAATGTCCTGAACACTTCAATTGGTGTAAAGATAAAAAATAACATTTTATTTTTAGTCACAAGTTCTTGGGGATAACACAACTTGAGGTGTTTAAAATGAATCAATTTGTAATGAATTATCTTTTGTGCATGCATTGATTAGCAAGTTGAATTATTTTTTCTTCTCCCCTCGCACCATTTTGGCGATCTTGGGTGAGTGAAGAATATTTGAGCTTCACATTTATTTTAAAGTTTTACCTTCTTAGACGACCTACCTATTGAGACACATCTCGCGTTGGAGAACTCATAGGTGACCCAAGCATACTTTCACTCTGGACCACTATATAAATATTTTGTGAGTGTGAGGAAAGTTCATCACTCGTCATGTGCGAATGTCCTATACCGATGTATTCTTCCTCAATATCCTTGTGATGCGTAAAAACCCGAAAGGGATGGAAGGTTCTTAATTGAACAAAATGCCACATGTGTAGGTGCCCAAAAATAATATCCCCAAAACATGACTAAGATCCACTTTTTTAGGAGCTGCCCTATTTATCCAAAACATTCTCTGAAAGTGGTGCATCAAAATTTACTTCTGAGAAGTTACTTGACAAGTTTGACTATAGGCCTATGCCATAAGTCATGTGTAAAATCATCTCTTCAAAGCATGAGATAGGCCCACCTAAGAGGATGATTTCTCTCCACTAGGGTTGTAATTGTTTGTTAATGTTAAACTTATCCAATTACATTCAAAAAAACAATTGTGACATCAAATTTTTTGTTTGATTTAAAGAAAAAGAACACATCAAAACAAACATTGAACAAGATGGTCAAACCACAAACCCTTTGAGCTAGTGTATACTTGCGAAAAAAAGCCTTAAGTTTGCACCCCTTGAAAAGATTTATCCTTAAAGGTTTCTGAACATTTCAATTTTATTTTTAGGTTGCATTGATCAAATTAAACCCTTTGGTAACTATAGCTTGGGTGTTGTGATTTCACAACCTAAGCTATAGACATTCAAGTCACAGAAAGTCCATGCTTGCGAGTCAGTCTAGTGCTATTATATCATTTTCCATATTCAAGAACACAAGAGAAACAAACACAAAGAGGCTACAAAATTTCCATTCCAACTCACAATATTTTTGCTAGAACACTTAGATTGCTTATAAGGTCATTACTTGAACAAGATACTTGGGAAACCAAATTGGTCACAAAGTCTATCACTCATTATTCCCATACTACTTATCTAAAATCAAAATCCAACAAAACATTAGGATCATTCCTCCACTCAAAAAATATATGATATCAACAATTACTTGGAACTCACAGATAGTTCAAGTATCTTTCCCACAACATATCCTCTAGATCAGGAAGTGGAATATCGACCCTAGTTCTTCAGCATTTTGATTTCTGAAAAGTAGCTACATTCCACAACAACACTCAAACTTTAGGGTTTTTGAGTTTCATAAAAAACCACCCATACCACCACACCTTATGACCATTTGGTGACCTACAACTCCCATTCAACAACTAGGCCTTGTAGCACCTATTATTCAACCTAGTCTTATGCACATTGAAATTTCCCAAACCAACATCATCAACAATTTGAGAACATTCATTTTTGAGAAAAATGAAACACCCCACTAATTTCTTACTGCATCCATCATCTTAAATGAAGAGGAAGAAAAGGAAAACATAGCAGTTGGAAGACCCATATTACTACTTCTTGTCTAGCAATAGGTATTGAGTGACCTTACAAAAGGGTATTGAACACCATAAACCACCTCACAACACCACCATACCTTATGACCATTTGGAGACCCAAAACTCTCATTCAACAACTAGGGCTAGCCACACCAATCTTTCAACTAGGTAACGTACATATTGAAGGTACACAAACTGACATCATAAGCAATTTAAGAACATTCATTTTTGAGAAAAATGAAGCACCCCACCAATTTCTCATTGCATCCATCATCTTAGACGAAGAAGAAGAGAAAGAAAACATAGCACCTAAGAGACCTATATTACCACCCCTGGCTTGGAAATAAACATTTTTATTCATCCATGATCTCATGCAGAGTTAGAATCCCTAAGATAAATTCTACCAATCGTCACTCCAAACTTAGACATCTAAGTTCAAAGGCCATCCAAACCAAATTTCAACACTTTTCCTCAACAGAAACAAGTTATCAATCAACTTTTATGAATGAACACTGAGGAGGAATCCTGATATGTACATGTTCTTTATGAATCAAAACTCAGGTCTCTTTCAAGATAATATCTAAGGACATTGGTCATTTCCATGGTTCACCGAATAATCAAAATCTATAGGGGAAGATCTGCATCTTGTCGTCTAAGACATAGGAATTGTAATTACAAGTTTGGTAGGAAGTTGGCTATCATACTTCACCGCAATCGCTACATCTTTCTAAGAAACTTTTATGCATGAGCTAGGAGGAACCGAACCGGATTACCTACCCACTTCCACCCTCTTATTTAGATCAACATTGGATTTGAAAAACTTTAGAGGTCTAACACCATTTTTCCTACCTTGAGATCCAAATTGTTTATGACAACCACGAGGTCACAACACATAAATAAAATGGAAGCAAACAAAACCAACACTAGCATCCCACTAACCAATTCCATAAACGATGAGAGTAGCCCTTGGGGCTATAGGCCAATTGATCTTGAAACACCACAAAAGAGGCCTATGTATAGAAATACCTTTAGTGAAGAGGAATTAAATCACAAACAAAAGGAGGTAATTGAATGAAACAACCAAGACCCAAACAGAGTGGTCATAGAGGAGGTAGGAAAAGAGGAAGAAATAAGCAAGGATGAACTATTCAAACATTCCAACAACCCCAAGGTTCTTAAACTAATGGATAGGTTGTTGAGAAAGGATCCAAACTCCTATTTCTTCAAGTTAGCACAAAGTAGTGCTAAATTACCAATGGATTTCAATGTAGAAGCTCTCAAAGATGCCAACCTTATTCCCTTAGAAGATAACTCAGTTGTAAGATAGATAACTAAACCTCTAGAGATGCCAAACATTCCACCTATGTTCTCACATCATGATGGTCAACCCAAAGAGAACCCCTTATTCAAAAAACCAACTCATGTTAAACAAGAAACAATAAAAAAACTGTATCAAGGAGGACCATCACAATATGAACCACTAAAAACCAATCCTCCTCTTAGACAGTATATATCTAAAAATACGTCAAACATTGACCCATCTCAAAACATTCAATACCTTCAACAAGGTGGGGCACGAGGTCCCCCTCTAAACAATTAGTACCACCAACAAGGTGGACCATATGGTCCCTTTCTGAACTAGCAATACCAACTGCAAGGTGTGCCACAAAGCGCCCTTCCTTAGTCATCCTACCAACAAGGTGTCCCAATAATACATCAAAAGGGTAACCTTCAATTTAGTCCTACCCAGTAACAAGGTGTGCCACAAAGTTCCCTTCCTCGGTCATCCTACCAACAAGGTGTCCCAATAACGCATCAAAAGGATAACCTCTAGTATAGTCCTACCTAGTAGCAATGTGTGCCACCGAGTGCCTTTCCTCAGTTGTCCTACCAATAAGTTGTCCCAATAACGCATCAATAGGGTAACCTTCAATTTATTCCTCACCAATCACAAAGAGTGCCACAGAGTGCACTTCCTTAGTTGTCCTACCAACAAGGTGTCTTGATAACACATTAGCAGGGTAACCTTTAGTACACTTTGTCTCAGCAACAAGGAGCTAACCTTCCTTACACCCATCAAGGACTTAACCCCGTATACGACCATAACGATTACCAAGGTCTCATACCTTCACAACATATGATAGATGAACCAAACATGGTGAGACAACAAGGCTATTATACACATAACTCACAAAAAAACATGCCAAAAATGGACATGGAAATGAAGCTAGAAGCAGTCACCCAATAGGTAGCAATCATGCAAGTTGGAAAACAAAAGAAAACCTATACTATCCAAGAGATATGCCCATTCCCATTCGATCAATTTGTCACTACAATACCCTTTCCAAAGAATTTTGAAATACCTAGGTTTGACAAGAAATATAAAGGAATATGGGATCCAGTAGAGCATATACGGTATTTCTCAATATCATGCATGGAAGTATGACACAATGACTCATACCTCATGAGACTATTTCCATGCAGCCTTATGGGCCATACAATGGAATGGTTCACCCGTTTGACACCAGCAATCAAAAACTTTGATGAATTGTCTAAAAAATTCATAAGTCACTTCTCCTTCAACATTGAACAAGATGTCACCATTACAAGCTTATCCATAATAAAAAAAATCAAGGAGAATCTTTTATCTCCTATCTACAGCGATGGAGACACAAGGCTAGTAGATGTAAATGGCTCATTCTCGATAAGGAATTGGTAACCATATTCATTACCAACATCTTACCTGAGATCAATTATCGGCTCACAATGTTATGTCTAGTAGACTTTGAAGAAACCGTTGAGCAGGGATTGAATACTAAAAGAGCCCTCATTTCTAGAGGTTCCCTTAAAGTAAATAACTCAAAAGATAGATTGTCCACTTCAAACGAGAAACCTAAAGTCTAGGCTAAAAACAAAAACGTCACAAACAATGGAGTGGTTGATGCTAGAACACTATGGCCATCATAGAACACAATTCAAAACAAACCATAGGTAGCATAGACAAGCTATGTTCCAAACAATGCACAAAACAACCAAAATACCTATCCCAAAAATAATTAGGTTGTGAACCCACAAGTGAATCGAGGAGGACAACAAAGGTAGTACAATCGACCAAAGAGGAAATCCACAATTCTAGGTGAGTCATTAGAAATAGTCATGCGCAAACTAGTGCAACAAAACCTTCTCAAAACTAATGATCGTCCAATCTATGAGGAACCTAGTTTCAAAACACTGTGGTACAATGAGAAGGATTTATGTGACTTCCACATGATCAAAGGACACACCACAAACAACTGCATGAGACTCAAGCACCTTATCCAAGATTTAATAGACAAAGGGGAGGTAGATGTTGAACATCATCTTGGGAATAAGGACCTACAAATTTACACAAACCCAATCTTGAACCATGATAAAGGGAATGACAAAGGAAAGAAACAAGAGTACTATAATGCCAATTAAACATATGGGGAAATAGTTTTAGGAACCATCTCACAAGTTGATGATAATAGGGAAAACGTAGTGAATTTACAAGGAGACAATAATTGTAACATAACCACACATCAAGGAAGAGTTACAATTCAAGGAGCACCACCCAAACCTATAATCAAGTCACCCAGTGACTACAGTATTGTGGAACATTTAAAGAAAACGCCTTCCCTAATCTCAATTTTAGAGTTAAAACTATCACCTGCCCATAGGGAAATACTTGAAAAAGCATTGGAAATAATAGTCCCTCATGACCTCAATCCTAGTCAATTCCAAGCTATGGTTGGTAAAATCACACAAAGTAATCACCTAATATTTTTTGAGAAATATCTACCCCCAAAGAACATTCCATAACCAAGCCCTCTACATAGAGGTTGGTGTTCATAAAACCATGGTCAAATGGGCACTGATAGATAATGGTGTAGGTTTAAACATCTATACCTTAAAATTTATCAAACAGTTGGGGTATTCTAATGATGTGATTGACAAAGGAAAAGTATCACAATAAGGGCTTACGATGATCTAGAAATAAATTATGAAGGAACAGTCAGGTTACCAATATAGATAGGGCCAACCCTAACAAAAACCACTTGTCAAGTATTAGATCTTGAGCTGCCATACAACCTCCTCTTGGGACGACCTTGGATCCATGCTTTACAAGCAGTCCCATCCACTTTTCATCAATGCCTAAAGTTCCCCCATGAAGGAAAATAGGTAACACTATATGTTGATCCTGAGCCTTTTCATTTATGTACCAAGTTAGAGGAGAAATATAATAGAATCCAATGTGTTCTTAGCAATGACATAGCATTCCACTCCTTTTCTTATGTTGACCCTTCAACACTTCCATCTACCTCAACCAAGAACACCTCAAGTGAACAACCAAAAATGGAAGCCAAGATTCAGGTACTTGATAAGGGTAATGGGAATTACTTTTTCAGCCAAGCATTTTGTATCAGCATGCTTCCACCAACACCTAGCGCATATGGAGTTCCAAAAGAGATCAAGATAATACAAATGATTACCAAGCCCACTATTTTCACTAGGTGGGGAGACATGCAAGATTAAGAAATATTTGATGATGACTTTTTATCTATGTTCTAAAAGGAGGACAAAGAAGAACCAGAAAAGTTGGAACCTAATTTTGACCCTACTACTAGAGGTTATCAAATAGTTAAACAGATGGGATATAATGGAAAAGGTGGCATGGGGCTACACAAACAAGTCTGGTCAAAGCCTATTATATTAGATCAAAGGAAGAAGAATATGGGGCTAGGTTATGAACCAAAGGACATGGTTATTCCAAAAACTGGACAAACATCTTAAAAGAAGTGAGAAACTTCTGCTAGCATCAAGGCATTGGATACCTATCATACCTTTGACAACAACTTACCCATTGAAGACTTATTTGATAACTTTAGCATTGATAGGTTCCCTCTCCAACATATTCAAACCATTCCCAACATCTACTAAAATTCTAATACAAACTCTAATGAATATGAGTGCGATTCATCTTCCTTCATCAGTGGATATGATTCTCCCACTTCTAGCAATGACAACCTAGACACTCAATGGGAAAAAGACACCCGAGCCTTACTAACCCTTTCATCCACTTCCATAGGCTTTGCAAATCAAGATGATAACCTCCCACTCCAGTACTCACAACTCATAGATTGGGATCAATAATAGCATGCACCTATTCTAGATCAATTCTAGAATGATGAGACAATTGCAGAGTTCATGGGACTTCGAATGGACATACCAGCAGGAGACCACAAGGCAAGGTTCATCATGGAATTGGAACTGGAGGCATACTTTGGTGGAGAAATTGAATCTTTCAGTCACAAAAATGAAAGAAAGAACATAAAATTGCGGTCCCCTAGAGAAAACCACCTAGTGGCTTTATCTGATCCTGAAAAGAGAAAAATAAATGATGCATCTAAAAGTGAAAACCTCTCAGAGGAACTTGAGGATGGAAGATTCAATCTCCCATATCAGAATATCAGGAAAGATCAACATTGCTAGTAGAAGAAGTAAAACCCATAAATGTTGGCATAGTAGAAGACCCCAAGATAACCTACCATGTTGCATCACTAGACCCAGAAGAAAAGGACAATTTCATGGCTTTCATCAACACCTGAAAGATAAATTTTGCATGGACCTATGCTAAAATTTATGGACTAGATCCAACATTAGTGGTACATCATCTAGCTATAATACCTGAAGCAAAGCCTATCAAGAAAAAACTAGAAAAATGCATCCACAGATAGCATTACTGGTAAAGGTAAACCTAAAGAAACTACTAGATGTGGGTTTCATCAGACCCATCGATTATCCACAATGGATATCGAATCTAGTACTAGTGTCCAAACCTACTTGGGGCATAAGGATATGTATAGACTTTAGAGACTTAAAAAAAGCCTATCTGAAGGATGATTTTCCATTGTCGAGTATCAGCATGATTGTAGATCTAATAGCTAGGAATGAGATGCTATCCCTAATGGATGCTTTCTTTGGATACAACCAGATACAGATCTCCCCAGATGACCAACACAAAACATTTTCTTGTGCTTGGGGAACATTTTTTTGGAATGTAATGCCCTTTGGTCTAAAGAGTGTAGGAGTGACATATTAAAGAGCAATGATGACAATATTTCATGAATGGATACACACAATCAAGGAGGACTATGTGGATGACATTCTAGAAAAATTAGTTAAAAGGGAAGACCACCTGGCAAGCCTAGCCAAGGTATTTGATCATCTTGAACAGTACAACTTGAGACTCAATCCTAAGAAATGTGTATTTGAGGTAACATCTAGAAAGCTATTGGGGTACATAGTATCAAGAAGAGTGATTGAAGTAGATCTAGGTAAAGTAAAATCAATAATGGAAATGCCTCTGCCAAAGACACTAAAATAGTTAAGGAGACTACAAGGGAAATAGCAATCCATCAGGAAATTTATCGCACAATTGGCGGACAAGTGTCACCCTTTCACTCATCTCCTACATAAGGAAATCACCTTCAAGTGGGATGGGAGATGTGACCAAGCATTCCAACAAATCAAGGAATACCTACTTACTCCTCCTTTACTCATGTTGCCTATCCCAGAAAAGGAAATGATACTTTACATGTCTACCACACATGAAACATTGGGATCTCTCTTGGCCCTACTAGATGATAACAATAAAGAAAGGGAAGTCTACTATATCAACTAAACATTGGTGGGCTATGAACTAAACTACTTTCCCATTGAAAGAGTGTGTCTCTCAGTCATCTTTTCAACACAAAAGCTAAGACACTACATCCTAAATAGAAAGTTCAAACTGATTTCTAAGATAGACCCACTCAAATACTTACTAGCTAAGGCAGCCCTAACAGGTCGAATAGCCAAATGCATAATGATCCTAACTGAGTTTGATATAGAATATGTGGATAGGAGAGTTATCAAAGGATAGATTATAGCAGACCAATTGGTTGAAGCACCCTTAGAGGATCATAAACCTCTCATAGTGGATTTTCCAAATGAGAGTATTCTAATGATAGAACAAATAGACCAATGGACTCTATACTTTGACGGGTCCCATACTCAACATGGATGGAGTTGATATTCTATTTCTCACACCATAAGGAGATAGTCTACCCAAGGCCTACAGGATTTCATTCCCATGCACAAACAACATCTCAAACTATGAAGTTCTTATCACAAGGTTGAAAATGGCTATGGAATGGCAAATAAAAGAGCTACAAGTCTTTGGAGACTCTCAGCTAGTGATCAGACAAGTGTACGATGAATACAAGACATAGGATGAAAAATTGTTGCCATATAATAGGATGGTGGATAGCTTCAAGGAATACTTCGTCAGAATAACCTTTGAGAAAATTCCCTGAATCAATAATA
Source organism: Sequoia sempervirens (assembly GCA_007258455.2). NCBI lineage: Eukaryota > Viridiplantae > Streptophyta > Pinopsida > Cupressales > Cupressaceae > Sequoia > Sequoia sempervirens. Next base: position 343,925,682 of record VDFB02047230.1, on the reverse strand, counting down.
GGGTTGTCGATGCAATGGTAACAATAGGCTAACTACTTGATATTCCATAGAACGTGCCTTTAAGTATGAGTTCCTCATGGAACAGTTGTTGGTACCAGCATTCAACATCCCATAATCAAAATTTGTATATGTTGTTGTTCCTAATTCCCCATGGTACCAAGATACCTTTGACTACATCTAGCATGGTACCATACCCATTGACTTAGCGACCACTCAAAAGGAAAACTTTACTCTTAGAACTTCCCATTTTACCATCTTAGGGGATACCCTATATTGTTGTAGTCTAGATGGTATGTTCCTCTAATGCCTTGATGTAGAAGAATCACAAATATCCTTACAAGAGGTTCACGAAGGTATTTGTAGATCCCACTCTAGAAAACTTAACCTAGTCTAGAAACTATTCAGAATTGGATACTACTAGCCCTCCATGGAATAGGAATGCATATAGTATTCTAGAAAGTGTCAAATCACCCACTTCATCCAATGGGCACAAATTCATTATCACAACAACAAAGTACTTCACTAAATGGATAGAGGCAATTCCATTAACCTATATCACTGGCAAACAGATATCAAAATTTATTTTGAATTATCTAATCTATAAATATGGAATTCCCCAAACAATAATAACAAATAATGGAACCCCGTTCAAAAATCAATATGTTCAAGAGCTTTGCTCCCAATTTTCTATCCACCATCAATTCTTCATGCCCTATTACCCCCAAGGGAATGGTCAGACTGAGGCATGTAACAAAGCCATACTCAAAATACTCAAAAAGACTTTTCATGAAGTCCGTCGTGATTGGAATTTGCAGCTAAACCCAACCTTATGGGCCTATTGAACCAACACCTACACACCTATTGGTGCCACACCATTTTCCTTGGTCTACAAATCAAAGGTCGTCTTGCCTATTGAGGTCAAAATCCCTTCCTTGTGAGTTTCATTAAAGGACATGGTCAACAATGAAGAATACAGGGTATCCAGGATGAATGAATTAGAACTCCTAGATGAAGGACATTTGAGTGCGTTAAACCATCTATAGGTTTATCAAAATCAGCACAAGCAAAACTATGACAAAAGGATCAAGGATAGAAACTTTCAAGTTGGTGAATTAGTCCTCAAAGAGAATCAAAAATTACATCTCAATCAAGATGGAAAAGGAAAATTTGAACCCAACTAGTTAGGCCCATTTGTCATCATAGCAAGCTACGGCTCTGGGGCATATCAGTTAGCTACTCCTGAAGGAGAACCTTTAGTTGAACTGTTGAACAAATGCCACCTCAATAAATTCTACACCTGAAGCATGTCAGAATACCCCAGGCAAAAGGATTAAAAAAAAATCAAAAAGAATGGAAAATAGTAAAGAGAAATAAAACATTCTCTGAGTGAAAACCACTTTGTGGTGCTCTTAGAACATGTACCATAGTGAAAACTTGGAAAACAGGAACTATGTTTGAATAAACTTGCATCATTATCTATCGATATTATCCACAACATCCACCCATTCATTGCAAAATAAGATATCCAACCATAGCTTGTCACCGATTAAGGAAAGACATCTTGTCCACAACTGGGGGCAATGTCAAAATACTGGTCATGGGTTAGATCTTTGAGTGTCCTATCATGGTCACAGAAAAGCTCAAAAAAGTCAAAAAAGCATTCAAAAGATACAAAAGCCAAAAACATACAAAATAGCAAAAAGGACAAAAACATTTGAAAAACATCAAAGACAAAACAACATCGTAGGATTATTCCTTCACTCAAACAGTCTAACACAACATTTTTTTGAACCTCAAAGCTAGTTCAAGTAGATTTCCTGCAACATATCCTCTAGACATAGAAGTGGAATACCAATCCTGATTATCAATGTTGTTTACCCAAAAATAGTTTATGCTTTGAGTCAAACAATCGAACTATGTGGTCTCTGCATGTACAATGTAGCCAAGACTCATTAGCCCCCAAGACCCTAGGTCAGTCCCCTTAGGTTTCCAACATGCTTTATTTCACCCTTTCAAAAAAAACAAAATTCAAAAAAAATAGTCAAAAGATACAAAATCCAAAAACATTCACAAAACAAAAAATGTCAAAAACACTCAAACCAAGCGAACTATGAGCCTCTACATGTACAACATAGGAAAGGATTATCTTTGATGAGCCCCTGAGGCCTTAGGTTAGTCCCTAGAAAATGTCAAAAACAACATCATAAAACTTAGAAAAATCAAAAAGACCCATGTCTTCTATCACAATTCGCAATAAAACATCACCAATAATAAACAGATCGTCACACTCACCCTTTTGAAAAAACAAAGAAAACATCAACAATTGAAACCTTCAAGTAGACAATTGTGGAAGAATTTGATTGCAAATTAAACTAAAACAAATCCAAGTATCAAATACATATCTTTTTAACAAGACCCAACAACATCCTGAGATATGTCTTAACAGATTCATTCCTACGATAGACATGATCAACACCGGATAATAGACCCACCCTAAACAAATATGGCAAGTGATATAATGGCATTATTTTATCTTTTTTTTTCTTATGTTTTTGTGTGATTTACATTATTGACTCATTCCCAAGATCTCTCAAGGATGTCCACAAGGATTTAGAGAATGAATAGGGGCAATTGAGCATCATTTTGATTTGTTGTTTGTGGATAGTCTTGTTATACTACCATGGTGAATACTTTCTTTGTTTTGTGTGTGGAAGTCATCTTTGAAACATTTCATGTAACAGTGACATGTTAGGTTCTTAATACCTCTTGTGTTACTAGTTTGACATGTTTTTAGAACTTCTCACCAATACACTCTAGCAAGCTTTACGTATGTTTGATATGAGCAACAATACTCCTTGTTTGTAGAGTCAAAGTCCATGCAATAAATACAAAGTCACCTTGGTCATTAATACCCTGTTGCATCATATTTATTTGCTATATCAAAATGGATTTTTCAAACTTCAAAGTCTCTAAATAAAATAAAAAGCAACTCATCACTACTAACAACATCACATTTCTATCTACCATCAATATTTCTTCTAATTAACATTACACTTCTATCAAATCATCAACATTTCTTCTAAGTAAAATATGAATAGCAATATCATTAGTACCATTCTACATTCACAATAATGGAAACATACATCATTATGATATTAAATAAATCATGTATGGGGCATACATTTTCACATCATAAGCATACATCATCATATATTATCATCACATAAGCATAAAACAAGAATAAATTGAAGAAGGTATATATATTATATATATCGTCATCATCAAAAGGAGAGTACATCATCAATAGTGTGATAAGATATACACAATCACAATATCTATATGAGAGCTTGACTAGGCCAATGAGTATAGGCATACAAAATACATGTCTAAAAAATGCCTTTGAACAAGGAACAGAATAAAGATCAAGTACCCAAAATAAGACCCCAATGGGAAAAGGACAGAACCCTATAGATCACCAAAATGATTTGGCTGTCTCACAGACTGATCACCTGCACCACCCACTGCACCATCACCACCCATAGAACTAGGCTCTCTAAACTATGGACGTCAAGTATCCCTGGGAACAACAACCTCATATAAAGTCTAATAGTAGGTAGACCTTTATAAATAATGATCATGTTCTACCCTGAGAGTATCTTTCTCTGTGGTCAGCAATTATACAAAAGCCTCTATAGCATGTCGTCGACCACTTTCAATATCCCACTCGGCCCTCAAAATATCTATCTGAGCCTCTATAGCATGTCATCAACCACTCTCTCTATCCCTCTCGGTCCTCAATATATCTATCTGAGCCTCTAGAAGCCTATCGTCTAGCTATCTTTGCATCTCAAGTAGCAGTCATCTGGGCTAACAATATGTCTCCATCCCTAGCTAGTGGAGGAGGATCCAGAACCTGCCTACAACCCTACACCTGAGGTGGTTGCTCATCTTGATCACCCTACACTCTAACAAGATGAGCTCTACCCCAAGCTCTATCCAACTGCTCTACAAGGACCTCAATACATTATCACTCCCCATGACAACCTATAATATCTTATCTACCTGAAGCGAGAGTACCCCCGAGAAAAGTAAGTCTCAAAGACCTACAACGAGACCACCACTCATCATAGTCATCAAAGGTACCTGGATCTATGGGACCAACCAACCAACCCCAATCAACTAGGGCAAGTTCTTTGAACTTAGCAATAGCAATATTTATATCTAGTTGAATACCCCATACACAAACCTCTCATGTCATCTGACCAAAACAAGCCTCATAAGTATCAAGAACTCAGCCATGTCTCTCCCAAAATTGACAACATACTCGGTCTAGTAGATAATGCTCTAGCATAATATCAGAATGACCAAGCAACCAATAGGTGTATCAACAATAGACAGAGTGATCTACATCCTCTGGCCAAGCATCACACCCCAAATATGGTCTCCACACAAAACCAGGAATACCATCAAAAACTCGATGCTAATAAGGAAGATCTCCAGGAAAGGTGTAGTGCACAAAATCCCCATAGCAATATGAGTATGAATTGTCAGGGTGAAAATCCTATATCCCATCTGGCTGAGTAACTGCAATGTGCTCCCACGCCCACACATGCAAAAGTGAAACACTAGTGGAAATAGATTTCCCACCTCGATACACAACCTTGTGCATATCTCTATACAAGTGAGTGAGAAGACATGGACCCCAAGAATATTTTGTACCATGCTCAAGCATATTCTCAATGCACACACCCAAATCTATGGGAAACTGTAGACCTCGGCTATCAGGAACAACAAGTCCTAAAATCAAACCACATAGAACAAGTGAGATAGGATCTGCAATGTTAGAAAAAATGGACAAATCAATCTCTGACTGATGTATTGTCAAGTGTCAATCACCTAACACACGTTGCATAGCAGGGATACCATGTTGAATATGATACTTAACCAACTCCCCATTGATAGTAAGATGAAGTATCCTCCATACATCCTCAAGTGTGATAGTCACCTCTCCTGTAGGTAGATGAAATGAGGATGTTTTTGAATGCCACTGTTCCACCAATGTGGTCATCATGGCAGTATGAGTCCTAATAGGAGGCATATAACAAATGTACAAAAGTTCCATAGCATCAAGAAAGTCCCGCTCTAACACACCAAAATGGGTAATAGGATAGAACAAATGTCACAAACTTCTCTCCCTTGGTTGTAGAGCGCTAAGGCCAACCTCCAATCGTTTTTAAACTATAATGTTAGGGTTTCACTCTAAATAAATGGGAGACACAATATAACAAAAAACATGATGACAAACAACATTTAGGATGACAAACAAACACATGCTAGGGTTCTAAACAAAAGTTAAAGTCAAATGAAGCAAGAGTCAAAAGCAAAGGTTTTGAGCAAACGCTTAGAAAACACAAAACAAAAGCAATCTTTTCAGGTAAAGGTGAGATTTTCAAGAAAATGCTTAGAAACAAAGGCGAGGATCCTAAGAAAAGGCAAGGAAACATGGAAAAAGAAAGCTTCTAGGGCCTCAAATAGTTAAAGGTGAGCTTTTAGAGAAAAGGTGAGCTTTTATAGAAAATGCTCAGAAAAAAAAGGCAAGGATCTTGGGTAAAGGTGAGGAAACATGGAAAAGGCATGGATCCTATGCAAAGGCATGGAAAACAAGAAACTTCGCTTTTGACCTAGAAAACTCTGTACACAAAAAATGAGAACAAAATGAGATGGAAGTGAAAAAGTGAGAAGGTACATACCAAGCCACCAACATTTGAAGGTTGTCCCACCTCTCGAATGAGCTCAGAACAATGTGGGACATCAAAATGCAGAATTGCTCCTCAAAAACTGACAAAATGAGAGAACCAGAGACAAGAATTAGCTATAGAGTCAAAACAAAAATGAGCTATCTACAAGATAAATTTCCTATATAAGCCACAAGAAAACCCTAATTTCTACTTAGGGAAACTTCCTACTTTCAAAATAGAAGCTCAGAGAAACATTAGAACAAGAAATGAAGGACCAATACGCCTAATCTACAATCTAAACACATCAGAATGAAAATAAAACAAAATCGTGAGCCTAAACTCAAAACTTGAAATTTTGGGTCAACCTTTCAAGGGGGTAGCATAGAGTCTTACCAATCATTCCATGAAACATTGGTATCAAAGAGGGGAAAAATGTAGACATGTAGAATTGACTTAACACTTATCACAAATTCAAAATGTCTCGGAACGACCTCGAAATGACTCAGAATAACTCTGAATCAACTTGGAACGTCTCAGAATGACCTCGAAATGACTCGGACCTACTCTAAATCAACTCAGAACATCTCGAAACAACCCTGAAATGACTTGGAACAACTCTGAATCAACTTGGAACGTCTCAGAATGACCTTGAAACGACTCAAAACAATTTTGAATCAACTCAGAATGTCTCTGAAATGACCTTGAAATGACTTGGAACAACTCTAAATCAACTCAGAACATCTCAGAACGACCCTGAAATGACTCGAAACAACTCTGAATCAACTCAAAATGTCTCTAAACAACCCCAAAATTACTTGAAACGTCTCAGAATGACCCCAAAATGACTTGGAACAACTTTGAATCAACTTGGAACGTCTTGAAACGGCCCCGAAATGACTCAAAACATTCTGAATCAACTCAGAATGTCTCAGAACATCTTTGAATCAAATCATAATGACTCTGAATCAAATCAGAACAACTCTGAATCAACTCCAAATATCTCTAAATTAACTTGGAACACCTCTAAAACATCCTGAATCATCTCAAAATCATCTCACAACACATCAAAGGGCATCAAACGACATTTGAAAACCCTATTTCCTCTATTAATTAAATAATACAACGTTATTTGATTAATTCACATTTCATCATTTTTGACCTTGATTAAATAAATTACATTTATTTAATAAAGTCCTAACCTAATATTACTTCATCCTAATTAGTCAAACGACACTAATTATTTGTTTACATCATTAATTCACCTTATTCCTCAAAATTAATTGAATTATTAAATCATAATAATTTAATTATCACACTTCCCTCCAAAATTTTAATAATTAAATCAAATCAAATCAAACTATTCAAATTAGCAAAAATCAAAATCAAAATCAAAATCAAAACTAGAATTAATTAATATTCCTCACCCACTTTATGATTGAGGAAATCATGGATTGCTAACTAAGAAATCTATTTTGCTAACAAAGAAATCTAATTTTGCTAACTCAACCATCTAATTCCTAACTCAACCCTAATTTATCAATCAATTGCTAACTAAGCAATCAAAATCCTAACTAGACAATCTATTATTCAATCAGCCTAATTGTGCAATCAACTTTGTACAATTTCCTCATGTCTAAATCCTCTCAACTCATTTTGACCGTTGATCTGGATATTCTCCAATGTGATCTTGGTCGTCAATTCAAAATTGTTTTTTCTATATAAGAAGTCTTTCTCTTCACAAATTAGGATCATAATTTCAACTTATCTTATGCAACAAAGTGTTGTCACAATCACCATTGAGAGAGCTTCATCATTTCTTCAAGAACAAGCTTCGATCATCAAGCTTTTGCACATAAGCAATGGAGGCTTTGCAATGATATGAACAATCCAACATCATGCAAATACACTCCAACATGGGATGGTAATCTCTTCTTGTGTTATTTGAATTCATTTTGTTAATCTTAGGATCTCATTTCATTCAAATAGTTTATATTTGCACATTTCATGAGTGATGGAATAGGATAGATTAAGTGTTCTTGAATTAGATTAGCTTCTAATTTCAAACTCACATTTGATCTTTTTTTTGCATATTTCCTGATGGATTCCTTCCCCCTCACACACCTTGTAAGCTTTTTGATGACTTGATGAAGATTGATGCTTCCTTGGAAAAAATCCTACATAACCTAGCTATGAGACTTGAAAATTGATGAAGGATGGATGAGCAAAATTCAAAATCTAAAGATTATAACTTTGCATGAAGTTGTGGATCCAAAATACAAAGGAAAGCCTCTTATTTATAGATGATAATGTTGGAGAATGAGGCAAAATGGATGAATGTGGGATTAATCATCAACCAATATCCAAATTCCACTTGTCAAGATGTGAGAGGATGAAGGTTGAGCACATTTTGATGAATGTGCACAATAAACAGTATTAGGTGGAATTTCAAATTTATGAAATGACAAGTTGGAGGGAGAAAGGAATGAAGTTAATGTTGGCTCAATGCACAAGGACATCTAAGATACTTAAATGCCTTGTTGGAGGGGACAAGTCCTTTTGGAGGGACTTTTCAAATTTGGAGGAATATTCCCTTTTGAGGCCATGTTGAAAGTAATTAGAAGATTTAATAAATCAAAAGAAATGATTTATTGAGCAAGTTGAAAAATCTAGAGGATTTAGGTGATTAAGATTAAATTAATCAAGATTTGATTAATTTAAAAGGAGATTAGTTCATTTGACCATTTTGACTTAGATTTTTGGATTAATTTAAATCAAAATGAGAGGTATATGATTTAGACTTAATTAAATAAAGATTTTGATTTATTTAATTAAAGAGGGATGATGTTAAATTAAATTAAATAAATATTGATTTAATTTAATAGAATGAATTTAGAAATTTAAATAAATAAAATGGATTATTTAATTAAATAGAGACTTTAGGGTTAATTAAATATGATTGATTTATTCAATTAACAAGAGATGATGACTCAAATAGATAAATTTGATTTATTTAATTAAGGGATGAAAGGTGATGAATTTAATCAAATAAGAATTATTCAATTAAATGACTAGCAAAGGAGATGATTTAGGATGAAATGATGTTAGTAATCAGGATCAAGTGTGATTGGTACATTTTCCATGTCTACAGAAATTCCTAGAATGCTTAAATGAATGATTAATAATTGCTTGAATGATTGAGTGAATGAATGGGGGTGAAATGAGAGGAAAAACCCTATATTTATACATTATTATGCAAAATTTCTCAAAAATACCACATCACAGGTCGACCTTAGGTCTTAGAAAATAATATCCCGCTAGAATTTTGAAATAATTTTGATTTTTAAGCTAAAGGGAACTCATTCACCCCTAGTGGTGAATGGGTCCACTTAGAAATTTTAAGTGGGTGTCAAAAATTAAGATGTATTAAATGATGTTTAATGGAATTATTCTCAAAAGTACACTTAAGTGAGGCCCGTAAGTGTAAAATGGGGCCAATTAAGCATAAGAAAGGGTCAAATAATTGATGACAAGCCTAGAAAAGTGTGAAAGTTTGTTATAACACTTTGAAATAAGGCTTGGTAAGTGATAAAATGAAGTTATTTAAGTAAAATATATTAATAAGGTCCTAGAAAAATGTGAAAGTGTGTTACAACACTTCACAACACCTTTGCAAGGCATCATAAAATTCTTATTGATTCACAAGGGTCCAAGACCTAATGTGAATGTGTTGACCACATTACAACATTAAATCAAGGTAAAACTAGGCCAACATCTAGAAGGACCCAAATGAGCATGAAAATGTCCAAAGATACATTTTTCTATGCTACAAGTGTATAGGATAAGATATATGATGTTCAGGAAGATCCTTAAAGCCTTGTCAAGATCAAAGGTAGAAAGGTAAAGGATAAACATAAAGAGGATAATGGATGTGAATGACAAGATGGCTGGATGAAACTTTCCCCCAAGTGTAGAGTGCAAGAGAAAGGGGAAAAAAAGGATATGGATAAGGATAAATGAAAATGGAAGACATTATATGCATGATAGGAAGATGGATGGAGGACTCAAGCATCAAATTCCATGACTAATATCCCTCAAATATGTGTTCTAATAAACCATGGAAATGAGGATTAGGCTCATAGACGTTGGTAGATTAATGGTATGATGGAAGAAGCTAAGGACTTATACAAAGGTTTGGATTAAAGGAGGATAATGGGGGATGAATGTTGGATAATGGATAGGAGGTCGGAAGGCTTGTTGATGGATAGATGGAAAGGATGGCAAGATCAACATTAGCACACACCTTGAAGGGTGGTGGAGTGATGGAGGAAAAATGGATTTGGAAGGTGACAGGCTTTTAGATGGAAGATTGGAGGAATCTTTTGGATTAGCAAGTTTGGATGCCAATTTAGATTTTATTGCCTCTATGAGATTTTTAGGAATCCACATAGCTTTTGACTTTGATTTTTGATTTGTGGGCCTTCTGGCCTTTGAGATTTTTTTTTTCTTTTATGGACCTTTGTGGCCTTTGATTTTTTTCTTTTTGCTTTGTGGGCCTTTGTGGCCTTTAAATTTTTTTATTTTGACTTGGGATCATATTTTCTTTTATTTTTGTATGTCTCTTCGAGGAGACATTTGATCCTTTGATATATGTGGATTTTGATATGGAATTTTTTGACATTTGGTACCAAAATTGCTTCCAAAAGCAATGGGATAGGTGGATGGAGATGAATGATATGGAGGAATTATGGATGGGTTAATGTAGGTAGAATTTTGAGAGGGCATCAAGGATGTGTCTCTTTGTTCTTGATGAATAGGAGATGGAGGGATGTAGGGCCCCAATATGTATGGAAGGGTTGATGAACTAGGGTTTGGAAGATAAATTCCAAGGATGGATGGAAGGTTTGATGGACTAGGATACTTAGGTTTATTTTGATGGAATCTGGACTTACGATGGGTACCAATGTCTTGAGTGTGAGGTGTACAACCCAGGCGATGATAATATGTATTTTCTTAGATATAAAGGGGTTCTAGGATACCTTGTTCATGAAGGCCTAATCCTTTTCCTTTGTATTTCATACTTTGACACATTCATTTTCCAATGGGATATGTATTATTTATGAAACAAGATGCAAGTCCATTTTGGGGAGGATATGATATAGATGAAAGGATAGGTGTTTGAAGTAAACTAGAGTGGATAAAGGTGGAGGAACCCATTTTATAGGTGTGGGGTTCATGGATAGCTTGAAAAGGTGTGATAGGATCTTGTGGAGGATTGTGAGCATAAGGAAAATTAGAATGAATGATAGGATATTGACATGGGAATGATAGAGTACTTCAATCTTGACAAGGAAAAGAATCATTAGGTGGAGGAGATGGAGTATAGCTTGCTCTTTATTAGGTATGGGATCATCATGAGATGGAAGGGTATAATCATAAAGTGGTATGAAAGACACATCTTGATCATGAGAAGGAGGAACATCATCATGGAATGAAAGGTATCCTTGAATGGAGGTATATATTGATCTTGATGAGAAAGGGAATCCTGAGATTTTGTGGAAAGCATATCATGATCATTAGATGGTAAGACATTATTGGACATGATGGAAGGATTATCTTTCTCTTGGGACATAATGGAATCATGAGATGGCATGGATGCATGGATTCATTGGATGAGGTGGAAGGGATATTGTAATCTTGATGTGCAAGGGAGTCTATGCTAGCATGCTTTGGACTAAGAGATTGACATGAATCATTGGATGTAGATGGTATGATAAGAGAGGATGGTTGGATAGATTAGTTAACTTGGGTGAAATAATCATGAAGTTTATTTTGACTTATGGGGGATGAAGATAGATGCATGACATGGTAGGATTGAACAATATTATTTGTGTTTGAGGACTTAGATTTAGGTTTCTCATTTAGCCCTTATAGAAAGCATGGACATTAAACTGGGATGATGTAGTTTTGGGTGAGGATAAAGGCTTATGAGATGATTTCCTCACTTCATTCAAATGTTGGGATTCTAGTTTTTTTCAAGCTCTTTCAAATGATAGTGAAGATATTCAATCCTTTGGTCTTATTCATGGGTCACATATGAATATAAAGGATAGTGGTTAAACATGTTTGGTTGATGGTTTGGGAATATTTTGGGGTGTATAGGGACGGTTAGAGATGATTAGTGAAGTTTTGGGATGGTCATGGATGGTTTAGGGATGATTATTATGATGGATGAAGCATGAGACCCAAAGGCTGTGATAGGTGATGATGTTTAATTGAGATTGAAAATTTTTGTGACAAGAATATAGTTTAAACATGAAAGCACAATATTTGAATGTTTTGAATTGACTCGAAGACAAGTACAACCTATGGCTAGGCAGGACAACATTTGTTGGGTTCCCACTTGGATTTCTCAAGTCGTGCCTATTCAAAGTAGATAGCTTAGGAGTTTGGTGACACTGGCTCCCCTCCACAGTACTCACTTCTCAAGTACACCAAACTCCAAATTCCCCAAAGAGGAATTTTCTATCTCTACTTTCAACCACAAAAACGTGGGATGGCTTTAGAGGTCTGACCTCCTACGCCAGCAAATAGAAGGATTTTGGCTTCTAAAACAAGAGGTGTCTAGTAAGGGATTACTATGAACGGAGGGCATGTCTATAATAGCTTGAGAATTGATAGGCCCACTCCCACTCTCATCACCAGCAAGTCTCGGTGAACTAAGGATCTCACGACTTAGTTTTGAATGACACTAGCCACTCCTTGGGTACAAATTTCATTCTCCCCCCTTTGATATAGCCCACTGAAAAATGTGCTTGAGGTCAAACCCTAAGGTGATGAAATCCCCAGGCAAGCCTCTCCCAAAAATAAAAGGAGACCAATGTGTATTTCTCATCACCTAGGATCACACAAGTGCGCACAAGGGGAGAGGATACGTACACACTAGCTCGAGTAACACAAAATGTGTAAGCGCACCAAACACGACAAACAAAGTTCTTTTTAAGCACCAATTGAAATTTTTGCTATACTAAAAGAAAATCAGTTTTAAAAAATCAAGTCTTCAAGAAACATCCTACACCAAATGTCATTAGTAGTTTCAAGCCTCCAATCTTCAACAATCATGCGTTTATGTTTTTACTTTTCAATTCTCTGGCATGTGAACCTACACAAAAAGCCAAATTAACAAAATTAACCCCACAATAAAAAAAACTAAACTAAGAAGAAAAATAGCATTTAATCTAGAATCTAAATTAGAATTTAATCTAAACTAAATTAATCATAAATTAAATTAAATCCAAATTCTAATCTAAATTAAATAAAATCTGCATTCTAAGTCTAAATTAAAAATCAAATCTAAATTAAAATTTATTCTAGATTACTTAAGTCCAAATTAAAATTAAACTAAATTAAATTCTAAATTAAATTAAATATTAGAAATTAGATTAAATATAAACTAAATCTAAATTAAAGTTAAGTCTAAATTAAAAATTAACTCTACATTAAAAATTAACTCTAAATTAAAAATCTAAATTAAGTTAGATCTAAGCCTAAATTAAAAATTAAATCTGAATTTAAAGCTAAAAGCTAAATCTAAAAATAAAGTTAAAATTTAAATCTAAATTAAAATAAAATAAAATCTAAAAAGCTAAATCTAAATTTAAAATAAAAAATAAAATCTAAAAAAAAAAGCTAAATTAAAAGTTAAAATTTAAAAGCTAAAATCTAAATCTAAATTAAAAATTAAAAACCAAAGTAAAAGTTAAACAGCTAAATTAAAAGTTAGAAAGTAAATCTAAATTAAAATTATTTCTAAAATTAGATCTAAGTTAAAAGGAAACTTCATGTAAAAATGTGAGAGCATATGTTGATTGCAGAATGAAATGACAACAATTAGAGGATAACTTGGCATGTTTGCAGCTACACTCAAAATAGAATGAAGTGATTGCATATTATAGTAATGATGTGATTTCTCAAAATGAATGTCGTGATTGCATGATATAGTAATGAAGTGATTGCTCAAAATGAATGTTGTGATTGCAGTGTTGGTATGTGGCGACTGATCATGCTATACTATATATCCCATGGTATACTATACACCCCAGCCCCCTATCCTTGCCGAGGTCTGGGGCTAGGCGGGGGTTTGGGGGCGACAGCCCCCGAGAAAAAATTTCCTCCTACTTTTTTGAGTGATCGCCGAAAAGGGGAAAAATCAATGAAAAAGGAAAAATCCGATTTTGTAGAACCCAAAAATCTGGAAGCTTCTAAGCTTGTTAAAAAGGGGTTCGGATGGGTATTACTATATGATAAAAAACATGATTATTCACAAGATTGTAATAGGTTTTACACTAGATAATAAAAGTATTGGATGGCTGCGGTTTGGTGGATGTAGCCCGGATTGGGTGAACCACGTTAAATTCTCTGTGTTATGATTTATTCTATGTGTGTTTTAGTTTCTTTGTTTATTAATTAAATCTGCATTTAATTGTTAGATATATGCCATCTCTAACCCTAACAAGTGGTATCAGAGTGAGTTGTGTTTCAATTATCATCTGTAGGAAGGTCTCACGGCTGAGTGGGAGTCTCACAGTTGAGTCGAAGTGATGGCAGATGAGGGTAAGAAGGTTGAGAAGTTTAATGGGAAAAACTATCAGTTATGGAAGATGCAGATGGAGGACTATCTCTATCAGAAAGATTTATGGTGGCCATTGGAAGGGAAAACCAAGAAACCTGCAGCAATGTTAGATGAGGACTGGGAGATCTTGGATAGAAAGGCTCTTGGCAGTATTTGTCTATGCCTAGCACAATCGGTGGCGTTTAATATTACAACAGAAAAGACAACTAAAGAGTTGATGGAAACCCTAGCAAAGTTATATGAAAATCCTTCCACTTTGAATAAGGTATCTCTTATGAAGCGTTTATTTAATATGAAAATGGTAGAAGGTGGGTCAGTTACTAATCATTTAAATGAGTTTAATACGGTTACCAGTCAATTAACTTTTGTAAAAGTAAACTTTGATGAAGAAGTTAGGGCTCTTTTGATTTTGTGTTCTTTGCCTGAAAGCTGGAATAGCTTGGTAATGGTTGTTAGCAATTCTGTTTCTGGTTCGAATACATTGAAATTTGATAATGTTGGTGTTATTTTGAGCGAGGAAATTCGTAGGAAAAGCTCAGGTGGAACATCCACATCAGGCAGTGTTTTGAATGCAAAAAGTAGGGGAAGAACAAAGGAGAGAGGAAACAATTCTAGAAATCATGGGAAGTCACGAGGAAAATCAAAGGACCAAAGGTCCCAATCCAGAGACAAGAGGTATTGCTGGTACTGTGGTAAGCCAGGTCAATTGAAGAAAGATTGTTGGTCTCAAAAAAATAAAAAAGGAGACAAAAAGGAAGGAAGAGGCAAATGTGGTAAGTAATAAATCTTATGAGGATGTTTTGATTCTTTCCCTTGATAATGTTGATGATTCTTGGGTGTTAGATTTAGGGGCTTCATTTCATGCTACCCTCCATAGAAGTTATTTTCTTGATTATGTCCAAGGGGATTTTGGGCTAGTTTATTTAGGAGATAATGAACCCTATCAGATTGTTGGAAAGGGAAGAATCAAGATTAAGTTTCAGAATGGGAATCATTGGCTACTACATGAGGTAAGGCATGTTCCAAAGTTAAGTAGAAATTTAATTTCAGCAGGGCAACTAGATGATGAAGGTTGTGTTGTTACTTTTAGTGATAAAAGCGGAGGGTCACAAAGGGTGCCTTAGTGGTAGCAAAAGGTGTGAAAGTAGGCACCTTGTATCTTTGTACAGGTCATATTGTTCCTTCTACTTTAATTGTTACAGAAAAAGGTCAATGTTTAGGAACAGTTGCTGCAGTTCAGTAGGTAGAAGATCATACAATTGTTGTGGACTCTGAATCAGCACTGTGGCATAATAGACTTGGGCATATGAGTGCAAAAGGTATGAAAGTACTTCATTCAAATAATGTTTTACCAGGTCTAAAATGTGTTAACATGGATTTCTGTGAAAGTTGTGTGTATGGAAAACAAAAGAGAGTTAGTTTTCTCAAGGATGGGAAGCAAAAGAAAAATGAGAAATTGGAGCTTGTGCATACGGATGTATGGGGACCAGCTTAGGTATCTTCTCTTGGTGGCTCTCTGTATTATGTCACATTCATTGATGATGCAACTAGGAAGGTATGGATCTATTTCCTTAGGCAGAAATTTGATGTATTTGAAACTTTTAAAAAATGGAGAAGCTTGGTTGAGAATGAGATAGGTAAAAAGATAAAATGTCTCAGATCTAATAATGGTGGTGAGTATTGCAATAAAGAGTTTGAAGATTATTGTTCCTCTAATGGTATTCGTAGGCAGAAAAAAGTTCCAAGGACTCCACAGGAAAATGGAGTGGCTGAGCGCATGAATAGGACAATAATGGAGCGTGCACAGACTATGAGATTGCATGTTGGGCTGCCTTTAAAAATGTGGGCAGACACTGTAAACACTATTGTTTATTTAATTAATAGAGTTCCCTCTAATCCTTCGGGTTGTGGTATTCCAGAGGAAGCATGGAAAGGTAAGAAGGTGATTTATTCTTTTATCAAAACCTTCGATTATGAAGCATTTGCACATGTAGATTCTGAAAATAGAACCAAGTTTGATGCAAAATCAAAGAAATGTGTATTTGTTGGATATGGCATTGATGAATTTGGTTATAGGCTTTGGAATTTTGAAAATCAAAAAATTGTGAGAAGCAGGGATGTCATATTCAATGAGAAAGTATTGTACAAAGATCTGTTGCTGCAGCATGAAAAGAAAGAAAATGATTATGTAGTGTTGGATGATATTCCAAACAATGATGTTTCAGTAGTTCCTCATGCTAAGCAACAACAACAGTAACAACAAATACCACAAACTCCTGTTAGATGATCTTCAAGGTTAAGTAGACCTCCAGAAAGATTCTCTCCCTCTTTGTATACTATTTTGTTAACTGATGCTGGTGAACCAAAATATTATGATGAAGCTATGCAAGTGGATACCAAGGTTCAATGGGAGCATGGAATGGAAGAAGAAATGGGACTGCTTTGAAAAACAAGACCGGAATTATGCAAGTTGCCTGCAGGTAAAAAGACTTTACCAAACAAATGGATTTATAGGCTGAAAGAGGAGGATGGAGGTAAGAAAATATTTAAAGCCAAATTAGTTGTAAATGGATTTGCACAGAAAAAGGGTATTGATTTTGATGAGATTTTTTCTCCTATTGTTAAAATGACTTCTATTTGTATTGTTTTAAGTATTGTGGTTGCTAAAGATTTGCATTTAGAACAGCTTGATGTTAAATAACCTTTCTCCATGGTGATTTGGAAGAGGAAATATATATGGAACAGCCACAAGGATTTGAGGTTAAAGGTAAGGAGAAACTAGTGTGCAGATTGAAGAAAAGTTTATATGCCTTGAAGCAAGCACCTCGGCAATGGTACTTAAAATTTGATAGTTTTATGGCTGAGCAAGGCTACATCAGGTGTAATTTTGACCATTGTGTTTATTTTAAGATGTTGGATAATGACAGCTACATTATTTTATGTTTATATGTTGATGACATGCTTGTAGATGGGTCTAACATGGATCACATAAGTGAGCTAAAACAATAGTTAGCAAAGTCTTTTGCTATGAAGGATTTGGGGGCAGCAAAACAAATCCTTGGTATGAAAATTTGTAGAGATAGGAAAAATAGAAAATTGTTTTTATCTCAGGCTAATTATGTTGAAAAGGTGTTGTAGAGATTTCATATGGAGAATGCAAAAGTTGTCAGCACACCTTTGCCTAGTCATGTCAAATTGACTAAGGATATGTGTCCAAAGACACAAGAGGAGGAAGAAAAAATGTCCAAGGTACCATATGCTTCAGCTGTAGGTAGTTTGATGTATGCCATGGTATGCACAAGACCAGATATTGCACATATTGTAGGAGTTGTTAGCAAGTATTTGAGTCATCCCGAAGTTGAGCATTGGAATGCGGTAAAATGGATTCTCAGGTATTTGAGAGATACATCCAATAATTTTTTATGTTTTGGGGGCTCTAATACTGATTTAAAAGGCTATGTTGACTCAGATTTAGCAGGGGATATAGACACTAGGCGGAGTACCACAGGTTATGTATTTACATTTGGTGGGACAGCAGTGAGTTGGATTTCTCGATTGCAGAAGGTGGTTGTTTTATCCACCATAGAGGCAGAGTATGTTGCTGCAACAGAGGCGGCAAAGGAGATGATATGGCTGCAACTTTTCATGGATGAGTTGGGAAAACAACAGGCTGGAAATTACTTATTTATAGACAACCAGAGTGTTATACATCTTGCAAAGAATTATGTTCTACATTCTAAAACAAAACACATCCAGTTGAGATATCATTTCATTCAGTCAGTGTTGGAGGATGGACAAGTTAGGCTAGACAAGTTACATATAGATGTCAATCCAGCAGATATGTTTACGAAGGTGGTGACAAGGGAGAAGCTGAGCTCCTCTTTAGCTTCGGTTGGTCTTCAAGGTTGAATTCAAGTATAACAGAGTAGCAAGGTCCAAGGTACTTATTTCTAGTGGGAGTTGTAATTGCAGCAGTGTTGTCCAGGATTAGTCTCCAAGTGGGAGATTGTGTTGGTATGGAGCCTGATTATTCTCCAAGTGAGAGACTGTTGGTATGTGGCGACTGATCATCATATATTGTATAGCCCATGGTATACTGTACACCCCGGCCCCCTATCCTTGCTAGGGTCTGGGGTCAGGTCGGGCCCCGGGCGGGGGTTCAGGGGTGGCAGCCCTCGAGAAAAATTTCCTCCTACTTTTTCGCGTGATCATCGAAAAAGGGAAAAAATCAATGAACAAGGAAAATTTTGATTTTGTAGAACCCAAAAATCTGGAAGCTTCTAAGCTTATTAAAAAGAGGTTCGGATGGGTATTACTATATGATGAAAAATGTGATTATTCGCAAGATTGTAATAGGTTTTACACTGGATAATAAAAGTATTGGATGGCTATGGTTTGGTGGATGTAGCCCAGATTGGGTGAACCATGTTAAATTCTCTGTGTTATGATTTATTCGGTGTGTGTTTTAGTTTCTTTGTTTATTAATTAAATCTGCATTTAATTGTTAGATATATGCCATCTCTAACCCTAACATGCAGGATATACACCTAATAAATTATTGTAAAGACTTTAAAATTTTCAAATGATTGTTGTATATGTGCTAAAATAAGAGCTTTGGAATAGATTAGTCATGATTGCATGATACAGTAATGAAGTGATTGCTCAAAATGAATGTTGTGATTGCAGGATATACACCTAATAAATTATTGTAAAGACTTCAAAAATTTCAAATGATTGTTGTATATGTGCTAAAATAAGAGCTTTGGAATAGATTAAATGATTGCAATATATGCACAAGCACTTAGAAACTTTAAATAAAATACAAGTATGAAGCCTTTCTTAAATGAAAGCACATGGAAAATGTAAACTAAACTATGAAAACCAAAAACATGAGCATTCAAAAGAAAAAGCCACTCCATTGTTCTCCTATCATCAAGATCTTGATTTATGCATTTGGTGCTCTCAGATTTTCGGAAGAGAGGATTGATAATGTATGTACTTTTTGGTGAGAAGAAGGGATTTTATATATTTCCTCGCGGTAGATTGGAGTTATGGGAGCAATGTGGGATAAAAGATTGAAGTGGGAAAATGCACATTTTAATCAAATGAAATTAATTGAAATGAGAGAGATAATGGATGGATTTTATAATATGATGTAGGTTTAGAAAATTAGAATAAAGATGTATTTGCATATTAATGGATGATTTAATGAATTAAATGATTTTATCTAATGGATAAATATTAAATGATATACTAATTTATGAATTTAGATAAATTATTTAAATGGTTTTATTTTAATGATTAATGCAAATGGAGCAATATGAAATGGATAAATGCAAATAGATAAATGCTTATGAATGCATAAATGCCTATAATATGTTAATGATTTAAGTAGATTAATGAAAATAGAAGAAGATATTAAATGAATTAATTAAACAGATAATAATATCCATTTAATTAATAGATGAAAAATAGGACAATTGTGAGGACAAATTTTGAGTGTCCACACATAAAAATTTTACAAACTTATTGGGCAAACCAAAAATGGAAAGAGGATAAAAATGCAATGCAAGGACCTAGAATGAAATGTGTAAATGTGATTTTTAGATTCTAAACAAGGAAATTTGTTGATTACATTATGCAACAATCTGAAAATGAAATCTTGTAAATGCAATTTTGAATTTAGACAATGCACTAAATGAACCAAATTAAGCTAGATTTAATGAAATGAATGAAATAGAAAATCAACAACTAAAACAAAGATGTGACAATAGCAAACAAAAGCACATAATTGAAGATTTTAATTTCCAAAAATGCATATTTAGGTCTAATCAAGGACTCGGGTCCTAGATTAGGGTTTTGAAACTGATTTTTACATATTTTAAGCCCTTTCTAATGATTTTCAAATTCGGGTCTACTACAATAAGTTTTAGGTTTAATTTTATGTAAATGTAATGTGAAATGCAAGTTGAAAATGTGACAAAATGATAAATTAAAAGACCTAGTTTGTTATGCAATTTTTTTTCAATTTTCAAATGCAATTTTATATGATATGCAAGATGACTGATTTATTTTGTATTTCTCATATTTAAAGAATGCAAACAATGCAATTCTAAAACCCTAGATAAGATGTAAATTTGAACGCAAACTAAACACCCTAGTGAGATCTAATTCAATGCTAATGAGTTCAAATGAATGCAAGATCTAATCTAAGATGAAAAGAGAGACTTCAAAATTAAAAAAACTACAATTCTCAAGAAGTTGAGTTCACCATAATGAACCATAGAAAAATAGGGTTCACCAAAATGAATTAACAAAATGATGAACCTCAATTTCTCCTATGTTTCATTCAATTTATGAGGGCTATAATGTGCAATTGATAATCAAAAATCAAACCTAACTGATATAACAATAAAATGTTAGGTTTTAAGATGGTAAAATGTTGTGTACCTAATGGAAAAAGTGCTTTTTTGGGCCTCACTAAGGACTCATTCGCCCATGGCGAATGGGTCCCTACTAAGGTTCTAGAAAATCAATTTTTAGGTTTTGTTCTTCAATGTCTACACTCCTAGATACCAAGTGTCCAGCTCCCGAAATTTAGAAATAAATTATGTAGCTTAGTTTCTATGATCTTGCAAGAAAGATGACAACTTTGAAAACTTTTGCAACTTTTGTTCTCCAATTGATCTTCAACCTAAAACCTGCAATCACATATTAAATGGAGAAGAAAGATTTTTGATTGTTAGGGAATAAGGGTTTTCCTTGGTCAAACTCTATTTTGGTAATCAAACCTTATAATGAAACAATGAAATATGAACATGAAACATGAAAGAATGATACCTTGGATGAAATCTTGGATGACAAATTGACAATCTAGCATGAAGTGGCTATAAGGAATGTAGATAGATTGATCTTGAAATTTGATATGAAACAATGCTTGAATTGGATCTTCAATGCTATGTTAACACATTAGCTCAACAACATGCATGATGCACTATGCATTTGACATGATGATATGATATTTGATTACTACAATAAACTCTAATAATCTACCTTTGAATTCCTTCTTGAATGCTCTTAAATGCTCTATAATGCTCTTGTGAAGATTGCTTGATCTCATGAAAGTCTTAGATGAAAATTTCTAGGTGAAACTAAGTGAAATAACCTTATATTTATACTTAACTTAAGATTAAATCTTGAAATTCAAATAACACAAGCTGACATCAGATCTAGGATTTGAAATAATTAAAATATAGTCAAAAACACATCCCAAGGGGGTGTCCTAAGTTAAGGAGGACCCATTCACCATATGGCGAATGGGTCCTAACATACTTAACTAGGACATGTTTTGGGGATTGTGAAATGTCATGTCAAAAGGGGGCCCTATGACCTAGTGAGGACCCATTCACTAGGTGGCGAAAGGGTCCTAGGTCACTATCCTAGGGAACATTCCTTGCAAAATTAAGTGTTGTGAAATATTATTAATGATTGTCAAGCTTTATCCCTCAGAAAATGCAATCAATTAGGCTTGGATTTGAATTTGAGGTGCCAATTAAGCTCAAATTAACCACAATTAATTAATAAAGCCCTATATTAGTGTGAAAGTGTAAATAAACACTTTACAACAACCTAAATAAGGCATAATTAAGTCCATTTTATCATTAATTGTTCATCCCCAAATTATGTGTGAAAAAGGGTTACTTTTTTCTACATTATAGCTAATATTGAACTTTCAACCTCATATACCTCCAAGGTAGAATTCTCAAATTTGTTATGATATCCTCTTGTTCAATTTCTAACCAATTGCTATTGGGTTGTAATATTAGCCCAAATATACACTAACACCATGATTACTCATTGAAATAACTGATACCAAATATGGACTCCTTCAAAAAGTAGTGTTTCTATAGAAAATGTATCCTCTTGTGCCTTGCAAAAACAAAAATTTCAACCCTTCCATCATACAAAAGTTCTATTACATTAACTCTTCTTTGTGCAAACATTTTTGCTCATTTTGTAAGCTCTCATCCATGGTCTTCCTCCTCAATAATTTAAATTTTTTTATCTCATGATATTACTGGTGTGACCTTTTCCTCCAATCTATCACATAAAAATCTAAAATGTTGTCCACTTGTTCACCATCCCACTATTTTCTATCAGGTTGTAGCACATGTGCTTCACCACAAATTACAATATGATAATTTTAATGGAGAAAGAATACACATATATTCAAGATAATAATTAAAAATCAAAACTATTTATTTCAGATGTTCTTCCTTAGTAGAGTCACCAAAAATCTATTGGTTAACAAATTTGTTATTATCAAAATTCGCAAATTAAAACTCTATCATGCCCATTTAATGACAATTGTAACAACAATTGGATAAGCTATTTATTTATCAAAAATATTTCCTTTGAATTTTAAAGTACAACTCCCTCTTATGATGTAATTATATTTTATGGGTTTTCTTTTAGTCAAAAAATAGAAAAGCAAAACAACTAAAGAAATGGGAAAATACACATAGAAAATGAAATGGTCATTGATTTATATAAGAGTAAAAACTTAGAGGTTATGAATTTCATAATCATGAACATTTATAAGTAACATATTAAAAATTTTAGTTTTAAACCAATAATTAGTTCATACGCTAATCTACTATTGTGACACTAATCTTACTAATTCCAAGATAAATTTAAAATGTAAACTGTAACATGCCCAATGTTCTACTAAAAAATTTCCTAAGTTTTTACCCACAAGTGAATAAATCATGATGTCATCACATAGCAATAAAAAAATTCTTTCTAAAACAAAGATATTATGCACATTTGAAATAAACACTATTCCAAACTTCCATTGCATTTCAATATATTTTCACAAACTTTCCATAATATTGATTTCATATTAAATAAACTCAAGTTTAACATTCATGTTTACGATCTTCCATATAAATGGGTACAAAAGTACATACATATCTCTTCTAATCTTCCAACACTAGAAATACATATGGTCAAGGTAACCCCCCTTCAAATCTTGACCACCAATTGACGAGGAGAAGCATCACTCAAGAACTTTTTCGCCAACCATAGACTTACTTTGGTCCCCCACACATCTACCTATCATGTAAGATGGCCCTACCCTTCAACAAAGAGATTGGTTTGGTAACCCCAGTATAGTTAGCCTTTCCTAAGCCTGGTGTTGTTTCCTACAAACTAGAACTTTACCATATTGTGGCTACAATCTACGTATATTCATACAATCCTAGACTAGAATGCATAACTAGATCATAGTGAATTGACAGTGTAAATAGTGACAACTTACACTACTTTGGCCAAAGAATTCAACACTCAGTTACTTCGAGTGAGGTTCATCCTATTCACACACCTTCCTAGCTCGATTTGCAATGACCACACATCTTTTATGCATAGGCTTATCCCCTTCATTGGATTATCCTAACCCAAGAATAACCTATTTCTCTTACTAGAACAATACATTATGGTAATTCAAACAAATTCATAAATCATACTTTCACAAAATTCCTCATTTAAACCAAAATATAACTACATAAGCTTGAATTTTAACATAGTTTATAGTAAACACACAAAACATTATTTCCTATGTATATAATAAGCTAATAAATCATCCCCATCTATGGGTTTAACAAACATCTCAACTTCTTTCATACTTTTCAAGAAGTAAATAAACATAATAACATTTATATTCCTCTTTCCAAACAATTCAAGAAACACACATAAAATCAAGTAATCTTTCCAAATTAAATAGAAAATAAAGTAGAGAACTAGCATACCTATAACCAGATAGCTCCAATTGATAAAACAAGTTTCCTAGCACAACCTTCACCAAACAAATTTCAATTCCTTCTCTTGACCAATTCCCACAAAGAAATCTCACTCTAACCTCACTAAATTCACTCTAAAAACCTCACAACTCACAACTCGGTATTGCAGCAGAGTAACTCTCATAAAATACAAAAAATAAGTATGCAAGAGTGCATCCTAATGAAGAATAATTCTCCCCTATTTATACAAAAAACCCAACACTCTAAGGTTACAAATAAGCTCTTTGTTTTTCCACTTCTCACACTAAAAATTTTGACTCAACTATGAAGATTCAAGGTGGCAAAATAAAAATGATGACTATTTTCTCAAACTCTGCCATTCACTGCAATTTTCATGACAACAGAGTGTTTTGATAAAAAAATGCAAGGATAATGTTTCTACAAGTTAACCATTTCTAGCCAGCTTCATACTTGACTAATTCTCTAAATCCACTTGCCTCATACACAAGAAATGCAAAGTAAATCAAACTTCTAAAAGAGGAGAATTGTAGACACATAAAATATACATGCATCTAACTTGGATTCACTAATTTCATTTTTTCCTTAATCGTCCCTCTACTAATCATTTTAATCATCTTCATCTGATTAAAATTCATCATTAAATAAATCATCTTTTGTTTAATTAAATCCTGAGTCATCCTCCTTAAATTAAATAAATCAATTTTACTTAATTATCTTCAAATGTTCCTCATTTAATTAAATAAATCAAATTTATTTAATTAAATCACTAATGCATCAATTTCCTCTCATTTTGATTTATTTTAATCCCAAAATCTAAGTCAAAAGTCAAAATCACCTAATCTTCACTTAAATTCATCAAACCATGATTAATCCTAATCCTAATCACTCCAATCCTCTAGCTTTTGTCACTTGCGCATGAAAATACATTTAATTGATTTATTAAATCCCTAATTTCTCTCAACTTGGCATCAAAGGAGAATATTCTTCCAAATTTGAAAATCTAGCCAAATGGGATTTGTCCTTCCAACAAAGCATTTAACTCCTCTTACATTGTCTCTTACATGTCTCCCACTTGGCATTTAAGACTCTTTATTCTCCCTCCAACAAGCCATCTTTTGAATTTCAAATCTCCCCCTCTTTGGCACATTGATCAAAATGTGCACAACCTTCATCCCCTCACATCTTGACAAGTGGCATCTTGTCATTGACTCATGTTTTGTCTCACATCCTCCATGTTCTTCAATCCTCCATCATACTTTCTTATAAATAGAGGCCTCCTCTATTGTATTAATCCTCCACAATCTCAGTCATTTGAATCCACATCCATCATCTAGGAGCTTATCAAGGATTGGGAAAGGGTTTCTTTCCACATCAAAGAAGCACCAATCCACTATGGGATAGAGTTTGATTCTTGTTTTCTTATGCTTTCACTTAATATATTTGATATCTTACTTCTTTGTTTGCATAGGTAGCATGATCCAATATTTCATAGGGATGCTTGAGTTTGCTTATTTTAAATTGACTAACAATGTTAATAGTTGTTTTTTTTTAGTATTTTTAGAATTTTAGCATCCACAAAATAGCGCTAGAAGGAGGGCACATTCCATCAAATTACTTTTATATCTAGAATGCTGACAAAAAATTTTGTTCATGATGGAAAGTTAAAGTTATTAACTGTAGAGATGGGAGTCTATTACATTATCAATAATTAAACTTCTAGCTACCTATAGATTTCTCTAGTTTCTCTATATTCAAACACAACTGCTTTACTTTTTGCATGATATTCAATATGAAAGATTGCAGATTTGTAGTCTAGTTTAATAGAGATTTGACTGCAAATGAAAAGAGACAAGCCTCAACATTGATTGCTCACGATATATCTATCTAAAATATTTCTTGAGAATCGATTATTGCATTTAATGATTTCATTTTCTTGACTTTAATAGCATCATACAGGCAACAGTAACAAGAAACTTCTGAGAAACTCTTGTAGAATCCATGTATTTGAATTTCCAACATGACTTTCACTTGTGGGTGTCTGTGATCTAGATTCTCTCTGCTCTCTACTATTATTAGTGATTTCCTTGTGCGTTTTGTTGATCATGACTATTTTCTTGTCTTTTGAGTGATTTTCATGATCGATCTCTTTGTGGGTTCCATTGAAGACAATCGTTGAATGACATTTTGCATTATCCTTCACCATACTCTTCAAAAAAAAAAAGAGCTATTATTGCACTTTACTTATTTAGCCACACTTATTTGGAGTAAAAAAAGTAGCCATACCAATTTAATATTGATATGATTCAATGGGAGTAACATATTATTGATATGAAGTTGATTATTGATGCCATACCATTGCTAAAGTTGTGATTGATGTTGTATAACATTTTTGTTGATCATTAGTTGTCGAGCCTCATTAGCAATACTTTTCTTCTTTTTTTTGAAGTGATAAATATTGAAAACTTCTGTAATGCAATGCCAACATCCAAGCGTAACATGCAATTTGAAGGTTGCCCTCTCTGACTTTTTGACTGTGCAAATATATTTGAAGCTCGGTCTTTACTGTGCTATATGTAGGCTCAAACTTGTCCCTGCCTAGGATATCCAATTGCTACGTGCATGACAAATAGGAGTTTCACCTTTAGCTATTATACCTTGCCATGGCCAATCCTCATTTTTACCTTCACAATGCTCTCTTTGGCCTCCAGAGTTCTCGGATCTAGCTGAAGTAGGTGGGGGGTTGCATATGACCTAGACTTGCTACAACCTGTTTGCTACCATTTACCATTGTGTGCTACTCAAGAAAACCCCATGGACCAACAGAACGTGCATGCATGTTTATTCCTTGAGCATTATTGGGTTTAATGGGCCATAGGATTTCAAGTGAACCAAACTGTGAACCACTTCTATACAGAGTATTAGGGGGGAGCATTCCTCTCAGTGGAGTCATTAATGTCTTTAGTGCCTTCCATAGACATAAACTCACTATTTGAATAGCCCACACCCTTCTTTGTGCACTCAAAATCATTTAGGATTATTTGCGCACAGCTAAAACTGTTCAAATATTGATCTTTAATCTGATATTATGATTTATGACATATACACCTCTGCAATAAACATTTGTAAGTGTTATATTGCCAACCATTTCGAATCCATCATATACAGGCTGAGAGGATGCTAGAAATAGTTATGGAATTAGGTTTTGCACATGTCAATTTCATTAACATGAAAGTTTTTATTTTGCAAGCATTAAAGGTTGTGGAGTTCGCTGGCCTTTTATGCCTGCCAATGGCATTTACTTGAAATTTTCTAAAAGCCCTTTCAGTAAGGCCAATTTGGCGCCCACCATTATTGTTGTCTATTAGGTAATAGTTTGGATTAATGCTTAAAGTCACCTTAGCCTGTGTGAAGTGCTTGCTATCATTATTGTCCATTTTGTGTGAATCCTACAGTCAAGCATAGATCTATACAACTGTCAAAAGCTACACTGCTAAAATATGTGTCAACTGAAAGCCTTTATTAAGCCTATCATCTTATTTCTTAAAAATTCTCATAGTTAATGCATTTAATCTCTAACATTTGGCTGCATTTAAAACATCCTTGTTATTCTAGCCAGGCACACAAAATTGAGGTGTGGTAAAGGCTACATCTTTCAACTTGTCTTATATCATGAGTTTTTCAAGATTTGGAGTGGTGTCTTTAAATTCTATTAACAGATTTGGAAATTGTTGTGAGAGATTTGAAATCATTGTCAACATCTATAGTAATTTGGAGACAAAGCCTCGATTTTGAAATTTTGGTATATGTAATAAGTGGGCCCCTTTTGAAAATCTTTGATGGCATTTTACTTGTTGTCTACTTTTGCAAGTTAACGAAAAGTGGTGTTTTAATGGTCTTTTGGTTGTTTGAGTCTCCCAAACTCATTAATGAGGGAAAAGTGAGTGTTTAAAGTCTATTGCAAGTTAGAGCTATTTTATTTGGAAAGCCCGATAATATTAAAATTTGTTATCATGTCTTGATTTTTGAATTAAAACTAAAAGATTTGCATGTCTTTAGCTTTTTTTCAAGATACAATCATCATATAACACAGGTAACTAATGCACTTGGTGTATAATCATTTTTTTCCAAAGTCTAAATTGTTTATGATTTCACAAGTATGGCATTCAAAGGGTAGATGTAGTGGGTTGTCTCTTTATTTTTCTTGATAATGGCCTTTTACTATTAACATTCAACTTATGTTTAACACATTGATGTATAAGAGATTTGATGGGTTATCTTATCTATGATAGCTTTCTTCTAATTATAGGTTGACATTGAAATCGAGCATTGGAATTGAGCGAAAACAAGTAGATTGGAGTTGAAGAAAATCAAGCATTAAAAACTTGAAATCAACAAAGTATTTTTGAATGCTTAGATCTTCCATTTTCTTCTTTGTTTTCTATTTTAAGCCAACTCACTTGTTTTTGGGCTCTAAAAAGAACACTACAAAAGCTTTCATTTTTGCTACAAGGGCTTAAAAAGAACTTTAGGCAAACTTACAAGATTTTGTTTAAAGTTAACAATTGAACATTTAATCAACTTTCATCTTTCGTTTTGGTGCTTTAAAAAAGAAGCAAATCATTGCTTTGAGGATTTAAAATGAACATGTGCATCTTTTTTTGTAATCACTTACCCAAAATAATACCATCAAAAAGACATATGCACTTCTCTCGCACCTCACAACAATCTTGAGAATCAAAAGGATTTTTGGTGACATTAAGTTGTGTAAATGATTGCCTACACACTTCAATTTGGATCCTAAAATTGAACAAATCTTGCAAGTGTGAGTGGAACATATCATGTGTGTTCTCTCTTTGTTTTTCAACAAAGATCAATAAAACTATGGATGTGCTTGCTCACTTTTGTCTTACCTTAGAGGGTATGCCTTGTGGGAAAAAGTAATCACCCAAGGGAATGACCCAACTGGGAACATGCTCAATCCAAGCAACTTCCACCAGGGATATAAGTGTGGGTACTTGAGGAAAGGAAAGTATCATGAGGATTATTCCAACGAGAAGGGTAGTGTGAACCAGTGATCTTAACCTACTCTAAAAGATGCAAAAAAGAAAGGAAAAGAACACTAACACCTCGAGATAGGCCTAGTTGAATTCAAAACAAAGAAAGATAAAAAAAGAAGTTGATTATACCTTATCTTGAATTGATGCTTGGTTGGCCCTTAATGGTTGATTTTTTCTGCTCCTTTGATGGCAACAATCCAAGATGATATGCAAAATGACAAGGATTAAATGGAGATTCAAGTGATTCAAGTGGGTAGTTTGGTAGATGAACAAAATGGATGAGATGAAAGCTTGAATGTGCAACAATGGTGGATGGTTGAGATTGAAAGTTGGTTGAGAGATTGTTGAATTTTACAAATGTGAATGAATGTGTTGTGTTCCAAAAATGAAAGGAAAATCCTTCATTTTATGGAAAGAAGCCCTAGAAAGATGGACAATTGAGATTGAGCCAACATGGGCAAGATGAAGTGCTGAGGTGAGTTGAGGAATCACAAGCCCTCACATATTGCCATGTGTCAGATGATGTGTCACAAAGACACATGAGGTGGAAGGTGACATATGATGGGAAGGTACTTGTAAGTACCTTGACATGTGACTGATGTGACCTCTCAATGATCACATGGGAAAGAGGAAAGCTTAGGGAGAATAAAAGTGAATTTTAAATTCATAATGATTGGGAGTATCCTAAGGATAAGACAAGGTTCCCAAAAGGGGAAGTTCTTGTCCTCATGTGACTGATGTGACCCTTCAATGATCACATGGGGAAAAGAAGATTCCTTGGAGGAATAAAAGTGAATTTTAAATTCACTTGGGGAAGACAAAAAGGAATTAAAAATTCCTTAGGGAATGAGAGAGTTGACCAAGATGTTGATTAGACTAGTTAATCACCAATTAGAAGACAATTAGTGGTTAATGAGGATTAGAAGCCAACTTGCAAAATTTGGAGGATGTGACCCATCCTAATCAAGGATTTAGGGGGTTAGAACCTAAAAACGATAAAAAAGGAAGCCAAAACGAAGTTGAAACGACTGGTTTACCTCACCAGAAGCTCTATCTAGGTAGGTTTTCCCTTGTCTAGGGAAAGTTCACCCCTCTGCAAGGCAAGTTCACCCCTCTGTGGGGGTAGGTTCACCCCTTCAATAGGACAGGTTCGCCCAACCTTGGGTAAGTTCACCCATTCAGGAAATTGAAGTTAGAAAGTTGTTAGAAGTTGTTTGGTGCTCAGAGGCATGACCTTGTAGGGCAGGTTTGCCTATCTATAGAAAACAGTTAGAAATAAAGGCTAAAAACTAAAAATTGAATGTTGTTTTACCTAGGTAAAGGGCAGGTTGCCCCTCTATAGAAAGCAGTTAGAAAACAAGGCTTAAAATAGGTTCTAATGCTTAGAAGGGTGACCCTGTAGGGCAAGTTCGCTTGTTTGTGGGAAGGTTTGCCCCTTTGTAGGGGTAGGTACACCTCTCTATTACCCTAACCTTGAAAATAGTCAAAAAAACAACAAACATAAAGGAAGAGACCCATCTATGGGTCCCATTGAGTGTGCCAGAAATGTGAACCAGTGATCTTAACCTACTCTAAAAGATGCAAAAAAGAAAGGAAAAGAACACTGACACCTCAAGATAGGCCTAGTTGAATTCAAAACAAAGAAAGATAAAAAAAGAAGTTGATTATACCTTGTCTTGAATTGATGCTTGGTTGGACCTTGATGGTTGATTTTGTGTGCTCCTTTGATGGCAATGATCCAAGATGATATGCAAAATGATGAGAATTGAATGGAGATTCAAATGATTCAAGTGGGTAGTTTGGTAGATGAACAAAATGGATGAGATGAAAGCTTGAATGTGCAACAATGGTGGATGGTTGAGATTGAAAGTTGGTTGAGAGATTGTTGAATGTTGCAAATGTGAATGAATGTGTTGTGTTCCAAAAATGAAAGAAAAATCCTTCATTTTATGGAAAGAAACCCTAGAAAGATGGACGATTGAGATTGAGACAACATGGGCAAGATGAAGGGTTGAGGTGAGTTGAGGACTCATAAGCCCTCACATCTTTCCATGTGGCGAATGATGTGTCACAAGGACACACGAGGTGGAAGGTGACATGTGATGGGAAGGTACTTGTAAGTAACTTGACATGTGACTGATGTGACCTCTCAATGATCACATGGGAAAGAGGAAAGCTTAGGGAAAATAAAAGTGAATTTTAAATTCATAATGATTGGGATTATCATAAGGATAAGACAAGGTTCCCAAAAAGGGAAGTATTTTTCCTCATGTGACTGATGTGACCCTTCAATGATCACATGGGGAAAACAAGATTCCTTGGGGGAATAAAAGTGAATTTTAAATTCACACGGGGAAGACAAAAAGGAATTAAAAATTCCTTGGGGAATCAGAGAGTTGACCAAGATACTAATTAGACTAGTTAATCACTAATTAGAAGACAGTTAGTGGTTAATGGGGATTAGAAGCCAACTTGCAAAAGTTGGAGGATGTGACACATTCTAATCAAGGATTATACATGCACACATCCCTAATGATGAGATTAGGAGGTGGATTAAGATTAAGAAGAAATGATGGAGGATGTGACATGTGAGGGATTAAATAAATGTATTATTTATTTAATTATTTGAGGAAAATGGTGATAAATATTAAGGTGTTTGATTATTAACTAAATACCTTAGGGATTTAGATAAATTGAGGTATTAATTAGATAATTGCAATATTAATTAACACAAATAAGAGGATGTTCAGATGACAAGAGATGAATTTGGACAAATGGAAGTGTCCAAATTTGGATGTCTACAAGTAGCAATGGTCTCTTAGCGCATGGATGGTCCCCCCACAAATGGAATGCCCGCATTAAAACCCTTGTTTAGAAAAGGCCAAAATATTTGATCTATTTGTTGGTGCAAAAACGATCATTGTAAAGTTGCCCCACAATTTTATAGCTTTTAGTAGAGATGGAAAGTATGCCATGGGAGATTCATGGGTACTAATACTTGGCTGACCCAAGAAGCAAGTGCACTATATGGGGGATCCTGTGTGTTCAAGAATCTAACCATCCACTAAAAGTAGGCGTAGCTAGATTTTATCCAAGTGGGAGCTCAACAAATATTGTCTTTCATATACATAGGGTTGTGCATGTTCTTGGAATCAAAACACTTTGTTTGATCGTAAACATTGGAAAAATAAACATTTAACATGAGTGCCAAATTTCAAACCCTTTAGGAGAAGCAAATAACCTTGAAAAAATTCACATGCTATTGCTTGCCCTTGGGATTTGTATCCTTAGAGGCTTCTAAACATTTGGATTTCATCTCAATTTTCTCATACTAAAGTCAACATTAGGTAACCTTTGCCTTGATTTCCACATAATGCACCTTGTGGGATGAGAAGAAGTTGGGAAATTGGACATCTAGTTTCAAAAGCTAATCAAGAGTGTGTTTGTGGTAAAAATAACTCATTAAGCAAAGTTAAGAAACAATTGGACCCCAAACATGTGCTTGGTGTCTTTTGGTTATATGGTTTTCATGCAAACATTGGTCTTTTGGTTTGAACTACTCTTAGAGAAAATCATGTTCTTCACTATCTTGGTCTTTTAAACAAGGTCCCTATTAGGTTCATTTAGAATCAAATAAAACACTTCATCCATCCCAAACATTTATCATCCCATCTCACAAATAACTTTAGATATTTGGAAACATCATTATCTAGAATTGGGTACATCCTTAAACCAAATCAAAATCATTTGTTTAGTTAGGTGTGTGTGGATGAATCCTTCCTCACACACTTAGTTAAATTATCACCCCTTTGAACGAGTTCATTCTAAGATAACATCTAGACATCTTAGGGTTTACAAGTTCATTATCCAAATCAAACCAATCAAAACCAAACCCTAAGTCTAGCATTGATCCAAAGTTCCTAAAAAATTTGACACCCATATCATTCACCACTTTCATCCTTCATCTCATCATTGGTCCTAAAAACCTTAGAGGTCACTTTTACAACAAGGTCAAAGCACAAGAAGAACATGGAATATAAACTGGATCCATACATCATGAGTAATCCAAGTCAACTAAACTATCAAAGCCTTACAATGCCACTTAGTTATCAAAACTCACATTTATACAATCCATACATGGGATCATTATCTCCTACAAGCCTCAATGATACAACAAATGTGAGTATGCCCAATCAAAATTTTGGAACACCTTTCCCAATGGTAGATTTAAATCCAGGTCCAAATTTACAAATCTATCAACCAAACAATCAATGCATGAGTCTTCAAATTAACAACATTATCCCACAAAATCCATACATGCCAAATGTGAATATACCAAGTACAATTTTACCCAGCATGAACATTTCAAATCCACACTTGATAAACTTTGGGGTAAATATGTTTGTGAATCATACAAATATTTTTCAAAGTCCAAACAAGATGTTAACAACTCCATGTATTGATCCAAGTCAAGGTAACACCATGCAAAATCAAGGTTACCTAAATCAAGGCAATATGATTCCCAACCACAACAATGTTCAATTTCAACCCATAACACCAAATCTGAACATCATCCCAAATCGTAACATTGTCCAAAATCAATTTGTCCATGATCCCATGCAAACACCGCAAGTATGCATCCCAAACCTGCTTGAACAAAAACCAAATCAACTATATCAAGGGAGTCAAGATCAAATTCTATGAGATCAAATTGCTACAGTTACCAAAATAGTTGAGTCATTGCACCAAGAGACATCTCCACCCCAAAATCAATACACTCTTCCATTGGTTAAACCATGTCATCTAAGCATTGATTTGTGTCCACAACCACATTAAGAACAATATCTCCAATGTTGAGAAGTTGGATATCAAGATCAACACCATCAACAACAAACTCAACCTCCACATCTTGAAGATCAATCACCACATATCGAAGATCAGTCATCACATCTCCAAGATCAATCATGACAAGAATCATCTCAACAAACATAAATCTCACAGGGTAACAAACGAAAATACACACCACTTGGGGGACCAATCAAATCAGTCATGCAACAATTGATACAAGAAAATCTCAACAAAATCCCCATTTATAAAAACTATCAAGAACCCCCAGGTGGTAAAACCACCATGGTATAATGAGAAGCACCTTTGTAATTATCATAAAATAAAGGGACACACAACATCATATTGTATCTAACTCAAAAATCTCACCCAAGACCTTATTGATAAAAAAAAATAGCTATTGGGGACAGTGATGAAGATTCAACCACTAGAGGGCGGGGGCCCTAGCTCGGTTGGCTAAGTAATTCCGTTGCGGCTCTATTGGTCATGAGTTCTAGTCTCCCCCGTCCCGTGGTACCGAAGGGCGTGTCGTGCCAGTGCCGCCGGTCACGTTAAAAAGTTTACCAAGCGCACTGCAGTTTATAGGGGGTCGTGCTACCCGATTCCTGCAGTCTAAAAAAAAAAGATTCAACCACTAGTGATAGCATTGACAATCTCCCCACCACAATTGTTGAATATAATGATCAAGATCTATCCATCAATGAGCACCTTGAAGATGTTTCTACCTCGTTCGAAGATCAAATCAACATATATCAAGAGGCACTTTTCAATCATGATCAAAATCCACCAACAATACCCAACAATGATCCAATTCAAGAAATGTCAACATCACTTGACCCTATGGTTGAAGGCATTGACAATCTCTCTGCCACAATTGTTGAAAAAAATGTTCAAGATCTCTCCATTAATGAGCACATTGAAGATGTTTCTACCCAATCCGATGATCAACTCACCATACATCAAGAGCCACTTTTTAGTGATCTATTTCAAGGAGTGTTATAATTATTTGATCCCATTGACATAATCTATGATCCATCGACCAATGACCATATTGAAAATGTCTCTACATCGCCTTATGAGTTAGAGGACATATCTCAAGAATTTATTCCAAAGCATGATCAACATCTTTCACCAAAGTCTAGCAATGGTCCTTTTTGAGACATATTGACATCCTTTGACCTCATGGTTGCAAATATTGAAGGAATCTTCAACTCAACATTTTATCCAAGTCCACTCAAAGATCAAGAGGATATTGAGCCACTTCCCATGCCTAATGAAGATATCCAAGAACCCTTCATAAGCAATCTACCCTTTGAAACTAACCCATGTCAAGAACTTGATCCAAAGCATGTAGAAAGGAATTCCAAAATCATTCAAGATCAAGAATTTGTATCCCCAAGCTACTACAA
Source organism: Sequoia sempervirens (assembly GCA_007258455.2). NCBI lineage: Eukaryota > Viridiplantae > Streptophyta > Pinopsida > Cupressales > Cupressaceae > Sequoia > Sequoia sempervirens. Next base: position 343,890,186 of record VDFB02047230.1, on the reverse strand, counting down.
TGATCTAATGGACACTCTCATATCTATACAAGATGAGCATATCCACATAGCACATACTCCTCCATCTACCCATGAGATGCTTTATGTGGATGGACACGTAGATGATCTTCATTCAAAATGGGATTTCTTTACTCCTGATATTATTACACAAAAAGAGTAGGTTATTGATTCCTACAGTCAAACAGAGTTGTTAACATTAGGATTAGATATAGCTGAAATTCTGACTAAGGACATCATGTATGAAGATATCCATCATTATCCACTCAAAGAAACAAGTCAGAAAAAATGAGACATTTCAGAGTCAACAAAGCAACAAATTGAAATCACATCATCTATAGTGGTCATTTATTAGAGAATGCTTACTAAACAAGACATCTCAAAATAGGAAGAACCAAGAAACAAAGATTCTACTACTAACAAACTAGGGGAAACTTTTTCCCAAGAAAACATCAACATAAGGAGCACAAAGAATCCTTATGATGAAACTAATGCCAATACTATAACCAACCACATCATGAATCTTCATCCACCCATCAACCCATCCACAAATTGGGACCAATATCAAAATAATAATGTAAATCAAAGGAAGAAGAACACCATCAAAGGAAAAGAAATAGCAAAACATGAAGGACAAATCAAATACAAGTGGATAACAAAGAATACAAAGAAAGATTATCCCTACCAAACTCCACTAGTCAAAGAAACTATAGGGAAAAATAAAAAGGGGAAAATTGTCCATCAAAGATGTCCACAAAGGAAAAATAAGGCTTCTCAAGTGATGTACAAAGTGTATCAAGCAGTTGTTCCTAATTCCACACACACTTTCATATCCACCCATCATTTCTCATCTTCCCAAGTTTGGAGAGTCAAAGGTTTCAAACTATCAACCAATCCATCTTTTATTCCTAAACACATTCCATCCACACCTCCACACATGATATCCAATTCTCACATTGACCATGTGTTGGTGATAACCCTTCATCATAAGGATTCAAAAGGCATTATATTGTGATGCATGCACAAAGACAAAGTTAACTCTGGCATCAATAAAGTAGATTGGGAATCTCAAAAGTTGTATTCAAGTGCACATATCTTGGCAAAGAAAATTCTTCACATGGGATATTGATGGCACATTATGATAGAAGAATCTACATCAACACCACCAGGTGGTTCAATATGAGCTTAAGATCTTTCAGAAAAAACATGAAAATCCAAAAAAAATAGAAAAATGATTGAAAATAGTAAAGAAAAAAAATCATCCTCTAGTGAAAACCACTTCAGTGGCACTTTGGGTAGGTACCATGATGAAAACCTAGAAAACAGGCATCATGTGTAGAATCAAGCATCTAAGTGCACCATTTCAAGTGAAAGCATCTCATCCCATCCATAATAAAGCAAACATTTCATCCATCTTATCCATAATAAATCCATTCATCCATGAACCATTTATCCAATCCATTTTCATATATTTGCATCCATAGTCCAAGTTATCTTGGTCTTGGTATAAGTTTGGTGCACACTTTACACTTTATTATGGTAAACATCTTGGCATGGGTATTTTCATTGATCCTATCCTATCCAATGTTATCTGAGCCATGAAACATTATCCAAATGAGCATTCTTTATCCGAACACCTTATCTTATCACAAGATAATCCTTGGCATCCTTTGTGTGCTTACCACATCCATGATCCATCCACACACCTATCCAATAATCCACCCATGACACTCCATACATTGCTAGACATTGGGGGAAGATATTTACATCTTGCTTTGGGAATAAATCTTGATCTCTATCCTCCAACTTATGTGGTGATTTGAACATTGGAAAACGTAAAATCAAATTGGGCCAAACACTTGTGAGCAAAAATCCAAATCACTAGCCCATGGCGTATTTTGATGGGAAGATGTTCCTTATCAAGCTTTATCTTTCATCAAGCATCAATCCAAACAATCAATATCAGTCACATCTAATATTGAATCATTCAAAACATTTTTTTTCCAAAATCAAGCTTCAAAACCCTGATCAATCGAATCCAATCAATACATCATCATCTCAGACCTCATGTTGCTTAACACTATCCTTGCATTATTGTGTATCCTCAACAATGTTATCATCATCAATCTTGATCAATCAAATCCAATCAATCCCTCATCATCTTGGGATATCCATCTAAATCCTTGTGTTGCTTAACACTATCCTTACATTGTAGTGTATCCTCAACAATGTTATCATCATCAATCCATCGATCCGATCAATCAATCTTTTTTAGTTTTCAGCAAAACTCCAAAACAGAGAATTGATATGATCACACATATCCATATCCAAATTGTCAAAATCATGCGAAAATCCTAAAACATCCAAAACATATCAAAACCTAAAAACACTCATAAAAACAGAAAACATCAAAAACATGTTATCTGAACTACATCATCTCTGAGCTTAAATGTAGGCAAGGCTAATCTTTGATCAGCCTTCAAGACACAAAAACCAAAAACATTCACAAAATCTCATAAAACACAAAAACATTCAAAAAACACCAAAATCCAAAAACATTCATAAAATCTCAAAAAATCCAAAAACATTTGAAATTTTGGAAAATCAAAACATTTAAAAACACAAAATCCAAAAATAGCCTCAAAACATTTCAAAAAATAAAAAACATTCAAATATTTGAAAAAATCCATCCATCCCATTTTGCTTTCACCCACAATAATCTCATCCATAATAAAAAAATCATCACACTCACCCTTTGGAAAAACAAATAGAAACAACCACAACAAACAACAAAAGCAAACTTCAAATGCAAAATCAAAATCGAAACAACAAACTTTTAAATGCAAAATCAAACTCTTGATCATTCGCAAATATGTCAATCAACCTTATATCAATAGCGTTTCAAACAACCTATCAACTTGCCACCATCCACTAACACATCCAAGGATGCATTCTTCCTACAATGGGCATTATCTATTGGAAAACACTTTAGATACTTATCCTAAACAAAACAACTTTCCACCATCCACTAACATGTCCTAGGATGCATCCTTCCTACAATGGACATTATCTTTGGAAAATCACTTTGGATACTTATCCTAAACAAAACACATTCCTTTGGCTTGAGGTATGAAGAGCATTGGCTTGTTTGCTTGCTTTATCTTTGTCTTTTGATTTATCTGATTGCGTTCATCCTGATGACCTCTTGATGATGTCTAATCAATATGATTTAGAGAGAAAGGAATGGGGCAATGATCATTATCTTTTTATCTATTGTGCTTGTTGGATATTCTTGTAATATAACCTTGTCCATGTGTGTTTTGTTTGGTTTCCAGGGAGGGTGTTTTAGGTGTCTTGTTGACCACATAGGAAGGCTTTCCTTTCTATGTTTTGGTCTGAGATGTTTGAAATATCTAAACTACATTCTGAATAAGGTTTCATATGCAAGGTGTGAACAAGAGTACTCCTATTTGATTGACGAGTCAAAGTCCATCACACTAGGTGCAACACCATCCTGGTTATTTATACCTTGATGCATCATTCCTATGTGTGTTATCAAACATAAGGTAAGTAGCCCTTTTAAAGTCCCAATCCTTGATAAGTAAATCATCCATCTCTCATCATCATCTCTAATAAAGTTGGCTTGTTGAATCCTTTTTTCATCATCTCATTTCTTCTTTCCTCTCTTTGTGCTAACAATTAATCATCATCACCAATGCATCCATTCTGCATCCACAAATCATTAGCATACATAAATATCATAATCATAGCATATTACATCACACATCATCAAATGTAGTGCATCATCATTTTAAGTTGTTTAGGATAATATAGATTGGTTATTCTAAGCATCTTAAAACCATCTCATTTGCATCATTATCATAACCATCCATACATCCATCTTGAACCTCTTTGTCACGAGATCAACCCTCGAATCAATTTTTTTCGCTCAATCTCTCGAGGGGACAATGTACCAATATACTTCTTTCAGCTAGAGCATCTAAAAAAATATTTTTTTTTTTTAAATTTGACCATGGAAAGATTATTCTTTGAACCAATGCAACAAGTACATTGCTTCAAAGAGGGGAAAAATGTAGACACATAAAATATACATGCATCTAACCTCTATTTACTAATTTCATTTCGTCCTTAATCATCCCTCTACTAACCATTTTAATCATCTTCATCTGATTAAAATTCATCATTAAATAAATCATTTTTTGTTTAATTAAATCCTAAGCCATCCTCCTTAAATTAAATAAATCAATTTTACTTAATTATCTTCAAATGTTCCTCATTTAATTAAATAAATCAAATTTATTTAATTAAATTACTAATGCATCAATTTCCTCTCATTTTGATCTATTTTAATTCTAAAATCTAAGTCAAAAGTCAAAATCACCTAATCTTCACTTAAATTAATAAAACCATGATTAATCCTAATCCTAATCACTCCAATCCTCTAGCTTTTGCCACTTGCACATGAAAATACATTTAATTGATTTATTAAATCCCTATTTTCTCTCAACTTGGCATCAAAAGAGAATATTTTTCCAAATTTGAAAATCCCTCCAAGTGGGATTTGTCCTTCCAACAAAGCATCTAACTCCTCTTACATTGTCTCTTACATATCTCCCACTTGGCATTTAAGACTCTTTATTCTCCCTCCAACAAGCCATCTTTTGAATTTCAAATCTCCCCCTCTTTGGCACATTGATCAAAATGTGCACAACCTTCATTCTCTCACATCTTAACAAGTGGCATCTTTTCATTGGCGCATGTTTTTTCCCACATCCTCCATGTTCTTCAATTCTCCATCATACTTTCTTATAAATAGAGGCCTCCTCTATTGTATTAATCCTCCACAATCTCAGTCATTTGAATCCACATCCATCATCTAGGAGCTTATCAAGGATTGGGAAAGGGATTTTTTCTACATCAAAGAAGCACCAATCCACTATGGGATAGAGTTTGATTCTTGTTTTCTTATGCTTTCACTTAATATATTTGATAGCTTACTTATTTGTTTGCATAGGTAGCATGATCCAATATTTCATAGGGATGTTTGAGTTTGCTTATTTTAAATTGACTAACAATGTTAATAGTTGTTTGTTTTGAGTATTTGTAGAATTTTAACATCCACAAGAATAATTCATACTTTGGTGCCACATATTTCCTCATGTGTCCTATTTACTTGGTTGTTGTTTCAAATACCAAGTCAAAGTTCTTTATGTGTTGTTATTCATTCTTTCCTTCTTTATGTTTGACTAAGTCTTCCATGCTTAACTTAATACATTTAATACATTTCATGCCTTCTTTAACTTATGCACCATTATCATATGAAGCACACTTTCTTTTATTTCGATGCTTAATACTTAGTATGTAAGTCATGTTTCATACTTTGTATATGTTGTGTTATGATATGTGCATAATAACTTTCAGTGCTTATAAGAAATCATTAACATATATCATTTATATTATATTATATATATACATAACATGTATATATGTGTATATGTGTGTATATATATGCTTATATATTTGTATTAATCAATATATTTGAATACACATATACATATTCATATATTTTGTATATTAACACACACACACACACATATATATATATATACTCGTATGGACGTTTAATTATCATCAATACATACATGTATGTTAATATATATATATATATATCATGCTTTGATAATTAAACACATATATTTACAATTCCTATTGATTGGCATATATACACGAGGTGTATATATGTCCCATTTGCAAGTTATCGATATCCCCATGCATTTAGGTAATCCATTTATGAGCATGCATCAATACGTATGTCTACATATACTCATGCACATATTTACTCATGTGTATGATTTTATCATAGATACACACACACACACACACACACACATATATATATATATCATCAATTTAAATATATACATAAGGAAAAACTCACACAAGAAAAGAGATTCAAACACATGCCCTGAATTCAAAGTATTCACAAACAAGATCATAATGTCATCTAAACCATACTCAAGTAAGGCTAAGGTCAACTTACCATTTCCAGACTATTGACTCGACATCACTAAACTAGAGGTAAGTGTGTGAAAGCTCACTAATACTCATTAAGGGTTACTGGACCAATTTCTTCTCTTGAGTGATACTTCCCCTCTCTTCTAGATGATTGAATTCATTCTTGCATCCAACTTAGTACATTGCAAACGTAGTTAGATGAATCAATTACAATCATTATATAACATCAATTTGAATAAAACATTCATTTATTATATTTCCAATATACATAAAGCATAAACACAAACATTTTGTAACCAATGACATAGTATTGGTTAACTACACCCGATCCATACAAATTTGAGGCATATTTAATCCACTATATATTAGTCTCAATAAGATCATCCAAAAAACAATGCTAAACTAAGCATCTATCAAAAACTATCATACTAGACTATGAAAGCTTAAAAAATGTCTGCCCTAAGCCATTGAAACTTATCTTGTTGGGGGAGTGATGTCACATTGATTTGGAATGACGACCCTTTCCCAATCCCATGGATAAATGAGCTTGTTTCAATCAATTTTATTAAAGAAAACTAATGAAACCATTGTGAGATGTATGATGAAACATGATTTAAAACTAAACTAACATGATGTGCAAGCTATTTTAACATGATTTATGATGAAATGATTAAGATATGTGAATGCAAATCTAATCTAAATGGATTTTAAGTTAAAATATTCAAACCCTAATTAACAAATAAGCTAAATATGCATTATGTTATCATGGAAGCCATTAATGGAATCTAAGCTATTATGCAAGTAATTAAACTAAAAAAAATATGCTAAATGTGAGTGCAAATGATTTTAACGACATAAGTTTGATGTTAAAAGATGGATCCATTTGTCTCCAAATAACGACTTATTTATAGGAGAGCAAATGAGAAATGGAGGGTTGAGATAAAAAAGGTTAATCAATGGTCAAGGATGGAAGAAGTTGGAGACATAGATCATGGATTCTCATCAATGGATGAGAATGAAAGATGAGATTTTAATCAAGGGTTCACCTTTATCCAAACAAACACACTTTTAACATGTACAAGAGGTCACAAGTTAACTTGCACATGGAGTTTTGAGTTAACTTGCACATGAAGTTTTGTAAGAATATTCCCTTTTTCAAATGAGTGAGGAGAGAGAATATTCTTTGGAATATTATCATGGGTGAGGGGAAATAAGATATTTTGCAAATTAAAACAAAATTTAATTGTGCAAAAGGGGAAGAAATATTCCATGAGAATATTCCTTTTGGAGGAATGTGCAAAGGAGGAATATTCCCTTGCAAGTGGGGGAGGAATTAGATTAATTAATAATTGATAATTAAACAATGTTAATTATGCAATTAAGGGGATTAGAAGAATTACATGCTATTCATTAAATAAAGTGATTTAATGAAAATGAGAAAATATGATGACATTTAATTAAATAATTTGGGTTATTTAATTAAATAAGAGGACTTAGGGATTTAAATTAAATAATTTTATTTATTTAGTTTAATAAGATGAAGTGTTAGTACGAAAAATGGGTGAATTAACCTGATTAAATTAATTAGATTAATAGATGCAAATGATGCAATTAATTAAATAGCTAGGCTAGTTTAATTAATTAAGTGAAAAGAAGATGGATTTTATGAGGAAATGATGTTAGTATAGTTGATTCGAGTGCATGATATGATTCAGGACATTTTAAAGTTTCTACACATTTAAAGAATTTTCACTCAACTAGGTAAAAGTAAATAAGTAATAGCACAATGGGGTGTAACATAAACCACCACATAATGATGAACATTAAAAAGAGCTATTACACACACATGAATAATAACCCAAAATCAATGACAACACATATAATCCCAAACAAAGATTCATTTATAAATTAGCAAGCTCATAGACTATAAGAGAATATATTTCCATAATCCATGGAATATGTTGCAAATTGTTTTTGGATTTTGATTGTGTAAGTTTTTTTGCATCAACGTTTTGGATCACACTTTGTGATCCATCATTAGGATGAAAATAAAGAGCTCAAGGAGAAAAAACTATCATTCTCCTTGAGCTCTCTATTTTTATCTTGACGATGGATCATAGAGTGCAATATGAAACGGTGATGCAAAAAAACTTACACAATCAAAATCCAAAAACAATTTGCAACAAGCTCATAGACTTGCAAACTCCTATGTTAGAAAAACTATCTTCTTCCCCCAAAATGACTATGTTAAAAAATATTATTTCAATCCATCAGTTACATTTATAACATCACAAATGTAATTGAATATTTAAACTAACAAATGAAAGAATGTTAAAAGAGTACTTGCTAACTTAAGATTCTTTTGAAATAACACAAAAATTAATCATATATTGTGTTGAGGTGGCATATTTTTTTAGTTTGACAACATCCTTTGGTGAAGACTAAGGTGTTTGAGTGACAACCTTGGATTTATAACTCTATTTTTTTTAATGAATAATATCAATTCATTATTCCTAGGAATGGAAATATTGTTGGTTTGTGATTTCCATATCATTTGATTACTTTGAACATTCTCCAACTTTCTCTGATAGGTGGCAAGATGACCTATACACTCTGTAGACACCTAAAAATAACCTAGGTCTGCAAGCTTCATTTTTACTATTTTCGTCTTAGCATAATTAAGACATTTAATTATGTCCTTGGTCCACATTCGACTATTGATTAAATAATTCATAATTATTTAATTAATTCATGTCCTTTGATTCTTCATGATTATTGAATAAATAAATTTTATTTATTTATTAAATACATCACTAATTGTCTAAGTCTTCCTTTAATTAAATAAATTTCTTAATTTATTTAATCCCCCTTTGTCAATTAATTCTTCTTGATTATTAAATAAATAAATTTCATTTATTTATTAAATATGTCACTAACTGTCTTAATTAAATAAATTGATTAATTTATTTAATTAATTGGTCTTATCTGCTAAATTAAATAATTAAATTTAATTATTTAATTGCCAATTAATATTCTTCTCATTTTAGATAAATTAAATTATTTAAAATGTCATGGCAATCTTAACTGTCAGTCCTTTTTGATAAATAATCTGAAAAAGATTATTTATTATCTCTCAAAATCCATAATTTGAATTATTTTAATTCAAATTAGTAATTAATCTTCTAAAAATCAAGCAATTGGGCAGATTCTTGATTTTCTAAATCTTATCTTTAGTTCACATCTTATCTCTTTGATTTTTCGAATCAAGCAAATCAGGCAATCTTATCTTCTTATTATTTGAAAATCTTTATTTTCTAATTAATTTGTCTCATTTATTTTCCACCATCGATCCGATTTTATTTTGACCATTCGATTAAAGATTTTGCCCTAACCCTAATTAGGGATTCTTGGGTATAATCTAAATCATTCATTTTATTAATTTATCTCGTCCATCCATTCGAAATGGCATTTTCTATAAAATGCCATCTTCTTCTCATTTTTTGAACACGCACATTTTTACATTTTTGCATAGTTATTATAGGCATTTGCTTTCACACTTAAATCTCCATAGGCAATTTCATTATTTATTATTATAGTCATTTAATCAAGGCATAAGCATTGCCAATCATAGGCTTTTAGACATAGGTATTTAGATTTTGAGTAAATCCTTCAAAACTTGCTTTAGTCTTGTCATTTGTCATAATTGCTCATGAATCTGAGGGCATCTTTATTTACTGCAAGCTAGGAGGTGTAACGAAGGTGAACCATGGAGGATGAAGATTTTGGGTAATATCATTCTTTTTGTTTTTTCATCATTTTCCTTTGTACTTCATTATTTCAATGGATTTTTACGTTATTGATCTAACCATCTAACAAACATGATTTTTTCCTTGATTACATTGGTGAACCTGACGTTTTGGACAGAAATTTGTGTGTTTTTATTTTTTTTCACTATTTTGCAGGTTATAGCCAAGACGTCATATGAAATCCCGTCACCTTCATTTGAGCACAGAAAAATAGGCGAATAAAATATTTTCAAATGGTTTTTGAGTTTTGTAGATCTCACTCTCAGCTTTCCAGAACATCAAACGGTTTTAAATTTTGTTAAAATTTGAGAAAGTTATGGTTATTTTATTGTTTGCTATTTTTTTAATTTAGCTTTTAAAACCCACGTTTTTCTTTTGTCTATAACATTTTTTTTGTGCAGAATTGTGAAAAAGTTTTTTGGGTTTTGAAGGTCTATCATTTAGCTTTCCATGGATATCTACCACTTAAAATTTTGTTAAGTTTTGAGCAAGTTATCACTATTTTAATTTGCTGTTGTCATTAATGTTTTATTAATTTTTAATTTTTTGTTTTTTGTGTTACTAATCTTCTTTTGTAGCGTGTGGCGATCCCTATTCGTGTGTCGAAGACCATTGCTTAAAGAGACTGCTAATTCATTGCTTGTAGATTCATATGTCAAAGAAGGAAAAAAATAAACTTTGTGCTTGTTTTTCTTAGATTAGCAAACATTTGATTTTGGTGCATATAAAATGAACTCATGTCTGCTATGCTTGATTGTGGTTGTGGAATGGTAGGTGAGTATGCTCTCACTTGGTGAAAACTTTGTGATCAGAAAACCAGACCCATTCTAATATGTTATTTACCCTGACTTGGTATATTGGAGTATCCTCTCCCCTCGCGCTTTCGGGCGATCTTGGGTGTAAGAGAAAATGGTTACCAACTCTAGAAATTGGGCCTGCCTGGGGATTTCATCACGCAACGCGACTCAAACCGGCAATGGAGCTAAAGCCAAGCTACCCCCAACCGGTATATAAATGTAAACCTTAAGGGAAAACCTAAGGTTGCGAGTGCGGATGTGTCATATGGACAGAGTTGTACTCCCTTAAACCCTATTGAGCTTAACCTCTCCAGGTTGGAGTGCCACCTTAATGGTGATTAATCTCTTGCCTCATGTATGGCCACTCGAACGGGGGTCCCGAACTAAAAACTCTTGTGTAGTAAGCCAAAATCCTTCTATTTGCTAGTGTAGCACCGGTCGGTGTGAAGGCATCCACACCTTCGCAATTTGTAGTAGAGGTGATCAGTTCGCCATGGGAGTTTCATGGGGGTTGGAAGCTTAGTTGGCCTGAGAAGAGAGTGCATTGTAAGGGGGAGCCCATGCAGCCAAGCTTCTGAATTCACACACTACAGATATGCGGATACGTGGAATCTAGTGAATATTGTCATGGCCTAACCTAGGATCGTGCTTATCTGATGTGTGTTTGGTTACTTTTGTAGACATCCAAATTTGGACATTTAATTTATCCAAATTTATCACTTTTCATCTAAACATCCTCTTATCCGAGTTAATTAAGTAATATTACTATCATTTAATTAATTATGCTAAATCCCTAAGGTATTTAATTAATAATTAAATACCTTACCCTCCTTAATCCTCTTTTCATCAAATAAATTAAATAAATATTACATTTATTTAATTCCTCACATGTCATTTTCATCTAATCTAATCCTAATCCATCTCCTAATCTCTTCATTAGGATGTGCACATGCCTAATCCTTGATTAGGATGTGTCACATCCTCCAACTTTTGCAAGTTGGCTTCTAATCCTATTTATCTTCTAATTATTGATTAATTAAGCCTAATCATTCTCCAAGGAATTTTTAATTCCTTTTTATTCTTCCTAGATTCCCCTCTTTTATATGTGAATTTTTAATTCACATTCCATCCTTCCAAGGCTTCTAGAACCTTGGACTTGTCACAATCTCCACATGTGACCCACCTTGGACTTGTCACAATCTCCACATGTGACCAAGTCCCACCTTTTTGGAGCCCACCTTTTATCCTCTAGATCTTCCTAGTTTATATCCCCAACCACCTTTCCTTTTCCCATGTAGATTTTTGAAGAATTCCAAAATTCCTCAAAAGTCCCTTTCACTCCCACTTGGGGACAAGAAATCCCTTTTTGTGGAAATCTCCTCACTCCCAAGGTGCATGTCCTTTTTCCACCTCATGTACCTTCTTGACACCTCACTTACACCTCATATCCTCTTGTCCACTTCACCCTCCACATGTCAAGATGTGAGGGCTTGTGGGTTCTCAACCCACCATATCCCTTCATCTTGGCCTTGTTGGAGCAATCTTGACCATTGAATTCTCTAGAGAATTCAAATTCTTCTATAAATACCCCCTCCTCAAGGGCATTTTCAACACTTTTGGATTTGAGCAACTACATGCTGCCCATTTGCTTTCCCAAACACTTTGCATTTTGATAACTACATGCTATCCATTTGAATCCTCAAGCCTCTTCAATCATTCAACCATCTTTGTTAATCATCTTGCATATAGAATCTTGCATCTTAGTCACTCAATCCATCATCTAAGGAGCACACAATCCATTCCAATCAAGGGCCAATCAAGGAGAAATCAATAGCAAGGAAGGTGATATCGTTTCTATTTTGTTTATCCATTTCCTTTCTTATTCTATCTCTCTTTTGGCTTATCTTGAGGTGTCCTTGATAGTTTGTCATTCATATTCTTAGTTAGTTTGCACATTTAGAGTAGGATAGATATCAAGGTATACAACTTTACTTTTAGAAATGCTGTGTTTGTCAAGTGTTTTCTGGTTTTATCATAGTTGAAACAAAACTTTCATCAAACAGACCAAATTTTCCATAAAAAACGACAAGACAAACTTTTCGCATCTATCAAACTGCATTTAAATGTCTGAGGCGCAATCACCCTGATCAATTGCATTTGAGTTTACTGAACCACATTTGCATATCCAAGACGCAACTAAAACTTCAAATGACGCATTTTCCTGTCAAAACTTAAAACTTCACATCCGAGACTTGAAGTCCTCAACTTGTCCACCGTTTGTCAAACACTGTCATCAAGAAGATTCTGTCAAAAACCAAACTTGATATTGCTCAAAGTCTTGTCTATTAGCTTGCATTAATCACCATAGGTTTCATACCTCATTCCTTTTCATTACATACACTTGGCATTAAACTATCCCTAGGTTCATATTTTGCATACTTAGGATTAGGCAAATCTTAAGCACACCTTGCAAAGTCATTGTTTTCGAAATTAGACCCTCTTGGACCAGGTTATCAAACACCCTTTTTAGTCATTGTCCTCTTTTGTGAGATTTCTTCCAACTCAAAAGTCTAGTTAGGAAGACTCACTAGTCATTTAGACCTTGTCAACTTGTCATTTCCAACAAAGTCCTTTAGCAGTCAAAATCAAAAACAAAGTTCGAGCTTAGAAGTGCTTAGATAACCTTGTCTTACATTGCATACAAATTGCATATCCTATTCACGAAAAATCCAAAAACATTAGTCATTCTAGTTATCATTTTGAAATTAGACTTCGCATAGTATCATACTTGCATTTAGTTGTCATTCCCTTTTGAGCGATCTCATTTCATGGTTGAAACCAGACTTCAAAAACAAAAGAGACAAAAGGAAAACTTTAGGCAAGACCCCCTATTTACTGGCAACAATCCTCCACATGACCCAAATTGGACCTTTTACGATCCATTTACCAATCAAGACAATCAACCTCCAGTAAACAGTACATTTGAACTCTACTTGCAATGAGATGAAAATGGTCAACTACTTCAGGAAAACATAGAGGCATTGACACAAGACCCAGAGGTCTATCAGCTTGCTGAAACAATAGCTTGTCAGAACAGAGACAAATTCATAGCTATGCTTTTGAGTGAAGGAGCTAAGTTACCACAAGGATTTGATGTTAACACGCTAAATTTGACACTTCATGACCCTAATGCCAATAATGCACATAACATGTCACATAGTAGTCAACTCCTAAATACTACAAGCAATACTTCCTTTGGGACCACAACAAATACCACGACAGTAAATGCCATGGGCGCATCATCAAGTCAAAACAATCCCCCCTTGACAACTACATCTACTACCATGAACACAACTTCGACACATCCATCCAGTGGTATTTCACAAAATCCTTTGGGAGGAGCCACATGACGTATCTTTATTAAAGGACAACAACAAAATGTTAACATGACAACACAGTCAAATGTTATTACCTCCCAAGGTACAAACACAAACGTCCCCCTTGTACAAAACCAACAATTTACACAAGGTGGCCAAATAACACAACCCATGACATCATTGACAAACCATAACAGTCATGCTCACAACATCCCCCAAATAATGACACACATGGCTGGGGGACACATACCAACATATTCATCCAACATTCATACTCACCAACATGTACCAAATCATAACTTCCAATACCAACAACACACATCATACGTACCACAACAATCCATACCGCCACAATACACCAACATTCATGCATACCAGACAGGAACACATGGTGCTCCAAGAAATCCAACATATGGAAATGTAAATGACCCTACCATAGATGAACTCAAAGCAAGAATGAGGGATATGGGGAAAACCATGCAAAACATGTACATTTCAGGCAGGAAATCAGAAATATCGTATGACTTGGATGTATACCCATTTGACACGAACTTATATATGCTTGCATTTCCGCCAGGATACGTGTCACCCAACTTCACAAAATATAGAGGCAAGACAAATCCCATTGAACATGTTCGTGAATTTGCAACCAACTGTATGGATATCGCCTACGAACCAACATACTTGATGAGACTTTTTTCCAAAAGTTTGGCGAGTCAAGCCCTTGAATGGTTTTCAACACAAAAAGATATCCAGACATGGGATGAGCTCAAACGAAAATTCATAAAAAATTACGCGTACAACATTGACATGGATACCTCTATCACTAGTTTGTGCAATCTCACGCAAGAAGACTCTGGTGAGACATTTATTCCATTCTTTCAAAAATGGAGAAGCCTTGCTAGTCGATGTCACATTGACATTCCTGAAAGGGAAAAAGTTGACATGTTCGTCCAAACACTTCTAGGGCCCCTAAAATTCGCATTACAAATACATTGTTGCACAAACTTCACAAAATTAGTGGAAAAAGGGGTCCAGATTGAGAAAGCCCTTATCGTAAAGGGAGAACTGAGATATGGTTCCAAAAACACGAACATCAATCCACCCGCTGACAAGAACAAATATTGGGTTAAAAATAAGCATGTCACAAATGACGGTATTGTTGATGCCAAGACTGCAAATACTGTAGGTCTCGTCTTGGCCCTGAAGGGGGTTCAACAACAAAATAGACCAACAACGACATTAACACCTCCTCCCAATACTTTTTCAAACAACCAAATTGGTCAAACCAGTCACAGACAATATCGTCAAATGAGACAATTTCCTAGGGGTCGCACCTACACCCATTTGGGTGAACCCATTGAAGAAGTCCTTAAGAAATGCATTTAGCATGGGGTCATCACACTTCTGGAAATAAAACCATATGACCCAGGACAATTCAAACCAGCATGGTGGAATGACAATGCACTTTGCGAATACCATCGAGCAAAAGGACATACAACCTCTAACTGTCGACAATTGAAAAACATCATACAAGACCTTATCGAAAATCACACCATTGAAGTAGGTGGATCGCAATTCACCTCTAATGCAGATCATACTATCCACAAGAATCCACTATAGGATCATGGTTCTCATAATGCGTCCACTTTAGGTCCGCAGAATCAAGCTAACTTTGCCCGAGTCAAGTACGACTATTTTGGTGGACCTATTATAAACAATGTCTGAACTAAAAATGAATACATCAATACCATTACGGTTAGAAGAGCACCCCAATGTAATGCTACAACTCGTAGTGGCAAGGTCACTATAGCTGGTCCACCTCCCCCTAGACAAGTCAAAATCACAATACCGGGCCCATCGACTAAACAATCACAACCCAATCCATTTGCTAAACAGCCAAAACCTATCCCAACCACACACCGGTGGAAACCCAAGAGTCAGTTCAATCTCATTGACCAGCTAGGAAAGACTCGCGCGCAAATATCTATCCTTGAGTTGCTTTGTATCTCTCCCGCACACAAAGAAATCCTAGACAAAACTCTCTTAGAGTCGTCAGTCCCTAAGGACATCGATGTCAATTAGTTTGAAACTATGGTGGGATATCTCACCACGCCACACCACGTCACCTTCTCGGATCAAGACTACTCATCACATAAAACCAACCACAATGACGCATTACACATAGAAACTTTTGTCCACAAGCACAAAGTTAGATGGGTTTTAGTAGATGGTGGAGTAGGGTTGAATATATTCTCCCTCAAATTGGTTAAGGCTCTTGGATTCTCTGATGCGTGCGTAGATCCAACGAAAAGCATAGTGATCAAAGCATACGATGATTAGGAACGCTCTTCACGGGGTGTTATCTCTCTCCCTATCAGAGTGGGACCGGTCATTGTAGACACAACCTGCCAGGTCCTGGATTTGGAACTACCATATAACATTTTACTTGGCCGTCCATGGATCCACGCTTTAAAAGCCATTCCGTCTACATACCATCAATGCCTCAAGTTTCCATTTGACGGCATTGAAGTAACCATATACGGAGACCCTGACCCTTTCCCATATTGTACAAACTTAAGGGGAATCTCTAAAAATTGGGTACCTATTAACCGAGAAGCACCTGACTCCTCGTCATCCAAATACATCGACCCCTCCACACTCACATCATCTTCCACATCCGCTCCATCCACGTCTTCCGCCGTACCACCACCTTCCACCAGCTCTAAGACATAATCCAATGTCACAATCCAGGACCTTGGCTGTGGAGAACTCAAACTACACACAACATATAGCATAACAACAATGCCCAAGTCTCCCAAGGACTATGGTCAGCCATGTTTCAGAATGGAACCTCAAGAAACCTTCAAAGTTCCACCGAATACAGTTTTTATCAAGTGGGGAGACATGAGTGAGGAAGACCTTGCTGACATCACAGGATGGATCTATAAGGATACTGTCACATTACCCCCATTACCAGTTCAAATATATGACAAAGGTTATGACTTTATGAAGGCTAAAGGCTACGATGGTACTAGTGGCCTTGGAAAAAATAAAACTGGTCGAAGGGAACCCATAGATACTTTTCAAATTCTGAAGTATCTTGGTTTAGGGTTTGGATCACTTGCCAATGACAATCGACATACTTCTAAACTTTCAAATGAGCGAGTACATGCTTCAAAAAATGTCTAGACTATTAGGGAAACCCTAACTGAAACAGACTCCCATGAGTGGGAATTTGGCTCCGAACGATCCCTAAGTGATTGTTTCCTTGATGATTTGTTTGTCGAACCAGGGGAACTGACCTCTGAACAATGATTTTGGCAAACATTCAAAATTGAGCAGGCACCAAATAGTCAAAGTCCTACTACCACCTCCCATGTCATACAACACCCGTCATCTAAACCCCATCAACCCAATCAATCCGAAGTGTCATATGATATTGATAGCCAGGGCTCTAAAACATTCACTCCTTATTACGACAACAAATATGACACTAGTGAAGGAGAATATTGGATAGAGTCCGATATAGAGTTGGATGATGATAACCTCACCTACAACATCACCGAATCCATCTGCATGTTGTTTGCATCCTCACCACAATTCACTAGCCTTGACGATGGCATCTCTTTAGTTTACCCTGAACTAGTCGATTGGGACCAACAAGGACCGCCAGTTCTAGACACATTTCAGAATGATGAGGCAATTGCCTAATTCATGGGATTACGAGAAGGCATACCCAGTGGGGACCACAAATCTGGATTCACCATTGATTTAGACTGCACCGCATACTTCGGCGAGACTGTCCAGTCCTCTAGTCGCAAAATTAAAAATAAAGTAAAAAATGAAACATCTCTAGGTGAAAACCGAAAGGCACCTCTTGACGATAAAATAGTAAAAATAAAGGACGAATATGCGAGTGAAAACCTCTCTGAGGTACCCAAAGATGGAGGACTGGACTTTCTCCCCGTGCAATAGGAGAAATCGGCCATGCTTATTGAGGACACAATAGAGGATAACATTTCAACTGCAGAAGACCCCAAGATGGTCCTATTTGCTGCATCATTGAATAATGAAGAGAAATCGGAATTTCATAAATTCTTTATAGAACGGAAAATCAACTTTGCATGGTCCTATGCGGACATGCCAGGATTGGACCCCAAACTGGTTTTTCATCATCTGCCACTATTACCCAATGCTAAACTAGTCAAGCAGAAGTTGCGCAAAATGCACCCTCAAGTTGCTCTATTGGTCAAGGCCGAGTTAAAGAAATTACTGGATGCCGGATTCATAAGGTCTATAGATTATGCTGAATGGATTTCCAATTTAGTGCCAGTGACAAAGCCAAATGGGTTGATTCGGGTATGTACATATTTTTGAGACCTAAACAAAGCATGTCCAAAGGATGACTTTCCTTTGCCCAACATTGACATCATAGTCGACCTAACTGCAGGACATGAGATGCTATCCCTCATGGATGGTTTCTCCAGCTATAATCAAATCCGCATTGCCCCTAAGGATTAGCACAAAACAACATTTACTTGCCCATGAGGTACATACTGTTGGAACGTCATGCCATTCGGTCTCAAAAACGCAGGTGCCACGTATCAAAGGGCTATGACCACGATCTTCCATGACATGATGCACAATATAATGGAAGATTATGTAGATGACCTATTGGCCAAATCAGCAACTAGGAAAGATCATTTGAAGGTACTCGACATAATTTTCAAGAGACATGAAGAGTACAAAGTTCGGCTAAACCCTAAGAAGTGTGTTTTTGGGGTCACGTCAGGTAAACTATTAGGGTACATAGTTTCCCGAAGAGGCATAGAGGTTGATCCGGAAAAGGTCAAAGAAATCATAGACATGCCTCCGCCCAGAGGGATCAGTGAACTCAGAACTCTGCAGGGCAGAGTACAATCTATTCGCTGTTTCATAGCCCAATTGGCAGATAAGTGCCATCCATTCCAATACCTGTTGCGCAAAAGTGTCCCCTTTGTATGGACAGATAAATGTCAAGAGGCCTTCCAACAAATAAAAGATTACCTGCTATCAATACCAATACTCATGCCGCCCATTCATGGAAAGCCATTGATTCTATACATCTCGACTACTAGTTCAGCACTGGGGGCATTGTTGGCCCAAAATGATCATGAAGGAAAAGAAAGAGCAATCTATTACATCAGCCGCACACTGATAGGCTATGAGTTGAACTACACATACATTGAACGTGCATGCCTCGTTGTTGTCTTTGCATCCCAAAAACTAAGACACTATATGCTCAGTCATCAGATACAACTGGATGCCAAGATTGATCCATTGAAATATCTACTAAGTCAAACAGCATTAACAGGTCGGTTGGCAAAATGGGTCATGATACTAAGCGAGTATGACATACAGTATGTTGAGCGTAAGGTAATAAAAGGGAAAGTAATAGCAGACCAACTAGCAGATGCACCAATTCAAGTCACTCATCCATTAGTAACTGATTTTCCCGATGAGTCCATTTTTCATGCAGAACCAACAACACCATGGAAGCTATATTTTGATGGGTCTCATACTAGTCATGGCTCAGGCGCTGGAATCTTGTTCATCACACCACAGGGAGATTCAATTCCTAAGTCATTCAGGATCGCTTTCCCTTGTACAAATAGCATTGCCAAATATGAAGCACTAGTCACAGGTCTCAAGTTGGCAATTAAATGGAAAATTCAGACATTGCTTGTATTTGGGGATTCCCAGCTAGTAATCAACCAAGTAAATGATGACTATGAAACAAAGGTTGAGAAGTTGCTTCCCTACAAGAGGATGGTGGGCAGTTTCCTAACATACTTCCAATCAGTTTCTTTTGAACAAATCCCCAGGGCACAGAATAAGGCAGCTGACGCAATGGCTACTATTAGTTCTCTCTTGGACATCCCTAAAAATGTGTCACAATTTGAGTTCTTAGTAGAGTAGCTTTTAATACCAGCATATGATATCCCAGAATCAGAAATGGTTTGTGAACTTGTTGGTCCCAACTCTCTGTGGTATCAAGACATTTATGATTACCTAAAGTCTCAAACCCTTCCACTGAACCTGTCAAATAACCAAAGGAAGTCCTTCATCAGAAAATCTGCAAGGTATGCCATTATCAGCGACACCTTGTACCACCGTAGTTTCGACGATACCCTCCTTAGATGTCTTGACACCGATGAAGCATGTACGACCTTACGAGAAGTGCACGACGGTATATGCGGATCTCATTCGAGTGGTCCTACTCTGGCTAAGAAACTAACGAGACTTGGATATTATTGGCTGACCATGGAAAAGGATGCAATTGACTATGTCAGGACTTGTCGCAAATGTCAAATACACAGTGACTTGGTCCATGCTCCAGCATAGGAACTCCGACCGATCACCTCTCCTTGGCCCTTCACTCAATGGGGACTCGACCTCATGGGTAAGATTCATCCAACCTCATCCAACGACCATAAATTCATTATTACCACCACTAAGTATTTCACAAAGTGGATTGAAGCCATCCCATTGACATACATTACCAACAAGCAAATATCAAAGTTCATCCTCAACTACATCATTTGCTGGTATGGCCTTCCGCAGTCAATCACCACTGACAACGGACGTCCGTTCAAAAACCAAGACGTACATGAGTTATGTGAATGATCCCATATCCAACACCACTTTTCATCTCCATACTACCCCCAAGGAAACGGCCAAGCTAAGGCATCCAATAAAACCATTGTCAAGATCTTAAAAAAGACTGTCAATGATGTTGGTCGTGGATGGCACACACAACTTAACCCTACTCTGTGGGCTTATCGAACTAGCATTCGTACGCCTACAGGAGCTACCCCATTCGCCCTAGTCTTTGGTGCTGAAGCCATCTTACCCATTGAGGTCAAAATTCCTTCACTACGAGTTTCCTTGAAGGGTCTAACTAATGAAGAGGAGTACCGACAATCACGCTTGCACGAGCTGGAAATGTTGGATGAAAGACGGAAAAAATCACTGAATCATCTCCAAGCATATCAGAACCACCTTTATCGCAACTACAATAAAAAGGTTATGGTCAGAAAGTTTGACATTGGCGACCTAGTTCTCATGCAGAACCCCAAGAACCAAGTAGACAGAGAAAAGCCAAGAAAATTTGAACCAAACTGGCTGGGTCCCTATATTATCATATCTTCCTTTGGTTCTGGGGCATATCAATTGGCCACTCCAGATGGGGAACAGTTGACTAAGCCCATCAACAGTTTACATCTCTGAAAGTTCTATGCATAGCATCAGAGGATGGAGCTGAAAACCATAAAATACAAAAAAATTGAAAAATGATAAAAATCATCACCTTGATGAAAACCTGGCAAACAGACATCTTGATGACACCAAAAAAATCAAAAAGACCAAGAAAATAGTAAAGAGAAAAATGATTCGTTCAATAGTGAAAACTTGGCAAACAGGCACTTTGGACAAGTACCATGGTGAAAACCTGGCAAACAGGAGCTATGCGTAATCAATCATTGCTCTACCATCTATTGTCACTTTGTCTAACTTGGCCTAGGATGAAAGGTATTTTCTGTCATTATTCTACAAATCGCTATCACATCCTACCCGACTTGTCATAGTGGATAAATGATTGACATCAAGTCTTGATGACTGTCTGTCTAGCAAGTCAACAATATCTCGTCCATATTTCTTGCAAATGGCTAAGTCTTAGACCTAACTGGGGGAAAAATGTTTATCATGCAACTGTAGTGGATGTCACATATGATCACAAAAACATTGGCAAAATGTCCTGAAAAAAGACCTAAAAATCATAAAAAGTCCTGAAAAAAAAGACCAAAAACATTGGCAAAATGTCCTGAAAAAAGATAAAAACATCGCAAAATGTCCTGAAAAAAGACAAAAACATCGCAAAATGTCCTGAAAAAAGACCTAAAAATCATAAAACGTCCTGAAGAAAACCAAACAAAGCATCGGACTGCTTGAAGCACGCAAGCGCAGTGTCATCTTTTGTCAAAATCAATCAGGTCGATCAGTCCTTGTCATCTGTCCAAACTACGTTGTCTCTACGCATTTGCTACATAGGCAAGACTCATACTTGAGTCCTCGAGACATTAGGTTAGTCCTCTCAGGTTTGTCAAAATAAAACCACGATGCAATCTTTGCTCATCAAGACAAGTCATTGGTCGTGTCGAACTACGAGGTCTCTGAGTGTATGACGTAGGCAAGGCCATCTATTGATGAGCCCCCGAGGCCGCACTAGGTCAATCCATTAGGGTTCGTGGCACTATACTGGCACACACATCAAAAGTCTTCAATCAATTTCGACAAGGGAAAACTCCTAAAACAAAGTAAAACAATCCTTTATTCAGCATGGCAATCTCATCAACACATCACGCATATCATCAAGGCAATATCGACATATAGTCAAAACACAAGTCAAACTCGGTCAAAGTAGGTCAAATCATCATAAATCGGTCAAACTGTCATTTATGTCTTAGGATGTGTCCTTCCTAGGCATCATCATCATCATTCGACATTTTGAGTGATCCTCTTGACATCTAAAGATCACTCTTCACGACATCAGTATTCTTCAGATGTGTCCTTCTGAAGAACCAACTCTGCCATTTATGCCTTAGGATGTGTCCTTCCTAGGCATCGTCATTATTTTGAGGCACCCCTTATGACCATTAGGGATCAAATCCTCTAGTTATCGACATTATTCAGGATGTGTCCTTCCTGAATTCATCAATTCTCGGCATTTTCCAAGGTCAATCAAAACTTTTAAACATTTTGACATCTCGACATTATCAAACACAACATCTTAACATCAAAACAATGGATATCCAGACCCACTTGGCAAACACTTGACAATTGTTTTTTGATCTTTTATCATTTTATTAGTTTTTTAGTGAGATCCCACTAAGCAGGATTTAGAGAAGCAACGACGTAGCATGACAATTGGCATGCATGACTGCTAGCTTCTCAGCGAGGTCCTGATTCTGGGATTTAGAAAAGCAACGACATATCATGATAGGGACTTTATTTTTGTATTTTGGTAATCATGTCACTAGTTTCTCAAGGATGTCCTGGAAACAGGATTTAGAGAAGCAGCGACGTTTCATGATTTGTCCTTGTCTTTTTCTGCTTGAGGTTGATTATGACAAGATTGGGGCAATCATGCTCTTGGTATGAGTCATCATCATCCTTGTTTGTGACTGTTTGTCTTATGTAATGTAATGGATGACCTTGCACACCTTGGTCTAAGTCATATCATGGTGTTTGTTGTCCATTCATGTCATTTTTACCGCCCAATGATGATTAAGAGCAATAAATATTAAAAAGTCCTACAGTAAAGTTTTGAAGGATTTGGTCTAGGAACTTACATGCATCTCCTTTAGTCATGTCATCTTCTCTCGCCCATCTCATATAAGCATTGCATCCATATCATCATCCATATCTTTTGCACTAACATTTCTTTGTCTCTTCATATTCTAGTCTTCTCATCCATTTCGAGAGCACACTCATGTTCTTGGAACATGTCTGTCCTCTCAAGGGGGCATACTGATACGCTCCTCGTCATTCTTCCTCATCTTATTTTGCACTGGAGCATTTCTTGACTTATTTTCTTTGTCACAATGCGACAAGCGACATTATGACAAAGAGGGGCAAAATGTAGACACCTAAAAATGACCTAGGCCTGCAAGCTTCATTTTTACCATTTTCGTCTTAGCATAATTAAGACATTTAATTATGTCCTTGGTCCACATTCAACTATTGATTAAATAATTCATAATTATTTAATTAATTCATGTCCTTTGATTCTTCATGATTATTAAATAAATAAATTTTATTTATTTATTAAATCGTCACTAATTGTCTGTCTTTCTTTAATTAAATAAATTTCTTAATTTATTTAATCCCCTTTGTCATTTAATTCTTCATTATTAAATAAATAAATTTCATTTATTTATTAAATAACTAATTGTCTTAATTAAATAAATTGATTAATTTATTTAATTAATTGGTCTTATCTGCTAAATTAAATAATTAAATTTAATTATTTAATTGCCAATTAATATTCTTCTCATTTTAGATAAATTAAATTATTTAAAATGTCATGGCAATCTTAACTATCAGTCCTTTTTGATAAATAATCTGAACAAGATTATTTATTATCTCTCAAAATCCATAATTTGAATTATTTTAATTCAAATTAGTAATTAATCTTCTAAAAATCAAGCAATTGGGCAGATTCTTGATTTTCTAAATCTTATCTTCAGTTCACATCTTATCTCTTTGATTTTTCGAATCAGGCAATCTTATCTTCTTGATTTTTCGAAAATCTTTATTTTCTAATTAATTTGTCTCATTTATTCTCCACCGTCGATCCGATTTTATTTTGACCGTTCGATTAAAGATTTTGCCCTAACCCTAATTAGGGATTCTTGGGTGTAATCTGGATCGTTCATTTCATTAATTTATCTCGTCCGTCCATTCGAAATGGCATTTTCTATAAAATGCCATCTTCTTCTCATTTTTTGAACACGCACATTTTGACATTTTTGCATAGTTATTATAGGCATTTGCTTTCACACTTAAATCTCCATAGGCAATTTCATTATTTATTATTATAGTCATTTAATCAAGGCATAAGCATTGTCAATCATAGGCTTTTAGACACAGGCATTTAGATTTTGAGTAAATCCTTCAAAACTTGCTTTAGTCTTGTCATTTGTCATAATTGCTCACGAATCTGAGGGCATCTTTATTTACTGCAAGCTAGGAGGTGTAACGAAGGTGAACAATGGAGGATGAAGATTCTGGGTAATATCATTCCTTTTGTTTTTTCATCATTTTCCTTTGTACTTCGTTATTTCAATGGATTTTTATGTTATTGATCTAACCATCTAACAAACCTGATTTTTCCCTTGATTACACACTCTACCTTGGTGACATTGATAACACTTATCTTCCTCATGTCCTCTACACCAAATGTTTACATATCAAATAGAATATTGATCCTTGCCTTGAAACTATATTTGATAACTTGAACATCTATTTCATGAGAGTCATCCTTTACTCGAACATTTGAGTTAATGGCTAGAAAATAAATTTGGATATCTGACTTAATTAGATCACACTCTTTAACAATTTGGTTTGTTCTTGGACATTTTTTCTAAGAGCTACCAACCTCCATTTGATAATATTTTTTTGGAGGAAACATCTATTATCATTATGCACAACAACTAACTTGTCAAGTCCCATGTCAACCATTTCTTTGAGATTTTCATCAACTTGTACCCAAACCATTTATTCTCACTTTGATACTACAATCTCATCATTTCCTTCTAATATCAACCTCATCAAACAATTTCTTGTCTTTTTCAATAAATTTGGGCACTTACTTGTAATTTAATTTACTCAATATTCAATTACCTTACCAATAGATTTATATTTGTGAATATTCTCAATTAATTTTTTTCCACCAACTGAGTTAGGATCAAATAAAGGGTTAATTTGACCCATTGGTTGGGCCAAGGTATCCATAATTGATTTAAGACATGAAGCTAAAATTTACACTTGTCACTTTAATTCAACTTTTGATTGTTTATCCTTCTTTTTCCTTTCCACCAACTTGGTAGCTAGTGCCTAAAAGTTATGTATGTCCTCGCCACATAATAAAGGTATCAAATTTATCTTTGTAATATTAAATTCCTTTATTGCCACTTCATCAACATTCTTTTGAGTAGAGTGATGATGAGTTTCCACAAAAATGTTTCTAGAGGAAACATCTTGCATCAACCTCTAGAAGTTGTTTTAGAATTTTTTAGCTATGGTGTCCTCTGAAGTAGGAAGAAATAACATTTTATTCTAGAAGATTTAATTCCACTAATTTTCTTTTCTTTGAAAATATTTGTTGAAACCAAGAGGAGGGTGTAACAGAAGGAGCACGAGAGGAAGTCTTAGTAGTACCAAGCAAAAATTGTAATGTTCTTAAATAGGACCTGTGGAGTTTTAAATGAAGGCTTGACTCTATTGAAAGATGATGCATCAGGTGAAGATGAAGGTGAAGGATTATGTTGGATTATTGGATTATGAATTAATGAGGTGGTGAAGAATTCGACGATGAGTGGAATGAGGAAGTAATTATTTGAGAGGGAGATGAGGTGATATAGACAATTCTTTCTTCTTTGGTCTCCTCAAGAATGGTGTCTAACTTCTCCATTTATTTTTATATCTTATTCTTATCCTTCATAACACCCTTGCATGTTCTTTCTATATTTCTCCTATTGGGAGGACCTTCACCACAATATCCTCCTTCTTCACCTATGGCTTGAGGATCAATTGATGATGATGTTGGTTGAGAAGAAGAATATCTCACTTGCCTATTGCCTTCTTTCTCTACACTTCCCTTTATTTCTAAAGGCTTTGTGCTTGAATTTTCAACAACCTTTTTCAATATCCATTATCTAGTCCTTTTGAGTACTATTGTTGATCTAACTTCTAGAGTTTTCACCTCCCTAACGTGCCTTAATTGATGGGAAACATGGGTTGCATCTAAATGTGATCAAAATAAATATGATCCACCAAGTTAGATTCACCATCTTCTATACCTCAAGGATATCCCAATTAAAATTGAAAATCATAATTTTCCTTAAAGGTAATCTCATACGATCCATTTTTCAAACTTCAAATTCATTATCACAATCAACCCTATAGTCCTTTATTTCAAGAATATGGTGGAATTAAAGTCCAAGTTACATATTATTCTTAACACAATCTTTATTATCAAATGAAAAATTCATCTCAAATAATTGCATTATGTTTTTACCCAATTCCATCTCAATATTTAATGCATCAAAAAAATTCTTGCATTGAAAATATGATAATCCAATGGGAAAAGGGACACTTGCTTTCTTCCTTTCTTGGAACCTTTTATTTAATTCACCAATTTTCTTACATACTTCAATCAAAACAAACTTGTCACTCACATATAGGTAGCTAGTTTACATGGGAATTCATCAAAACCTCCAACTTTGATGTAGGCGAACTTTTAAAATTGGATGAAATAACTCTTATATGTGTTGATTAACTAAGTAGCTTCCAGAGATATCCTCATGTGTTCTTATCACTTTGGAGTTCCCAAACTACATGCATTACAAACACATCATTCACTCTTCTAAATTTTTTGTAGCTATGGGTGGTGATCATAAATTTGGGTTACTTCATCAAAATTTCTAATTGAAACCAACCTTAGCCAAAATCTCATGTTGGTGATAACATAGAACAAATATGAAGACACATAGAAAGATTTATCAATTTGAAAATGTGTTATTTATCTATGAAGCTTATCACTAATAATACTTCCCTAATCAATGAAGTGTTCTCCATGGATGATCACAACAATAAAGTACATCCACTCTTCAAAATTATGTGCATTTGCATTACCAACTAACATGTGGAGTAGCATGATGATGTTGGAGATCTCATTAGCAAAATACAACCTACACAATTTTTTGGGAAACTAAGATTTTCCCTTCTTAGGAACAACTAACCATTGCCTAACAATTGTGTTTTGACATTGGTTCTTCTTCTTAGTGAAACATTGGGATACATTGATGTAGTATCAAGACCCAAAAATACTTCTCTTTGAGGTAACCTAAGAAGCATGGTGAAAGATTCCCCATTTAATTTGGAAATTATTATGTTATCCCCTATTCTTACTTCTCGAGTTTGAGGATCATAATGATTCATACATTCTAGCACCAAATTTGTGTATTACACCACTACAAGGAAGCTAATCACCTACAAAAATATGATATCTACCAATTTTTGTGTAATTAGGGAGCTATTTTCACAACCCATTCTTTGCCATAAATCATCTAGGTTCGCATGCCCTAGTTTACTATCATCAATTTCAAGCAACATACTTTCTAGACTACACAAGTGTTCATACCCAAGATATGTATACTTAATTTTCACTAAGATCAAATTGCAAAAAGATAGACTAACCCCTTCAACACACAACTAAACAAATATGGAGAAAATTTAATTTCCAACAAACAATTTTGCACTAGGCAATTACTAATGAAACTTAATTACCCACAATTTTTTTTCTCCATAAGTCACATGAGTGTAAGTAACTGTGTACCTTTTCTCTTGGTAAGATTTATTGTTCTATGTAGGACTTGGGATTTCCTCTAAACTACTATTTGGATGTGCTCCATGAATTCACCTTCTAGTTCTCACTAGTTCTTCGATAATTGCTTTTAAAAATACCCCTTTTGTTGATTTAATTTAGCCTTATCAACCAACATTTAATATCCTTGGGCTTGGAGAATGCATTAACGGTGCCTTTAATGTTGGTGCATATGTGATCCCACCTTATTGTTATTACTTGGCTCTATTAAAATATTGACCTTTTCAAAACTGCTTATTAGAAGTTTGAATGGTTCTTAGAACCTCATCAACTCTCGAAGGGGTTGTGGCAACCTTGTTGGAGAAAAAAATGAGTTTTGAGACCTCTAGAAGAGGCCAAAAATATTCAATTTAATGTTACAAAAATGACTCCCATATCACCAATAAAACACCTTTAAAAAATTCATTGAATTGTTCATCAATCATCAACTTAGTTGTGATAACCTTGTGGGGCATTGACATGAGTTTTGAAACCTCTAAAATATCTTAAACACTAATGCCAAAAATTTTCATTTCACCTCTTGAGCCAAAACACAAGACATCTTTGTGATCAACTTCATCTTTCAAAATTCTTTGTATTTCATTGTCCATGGAAATTTCTTAACAAAATTTAAAATTTGACATGTTTATGAAAGCCTTGTTGGCTATCGACAAGGTTGTGACAACCTCATTGAGGATCAACACAAAGTTTTGAAACTTTGCACAAGCACCGATTCCACCTAAAAAACACTTGATATAACTCTAAGGATGTAAATGAAACTCAAAATGAACTTCAAACTTTCGAAAGATGAAAGGTTGTGATAGTACAGTCAAGTTTCGACAGGGTTGTGGCAACCTTATTAGGGCTTGAAAGGGTTATGATAACCTCTTAAGATGCTAACAATACAACACTTAGACCCATACTAAATAAAAAGGAAGATGCAAAGGCTTAACAAAAGGAAAGTTGGGGCATAAAAAGATTCATGACAATGTCTTGGAAATGTAAATGTGATTTTGGGGTAAAGCTTTATGATCAATTAATGAATGCTTTGATATAATATTTTGGTATTAGATTAATACATATTCTCATAAAATAATGCCTTATTATTTGTGCTAGATTTGTGCTTTGTAAGAGGATGAGTTCGTAGATTTAGGATGAAATCACGATTGTAAATTAGTTTTTTGAGCTCAAGCTTGTCCCAAAAGACACAATAAAGTTTTGCTCTTTTGCTTCTTGATGGATAAATGTCTACTTTACTCTTCTTGAAGTTATGGGGACTGGTAGTATTTAAAAGTACATTAAAGGGCTATCATTTAATCACAAGAAGAAAATTTCTCCCAAATAAACCCCAAAAAGTGTAGAAAGATTAAAAAACAACAGAGAAAGCCACTAGTATGTATATTTTTAACTCCTTTTCAGTGTACCAAATTTTAATGTTTTGTTATTAATTGCTTCAAATGCTATAGGATGAGAGAGAACATGAGCATTCCAAATGATGTTTGGATGATTAATGAATGCATTAAATGTCCTTAAAGACTAGCACACATCATCGAATTGTGCCAAACGTGTGTTTAATTAGCTTATAGTAGGAAAATAAAGCAGGATACAACTAAATTTAAATTTTGAATTTTGAAAAGGAGGGGACAAGCTTGTGAAGTGGCTAAGAGATAAATGGAGTTATATGCATAAGTGAGGATGATAAATACATATATAAGACAATGCATAGAAGTGTACGTGTATAAAGATAGGGTAGAGCTAAATGTATATGAAAATGTGTCTATAAATATATAAAAAGACTAGGAGAATGAGTCCAATTTTACATAAGATAACACTATTTATAAATATATACATCAAGAAATTTTACAAAATAACATATTTACAAATCTAATTCAAATATAAAAAATATACCTCTAAAAGAAAAACTAACTTGAATATATACGCTAGGTAAAAACGCATCGCTTCCAAATCTCTTAAAACCCTAGAAACCCTGGCCGATTGGATGTATTAAAACCTTACAAACCCTACTAGATATATACATCAAGAAATTTTACAAAATAACATATTTACAAATCTAATTCAAATATAAAAAATATACCTCTAAAAGAAAAACTAACTTGAATATATACGCTAGGTAAAAACGCATCGCTTCCAAATCTCTTAAAACCCTAGAAACCCTGGCCGATTGGATGTATTAAAACCTTACAAACCCTACTACATGAGCCTCTCGTGATGGATAATCTCCCTGAAACACTGATATTTTCGAACAAGGAAATGAGTATGAAGGGACCTGAGTTTGACTTTATGGCTAGTTTCAGTGCCTAAAAGATGAATGGGTTCCCGAAATGTAGGTCATCTTTCTCACTTTGTCAGTTAGATTTATCTCTCCATTTCTAGCTGGCCATTCAAAGATGCAACATTTCTTGTAATTTTTTTTTTTTTCAATTTACTTCTAAGGTATATGGGGCTGAGAAGTTTGGCTCTTGGGCTGCTGTTAATGCCTCAGAGGCGAATACGGTTCCCAAAAGAAATTTAATCTTACTGTGTCTGTTGGATCGTAGCTACTTCCACTGGGTTGTTTAAAGATTGAACATGGAAGTGCTTTAGTAGATTCATTAGGGTTTATACATTCTACGCGCTTGTGCATATTTTATCATAACTTTCCTGAGTTTAGGTATAGTTGTTTTTAAGAGTAAAAGTGAGCGGAAGATTACCGGTGTTGGAGATTAAAACAAACCCTTTGTGGAAAATGAGTGGAGTGAAATTACTCGATCAAAGGTTTCAGGTAGATTATGCATATTTTATTTTCTCTGGTAAATTTCGGGCATTTTATTTTCTGCTGTTTCACCTATTGAAACACCCACTTACATTAAGCATTTATAAGGATTAGTCAGCTTTTGTATTTTTAATAAGGAGTACCTCCTTATCTGCCCGTTTATCTGTTCAAGAACCCACTTACATCAAACGCTAGTATCTATTCTGAATGTCATGGCAAGATTTCAACTCAGGTTAGCCTAAGGTCGGGGACTATCTTCTTACAGTCTGATGTGGGCATGCAATGCCAGTTATGTTAAATATGGCGAAGGGACTTTTTTTTTCAGATGATTTAAGTGTTCTTAATTACTCATTTAACAAAATGACATTATCGTATCATATAAAAATCCGGCGGAAGCTGCCAGACCTTGGGAAAAACCAAATTTATATCAGTCCCCGACTGAGAAAAAAATCAACAATTAACATTTGAACACCCCAGATCTGATAACGGCTTTGAATCAGGGTTTATTATGTCTGATATGGGGGATTTGAATTAGGGTTATGGTTTTGAGAGATTTTTTTTTGCTGCTTTAATAAGTTTGAACTATATGGAAGAATTGAAGTTATTGCCACTATAATTAAATTTGTTCACAGTTATTATGTTTTTTTTAGTGTTATTAGTGAACTCGATGGTGGGACGTTGTAATAAAGGTATTGGGGCCGTACCCTTCTTGTTGTAAGGGACATTGATGTACTGCCCTCGGAGGTGTGAGGGCAAGTGTTAAGAGCAAATGTGGTTGGGTTGGGTTGGGATCCCAACATTATTGGTTTGTGAAAGATGAACACAGAAAGTTTTATGTGAATGTTTGAAGTATGTGATAATGCATTATCTGTGCAAGTTCAATTTCTTCAAATTGAAATAATAGTCTCGATGAGAATCCCAATAGAAGTTGGGCGTTACCATCCTATTTGCATTTGTGATAATGCTTTATTTATTTTGGCATTTCTGTTCGTCAACTATAGCTTTTAGTACTCTGTTTGCACGATCTGAATTGTTTTGGAAGACCTGAAAGTTCTCAAGAGGCATACTTAGTGAAATTATGAAAAATTGTTACCTTGGTGTTCATGGCTTTCCCTAACCATATGTCTAAATTTTACACTTTATATATTCTGTTTGGTCCTCTATTGAGATGTTTTTCATTTCTTAAAACTCATATATGTAAATGTTATCTCATTTTGCCAGTCTGTAGAGCTCTCCAAGGTATTAGTGTTTTCCTTATAGTATTGCTGTGTTTTGAGTCTACTAGGTTTGATCTCGGTTCCAATGTTGTATGTGTATTATCTAACCTTTTCAAAATTTAGATTAGCCTTGTATAATCAATTTGTGGGCTATTGCTTTTTAGCTTGTATGTTTTGATGTCTCATAGAACTGCTTAATGGAATACAGAAAGACGACTAATATTTCCTAAAGCTTCAGCTGCAGTTTATATATATGTAGAAGGCAGATTTTTTTCCCCTAAATCTCGAGCTAGATTATTTTGACTTAAATTGTTAATATTTAAATTGGGGCAGATAAAAATTTAATTTGCATTTTGGAGATACAGTTTTCTTAGATATTGGTGAACGACATCATCGAATTAGGTTTAATCTATTGATTGCAGTTGGGTATGGTCCAATCTTGCTTATTTAGGTTTTATACATGTCAATAATCTCTTGAATGTTTATTGGTTTGGTTTAGTTTTAATATTGTAATGTTTCATTTGAGTCCACACTGGATTGCCTAATTTAAAATATGGTTTCACCTTGCTTATATAGGTTCCTATCTATACCTGTTTGGAGCAGATTGGTTTGGTTTGATTTAGTTTTGATTTTATTGTAATATTGCACTGGACTGCACAATAGATTGCCTAACCTACAGTTTTGGTGCACCTCAGAAACGTCCCCTGTAGTCTTTTACACATTCTCTATCTGCACATCGTACCTATGCGATGCACTCTAGTATGAAAGAGGTGGTTGAATTTGATTGAATGTCAGGGCTTGGACAGTTTAATGGGGTTTAATTGGGCAACAATTAAGTGGTGTTACAACGTCATATAAAAACTGCAATACATTGTATCGAACTTTTTGACCTGTGGGAAGGGTCATTGGTGCATACTGGGTGATATGAGCTGTATTTGCAGTACGTAACTATGGACTTATGCATCTATTCCTTTAGAATCAAGGTGGTTCATTTTAATCAAATGCAGGACAGTTTAGTTTAATTTTGAGAAAGGGGCAAGAAAGCGCGGTGTTAACTATTTCTTATCCAAATTCCAACATGTTGACTCCCAACTCTGTTGGCTTCTCTTTGGATTAAGCATGACGCCTCAAGGTTCAGGGATTTGCTTAAAGGGTAATTCAGGACGAGTTTTTGATACAGAATCATTATTTCAAATTATATTTATAGCCTTGGCCTACTAGAAGGGGGCATTGAATCGAGATGTTGGGAATGACTTTTTTAAGGGTGTGGCCGGTTGGGTTCCCTTGGGAAACTTGCAAAAATATCATGTTGATGTCTAGATAAGTAATACTCAACATTATTAGTTGAGGTTACAGTTGTGTGTAAGATTGTACTTATCCAGGCACAACTGTGATACCTTGAAACTTAAAGACAGGCTATATGAGAATGTAATGTGCTAATTTAAGAACTGGAATGGAAAAGTCGAAGATCAGTCACTCACTAACAAGAAAGGTTTCGTGTTGAATTGGCAAAGCATAGACAATTACTAAACAATTTTCAAAGAGACTAAGTAAAATGTGGTTGCTTCTACCCCTCCAATTTCAAACCCTAGGGATTAGTGTTCTCTTGTTGTCGTGTGCAATTGTAATTCCCAAGAATCCCAAGCCCCCTTTGCCTCATAATAGCTGTTCTTCTGTCGCAAGGCATGCCTTTTGTGCATGCTCTGATTGGTTTGCTAATGCCCCCTACTTGTGAGGTTCTTGGTGATGGCCTCGGTTTATTTGACCTTCAACTTTGTGGTGGTTGTTTTGCTTTTGGGTTCAATAATGGTGTCGAGTCTTTATAGGTTCTTTATCAGGCGGTTGTGGATTCTCTTGGATGTGCTTTGTTGGATAGAAGTTTGATACTTTTGGTGTGGGTCGCTATGGTCCCTACTATTGTTGGTTCTAGGGTGGTGCATGCCCATTAACTATGGTCCCTACTATGGCCGGTTCATGATACTACCTTGTGGTGGTTTGTTGATAGAATGTGATAGAAATTGAAGACTTTCTATCTTTAATGAGGTTTGGTTTGCAGATTCAACAACACGTGGATTTCTCTTCTTGACCTTCACAAATAGGGTTTGGAATCATGGAAGTTTTTCATTGATGGTAAGATACGCTATTCTTTTGTGCGAGGGGCTTCTTCATAGCAACTTTTGCTTTTTCAAAGGAAAGATATTTGATGTTTCATGGCATGTTGAGGTGTGGGTAGATCACTCTATCTTAGTCAAGCCTTTGTTTATCTACTCTAATCCCCTCGTTAGACTTCTTATTGTTAGATCGTTTTTGGGATCACCTTTAAAATCTTCCTCTCCAATTTTGGAAAGATTACTTCTTGGAGGCATGGTCAATGTTATTAGTTGCTTCTTAAAGGTGGACCCTACAACTTCATACATGGGGCACTTTATGTTTGTCCAAATTCAGGTGGACATAGATATCAACAAGGCTCTTCATAGGGATATTGCTATCATGGTGGGGAATAAGCCATAGACTAAATAGTTTTGACTATGAAGCTCTCCCCATAAAATGCAGTTCATGTTTTTCCATTTGGCACAAGCTTTGTTTGTCCTTTCTCTTGGTTTAAGGTGGTTGTTTTGTGGTGGAGGAATGCTTGCAAAGATCACTTGTATATTCACGCCTTCAATTTATTAGGTTATAAGCTCCTCTCAAGGTGACAAGTCTTTTCATGATGTTGGGATTTGTCTTCCAATGCCTTGTAGTGAGTTGTTATCATGGTGGGGAATACGCCATAGACTAAATAGTTTTGACTATGAAGCTCTCCCCATAAAATGTAGTTCATGTTTTTCCATTTGGCACAAGCTTTGTTTGTCCTTTCTCTTGGTTTAAGGTTGTTTTGTGGTGGAGGAATGCTTGCAAAGATCACTTGTATATTCACACCTTCAATTTATTAGGTTATAAGCTCCTCTCAAGATGACAAGTCTTTTCATGATGTTGGGATTTGTCTTCCAATTCCTTGTAGTAAGTCACTTTTTCA
Source organism: Sequoia sempervirens (assembly GCA_007258455.2). Classification (NCBI taxonomy): domain Eukaryota; kingdom Viridiplantae; phylum Streptophyta; class Pinopsida; order Cupressales; family Cupressaceae; genus Sequoia; species Sequoia sempervirens. The sequence continues at coordinate 343,854,979 of VDFB02047230.1, read as the reverse complement.
AGGGGGTTTTCTCATAGTTGTCGGGATTAGAGAGTTATTCTCCTTTGGCTCCTATTGGTGAGTCCCACACATTGTTAGCTTTGACTATAAAATGTCTACTCATACTAGTTGGGACTCACCAATAGGAGCTTGTTCTTGTGGTTGTCGATCGATGAGTGGCTATTCTAGCTCATTGATACTCTATTTTTGTTGCACCCATGGATGTGCCTTTTAAGTGGGATTCCAACCCCCTTGCTCCTCATATGTTTGAGGACTTAGTTGACATATCCTAGACAATTATGTAAAGATAGAAGAAAGTTGGCTACACTAGCTCATTGATACTATATTTTTGTTGCACCCATGGATGGGCCTTTTAAGTGGGAATCCACCCCCCTTGCTCCTCATATGTTTGAGGACTTAGTTGACATATCTTAGACAATTATTTAAAGATAGAAGAAAGGTTTTGGCAAATTTGTCTTTTAATTGTATAGTAGAGTGAAGGGTGTGAGATTGAATAGGTAAGGGTTTGGCATTGTTTAGGTTGAAATCTTGGTTACTCTTTTGTACTTATTTTATTTACTATTGTTTTTTTTTTTCATTTGGCAACTTTGCTATAGTTGTCTTTTCCTTCCTTATGGGATTGCTTTGCAAGCTTTGAGTTGATCTATTTGTTGTACATGGATTTTAGTCCCCTCAAAACCATTTGATCTAATAGAAAACAAGTTTATTTTTTAGAGAAACCCTCAATGGGATATTTATCAAAGCATGATACCATTCCTTATATATTTCCATATCATTAATCCAATAAGAACAAGGTAAATTATTTTCAAAACAACCACAAGGCTCATCAATCCAAACTTCCAATGTTATTCGGTAGATATTGAAATATTATGCTCTCTTAAATGGGATGGTTTTAATTTTGTTGAATCCCCTTACACTATTCTTCTTATAATAGGGCTTACTTGAAGTTGCATATGTCATGATGAGGTTGATGTTCAAAGTATTGATCTTGGATTTGATCAACCTTTACACTATTTTTTACCCAATTTTGTATGATGTAGTGAGAGGAAACAAATGCAACACTTTGACAATAGATTGAACTATAAAGATCGATTATCTCAACATAATTAAATTCTAGCTTGCTATTGTGATCTAATTTAGATCACACCTCCCTAAATAGGGTCAATCACCTAAAGCTTATTATGCTCTAATTCATATCACAACTCCCCAAATAGAGGCTTAGTCTTTGTTCACCATGCTTTATAATTTGTTTTTAATTAAATTCAATTTTCTTTGCATCCCCTTTAGGCTTTCTTTGGTAAATCAAAAATTGTAGCTTTAGAAAGAAATAAGTTAATCTTCTTTGTCATCTAGTATAGAAGGCTTAGAAAAGTGTGTTCTCAACATTGACATTGAAATGTGTATTTGTATATGGAAAGAGAGGTTAAATTTGAATGGATTAGTGCTTATTTATTCAAATCTTAAATGGACTATTGAACTCTAGTACTAAATTGTCCTCCAAGTCAACTTCCATGCAACTCTAATAAGGTTAGAACTCCTTCATTGAACATCACGGGTTGCACAATTATTGCCTCATGATTAGGTAAACTTCTTGCAAGAAGTACTCGTCATATGTGATCTTATCTCCAACCCCAAGGTTCCATGCATTCCATAAATTTGCAAAAGATTGCAAAATCCAAATCTATGGCATACAAATCTTTGTCACCTCCATGTCCACTAGTTTAACTATTATTTCAATCAATGACTATCACTAGCTCAAGGCATTTAAAATATTGTTGGATTTAATTTGCACAATGCTTCAACACAAAATAATATCCATGCAAGTATTCTACACACCTTGTAGTTTTGTTGAGTTTTTCTTGACTCTTGATGAATTTTAATGTTTGGTGGTTGGTATACAACACAAACTCCTTTGGCAACAATCAGTGCCTCCACTTGTGCAAAGCTTGCACAATGGCATATAATTCTTGGTTGTAGACTTGACCTTGTTGCCCAGCCTCATTCAATTTCTCATTGAAATACATTATTAGTCTCTACCCTCTTGGCTCAACAAAACATGTATTGTCATTTTATTGGCATCACAATCAACTTGGACCATCTTTCCAATTTCTATGAGCATTAGCTTGGGTTTCTTTATTGCTTTCTTCAATAAGAGCATGAAACTCTTGGTTGGAGTAGCTATCCTATCTCTATATGTAGTGCATCAAGGGTGTGTGGCACCACTTAAAAGTCCTTATGAACTCTTGATAGAAGCTTGCCAACCCACGTAAACTTTTGGCCTCTATCACGCTTCTTGGTTCTAGCCGCTCAAAGATCTTATGAACCTTCATTGGATCCATCTTCAATCCTTTTGATGGTATAATAAAGCCCAATTATATAAGTCCCTTATGCACAAGTTTGCACTTCATATTTATAGACATATGTTCTATTTAGTTATCTCAACACTTGTTGCAAGTAAGGTGCTTATCTTGCTAAACACCAAAATAGGGTATAATTACCACAAACTCGTTAAGAAACAACTTCATAACCATGTTCACAAACTCATGAACATTGTTATGTTTGTTAGCTCATATGAAATTACTCACCACTCATACAAGCCTTCATTTTGAATGAGGTCTTCCATTTGACTCCCTTTCAAATCTTGATACGATGATATTTGTTCTTAAGATCCATCTTTGAAAAGTAATGTGCATCACTTAATTAATACGCTAGGTTAATGGAAATCTATGTTTGATGGTAATCTTATTGATTGTATAGGAATTTGTATAAGCCCTTCATTCTCCATGCTTTAATGCAAGTATTGTAGGCATTACATAAGGAACATTCCCTTATCAAATCTCATTCTAGTTCTTCTTCAACCTATTTGTTCAACTTCATGCTCATGTTAAAATACATTTGTTGTGGTACCTTTTTAAGAAAATTGGAACATACTCTTAGATCCAAAGAGTGATATGTTGCACATGAATGGTAATCTAGCTACCATTCTTATACCCATCACATCTATGAACTCCTTGAGATCCTATGCTAATCACATCTACGAACTCCTTGAGTTCCTATGCTAATCACATCTATGAACTCCTTGAGTAGTGCAAGGACTTCTAGCTCATTTGATTATGCAACTCCTACTCCTATGTGGGGTTAAATATGAGCGCATAACAATCCCACAAGACTCCCACCTTGAGAAACTCCTTTACTAGGGACATCACCTTGTCCTTTATATAGATTCTTCCTCTTCTTGTGTGGTAATTAATTCATACTTCTTACCATCCTTCCTAATGGTGAAGGTGTTTTTGCACTAGTCGTGTATTGTACATCTATCATATTGCAAGACCTTAATACATGGCATGTGTCCAACAAGATCATGTCACATCGGATCTCATCCATGTATCCCCAATGCCAGACATAATTTGACATTGCTTTGCCATTGTGAGTTGCTATCCCTTTTACAACAAGAGATTGCATGGTATAGGGTGTGTGATCATTTTCAAACCCAACTCATATACCATCTTTGCAGATGCTAAGTTGTTGGTCCTACCTCCAGTGATGATCAACTTTCACTTAGTTTTTAAAGTGGGTCTTCTTGAATCACAACCCCTTATCTTAATGTGTATTTTTTAATAAAACTTTGCAAATTGTCAAATTTCTTATCCTTTAGGCATGCACTTTTTTTTGTATTCCTTGACATGCCTTCTTTAGCTTGCACAACATGCACATGGTTCTCTGCACACCTTGCTTTGACATGACATTGGAACACTCAAATGCTTGGTGAATTTCTTGTCCACATCTAAACCAAGTCTCGTAAAGCTTTTGTACTATCCTTATCTTCCTCTATCTCCATCTACATGTGCTTTGTACACTGCACAGTGTCACTCACTTTTGCACCATCCTTGTACACATTGGTTTTCTTGCCACCTTTCTTGCTCTTTTCCTTTTCCTTTTCCTTGCCCTTACTATTACTATATGCACTTTGTTTTCTATGTAACAACTCCTTAGCCTTGAGTTCTAGTTGGTAGGAATCCTCAACATAATGAATTACTAGGAAACAAATTCCATCCTAGATTATGATGTGAAAACCAATTACATACCTAGACACTTATTTCATCTTCAACATGACCATCATGAATGCATAGTTTGCAGAGTATTTTTGTGTATTCTTTAATTGTTCTCTCCCTCTATTGCAACTTTTGGATTTTCTTTTCCAAATCTAATGTGTAGTTGGTTAGCGTATAATTCTCCTTTAGTCACCATATGGTCCAACTTTTACATGCGGCTCTTCTAGATTGAGTCCCACTATAACACAATATTCCCTTTTGATTTCATGGTAGCATACTTGACTATTTAAATGTCCTCAACTATTTAAAATTAAAATTATTTTTCTAGCTCAGTTATCTTGTCAACTAACTCTTTTGGATTTAAGCTTCTCGAGTAGCTTGGAAGGTTAAAACTTACCTTACTCTTGACCTTCATCAAGGTGACTACAAATATTTCATTTGCATTGATGTTCTCGACATCCTTTGGATCTATGAGAACATTGCAAGCATCTTAATCTTCCCTCTCATCATTATTGACATCTTCCATGACCATTGGACCTCTTTGTTGTGAAGTCAATGATTTTTCATTGAGCATGAATAGATATCAATATATCAACTGTATTTGCAATGCACGCCACTTGATTGTTTCTTGCACCTCTTATTCAACTTCATGACTCATCTTCTTTGGTTTACTTGTAATGCAACAATATTTTGTTCAAATGCTTAGGTTAATGAAATTACTCACTTTAGACTAAGAACACACTCTAATCCTAGATTGGTGCAGTAGTTGAATGTGATTCAAATGAACAAATGCCATTTTGAATGGACATGCAAAGAACACAATGAAAGTAGGAAGGAAGAAATGGATATCAAACCACACAAACAATGGATATGATTATAGGAAATAAATAAATTACATTGGGCCACCAATATGTGAAACTTGACAACACTTTGCAACCCAACCATTGAGAAGTATGCATAAATACTCTTTACATTGTAATTGCTTTATTCTAATCTTAGCCTAAAACTCTTTGTATCTATTTTGTCAATTTACCAATTTGAAATTTGCTCAAATGGCTACAAGTTGAACTCCCTCAAAATTCTAACTCAATCAAACTTCTACAAATGACCAAGTATCTCAATTAAACAACACCATCACTTATCTAATATGTGTTGACATGGAGGACTAGTGCAATTTGTCACCATAAATGATTACCCAAGATGAAATCTAGTTAGCATGGTTACCATATGCAAATAGCTTAATCAACCATTCCTTAATAAATTTCAATTTTGACATTCTAATCTTCCACAACTAATAAACTATTAGATAATCTAATCATTACTATTTGGTAGAAGTTGTATTAATGAATGATCAATTGCTTTGACATTTTGATATTTGCCAAAATTCTAAAACATGTATATGATAAAGTGTGAATCAAAAATGTTACTTTTGGGGTTCCATGGGCTACATGAAGAACACAAGAGCTAGGTAAGGCAATTGCTAGGTCCTATGCTAGGAAAATCTTGTGCATAGATTGATATGTGCTTCAATAAATTTGTAAAAGACCAATAGGATCTATGCAAGACCAATACAAAATAGCACTAAAACATAAAGGATGCATGGGACACTCAAAATTGTCCAAACAAAACAAATCAACACACACATGAGTTAGGTTTGCACACAAAGAAATTACCACAACACAAAATGTACACACAAGTTAGAACTACAAATACACAACTACTTCTTTTGGGTGCTGCAAGATTGCTCAAATTCAAGGGAATGTTCTTGCATTTCACATGCCACAAGTAAAGTGATTATTGTGTAATTTCACACATATTGTCATTAAATAACAACTCATTCCCCAAAACATAGAAACACAATTACAATGTACACATTAAAAATTACTTTACTAATATTTTCTTTTGTCAAGACTTGTGGGTGCATCAATCTTCCAAACTAAGGCCAAATAAAAATTACCTGTCAAGTAGTTTGGTGTGAATGATTTGTGTTGATGTAGACACCTTGCTCTTTGATTCCCTCCTTTTTTCTTCACACATGTCCTTCAACCTCACCATTAACATTTCCATTATTACTTAGAGTCAACGATGTACTAATTTTACACATCACCTATTTCTAAGTTTTTCCTTTGTTGATTTGAAAGAAAAAAATTGTTGGCAATTACATTTATTCATAGAGGATTAGGGGAAGGAATAATTTACCAAAGACATGTAGCACAAGTAGACCTCTAGATACTCAAGGATAGATCCCAAAATGATTATATAGTAGAGCATGTAGAGTTTATCTTTGGTCTATTAGATTTTTTCTATTCTCCTTGAATTCATATACAACCATCTCTCCACAAGTGCATAAACTATTGGGGAGGTTAATGTGCCTACAATTCAACCCTCGGGAAGTACCTATAATTGTGTAATATGACCTTACCTAACCACACCTCATTTTAGCCTATTTTAAGCCCTTAAATGAATATTTATTATTTATTTAATTATCTCCATCCTTATCCTATTCCCTTAATTAAATAATTATTTATCATTTATTTAATTAATATCCTTTATCCTTATCCTTATCCCTTCACACGATCCTATTAATTAATTGCCCTTTATCCTCTATTCTTGTGCATTTAATCTTGGCCTTCCATCTTCACATGTATCATAATCTAAATTTGTCCTCATGTGACAAATGTTCTCTTCACATGTCTAACTAACTCCTTGCCTAGATTCATTGAACCTAAACATCTATCCAAAAGTCAAACTAAATTTTCATCTTATCTACTCATCTCATTTAACTTCTTAATGTTAGCCATTGCCATAAGGATTTTTGCCCTTATCTCAATTCTAAACCTAGATCCTATCTATCATTTGACACTTGTCATATGATCACATCCTTGAACCATACCTAATCATCCTTCAATCTTAGCCATCCATCATCAATCATTCTTAGCCATTGATTTTGCCTCTTAAAAACTATATCTAGAGGCTCTCCTCCATTTTCACCTAATGAGTGCATCTCTTGAGTTGTCATACCTACATGCTATCATTTTGATCACTCATCTATCAAGCCTATCAAGCCTATCACTATCATTTTCAAATCATATCAAGGTTATGCTAGAGCATTGAGCAATCCACATATCAACATCAAGGGAAAATCAAATGGAATAAGGGTGCACCCCATTTTCACTCATCAAGGAGAGAAACAAAGATTTTAGGTGAATGCATTGTGCTTTTTATTATTTTTATCTTCCTTTGTTTTCCTTCAATCTTTTCTAACCTTTTCAAATTATACCTATTTCACTTAATGAGGTTTGATTTCTTGTTATATGCTCATTACTTTGTTATTATTTATTTATTATTGCATTGTTCTACATTTATCCTTTAGTTTAATAACCATCTACCTTGCTGTTGTTTGCTTTGGTTGTTATCTTTTTTCTTTAGACTACAGGAATCGGGTAGCCCCTTATAAATTTTAGTGCACTTGGTAAACATTTTTCATGTGATCGATGACATTGGCGTGACACGCCCTTCGATACCATAGGGATGGGGGAAGACTAAATCTCGTGACCTCTTGCCTGCAATAGGATGCTTTAGCCAATTGAGCTAGCCCCCTATCCTCGTTTACTTTTTTGCTCATTACATGATCAAATCTCAATATTCCATATAGATTGTCATTATTGTGTGTCCACTAAGAGATGATAGTTTGCTTATTTAGAGGTTTCTTTAATTATACACCTTCATCTTTGTGATGCATTATGTACATACCATAAGTTTAGTTAAAGATCATTATGTTTAAGTTGGCCTCTTTTTATTTTTAATTATTTATTTTACTTTAGATTTTTAGCAAATGAATTATTTTTTAATGAACAATAAACTGAATTTATGTTCTATTTTCTTTATTTTTTATTTTTGGTGGTAGAATACTATTGTCTCTTTGTCCATTTTTAGTAATTATACCAAGTAAAACATATAATGGTTCCATTATTAGTTGATCAAACATTAGTTCAATGTCATAATTGAGATGACACATGTTAAAAAGAGTTGAAGGTGTGTTTTGATAAGATGATAGAATAATTCACAGTGCATGAAGTTGAGAATTAAGAACGACATAGAAAACTTTATATTTCACTACTTTTGTTGACATATAAATAATTTTGATGTGAGTTCCTAAGAATATTAATATAGTGGTTAAGAATAATGATTTTTTAATTTTCAATTAGTGCAAAGAATGTTGTTTATATAAAGGAAAAATTGAAGGCATTACAATATTTAGACAAATAAAAAACAAGAACAACAAACCACACTTGATGGTTATATTACCAATTTCATATTTTTAGGGTTTAAATCATATGACGCTAAATATTACCCCTTTTCACAAGTTATAGATGCAAGTTACTACAAATGTTACCATTACTCATCAAGATGCTAGTTGTGGAAAAAAGGTACAACACCATTTATTGAATCCATGGAGTGTTCTAGCATCACAAAAGTGGAATGAAGAATCATTTATGGATAAGGGGTCTATGAGTGGAATAATGAGGATTTCTAAAAAGGAAATAGAGAAAAGCATAAAAAATCTTCAATTTTCCAAAAAAATAGAGATCATTGTGTAAAATTGTCTATAGAAGAGAATATCTTACTACAAATATTTGCAAATAAAACAAAAAGATACTAGAAAATATAGGAAATTTATACAAGAGAAAATAAATGAGTATTGAAAAGAAGAAAAAGGAAAGGAAACTAGGACATAATAAAGAGAGGGTCGCACAAACTGTAGACACCTCAAAATCGATCCCATACTAGGAAATAGTAACGAGGGTTGCACAAACTATACACATCTTGAAATCAATCCCATTTTACATATTTAGTTAAATAAATATTAATTAATTATTTCCTATAATTCAACACCTTTCCAATTTCTTGTAATTAATTAAATAATTTAAATAGTAATTATTCATCCCCATAATTAATTGACTATATTTATTTTATTAGATTTCCAATTTCTTCCAAAAGATTGATTAATTTAATTAACTCAACCATAGGCCCACTCATTAATTATTCTAATTTGGATAAACTAATTAATTCTCCACTAATTTTCATTAGTATTTTTCTCAATTAAAAATTCATCCAAATCCCCAAACTTTCCATCATGGGACAAGTGTCTCTAACCCTCTTTAATGCTCAAACATGTGAACATGCATGAGTCATTATAACCCTCCACTTCATCTTTGACCAACACTATCATTGGTTGATCACACATGTATGAGATCCTCCCACACATGTGTATCCACTCTACACCTTCATCTTTCACCTATATGTCACTCTCCTTGATTTCTCTCCTTACACTTTGTTGCAAGATGGTGTGTCCCTTGGTCTCCTTGGTGCAACGTGATGCTTGGGTTTGTGACATGGCTTAACTGCTTCGCGTTGATCTTGTATAAATTTTGTGGTTGTATCGGGAATTAATAGGTTGATCTTTTGGTGCAATGACAACCACCAATGTAACAATTAGTATCAGAGTCGAGGTCACAGGTTCAAACCCATCACTTGTGCTGGGGGGATTGTTGCAAAATGGTGTGTCCCTTAGTATCCTTGGTGCAACATGGTGCTTGGATTTGTGACATGGCTTAACTGCCTCCTGTGGATCTTGTATAAATCTGGCAGTTGTATTGGGCATTAATAGGTCGATCTTTTGGTGTAACGACAACCACCAATGCAACACATTTTTCACATATTGTTCACTTGTCAAATTCATGTGCTTTCCAATGTTTGCTCACACATGTGAGCACACCTAGCCTTCTTCCCCATGCCACATGTCACTTTCTTGAGCCTCCACCTTGTGACATTTTTCACAAGGCTAACCTTCATCCTCTCACTCAATCTTTACCCTCCATCTTACAATGCATCTCAACCCTCCATCTTGGCCACCAAAAAACTCTAGATTGAAGCCTTGTCCTTCATTCTCTATCAGTCCACTTGCAACCAAAATTATACTACTAAATTTCTATCCAAATTCATCTATTATACTATGATTATGCTAGTTTGAATCTTGATCAATCCATATTTCAATCTATGGTCATTTAAACTTGCATTTGAGAGAAAATCAAGAGAGTTCTTTCTACTTCAACTCAATTAGAGGAGCAAGCTTCAAATTGAAGTATAAAAGTTTATTTATTTATTTTTTGTTTCATTTCCTCATTTGAATTCCTTGTATTCATTCTAGCATGCCTAGTGGGATCTGTTTCCCTATAACTAATGATTTGTTTGAGTTTAGTTTTGTGTTTGCACATTCCAATTTCAAAAATTACACTTTAAGCATGTGTTTTAGTACTTCCACATTAGGAATAAGACTTTTGTTACTACTTTAGCACTTGCCCATTGCTTCGTAGCGCTTAGACCTTTTAACTATCTTTCATTTATTTTTCACTTATTGTTGTAGGTTTCTTACTTTGTGTGTGTCTTTGCGCTTATTTTTCAATTGTTTAGTTATTCATTTTTAATGTGCCAACTCTTTATTTTGTAGGAAATCTAACTTTGTAGGTGTTGCCTTTCATATCATGTGGCACTTGCACCCTACGAAACAAAACTTTCATGGTTTAGTGCTTCTACCACTACACTAGTGCCCCTATCTTTTATTTTGTTTTTCATTACTTTCTATTTATTATCTATTTTTCTTATTTTACGTATTAACTAGCTAGTTTTTATTAGAGTTAACCATTTCTTACCTTCTATTTCTATGTGTTTCTCTATTTTAGTAGAAAACTATTAAATTTTTATTCATGTGTAGATTGACATGTATAATCCATGCTTCAAAATCTCCATTCTAGTTTTAATGATTTTGATATTGGATCAAATTTTAGTTTAGAGAAGCACTTACATTGTTCAATACTTTCGTTGTTCATTGCTTGTAATTTTTAGTGTTGACACTATGTGATTTATCTCTTTCATTCTTTTTCATTTGGTGATTTTTTAATTTTTTTTTGGCTAGCCTTTTTTCTAATTTGGAAACTAAGTGGTTTAACTTGTCTTTCATAGGTCAAAGGCTTAAATTTGAAACTACTGACATATCTCTAGTAAGTTCATTTGTCCAAGACACTTTTTTTTCCATTGATTTAGGCTCTAAATTAGGAAGAAGGTTAATTTACTTGTTTACCATGTTTTTGGAGTGCATGTAGATGTATTTTTCTCCTTGTGCTTAGTGAAATCTTGGGGATCAAAATTCTCACATTATCTTTTTTATTTTAGTTAGATCCAAAGGTTTGTTAGAGTGTGTATTCTCTCCCTTTGTTCTTTGTGTGATCTTGGGTGATCATAAAAACCTAACATTACCTTACCCATTAGGAGACCTGCTTGGGGATTTCATCTCCATAAGTAACAATCTTTACCACACATTTCAATAGGATATATAAATGGGGGAAAATAAAAGTTATACCTAAATATAATCACATAATGTTTGGAAAATCTTTGGGGCCCCTGGTGATTTAGAAAACAAGGTGAAGGGTTGATCTTGTTGATGTTTTTGGTAGCTTTGGGAGGTAAGCCAAAAGTTAGGTCGGTTCAAGTGAAAGAAAAAAACATAAATTGTATGTGTTGGGTTGGCTCAAGAGAAAGACAAGTCAAAATTAATTATATAATTGCTGGGTCGGCGAAATCACAAAGTAAAAATTATATTGGCTGGATTTGTATAAATAGAAGGAAGATTCTTCTCATTCAATCATCAATTAAATTCATTAATTCCTTCGTGACTAAGAAGAAAATTTGCTGCTCAAGAAGGAGGTCTATTTCTGCTTAGAAATTTCAAACTACTCCAATGCTGGTTTATATTATTGTATTATGCCTTCTTGGCATGATTCTCAAGTGCAATTTTTTTGTACGATTGTATCTGACATTTTATTAGTAAATTGTTGCTGGGTTTTTCTCCCTTGAGTAGAAGGGTTTTCCCAAGGTAAAATCTCTATGGTCACTATTCTGTGTGTATTTATTTGCTTATTGTTCTTATCTGATCTAAAAACAATATGGTATCAAATCAAGGTTCAAGAAAATAGATCAGATAGCGAAGCATAAATAAGAAAGGTAGTCCTTTGAATGCACATGAACTTAGAGCAGCAACCCTAATTGTGCAATATTTGGCTGATGCTAAGGTTCATGACAATAGATAGCATGCTACATTCCTTATGTCTCATCTATTCTTATGCTTGTAATAGAAATTTTCTTCAATGATGCTCCTTGGTTATCTAGCTCTAATGAATGGAGTAACCTTGGGAGCATATCACCCGTGGCATTGACAACAAACAAAAAGGTTCCCAAATTTATGCATGGCAACACATCAAATGATTTTGCAAAGAGGCTTGGTGTCTATTCGATCCATATATTATTGCTTGTAGAGAGTGCCGATTCCATGAACTTGGGCCTGTATGGGGCAACAGAGGCCTTTGGTCAACATGAGGCCTTAACAACTAGGTTGAAGCATATAGTTAAAATGTATGCAGATGGTCCTGGAATTTTATTTGAACTTGTACAAAATGTAGATGATGTAGGAGCTTTTGAAGTTTTCTTTCTATTGGATAAAAGTCAGTATGGGACTTCATCCATTCTTTCTCCTCAAATGGTAGATTGGCAAGGGCCTGCCTTATACTATTTCAATAGTTCTGTCTTTATTGCTCAAGATCTTTATGCCATTTCACACATTGGGAAAGAAAGTAACTTGAAGAGCCATTTGCTATTGGAAGGTTGGATTGAATTTGTTATGATGTTTGATCCTCATGCTTCATATCTTCTAGGGATTACACCATCCCTTCTCGTCCTAAGGATCAACTTTGTTGGCAGAGGCATATTGGAACAATTTCCTGACCAATTTTCCCCATACATGCATTTTTGGATGTAACTTTCAAAACCCTTTTTTTCCTAGCACTCTCTTTTGCTTTCCTTTAAGAACTTCCAGTGTATCTACTTTATCCAAATCAAGAAATAAAGTTATAGACCAGAGGATGTTTTATCACTTTTCTCATCCATCTACACAATTGCAAGCTGCCTGTTGATGTATTGGAGAACCAACCTAGTCCAACAAAAGTGATGGTTGATTTTATTTATGGCGAGTGAATGTTTGGGATTTGGACATGCTAAAGCTAAGTCTCTCTTTGGAAATCAAAGAACATAGTTTCATTCCATGGGCAGGTGTAGATGCCAAGTTGTAGATAGGACTAGAGAAGGAGATGAAAGGTCTTCCAGTTCATATCAATGGCTACTTTGAACTATTGTCAAATCATAGTGATATCTGGTTTGGTGATGATATGGAAGGAGGGGGGAAGATCAGGTCTAATTGGAATTGTTGTCTGTCTAAAGTATTGAGTATTCAGGAGGATGACATGTGGAGCATAATAAGAGCCAACATGGACTAAGGAAAATTATTAAGAGTTGAAGATGTTCATTGTATCGAGAGAATTTTTTTAAGATTGAATTTTGATTCAGAATTGATTGAAATTCATATGAAAAAGGCGTCATGGTTTATTAATAATTGTGCCTTGATGTAATAAAGTAATTTGTGGTGGAAGATGGAAAACTTAAATTTTCAGGAGTTGTGTGCTTTCTTGGTGGCACCAATTTATAATCTTTAGTGACTAAGCAGCTTAGTGATTCATGAAATTCCTATGTAGCCGCTTATTGTAATTACATGACAATGTGTAGTTTCAAGAAAATTATTCTATTGAAGGATGGGAGTTTTAAAAAGATAGTAATATGTGTATATTATTTGGAGACAGGAAGCTTCTCAATTTTAATGCTAATGCCAGATCATGCATGATGTGTCGACTCATGGTTTAGGGAGGAAAAAAAATCATTTACTAAGAAAGAAAGTAATGGAAGCAAGGCTAGCGAAGGAGCTGCTACTTTGGAAGACCTTATGAGGGTGCAGGAGTGCACAAAGGATAAAATGAATAAGAAAGATTATTGGCTCACTGAAGGAATTGTAGTGAAGGTTAGGAGCAAAGGTTTGGCTACAAAAGGATATTATAAGAAAAAGGGGGTTGTGTTAAATACATTGGGGAGATTAAGATGATTAAGACTGGCCATGTTCTGAGGATCAGGAAGAACTTGTGTCGGTCATCCCATAGATTGGGGGACCCACTAGGATTGTTAATGGCACATACCAAGGATGCAATACTAGGTTGCTTGGCATTGATACTGATGAGTTTTGTACAAAGGTTCAGATTGAGAAAAGCATCTATGATGGGAGATTTTTGATGACAATTGAGTATGAGGATATATGTAAAAGTGAATGAATTCAGAATACTATGAAAGTACTGATAGGTTACCACTTTGTCAAATCTAAGGAGTATGAGGAAGTCCTTGATAGATTCTGAGAATTCAAGGCACAAGTTGAGGATATGTTTGGGAAGAGGATTACGGTTTTGAGATCTAGAGGGAGTTATGTGTTCCATACAATCCTCAACAAAATGGATCTTTTTCGTATTGTGTTAAAAGAAAAATTGGGTGTGAGGTATGCCATGAGGCAGTGTAATGGGCATGCAAAATAAATGCAACAGATTTTGAGGCTGCTCAGTATGAGTGAAGTAATGCAAAAAGGGGTGTCTTTGGAAGGCACCAAGGCAGTCTTAGGTGGGTTTGCAGCAAAAGCATCTTGGAGGTGGAAATGAAGAGGCAGAGTATCTAGGGATACTCAAATCAAAGTAAGTGGATCAATAGGCATAAGTTGAGTTGCACTCATTTTTTGGACATGAATGGGCATAGGGAAATCGCATGGATTCCTATGGGCACAGGGAAATCCCATGGAGTCCTATGACACTAGGAATTGGAGTGGCTCAATGAGAAGTTGTGACACTAAAAAGCAGAAGTAGAGTCTAGAGAAAGTATGACAAAATATTGGGAACAAAGTGGAGTTTCAGGTGGTTCTTCAAGGAGAGTTGGAGACTAAGTCAAGTAGAGGAAATGAGGAGGTGGATCCATTGGATAGAGGTGTGAAGGTGTCAATGAAGTGGGTTATAGTGTTGCAAGGCCAAGGCCAAGTGCCAAGTCTTTGGAAGTTTTTTCAGTTATAGAGAATGAGAATTACACAAGCCAGTCAACCTGGATTTGATATTGGTAGCATTGTAAACCTATTCAGGTTGGACTCTCACAAGTTAGTTGGAGGTGCTGCTAGGAGTAGTGCCAGAAGTGTGGGATGGAGGTTGTTCCATTAGGGCAAGCATTACAGGAAACCTTGGATGAGGAGGTAAAGAGGTTGATGTGGGTACTTGTAGTTGAGTTTAGTTAGTGTGAAAAGGTGCATCTTGAACCTGACCAAGTACCATGGAAGGTTTTATATCGAAAGGATGGATCAACTTAGTGGAGGAAGCCAAAGTAGGGTTCTCGCAATGGTGGAGAGAGTAGTTCTGAAGAATCTACTCAAATCAGGTTAAGTATGGCAGGATTAGAAATGGTGCTAAGGAAAGCAATCCAGCTCTAGAGGGAGTCACAAAATCATCAAGATATTCTCCCTATGTCAAGAGAATGGAAAAAATGTCAGATTGATCTTCCATAGCATATATTTCTCTAAGATAGAGAAATATGAGGTGAAAGCCCTTGTAGCGTATATTTCTTTGAGATAGAGAAATATGAGGTGAAAGCCCTTGTAACATATATTTATTTGAGATAGAGAAATATGAGGTGAAAGCCCTTGTAGTATATATTTCTCTAAGACACATAAATATGAGGTGAAAGCCCTTGTAGTGTATATTTCTCTGAGATGGAGAAATCTCAAAGAAATATGAGGTCAAAGCCCTTGTACTCTAAGACAAAGAAAAATGAGGTGAAAGCCTTTGTAGTGTATATTTCTCTGAGATAGAGAAATATGAGTTTAAAGCCATTGTACAAATCACATCTTTGAGACTGAGTTACATACTTCCCACAATTGGGTATAGCCATTGTGGACGTCATGTTGAGAGAGTCCATGACAAGACATGATACCCTTGAGTGGGACTCAAGGAAGACTTTGCTATACCTCCCTAGCTAAGAGGGAGTGTTGATGTTTTTGGTAGCTTCGAGAGGTAAGCCAAAAGTTAGGTTGGCTCAAGTGAAAGAAAAAACATAAATTGTATGTGCTGGGTTAGCTCAAGAGAAAGACAAGTTAGAATTAATTATATATTTGCGGGGTCGGCCAAATCACAAAGCATAAATTATATCAAGGCAGGATTTGTATAAATAGAAGGAAGATTCTTCCCATTCAATCATCAATTAAATTCATTCATTCCTTTGTGACTAAGAAGAAAATTCACTGCTCAAGGAGGTCTATTTCTGCTCAAAAATTTTGAACTACTCTAGTGTTGGTTTATATTATTGTATTCTGCCTTCTTGGCATGATTCTCAAGTGCATTTTTTCTACACTATTGTATTTGATATTTTATTAGTAAATTGTTGTTGGGTTTTTCTTCCTTGAGTAGAAGGGTTTTCCCATTGTTAAAATCTTTGTGTTCAATGTTCTGTGTGTATTTCTATGCTTACTATTCTTATTTGATCTAAAAACAACAAATCTGACCATCTTACTCTCAACCCATGCTTGTAGATAGGCTAGTGTTGATAGATTGGGCCTTACTTACCTTGTGGTATTTTCAAGACTCCCCTAGAGAGCTTGTTATCCCATATAAGACCTTTTATCCATCTTTTAGTGTGGGGAAAGGGGAGAAAATTTCCCCTTAAAATTAATCATGAGTACTTCCATTTGTTGAGATAGAGCTAAGATTGGGTAAAGCCTTTGGCTACCCTAGTCTGGGAGTTTCTTCCAACTCGACTTACCATAGCTATCCCTCATAGGTAGATAGTTTTAATGATAAATTACATTATGGAAATAGTAGGAGTGACACCCAATTAAATATTTTTTGGATCATTCTCAAGTGCATGGAATGTCTTCTTGTGCTAAACTAGTGTAAGCTAATCAACATTATACCTTGAAAAGTCAAGTTAGCCATTGCGTTTTTTTGTTTGCTAAATTTGTTTCCAAATTATCAAGATGATCAAACCTCCCAATTCAATGATTTTGACCTATCATTTAGCATGCACTTTTCTTTTAGCACTTCCATCCCATCCTTTAGTGCTTGCATTTTTTAAATCTTCACTTTTTCATTTAGCACATATGCTATTCAAATGCTTCCACTCTATTTTTAGCTCTTGCACTTTTTAGTGCTTCTAACTTATCATTCAACGCTTGTGTTATTGGGTAATTTTGATTTGTGTTACAATACTTGCGATATTACACAAAAAAGATCCAACTAGACCTCTCAGTTTGACACATTAGGATTTTATTGACCAAAAAATTAACTTTTTACCTCAAATAGAATAGAAAACCCATCAAACCATCCCCAAATACAAACAATTTACATTTCTCCAATTCAAAGGATAGGCAATAGTATCATCATCATTGATCTTAGTCCCTTGTGAAATTTTCCATATCCATTTCACTCAGATTCCCACCAATTTTTCTTGATTTGGACTTAGATTAAATATTCCACAATCTGTCGTCACTTCATCACTTCAATTCAAATTTTCCAAACTTTCATTTTTCCACTTTAGCCATAATCGTAACCACTTTTCCTCAATTTTGGATTTAGGATTCATAAACAATTCCTTAATATTGTATCCATTCACAATCATCCAACCTACACCTCCATCTTCAATCTCTTTAAAAAAAACCAAAACCATTATCTATTTACCAATCCCAAAATAAAATAAAATTGCAAGGGTCAAATCTAGATATTTAATCCATAATCTCTATCTTGAAAATTGCTCGAGAAATTTCCTATCCCAAGTAGTGTGTTAATTTAGCCCCCATCAAGCTTGGAGTAGTTAGCTTAGGACTTTGACAATTCTTAAGTTAGAGAACTAAAAAATTCATATCCAATTTTTCCTTTGAACTTCCCTATCCTAAGTAAGAGAATAAAATCCTTTATCACTCCCTAAACACAAGGATCTAGATTTAATTAAAAAAATAAATAAAATTCACCCAACATCATCCAAAATCATCTTCAATAGAATTGTTGAGATGATGAATTGCACAGCCCCTGAAGCTCTGGAATCTTCAATGCAGGACTTTAGCCATGAAAGATAATCAACCACAAAAGAAGTGTTGCAACAATGGAATGCTTGATTAAAGATTCTATATTGATATGATATTGATATGATATATTGATATGATTGATATATTGGAGATTACAAATGTACAAGATGCCTTGAATATATAGGCATGAGCTAAACCCTAATATGCATGAGATGTTGACATGTGTCTTGATCTAACAACATGTGACAATAGGTGAACCCTAATGGTAACGATCATTAAATGATGAGATAAGTTCTAGAAGGAATCTTATCTCCTACAAATAAGGAAGGGAATATTATCCCATTTATTAAATGATTTATCTAATAATGCAACCTAGGACTTAATGATTAAATGCAAGACCTAAGTTAACTTATGCTAGTGTAATAATTAATTAATTACACCAACAAGAATTAGATAAAATTTATTTCTCCACTCATGTTTCAAACATCACCATCTCAAAATTGACCTTTTAAAATTAGTCCAAAATTTTAAAACTTCCCAATCCAAATAAAGACCATCACCCCAAATATATCAATCATGCACACATCTATTATTTAATCATAAACACTTAAGTCCAAATAATCACTCATCCTTACACTTTCATTCCCAAAATAAATTTCTAAAACAAAAATAACACAACCAACCTCCATAACCTTTTCATCACCTCATCCAATTAGGAAGACATGATAAACATAACTAGGTTCACCTTTGCGGTCAAAAACCAAGAGACTAATGGAGTCAAACACCTACACCATGAGAATTCCTACCAAAATTTTCAATACTACAACCTAAGGTGAAATCAAATATTAAACCTTATCTCCCAAAACATAAAACATAGATCAACTCTTCTAGTTCTGTCATAATACGCCCCAAGGTTACATTAGTTTTCCCAAAAACCATAAGCTATGTATTTAATGGATCAAATTATTGAAGTAGATGAGGAAAATTTATTGTTGAAAATAATCCGAAATGAGTTAAAACTTCCACCTAATTTTTACATATCATAACTTAGAAGATGAGAATATACATCCAAAACATCTACCAACCCCTTAGATAACCTATGGGGACCATAAATCCTTCAACCATCTATTAATCCCAAACTTTCACCAAAAAATGGAGGTCGTTCAAATTTCACACTCAACCTTCATTAATATTCTAACCCCCCATATCACAACAAATCATACCAACCCATTTACACAACTTAGGGTGAAAATACATACAAGTGTAGTCCAACCTAGTCAACATAGTACCACACTCTAACCACCCCTAAATCAATCAACAAACTCAATCTCACAAGCTCAAACACCCCAAACTTCCCTTCCATCTCTCAACATTATGTATACATCCCTTCTTCATAAAACTACACAACTCACACAAACATCAAACTACACATCATACTAGTACATTCCACCAAAATCCTCATATAAAAATATATAACATTCATATTCAATATACCCCTCCACATCCCATTATAAAAAAACACCATCTCTTAACCAACAATACATTCAACCATATAACCAAACAACATACACATCTTACAATTGTGTCCCAACAAACTCTATTGTGAAATAATTATAAGAAATGAGAGACATGCTCAAAGGATTACAAGTATGGACATCAAATCAAAATAAACCTTACAAATTTGATGACATATTTCCTTATCCATTCAATAGGTCCATCACTATGGCTCTCTTCCCATAGAAAAATTGAAGTGCCTAAGTTAGAAAAATACAAGGGGAAGGGAGACCTTAGGGAACATGTCAAGGATTTCGACATGTAGCTTTCCAGAAAGTTTATTACAACAATTTGTATCACATGCAACTCTTTTCTTGAAGTTTAGGAGGTATAGAATTATGTATGCATCTACCTTGAGGTTCTATCGCCACATTCAAATAATCAATTGAGAATTTTTTGTACATTTTTCTTACAATATTGAACATGAAATAACTGAGTTGGTAGATTTATGCAACACCAAACAACATAATGGCAATAGATTTACCACCTTATTGCAATGGAGGCATCTTGCAAGTAGATTCCCATGATCTATTCCTAAGAATCAAATTGTTAACATTTTTTCATTCAAAATATAAAAAGGAAATGGGATTTCACTTGCAATTCCAATATGCCAATTCCTTTGAAAAACTAATAGACAAAGGGGCCACCATAGAAAAGGAACTCATTGCTAAAGGACTAGTCAAAATTTACAAAGAAACCAAAGATGAAAAAAACACAAAAAAACATCATAATTCAAAAATAATTCAAATGTTCAACCTTTCTAAATAATTTCACTATTCAAAAAGGACAACATAAGAAAAATAATACTCCCAAACACAAATACACTCCATTAGGAGAACCCATGGAGGTAGTTTTCCAAAAAATGGTCTAAGTGAATATGGTAAAATTTCCTATGACATCACCATTTGGAAAAACCAACCAACCCATGTGGTACAAAGATAATGAATATTATGAATATTACCATAGGTTCAAAGGTCATGAAATTTCTAAATACATGAAACTTAAGAACTACATTTAGGATCTCATTGATTAAGGTGAGATAGAAGTTGAAGGCCATCCATTAAGCTCTTCAAATGAACAACTAGGTATGCATTAAAATCATTTTCCTAAGCATTATAAAGGTAAATCCTTCATATCTAACAAGTATAACACCCACAATCACACCAATAATGTTAGTATCTCCTCATCTTATGATTTCGTAATGGTAGAATTTAGGAAATCCATTCTTGAGTAGCCATTGTGACCACAAACATATCTAATCATGATATAACTATGTTTTGAGGTTGGATAACCATCCAAGGGGATTCTTCCTCACCCCCCTAGCCATTCACTCAAAACAACCTCTTAGATAACCTTGAACGAACGCTTCCACAAATTTCCATCTTAGAGCTCCTCAAGTCTTCCCCAATCCATAAGGATATCTTAAAAAGAGCTTTGTAAGAATCTAGAGTCCCAAATGACATTAACACCAATAAATTTCAAGCCATGATAGGGAACTTATCCTCACAACATCACCTAGTATTAACTAAAAAGGACCTACCAAATTATAAACCATCCCATAATAATTTATCCCTTCATATTGAACCAATTATCCAAAACACAAAATTAAATGTGTCTTCATAGTAGATGATGGATTAAGATTAAATTCATGCACCCTAAGATCAATAAGAAAATTGAGACATTCTAGTGAAGCTATGAATCCCAAATATTGAATAAATACCTAAGCATATAATGATGCATAATGAGAATTAGAAGGAACCATCAAATTGCCAATATATGTTAGGCCTATCACCACAACAACTATGTTACAAGTCATAGACCTTGATCTCCCCTAAAACCTTCTTCTTGGTTGACCATGGATACATGACATGCAAGCCATCCCTTCCACATCACCAATGCATCAAATTTCCACACAACAACATATAATTTATAATTATTGGAGATCCTCAGCCCTTCTAATATTGCAAATTATTGGAAGGAATCTATAATCACTTTTTCCATTATCCAACCAATGATATCGCACATCCCTCACAACTATCATCATCCTATATTGACCCATCTTCACTTATAGTTGCCTCAACCTCTCACACTTCCATTATCAAGATCAAGCCTAAGATTTTCAACAAAGGATGTGAGGAATATAGGCTTCAAGAATTATTTTTATCTCAAAAATATCTCACAATCTCGAAAATCAGAAAATCAACCCTATCTCTCCATGTTAGTAACTGCAATATCCTTCAAAAGTGGACCAACTATATTCTAGATTTGGGGATTTTTAGATGATGAAACTATTGAATGTGGCATAACATCATGGCTCCATAAAGATGAAGGAGAAAAAATACTTTCTTTACCTATAGATGTATGCCAAGGGCCTTCATATTTATGAAAATAAGGATACAAAGGTAAAGGTATCAAATTCTATGTACAAGACATCCTAGAACTTGTGCTTCCAAAGAACAATCCTGGTCACCAAGGGCTTGGATATGGATAATCTAAAACTGTACAATTATAACTTAAATCTATCCTCATTGAAGTGGTGAAATCCTTTCCTACTATTCATAGTACTAATTGGGGCACCCATGAATACTTCTTCAAACTTATTACCAAATTATTCTAAGACTTTAATATCTATCCTCTCTCTACCATATCCAATCCTATTGACCTTCCCCTTGTATATCTTAAACTAATTGATTGGGACCAACAAGGCCCTCCACCTTTTGATACACTTAAAAATGATGATGGATTTTGCAAGAATATACCAATTGGAGGCCACAAAATTGGGTTTAACATTGAAATTGTTACTGTCACACTACTTTGGGGAATAGATAAATTTCCTTAGTCATAAAAATGAAAAATAAAAAAGAAACAAAAATTCCCCTAGTAAAAATCTTAATGAGGTACTATCAAAAAATTAAAATTAAAAAGAAAATCCATTCCCTAGTGAAAACCTCACCAAGGTGCCAGAGGATGAGGAATTTGACCTCCCTTTGACAATACCATAGTCGCAAGAAATTCTATAGTTCTAGTAGAGGATACACAAGAGATCAACTTGGGAATAGAAGAGGAACCAAATATCACATACATTTTAGCTTCCCTTATACTTGAAGAAAAAAAACTTTGACATCTCTTCTCAAGAAAGTTTTTTGATGAAGGGGACTCCCCTTACAAATATGAAAAATCATAACACAACTCAAATTTGCACAACATATGCAAGAAGAAAAACACTATATTTTATTGCAGAAAATATGAATTGGGATTACAATATGCAAACAATCATACACTTTCTTACAACATGGGATTTCTACTTAGAAAAATTTGCAACACTTGGAGTCTCCAATCCTATGCTCAATTCGACAACATCTGGTTATGTAAACTTGTAACTCCTCCAAAAGACATCTTCTTAAATGACAAGGCATCAATATATAAAAGCTTGTGAATGAGAAAATAACTTTGGTTTCCCAAAACAACATGCAATTACCACCTTGGAAAAATCATGTCCCAATTTGAAGAAAAATCATAAAATCATAAAATATTCTAAATACTCAAATAACCTTCATATGGGTACCTAAACTTCAACCAATCAAATTTGGTCAAACTAGATGTTTCCTTAATCTTTGATGGCTTTGATGACTCCATGCAATAACATGCATAAACATTCAAGCTTGTGTTCCCAACATGCAAGAGCATGCAAATCATAAAAATCAACATGCAAAGAAATGCATGGTAAAGTGGTCCCCACCTTGAAAAGGATGCCTAGGCTATAATATTCCTTCGAGATGATTTTGTAACTATTACTAAAGTTAATTTTTCTCCAAAATTACAATTAAAAATCATCACAAGAGAAAATTACATATTTTAGAAATTAAAACAACTAATTTCCCACACATTAGCCCATATTATCCCTTATTGAAAATTAAATATAGCAAAAATAATATTTCTGGGTGATGTTGATTGCTAGTACCCCCAAATGCTCCTGCATTAGAAACATTGGGTAGGAAGTTTGTGAGTATAGTCTCACAAAAGTGGAGTTGATTTATAGGATCACCCTTTCGAATTGCAAGCAATCTATAGTGAACTCCATCACTATGAAATGTGTAGAGGGTTATTCCTTTCTCTTTTTCCAACACTAATTTCCCACACATTAGCCCATATTATCCCTTATTGAAAATTAAATATAGCAAAAATAATATTTCTGGGTGATGTTGATTGCTAGTACCCCCAAATGCTCCTGCATTAGAAACATTGGGTAGGAAGTTTGTGAGTATAGTCTCACAAAAGTGGAGTTGATTTATAGGATCACCCTTTCGAATTGCAAGCAATCTATAGTGAACTCCATCACTATGAAATGTGTAGAGGGTTATTCCTTTCTCTTTTTCCAACACTTCACCGACACAAGCACCATTCTCCTTCCACAAATCTATTCGCAACTCTTCTCTCCTCTTGTGGATTCACGTCCACCATGTACCATCCTCCACCAAATACACTCTACTCTCCTCTTCTCATTCGTGGGATTCAACCCACTATAGACTAACCACCTCCACCAAGCTCCACTAAGCTCCACCTAAAACTTCTTTTATAGCCTCTACCTGTAAGTATACATTTGTATACCACTTTTCATTTTCACAATCCTTTCTCTTCTCCAACTCTTTTCTCATTTCACAATGCAAATCCTTTACAAATTCAACATTACAAAACTCATAAAAATCAAATTTTACCTTGATGATTTCTTTTGTCACAAAATATCCTTTCTCACTGCAGAATGCTACTATATCTATTGTTGCACTAAACGACTTCTCTATCTTTGCGATCTCTTCCTTAAGAAACTCTTGGTATTTATCAGGTTACTCATCGAACACTAGATCCTCGTACATCACTACTTACTTTCTTTTAACTACAAAATCCTCAATTGCTGCAATTTTACTCACAAAAATCTCCTCAATACCCACTTCTGGAACTCCTCCTTTTCAGCCAATGCTACAAAAAAATTCTCTTCTTCAATTTTCTCATTTTCTTCCATGCTCCCACCCAAGTATACTGCTGCAACATCATTTTCCTATTGGATTGTTGTACTTTCTTTTTTCTTCTCATCCTCCACTATGATCTCACCATCTTCCTACATGCTATACTCAAAGCATACTTCTACAATATTTTCTCCTTCCTCTTCACCTACATACACAACTATGACAAATTTTTTACCTTTCTTCTTTGATATTTCATCAAATACTTGCCACACACCCTCAATCTTCAACCTCTCAGGTATAAACTGCCTCACATTCAATAATCTGTCTACACACCACACACACTCCCCCCCTAGGTCTTGGTGAAATTTCCTCCAATCGACACTTCTTCCTGCACACTCAAGAACACTAGCTCCAATACCACTGATGAGGGGGACTCCCCTTACAAATCTAAAAACTCATAACAAAACTCAAATTTGTACAACACATGCAAGAATGGAAACACTATATTTCATTGCAACAATTTGAATTGTTATTACAATATATGGAAGCTCATAAGCTCTCTTACAACATGGGATTTTGACATACAAAAATCTTCAACACTTGGAGTCTTCAATCCTATGCTCAATCCAATGACATCTGGTTATGTAAACCTATAACTCCTCCAAAATCCAACTTCTGAAATGACAAGGCATCAATATATAAAAGTTTGTAAATGAGAAAACCACTTTGGTTTCCCAAAATAACATGCAATTACCACCTTGGAAAATCACGTCCCAATTTGAGAAAAAGTAATAAAATAATAAAATATTCTAAATACTCACATAGCCTTCACATGGGAACCTAATCTTCAACCAATAAAATTTGGTCAAACTAGATGTTTCCTTAATCTCTGATGGCTCCAATGACTCCATGCAAGAACATGCACAAACATACAAGCTTGGGTGCCCAACATGCAAGAGCATGAAAATCATAAAAATCAACATGTAAGAACATGCATGGTCAAGTGGTCCCCACCTTGAAAGGATGCCTAGGTTGGAATATTCCTCTGAGATGATTTTGTAACTCTTAATAAAGTTAATTTTCCTCCAAAATTACAATTAAAAATCATCATAGGGGAAAATTGCATATTTTCAAAAATAAAACAATTATTTTCCCACAGATTATCCCATATTATCCCTTATTGAAAATTAAAGAAAGAAAAAATAGTATTTTTGGGTGATACTAATTGCTAGTACCCTCAAATGATCCTACATACTTCCAATTATTTTGCATGATTATACGCGGATATGCTAGGTCTAGGTCCATCACTTGTAGTAAATCATTTGGTGGTATACCATAATGCTAAACTCGTAAAACATAAGACAAGGAAGATGCATCCACACACTACCCTTCTATTAAAATAAGAACTTCAAAAGCTCCTAGAAGTAATATTCATATGCCCCATCAACTATCTTGAGTGGGTAACAAATTTTTTTCTAGTTGCCAAGGTAATTTGCATGAATTTTAGAGATATTAACAAAGCATGTCTTAAAGATAAATGATCTCTTTCCAACATACAAATTATAGTGGATTTGATAGTAGGGCATGAAAATGTCTCTCATGGATGACTTATTAGGGTAAAACCAAATATGAATAGCTATGGAAGATTAACATAAGACTTCTTTCATTATTGCTTAAGGAAATTTCTATAACTAGGTTATCTCTTTTGGTCTTAAAAAATTTAGGAGCCACATATAAGAGATCCATGGAAATTATATTCCACAATCTACTACATTAAATCATGGAGGAATATGTGAATGACCTCTTAGGAAAATCTAAAATAAGAGCATAACACCCCATGTCCTTCAACACATCTTCGATCATTTAGAAGAATATCAAGTGTGCCTAAATCCAAGAAATTTGTCTTCAATCTTGCTCTAGGTAAGATTCTAGGCTTCATTGTGTCACATAATTGAGGTTGATCTAAGAAAATTTAAGGCTACACCAAAATTCCTCCACTAAAGATTCTAAAATAACTACATATTCTTCAGGGAAAGCTTTATGAAATTAGACACTTTATTACACAATATGTAGAAAAATAAGAATTTCTTTTCATCTAATCCATAAGAATGTCAAATTTCAATGGTATAACTCTTGTCAATAGGCCTTCAATCAAATAAAGGAATATCCCACAACAACTCCTATAGTCATGCAACCTATTTTGGGAAATCCCGTCTTGTTATATATCTCTACCACAATAGTAGGATTTGGGGCACTTTTAGCACAATATGATGATATTGAAAAGGAAAATCCATGTACTATATCAACTGTAAATTAGTGGTCTATGGGATAAATTAGACTCCAATAGAAAGATGATGTCTAGTAGTTGTATTTAGTGATCAAAATATTATATATTTCATGCTCAATCATTAGACTAAGATCATTTAAAAAATGATGCACTTAAGTACCTACTATCTAAAGTTTCTCTCATAGAACATATGGCCAAATGGGTGATGATCCTAAGTGAATTTTACATTATGTAGATAGAAAATCAATCAAAGGACAAGTAGTGGATGTTCAGTTGGCCAAATCACCTTTTCCAAGAGAACACCTACTTATTATAGAATTTATATATTAATCCATCTTCTTTGTCATTGAGCATACACAATGAAAACTATATTTTGATAGATCCAATAATCAACATAGATCTAGAGTAGGTATCATGTTTGTCACACAATAAGGTACCATGATATCCTAGAAATTGAGCTTGTGTGTGACATTATTGGTCCAAATTCCCCATTGTACCATAATATTTATGCATACCTCTATTACAACATCCTCCCCCATCTTATCCAACAACTGATACTAAAATTTTATCCTTTGTCTGTGTCACTTCACTATTTTTAGTGATACCATTTATCGAAGGAGTTTTGATGGTATCCTCCTAGGGTTCCTTGACATAGAAGAGGCCCAAAAAAATTTAAGAGAGGTACAATAAGGTATCTGTAGTGCACACACATTGGTTATATCTTTGAAAAAAAAGTTACTTTTAATGGGTTACTGGTGGCCTAAAATAGAATAATATGTCAATCAGTTTGTCATGAAATTCCTACCATGTTAGTAGCATATTGATATTATCCATGCACTATCATAGTAATTGCAACTAATTGTTATTCCTTGGTCATTTCATAGTGGGGCCTCAACCTCATTGAAAAAATACACTCTTCCTCCTATGATGATCATAAATTAATTATCATCACCTCTAATGAGTTCTCTAAGTAGGTTGAATCCATTCCACTCACCTACATCATAGGCAAACAAATTTCCAAAATTATTCTCTTTTACATCATATGTCACTATGACATCCCCTTTGTTAATGTCACAAATAATGGAAAACCATTCAAAAACCTACAATTCCTCATACTTTTCCAAAAAATCCCATATCTAACATTTATTGTCCACTCCATTCTATCCTCAACAACCAAGTTGAGGAGTCTAAAAAAATGCTACTCAAAATCCTCAAAAGTATAGACAATAAAGCTAGTCATGATTAGCACCTCCAACTCAACTCCATCTTATAGGCCTATCACACTACTATTTGCACACCCATTGGTGCAACACCATACTCTCTTGTCTTCATAATAATAACCATTTTTCTAATTAAAGTCAAAATACCCTCACTTATAATATATTTGCAATGTCTCACTAATGAGGAGTATTAGGTTGCACAATTACATGAGCTAGAGATACTAGATGAGAGGTTCCTTAATGTCTTGAATCATATACAAGCCTATCAAAATCAATTTCATGGCCACAAAAAAATCCATCATCTACCACAATATGTTACGACAAGTTTTAACTATGTATGAAGAAGTAGATGAAAATAATAAAGAAAGAATAATATAATGTTTAGTAAAGTATATAAGAAGTTTCAACAAGAGCATATAGGAAGTAATTAAAGGCTTCTTGGAGCCAATAAATTCCACACTCCAAAAAAGGGGGAAAGAGGAGATAAGAGAAAAGGTAATCCAAGAGGTAGGGTATGTCCTTACAAAAGAGTAGAAAGAGAAGCTAGCACAATCCCAAGCTAAAGAACTCCAAAAATATAGAGGGTGGAATCCTTAATGGAAGGAGAACAAACAAAAATAAAGAAGGTGTGAAAGGAAACAACAAAGCTAAGTAGGAAACTCCACAATTTCCTCTTGAAAGAAGAAAGTGCAAGGAAAAATGATGCAGGAGCATCCTTGGTTCTTGGAAATCTTGCATCAACCAAAAATATTTTCTTTTAGTTTTTTGTTCTTATTTTGTTCTTGCTCAGTTCATGTTGGTGGATTCATCATAATTTCTCACTAGAGCTTGTGGATCTTGGAGCACATCGTCTACATGTTCATTTTCCTTGTTCCAATATTTGAGCGTGATTGGATATTTTTTCGGCAAGTTATCACTTCCAGAATTCTTGGCAGTTTCTTGAACTGACACTAAAATAATTTCAAACTTTTTGACTAGTTCAATCGTTGCAGATCATCCTCATGACTTACAGATCTTAACAGTGGGATTTTGATTGTTCCTGGGAGTGTCCTTGACCTTCATTATGGGTCCACACTTCATCTTATGTACCTATTGAAGAGTAATTAAAATTTGAGGCCGACCTATTAATGCGCACATTACATTTTCTTTCCTTGGAGAATGTGATAATCTTTGGCTGACACAAATGTTTCTAGAATTGCGGATATGCTATAAAGCTTGTAATCGATCATTAGAATTGGCAGTAAGAAATTAGAACTAGATTAGAAGAATAATATTGATTTGATTGTAATTTTAAGCTCACATATTGGAGCATGTTAGAATGTTGTATATTTGATTAGGCTTGTGAGCCGAATTTGTAAGTCCGGATGTTGCCAACCGAATGTAACTGAGGTTTTTGTTAATGATAATATTTCCCTTTGAATTTTCCTCTATATTATGTGTTTCTTTCATTGTGTTACTCTTGCTGCATGGTTTGAATTGTTCTCTTTGAGGACCCTCCTACCGTGGCTACACCATATTGGTATCAGAGCAAGATTTATTCCTTGCGAGATTGTTAGAGTTTGCGAAGTCCTATTGAAGATTTGTTGTGGGGTGGAAGATTGAGGATCTGACCTACAGTTACAGAGGGCTTGTTTAAAGATGGCGGGAAGGAGAAATGGTAGAAATGGAGCGCGTGGAAATGTAGACCAGGCCATGATGGAGATGTTAAGAGGAATTTCTGCTAGACTAGATGCAGTTGAAACGACCCAGAGAAGAGGTTGACTAGTTGATAATGTGAGTAATGAAGAAGTAGAAGTACAGGAAGAAAGAGGAAGATATGAGCAACCTGGACTAGATCAGGGAGAAGAGAGGTTCATAAGAGCCCTAACTAAAGTGAATACAAGACCACATTTCAATCCACCAGATTATAATGGTAAGTTAATGGATTCATATGTATTGTTAGATTGGATAACAAAGATGGAAAGTGTTTTGAATTTGAAGGTACCTCTGAAGGTAAGAAGGTGAAGTTTTCTTGGAAAAAGTTGAGAAGAAATGTATCCCTTTTGTGGGAACATTTGAAAATAGATAGATAAAGAAGAGGAAAAGAAAAGATAAAGTCATGGGATTAGATGATGAATAAGTTGAAGTCAAAGTTTATGCCCACAGATTAATAGATTAGCTTGTTCAAGAAGTTGAAGAATTTGAAGCAGAAAAAATCAAGTGTGACAGAGTACACCAAAGAATTCTATAAGTTGAATATCAGATCTAGACACTCGGGGGATGAGATTGAACAAGTAGCCATATATGTGAATGGTTTGAGGTCATCTATATAGGATGAAATCAATTTGATCAAGTTGCAGAGTTTGTAGAGGCATATCAGTGTGCCCTAATAGTAGAGGAGAAGTTGAATAAGAGACATGAGCAGAGACATAGAGGAAGAGGTGGAAGATTTCAAAGAGGAAGAAATTTCACTGGAGGAGGAAGATCTTTCCCATACTAGAACAAGGATAAGGAGGTTAGTAAGAATCACAGTTCATACCAGAGAGATGATGGAAACTCTTACAAAAGAGGAGGTTATGGTGGTTATTGAAATGAAGGTTATATAAGAGATGATAGAGGACAGGACAAAAGGATATTCAAAGGAACCTGTTATAAATGTGGCAGAGAAGGACATAGAGCATTTAAATGTAATTAGGGAGAGACAAGTAGGAAAGTAGAGAACAATAGAAGAACAACCTTTGTTGAGGAGGATCATGTTGGATCATCTAATAAACCTGAAGATGGAGAAGTGTTGGTGAATAGGAGAGTGTTATGTCAAAGTGAGTTGGAGAAAGAACCATTACAGAGGAAGAATTTGTTTCAGACTAGATGCAAGGTGAATGGTAAATGTTGCAAAGTGATTGTTGACAGTGGAAATTCTAAGAACCTGGTTTTTGAAGAGATGGTGACTAAACTGAAGTTGGAAGGGTTGAAACACCTAAAGTCCTATCAGATTGCTTGGATTTAGGATGAGCATAAGATACTAGTAAGTGAACAATTTTTAGTGAAATTAAAGATAGGAAATTACCATGATGAAGTTTTGTGTGATATCATGCCTATGGATATATGCCATGTTTTTTTGGGAAGGCCTTGGTAGTATGAAAAATAGGCTATTCATGATGGAAAGAAGAATATCTATGCTATTGTTGCTAATGGGATGAAATAGACTTTGTTTCCATTGGAAGATGTTCCTACAGTTGAAGTTTGTACGAATGCTAGGGTTTGTCTAGTTGATGGAAGAAGATTCCTTGATGGATTGAGACATGAAAATGTATGTTATGCCTTGGTACCTAAGAAGGCTGAAGACTTGAAGCATGTCAACAAACACCCAAAAGAGATAAAAGAGATAATGACAAAATATGAGATCATTTCAGATAATGTACCTGATGGATTTCCACTTGTGAGGAGTATTAGTTATTGTATGGATCTGATTCCTGGAGCTAGTTTTCCTAATAGAGCATCACACCAGATGACACTAAAAGAGAATAAAGATTTGAATAGACAAGTGTAATAATTTTTGAGGCAGGGTTTGATCAGAGAAAGTTTAAGTCCTTGTGCAGTACCTGCTATGCTTGCACCTAAGAAGGATGGAGAATGGAGAATGTGTACAAATTCTAGAGCTATAAACAAGATCACAGTGAAGTATAGATTTCCTTTTCCCTAGATGGATGACATTATGGATTGTTTGAGTGGAGCTAAGTACTTTACAAATATATATTTGAAGAGTGGATATCATCATATTAGAATCAGAGAAGTAGATGAGTGGAAAACCGCCTTCAAGAAAAATGAAGGATTGTATGAGTGGTTGGTTATGCCTTTTGGATTGAAAAATGCACCAAGTAATTTCATGAGACTAATGAATGAGGCATTGAAGAAATTCCTGGGTAAGTTTGTGATTATGTATTTGGATGACATATTAATTTTTAGTAAGAGTAGAGAAGAACATCTGTTGCATATCATACAAGTTTTGTAGAGGTTGAGAGAAGAGCAGTTGCTGATAAACATTAAGAAGTGTAGTTTCATGAAGGAGGAATTGGTATATCTGGGATTTGTGATATCTGTGGATGGATTGAAGATGGATCCTAAGAAGGTAAGAGCAATTGTTGAGTGGCCTACACCAGATAGCATTGGAGAGGTAAGATCATTTCATGGATTGGCTAGTTTCTAGATAAAGTTCATCGGAAATTTTAGTTCTATTTGCAGTCCTATGATAGATGCAATGAGAAGAGATAGGAAGGGTTTTAGATGGACATCCGGAGCAGATCGAAGCTTTGAGTTGTTGAGATAGAAGGTGACTAAGTAGCCTATGTTGGCTTTACCAGATTTCAATAAGGTATTTCAAGTAGACTGTGATGCAAGTTGAAGTGCAATTGGAGTAGTACTAAGTCAAGAGGGAAGACCTATAGCTTATTTCAATGAGAAGTTGAATGATGCTAGGAGGATATATTCAGTGTATGATCAAGAATTTTATGCCATAGTTCAAGCCTTGAAGAAGTGGAGACATTATTTGTTGCCTAAGGAGTTTGTGTTGTATATGGATCATCAAGCATTGCAATATTTGAATAGTCAGGGTAAGTTGAATTAGAGACACATGAGATGGGTAGAGTTCTTACAAAGTTATAATTTTGTTTTGAAGCATAGGAGTGGAAAGTCAAATAGAGTTGCTGATGCTTTGAGTAGGAGAAGGAATTTATTGATAGAGATGAGAGTGGAGGTATTAGGATTTGATGAGTTGAAGAGCTTGTACAAAGAATACCCAAATTTTGTAGAAGCTTGGAGAGCTTGTAAAGAATTTTTTTTGGAGGATAGGAGTCAATGGTTGGATTATTTCATTCAAGAGGGATTGTTGTTCAGGGGAAAACAGTTGTGTATACCCCAAAGTTCAATGAGGGATAATCTGGTGAAAGAGAAGCATAGTGGAGGAATGTCAGGACACTTTGGAGTTGATAAGGTAGTGGCATTGGTGAGTGAGAATTACTTTTGGCTACAAATTCATAAGGATGTTAGAAAATTTGTGTAGAGTTGTAGACTCTGTCAAGTTGCAAAAGGGAGTAGTCAGAATGTTGGATTGTATAAGCCTTTGACAGTTCCAGAGAGACCTTGGGAGGATATCAGTATGGATTTCATACTTGGTTTACTGAAGACACAAAGAGGTAATGATTATGTATTTGTGGTAGTAGATCAATTTTATAAGACGACACATTCATACCTTGTAAGAAGACAACAAATGTAGTACATGGAGCAGTTGTTTTTCAGAGAAGTGGTTAGATTACATGGGTTACCTGGGAGTATTGTTTCAAATAGAGATGTAAAGTTTGTTGGTTAGTTTTGGAGGACACTTTGGAAGAAGTTGAAAACATATTTGAAGTTCAATTCTACTTTTCACCCACAGACTGACGGACAAACAAAGGCAGTAAACAAGAGTTTAGGGAACTTGTTGAGATGTTTGGTTTGAGAAAAGACTGGAAGTTGAGATTTAGTCCTTGCACAAGCAGATTTTGCTTACAATAATTCAATGAACATGAGTACATGAAAGACACCTTTTGAGATTGTTACTAGAGTTCACCCTAGAGGTATATCAGAGTTGAGATACATCAATATGGAGGATAAGAGGAGTGCAAAAAAAGAAGCATTGCAGAACACATGAAGAAACTTTGCATATTCAAGTGAAACATCAATTGGAAGACATGAACCAAAAGTATAAGGAGAAAGCAAATGAAAAGAGGAGACATAAGGAATTTGAAGTTGGAGATGAAGTGATCATATATTTGAGGAAGGAGAGATTTCCAATTGGTATATACAATAAGCTGAAGATGACGAAGTTTGGACCTTGTAAGATCTTGAAGAAATTTGATTAAGGAAATGTATATGAAGTGGAGTTACCAAAAGGTATGGGTATATCACCTATATTCAACATTGTAGATCTATATCAATATCATGAAGCAACATTCAGTGTAGATAGTGAAACAAAATTAGAGAATTAGTTTCCTAAACAACAATCAGATGAGATTGAAGAGATTTTGGATGTCAAAGATGGGATGAAGACTCGTGGAAGACAACACAAAGAATATCTTGTGAAGTGGAAAGGTAGACCAGTTGAGGATTCTTCTTGGATATCTCAGGCTAAGGTAGACCGTTTTGGTTTTCCTTTGGCCCAATAAAGTGAGGGACCCACTTTTAAAATAACCTCAGATGTCTGATGTAGGAGCATCCTTGATTCTTGGCAATCTTGCATCAACCAAAAATATTTTCTTTCAGTTTTTTGTTCTTATTATGTTCTTGCTTAGTTCATGTTGGTGGATTCATCATAATTGCTCACCAAACCTTATGGATCTTGGAGTACATCGTCTGCATGTTCATTTTCCTTGTTCCAAGATTTGAGCTTGATTGGATCTTTTTTCGGCAAGTTATCACTT